>BPTQ01000005.1:203918854-204622559 GCA_019973895.1 Chrysanthemum seticuspe
AAGTCCAACTCAACTAAGTCTAGATAGAAGGAGTCTTAGACTAAGGGTTAGAAGTTAACACCCTCGTAGTCTACTGAATAGTCTTGGATAGAATCCACTAAGTTAGAACAATCAGAGTGGATGTCCAAATAACTTCGATTTAAGTGACGATTTACTCTCGAGAAAACGTCTACCACGTACAAAGTATTCTCTACCACCACCGTATAGTAACATTGGATCCGGTCATGGTAGAAACTTCTTAAAAACACACTGCTGGGCATGAAAGTCCAGTAAAGAGCTGTGTCAAGTACAGAGTAATAAAGTTGTAAAAATCATTTGAACCAAATGAACCAAGTTTAAGCGCATTGGAACCTCCAAATCGCCGCTTAAGTATTAGTACAGTAGTGCATGTAAAGTATACCTGATAATAATCAGATGTAAAGTACCTGTAGTACACGTAAAGTAATCAAGTAAGTGCTGTAAAGTAAAGTGGAAAGTTGCGCATTTAAAATATAAATTATTAAAAATAGCGCACTCAAAAATAAAACTAATAAATTGGGCAATGAAAGTTTTTACTAGGGCTCCATAAAAATTTGAATGTAAATCAAGTATTTTTGATATAAAAATCAAAAGGATCACAAAGTTTAAATACTAATGAAATGCACATGATGTCCATGAAATGTAGACTAATAATAGTCCATATGAAATGTACGTGATGACATGATTATGAATTCGCCGCTAAACCTCCAAGGTTACGCGAATTTGAACCAAGTAAACCAAGTTTACTAAAAATGTTGAAATAATGAGACATGAACTGTGTCGAGAAATGACCTGAAAGTACGGGTCGTCACACAAAAATTCTTCAAAGATGGTACTGGCCTAGGTTACAATGATATGCCACCACCATCTCTTATGAAACATGCACCATCTGCAAAAGAGCTCTCATTTAGCAGTGAATTTAGCTTCAATAAACCTGTAGGTGAGACTAACAAGATTGAATCACCTAAGATAGGTTCTGATAAGTCATCTGATGCTCCCACAATTGAAGATTGGGAATCAGATTCTGAGGAAGATAGATCTGAATCAACTCAACCTGAAAAGATAGAGCATGTTAAGAAAGTTGATTCTAAACAAGTCAACCTTGTACCTAGATTTGGAGCTCAAATTGCTAAGAGAGTAGTTGAGTACAAGGAAGTACCTAGGGAACAGATGAAAAGATATATACCTAGGGGAAACCAGATAAACTTCAATGGACTAATTTCAAACAGATTAGGAGATGAGTTTCAATGTGTTAAAAAGGCTTGTTATATATGTGGTAGTTTTGAGCACTTACAGAGAAACTGTTATAAAAACAGACCACAAGTTTGGAATCATTGGAGGAGGGTAAATCATCAAAACTTTTCAAAGAAAACAAACCCTCATCCTAACAAAAACATGATTCCTAGGGCAGTGTTGATGAGGAATGGGAATACAAAATCAATAGTCACTGTTGCACCTAAATGGGTTCCAACCACTGCTAAGCAAAATGTAAACACGGCTAAGCAGAATCAAACCAGTGTTAAGCAAAATATCACCACTGATACAAAAGAAGTTTTAAAAATTCCAAAGGTGATAACTGACACAGTGGTTGGAAATCCTTTTTATGTTGTTAAGGCCTCAGCTAGTTGGCAATGGAAGCCTAAGACCAAGGTTTTACCACTTGTCAACTGTGCATCAATGGACCTAAAGAAATTTGAATATGTTGATGCACAGGGCAGACCGAAGTCAGTTTTGGCTTGGGTCAATAAAAGGAACTAATTTGTTTAATTTCATGTGCAGGGCAATCTACAAGATGAGCTAAAAGATAAAGGAGTAGAAGTGTTTAGCACTGTTGTGGATGAGAATGCTATATCTGTTAATGAGGAGATCATTAGGGAAGTTTTAAAGTTTGATGATGCTACAGGTATTGATAATCTTTCAGATGTTGAGATTGTTGCTGGTTTAGAAAGGTTAGGATATACACACAGGGGTGAAAAGGTACAATTTTTTAAGAGTTTGTTTTCAACACAATGGAAGTTTCTGATTCATACCTTGTTGATGTGTATGAGTAATAAGACCACTGGGTTTAATGACTTTCCTTCAAAAATTGCTACTGCTGTTATTTGTTTGTCTGATGGAAGGAAGTTCAATTGGTCTAGGATGATTTATAAGGTTTTTGCATATATGAGGAATCAGAAGCCAAATGTACAAATTAGAGATGTTCCTTTATTTCCTCATATGCTTACTTTTCCCACTGATCCTGAGTTTGATGAAAGTCTTGAATCACAACCTATAGTCACTAAACCCACTGCTAGTACATCTGAACCCACTGCTAGTACACTTCAAACCACTGTTAGTAACACTCAACATACTTCTAGTCAAACTCAAACCACTCTCAAACCAATTGTCTGGACTAGGAGACTGAAGGGCACCAAGCTACCTCAGGCTGGTGTTAGTGGTGTTGTTCATGAGGCTGTCACATGGAGTGGAGGTGACATGATTGGAAGGGCTTCCACTACTGATTCATGCTATGATGCTGGTCAGGCTAGTGGAAACATAAATAAGACCCAACCTTTGACAACTCCTAATGTGGAGAGTTCCTTAGAACTTAACACAGGTGGAGGAATCCCTAGCCAACTGGCTACTAAAGGGTGCATAGATGATCAGAACATGAAACTGAATTGACGGATCCTAAGCTGGTACATGATGACTTTTCCAATGAACCACCTCTCGGACCAGTTTACACAGGTCGAAGTGGGGAGGATATTCTTGAACGTTTTAATGAATTGACGGATAAATGTGCCAAAATGGAGGATACAATTCAAGTCTACAGGAGCTGGCTGTGCTTCAGGGAAAAGACATTAGGCGATTGAAGCACAGGGTATTGGTTTTGGAGAAAGTAAGAAGACCTGGGATTGTTGTTTTGAGAAAAATGAGAAGGATGAAAAAGAAGGTGGACTCCTCTCCAGCTCTGAATGTGGAGGATGTATCCAAACAGGGGAGGATTGATGGCATGAATTCAGGGGAGGCTGTTGATGTATCTATGGAAGAAGATGTTGATAGTGGAGATCAAGAATTTTTGGTATCTGATAAAGATGGGAATGAGGCAGTTCTTCAAAGTTTGAAGACTGTGGTAGAAGATGGAGTGATGCAGGACATAATCACTGTTAGTGTTTCTGCAACAACGGATAGTTTTCTTGAAACCACTGCTGCAGTTTCAGAAATGGCAATTGTACCCACTGCTATCATGACCAATTCCACTAGTGTTACAATAATCTCTGTATCATCACCTAAACCTAAAGAAGTTGAGAAAGAAGCTGCAAGTACTTTGATTAATCTAAGTAAAACCTCAGCTAATTCTACACCTATCATTACACCTATTTTATCTCTTGAATCTGCTGCATCTAAACCTAGAAGTAAAAGTTTGATTATTGGTGATCCATTAAAGAAGAAAGTGGTTCAACAAGACATTGGTAAAGGTAAAGGGATTGCAAAACCAGAGTTGAAGTTTAAAAGTAAAGCAGAGCAGGTTGCTTATGAGGCAGAGTATGTAAAAAGTATGTTAGCTGAAGAACAAGTCGCTTTAGAGAAAAGGAAGCAAGAAGAAGAGGAAGCTAGTCAGAGATGGTTAGCTACATAGTATGAATCACAAAACTATCTTGAAGCTTCTCAACAAATACATGATGAATATACTGTACAAGAATGGGCACTGTTGGATGATGAGGAAAGAGCTAGACTTTTGGGTCAATGGGCAAGGAGGATTGGTAAAGACAGGAAGCAAGTTATAAGAAAGAAACCTCCTTCAATTGCACAGATGAGGAATGTACTGATGAAGATTATTAAGAATTCAGGCATTCATATTCCTGATAATCTTAATAAGTGTTCATTTGAAAGAATTCGTGAGATTTATATGAGATGTATGAAGATTAATAATGATGATTTTTGTCCAATGAATTCTAAAAAGGAAGAAGAGTGGATTCAAAAGGATGAAGAGTGGATTCAAAGTAAACAAAAGAGAAAATCTGAGGTTCAGGATCCATCTGATTCTAAAAGACTGAAAGTAGTTGAAGATGTTAATCAAATTATTTCTTATGAGTTTAAGCTTAAAGTTGGAAGTGAAGGAGTTTGGAAAATTCAAAGACTCAACAATGAAGTTTATGAGTATAATAAATTTTCACAGATGCTTTGGTATTTTGATAGAGATGATTTGATGAATCTTTGGATACTTTACAAGAATAAGTTTGGTGAAGTACATCCAAATGATTATCATGAGAGACTGGTCTATCATCATTTGAAGATTTTATTTGAACCTACTCAAGATGAACCTGAATGGAAAGGACTCTACAATGGTAATGTTACAAGATGGTTTTTATATCAAACTTGTGGAGTTCATGTTTTAACTGTTTCTGGAGAAGTTATTCATATGCTTTTAGAAGGTGATTATCCTCAACTGAATAAGTATCCAGGAGTTATTGCTCAGATGTTGAAGCCTGGTATTATCAAGATGTTGTTGCCCTATGATGGTCAAGCTTACAATTTGTTGCTAAATTATGAGAAAATTCTTAAATCTAGTAAGTGTTTGACTACATCCTCCAATTCAGATGTTTTGAACTTAAAGGAAACTTGAGAATTCTGTTGGAATGTATCAAGTTTAGGGGAAGATTGTTGGGTTTTTGGTTCCTTGGATCAAAAATTATTCTAAGTACTGGAACTACGGATAGAGTTGATATAACCACGGATAGAAGAATGAAACCACGGATGAAGACAAACTGCGGCTAGTAGTATTGTGTAACCACGGATAATGTATTGTAACCACTGCTAGTCTTGTATAGTCGGTTTAGTATTTTGTATTAGATAAATATGGAAAAGATATTTATCTTGTAGGTTACGTATTGTATTATGTAAAGGACTCCTTAGCCTATAAAAGGAGGTCCTAGGTTAGATTAGATATACGTATGTTTTACATCTAAGGTCGATACACTTCAAGGTTGTAAAACCCTAATACTAGTTAGAGTATTCGTATTAATAATAATATTGAGGTGTTGAATGTTTATTGTTCTTCTTCTTAAGATTAAGTATTAAATTCCGCGTAATACTTAATAAGTTCTTTGTTTAAGTCAGTTTCTATATTAGATCGTTTGCTCAACTCGGATCAACAGATTGTTTTCAAATCAAATTTTCATCAATCAGTGAATCTCAATTCGCTGGTTCACTCACTCCGTGTTGTCTTCTTTGAGACGTTCCGGTTTGAGAACGGCTAGAGCAGCTGCGAAACCCTGTCAAGGAGATTCTTCGGAATTATACCCAATAACAGGCAGTACTTGTACTGATCAACGGGGAACCATGGGCCGTGTACCTCAATTCAACGAAAGTGTTCAAAGACACTTTCGTGTGTTTTATTGTTAACTGTTGTTTGCAGGTACATTTGGACGGTTGCAGCTGATCGATATTGAGAAGTCAATTCACAGCCGCATGCTCACAGCATCCACACTTAATTGAAGAACATCATTACAAGTGCATATCTACATAACCTGGCTCTGATATTTTTATACTATGCTTCTGCTACGCTGCTACAAATATCATGAACCAGTAAAGCTTATGCTACTCTGATGGAAAGATGTCATGATCCTGAAATTGTGAGCATGTCTGTCCAAAAGTCACAACATCACATGATGGCAACACAATAAAGGGTGATCCAGAGATTTACTGTGGCTGATGATCTCAAAGATAGCTCGAAGATCATCAAAGATGTGGATCAGTTAAAGGCCTCCACTAAAAGTACAAAACTATGCCGACTTTGAAGAATCGCTACTAAAGCGCAAAGATTGCGGAACTTGAAGAGTTGAAGTCTACGAGCTCAGAACTAAAGACAAAGATAGAATGCTAGGATGCAAAATGTATTTCATGGGGTGACCTCCCTTAGGGGGAGATTGTTAGGAATTGGAAATTCCATGTGAAAGTGTCGGTCACCCCAATTATGGTCTAGCATATGTTAGCTCGTAAACTTGTCATTATTCACATTATTTAGTAGTTATTTAGTTAGTTAGTAGCGTAGATTAGTTTAGAGTAACACCGTGGAGGAAGGACGGGTCTTTACCCGCTGTATGCCTGATTCACAGTCCGTCAGGAGGACGTAGTAGTTGTAACTATAAATACCCTCTACCTCCCAAGGTAGAGGGTTGGAACTTCTAAGCTAACCTTGCATTTGTTTTGTTATTTCTCTCTCTAGAATTCCCTCTCCTCTCTCCATCTCTCTAAATATGGCTCACTTGTTTAATCATAATCCTAGACCACCCGAATCATCTAAACAACATAAAATATTCAATCCTACAAAATTGACACTTAATATTCAGGACTATTTGATGTTATCAAATATCCCCCCACTTGAACTCTACTTGCCCTCAAGTAGACCTTATTAGAAAGATTCCTAAAAAGATATCTCCCATAACCTGGAATATGAGTTTACAAATCCCTTATGCTAGAATAAAACAAAGCCGAACACCTCACGAAAGGGGAACAAAACACTCAAATCTCTCAACTATTCTAAGTGTCAATTTCGGGGTGATCACTCGCACAGTCATAACATGTATTCTATCATAAGCTTGGCAGTTACACAAATCTCCACCACTAGAGTTAAGGGCTAAACAATTCTCGAAGGCAATATGGGTAGACACGACAAAGGTTAAGGGGTGACTCGTCATTACTAACATGTCACGGCGAAGTGGACAAAATCAATGATACATGACCAAATCCATGGCCTAGACACCAAAGATTGCTCGCTGCATCACCTAGACACGTTTCATGACTACAGGGTAGGATAAGACATGGGATATATAATTGGTGTAAAATAAAAAACAAGCAGGTAGTCTAAATCTACAACCAAGTCATCACCACTTACCGTCCGCCCAAAGTTCAAGCTTTAAAGTCAAGAAACCGGATCAAGAAATGCAAGGTAGATGTGTCATTAGAGGACGTCGTGATGGGCACACTACCTTTTCTCCAACTGTTTGCATAACTACCAACTCCAATCTTCAAATGTGACCGGGGTGGCCTTCCTCGATACTAAATCAGTAAAGCTCATACTACAGTGCTTATAACATCGCACTTTACAATAACATAACAACTTTTTTTTTTTTTTTCGAATCACTTTTTTTTTTTTTTTTCAACATAACAATAAATACTAATATCCCCCCACTTGAGATGAACAATGGGAATTCGGGGGGTCTTCAATGATCTTCAGAAATGTTGTCGATGAAAGCGTGATTTCCGAACCTTTCCACTCAAACCTTGAACTTAGGAAAATGATGACTTCCCAATCATAAATAAAGACTACAGGGTAGGCTAAGGTGTATAGGTGTATCGAAACAATATAATGGGTTGACAAAATGAAAGGAATGGCTCAGATGGGTTTATCTAGGGGTATTTTGCACTAAAGGTGAGTGCAACAAAAGGGTTTCACATGGGGGTCGAGAAGTCGAGGTGACTAATCAATAGACACACAATGGTAGGTTGTTTGGGTGATAATCCTATAATATTGCCTTCTAAAACTGAAAAGTCCAAATACATCGAGCTAACTCAACATACCTCGTCTATGGTCTCGAAATGATGCAAAGGCCAAGTTCTAAAGTTTACAAGCTACCGGCATACTCATAATTTGGTGGATTTGGGGTAAAATATTGGAAACGGATAAGGCTAATGTCACCATAAAACAAGGGTTGTATGTGCTCGGCTAAGGTCTAATCAAGTTAGGTTAAGAAAAACATGTCAAAATTTTAAAAATGCCATAATTTTTTAAAATAAACTAGAAAAAACGAGGGCAAAATAATGTTCAAGAGATAATTCTACTCCCGTCCCCCCACTAGAATTGTACAAAGTCCCTTTTGTACTAAGCATTAAATAAAGGTGAAGAGAAAAGTAGAATTAGAGCGAGAGCTTCCCTGAAATTTGCTCCATAAAGAAGGACGGCCCACGAAAAGAGACGTGTCTTCATATAAGCATCATGAACAAACTTCTATCCCTGAAATCACCATACCGATAAGCATAATTCTAAAAAGAAAAAAAATGAAAAATGAAAACCTAACTCACTTTCGTAGGAATCACGGTTGCATTTAGCATATGCAACAAGCCTTTTAAACCACTTGGTGTCCCAAGTGGACGAGCGAAGTCTCGTAAGGGTTTACAGGGAACACACCCACAAAGTTCATTTAAAATACTAAAACAAGGTTATTGCGTTTTAAAATGAAAGAATTAAACCAGAGGAAAGTTACGTCGTAACTCTTTTGAGGGAGTTACGCCGTAACTTGGCAAAATCTGACATAAGATGTAATCGAGTGGTTACGGCGTAACCACTGAGATGGTATTACGCCATAATTGGTAATGCGTCAAGAATTATGCTGCTAAAAAGTTGGTTATGGCGTAATCACCAAGATGAGTTACGCCATAACTCTGTTCAGATCAGCAACTGCAACAGCAATTACTTCCTCGTTTCCTGCAAAAATAGTTAGAAAACACAAAACCCTATAGAAATGTAAATAAAACAAAAGAAAGGGATAATACAGGTTGTCTCCCGAAAGAGCACTTTTCTTTATTTACGAGTCTTTAAGTTAGACTCAGAGCCGCGGGGCTTCTGTAACACCCCCAAAAATGACTCAGCGGAAGCATACGTGTATTGGGGCATTACTAAGTTGGTATCACAACATAAGCATAGAACAATTGGTTTTTCATAAATAAACTTTTATTCATTCTTAAAAACAATGTTTACATTATTGATTTGTGCGGAAAATGGCCCATTATAAACGAGTAGTCCCAATCAGAGTCATCTATGACCATGCCATGCCTTTGCCTTGCGCCTCCAAAGATAAACTATCACCTCAAAACCTGAAGATACATGCTAAAAGGGGTCAGCTTACGCTGGTGAGTTCATATAGTTATTCAAAAAGGAACTTCAGTACACTGTTTCAAATTTGATTTTTGTTGATCATTATGTCTTGCATAATGTTATAAAGTTTATGATTTCAATTCAAAAAGGATTTCATAAAAGAGATTTCATTTGTGGACCATAAGTAGGGTATATGTACATTACAACGAATATAATGTCATATATTGAATGTATTACGCTAGCACTAAGTTCATGCAACCGAAACTACGACAGTTCTTGTATGCACAAAGAAGTCATACAAATGAGGAGCCCATGGCGAGTGTTTATCCCAATACACTCGGTCCCGACATGCTATATGTTTCGCCTTGACCCAAGCGGGGTCAACCGAACAGAGGAGTCACCCTCAATAGATCTATTTATAACATTCGCGCTTCCCAGCAGGAATTGATGGTTCATGAAGAGGGCAATTTGGGATTTGAGGACTTAGGCTAAGCTGCGTAATATTCTAGGTCAAACATTTTGGTATGCTCTATAAAACATCTATGTATGATGAAAAACTTTAAACATGTAAAAGCATAGTATGCATGGAATGCACAAGTAAAATGATTTAGGTAAAATGAGCATGTATCTTCCCCCAAAACAAGTATAAAGCAGTTAAAAGTAGGGGCTATGAAACTCACCATGGCAATGTGCAAAATGAAGACTAAAGGGAATTAAATCAAGGAGTGATTGTGCACGGCTCCGACATGCAACCTAATTAAGTACGGCATATTTAGTCTTTATTGTTTAAGACTCGATAAAGTTTAACTAACTTTATAAGTTTTCAATGTTTATGTTGTTGTTGTTGTTGTTGTTGCTTAAGTGACATCATTTATCTTAGAAAAGTTTACAAAGATTTGGATAGACCTCGGCTCATGAGGGTATGACATGGAAGGAAACTCGAAGAATGAATTACGACTTTGGTTTAATGATGACCAAAAGATAATATACGGAGGAATTGTACGATTATAATAAGACGTTGTCGATGGAAATGAACAAGATATATGTATCAAGTGTATATATGTATATATATGTACTTAGAACATTTGGTATAAATATTATAAAGGAATTTAAGTCTCAATTTAATTTATGTGAAATTGGAAAAATACAATGTAGGTTTCTAATAATACCAATATGTTTCCAAAAAGTTGTGTATATCCCCGACTGATAAATATATTACCATATAAGTTTTCAAGTAATATATTTTGTTTATAAATCACTAAATAGTTTATTAAAAATAGGTATTACCCATGTATTCATTTTAGTTTCCCCGTGGTAGCTATTATTTACAAGATATAAGTTTAAGTAAATACTCGTTTTAAAATTTATCAATTCAATTATAGGTTTTTGTAAAACATATAAGTTAAATAAGTGATATAAATTTGTAAATCTTACATGCAAGTTTAAACCTACAATTTTTGTTTAAACTAGTTTTTTTATAAATCTCAAATGTATTTTATAGCTTGTAGTTGTATGTGTCAATTATATTTATAGTTTTGAGTGTACAACAAGATTAGAACTTCATTATAGAGTATGTCACGAACAAAATGAACCATCGATGACGTGCCGCGTGAAGTAGATCGGGTACGATACTTGACAACATACAAAGACTATTAATATTTAGTTTTCATTTGGAAATTTATATGTTTAAATTCTTATAAAAGCTCATGTGTTCTATCTTTACTCAATAACAAACAAACGTACTCCATTTGTGTGTGATGGGTTGCGGCTCAGAAGGAAGTAATTGAGCTTGTGTGGGCTTGGTGGGCTGTGGCCCAGTGTGAACCCAACAACGAAACATGGGCTTCGGCCCGTTGATAACTAAACAATACACATCCTTAGCCCCAAATCTGCTAGTAAATGTTTGTAACACTAGGAAGATTTTTGGAATCTGAATTTTGACATGAGAAAATGGTGAACTGAAAGCTCGATATCGAGCCCGAAAATGGAGTGAGTGTATATCACAATGGTGATCACAACAACCTAGACTAGGAACAATTTTCATGTATATTCGGAAAAAGACGGAAAGGTAGTGACCAAGTTTAACTCATGTCTTGCTAGTACTACTCGACTCGAAAGGGAAAGTTTGTTAACAGTCACACCCTTATGGGTTTTGTGACGGTATGATGCAATTACAACAATAAGAATAGGTACCTCGACGTGGGTTTCTCGCAACCGAACCCAAGTTTCAACTGGGGTGTATGGTTTGAACCGAAGTAGACCAAACACGAGCATGTATCTCTCAAGGACTAGTGATAGTAAACTAAATTGACACTTGTGACTATTACGACCACTTTCGTGGTCTAGGACTACACATGATTACCGGCACCCTTCGGGGCGCCTTAACCTTGTGCTTCGAATGAGTAGACAGACGCACCCTAGTGGGTAACTAACCAACACGACCCAATACGCGAGGAAGTTAGCAGGTTTAAGCCGAATATGATTTGATAAATACGAGTATAAGCCGAAAAATTAAGATCAAAAACTAAAAATATTTCTGGTTTCTTTTTCTTGGTTCTCGACAGCATCTAACAACAACAATATTTGCTTAAAACATTTATGTTTCCCATTTCCTTGTTTTACAATTTATCAACGACAACAACAACATTCAGTAACCTCACATAAATCAAAATTTATATAAACTCGGATATAGACAAATGTTACAAGTACAATAGTTTCAAAGGATAACAAGAAATGTGTTCTTACATGGAACCCATTAATGGTTCGAGTAGCCATAAACACAGAAACTCAAGAGCTCCATTCAGGGGAGACTAGGAACGAATTGGCAAAATTAGATATATGAAGAATCTTCCTTATGCTTCAAGGAACAAAACCCCCAACTCAATTTTTATAAGCCCCATGATTTGAAGAACCCTAATTATTCGGATGAACCCTAATTACTTTTGTGTTGTGATGAGTGAATAAACTTGTTTCAAGACTTGACTAGATTTATAGATGAATAAGGAGAAGGCTTGAAATCTCCTTTCTTGGCTCTTGAATGAAGATGAGCTATTCTTGGCTGTGGTCTCTTCCTGTCGGACAACGTGAGACATATGAGGGGGGGGGGTATAGGTCGGCTTATCTTCTCTTTTTCTTTGAGTTTCAGGATTGAGAGTGATAGATCATGAACCTTATCAAGAGAATGGAAAGTTTTTGTTTTGTTGAAGGAAGGAGAGGTCTGCATTTTCCAGAAGGAGGAGGGAGAAATAATTTAGGTCTGCGTTTGCCAGAAGGATAGAGTGTAGCTTTTGTTTTATTATTAATTACTGTATAATCTGTACCCCGTGTTTTGTCGAATCTTCGAGTAAATGTACTTTCCCGGTACCCGAAAAATATAGAAATTATGTTTTTGGAAACGATTTCTTAACCGTAATAATAAGACATTCTTATTACGTTGAAATTTGATTATAATTGTTTGCCGTTATTAATTTGGTGTCGGTCTGCGTGCGGTGCCGTGGCTTCCTAAATTCACGAGATAACCTTTTGTTTTCTTTCGTAAATTATTATTGATTGATAAAAAATGTATTTTTCTCTTATCTCAGTATTCATTTTTAGTTTTGTTTGCTACTGCGCTGTAGTGTGCGAAATAACTGATGGATTAAGCTTATGTATGCTTAAATTTTAACTTGGACAATAATAAATTTCACAGATACTTTGTGGGCAAGTATTGTAAGTGCGGTGTCTTATTTCTAAAGGAACGAAATGACCTCTCATTGTTATACTTTAGATATTGGCATTTTGTCGGAAAATAATTGATTTGAATTTTCTGACGTGATAAATATTATTAAAATAATCCAAAATTTTACGGGTTGTTATAGTCTACCCACCTTACAGGAGATCCGTCCCGGATCTCAGTTTACGTTATCCGATAGGGTGTCGGGAACGAGGTGATGGTATTTGGAATAAGTTTTGAGTTTTCCTCGGTTGTCCTAGGGTTTCCTCTTTGGGTATGGGTACCTAGGTGTTATGCAAGCAGCACATCCTCTATTTGAGGAACCATGATTGTCTGGGGTAGGTTCATTAGGTGAAAATTCAAATTTTGATGTTATGAGGTTTCACTATTTTGTTAGTGTGAACACCTCTAACTTCTCATGGTTTTATCAAAACGTACTCTTTTCTGGTGTTTAATGGTTCTAAAGTGTATGGGTTGATTCTTAAGGTTTGCTATGGGTTTGTGTGCTTTCTTCTTTAAAGGGTGAAGAAATATTTGTTTTCGAATTTTCTTTCGAGTAAATGTTTATACAAGTTTTACTAAGACCAGATTTCAAAATCGATAACATGTAAAAATGACACATTTTTAAAAGATTTTAAAACCGGTTCTTAGTTATGGGATGTATAAGGAAGTTTTGCGAAACTTTTAGTGTATGAGTATTTTGTCTCATTTTACGAGGGATTTGGAAAGTATTATTGTTGGATTTTAAAGAGTAATCCTCAAATTTGGGATTTTATTGTAGTAAGAATGTGTATCAAGATATCACATTTACCCATGGCTACAAGTAAGGTTTAGTTGTCTAAGTTGGGTACGGTTCGAGGTTTAATAGTTGATGAACCTCATGGTTACCTAGGGTTTTAGGCAGAGGTGTAGGATACATCCTAAGGTCAGGCTTAGCTATCAAGGAGGACATTGATCATTTTTGTTTATGGGGTATTAACTTAAAACACATTTCGAGGAAATAAATAACCAATAGAGTGGTTCTGGAATAACTTTCAAAGTATTAAGGAACACTTTATTTTGGTAAGGTATGGGTAGAATTGTAGTTTATTTTATGGTAAAATGGTAATGTGGTAATTTGGTTTGTAGAATGATTCATGAAGTGATTCATGAAGTATTTTGATTATAATAGTTTGAGGGATAATCGGAAATAGTTTGTAAGGCAACTTTTTTTGTTTGTAGTAGGGTAATAAGGTAGGCACGGTTATTCTTAAGAGGTGGGTGGAGTTTCTAGGTATCAAATTTTTCAATGGTGAAATTTTCAAGTTTTGCGGGATTATGGGTCATTTACTGTGTCTTTCTAGATTTTGCCAAAGGTTTATTGTTCTTTTGTTGCCTATTCCCATTAGAGGATTTTTCTCATAGGTGCTATTGAAAGGTTGCTCCTAGAATGGTTTGATTTGTTCATGGGGTGTAAGGTGTGGGGTAGGTGTGACTATAACATAACCCGATTGTGATATGAAATTATAAAGTTTATGATTAAGAAGTAGTATGACGCCAGTGAGTGGCTTATGATTAAGAGATATTGTGATGCCAGTGAGTGTTTTATGACTAAGAAATGCCAGTGAGTGACTTGTGATTAGGGAATGTCAGTGAGTGACTTATGTTTAGGAAATGCCAGTGGGTGGTTTATGATTAGGGTATGCCGGTGAGTGGCTTGTGATTAGTGTATGCCGATGAGTGGCTTGTGATTAGGGTACGTCGATGAGTGGCTTGTGTTTAAAGGATAGTGTGACGCCAGTGTGTGGCTTCAGGGTAACCGTCAATGTGTGGTTTATTGAAATGTTACATGTTTATCAAAATATTATCATCTTCTCTCTGGAAATAAAGCTATTATAGCTATCCTAAGTACTGCAAAATTCACCTCTGAGTCGGACATAGGTGATCAGGCTATGTCCCACTGTCCCTGGTTGAATATAGGTGATCAGTCTATATTCACCCGAGGTTCAATGAATTTTGAAATACTTAGCTTAGTTACGCTAGTAATATGTCACAATAATTTTAAAGGTTGTCTTGAAGGATTAGAACAATTATTCTCTTTATGTGAGGGAAAGGTGTAGTGCAGTGATACGTAATTATACGTATATGGAAAATAATTATAACCTATGATGAAATTAGGTGAGCAGTGATAAAACATGTATCTTATCAAGTATGATCTCAACAGGATCACAAGTGAGGCATCAGCTCGGCAGGCAGGCACGTGTCGGTCATAGGGTTTAGTTTTTCTAAAAGTGGTTATAGTCTAGGTTTTAAAAATATTACCCAGTTCTCTATAACCTAGGCTCTGATACCAATCTGTAACACCCCCAAAAATGACTCAGCGGAAGCATACGTGTATTGGGGCATTACTAAGTTGGTATCACAACATAAGCATAGAACAATTGGTTTTTCATAAATAAACTTTTATTCATTCTTATAAACAATGTTTACATTATTGATTTGTGCGGAAAATGGCCCATTATAAACGAGTAGTCCCAATCAGAGTCATCTATGACCATGCCATGCCTTTGCCTTGCGCCTCCAAAGATAAGCTATCACCTCAAAACCTGAAGATACATGCTAAAAGGGGTCAGCTTACGCTGGTGAGTTCATATAGTTATTCAAAAAGGAACTTCAGTACACTGTTTCAAATTTGATTTTTGTTGATCATTATGTCTTGCATAATGTTATAAAGTTTATGATTTCAATTCAAAAAGGATTTCATAAAAGAGATTTCATTAGTGGACCATAAGTAGGGTATATGTACATTACAACGAATATAATGTCATATATTGAATGTATTACGCTATCACTAAGTTCATGCAACCGAAACTACGACAGTTCTTGTATGCACAAAGAAGTCATACAAATGAGGAGCCCATGGCGAGTGTTTATCCCAATACACTCGGTCCCGACATGCTATATGTTTCGCCTTGACCCAAGCGGGGTCAACCGAACAGAGGAGTCACCCTCAATAGATCTATTTATAACATTCGCGCTTCCCAGCAGGAATTGACGGTTCATGAAGAGGGCAATTTGGGATTTGAGGACTTAGGCTAAGCTGCGTAATATTCTAGGTCAAACATTTTGGTATGCTCTATAAAACATCTATGTATGATGAAAAACTTTAAACATGTAAAAGCATAGTATGCATGGAATGCACAAGTAAAATGATTTAGGTAAAATGAGCATGTATCTTCCCCCAAAACAAGTATAAAGCAGTTAAAAGTAGGGTCTATGAAACTCACCTTGGCAATGTGCAAAATGAAGACTAAATTGAATTAAATCAAGGAGTGATTGTGCACGGCTTCGACACGCAACCTAATTAAGTACGGCATATTTAGTCTTTATTGTTTAAGACTCGATAAAGTTTAACTAACTTTATAAGTTTTCAATGTTTATGTTGTTGTTGATGTTGTTGTTGTTGTTGTTGCTTAAGTGACATCGTTTATCTTAGAAAAGTTTACAAAGATTTGGATAGACCTCGGCTCATGAGGGTATGACATGGAAGGAAACTCAAAGAATGAATTACGACTTTGGTTTAATGATGACCAAAAGATAATATACGGAGGAATTGTACGATTATAATATGGCGTTG
Source organism: Chrysanthemum seticuspe (assembly GCA_019973895.1). Lineage (NCBI taxonomy): Eukaryota > Viridiplantae > Streptophyta > Magnoliopsida > Asterales > Asteraceae > Chrysanthemum > Chrysanthemum seticuspe. The sequence continues at coordinate 203,935,058 of BPTQ01000005.1, forward strand.
TCGATGGAAATGAACAAGATATAGGTATCAAGTGTATATATGTATATATATGTACCTAGAACATTTGGTATAAATATTATAAAGGAATTTAAGTCTCAATTTAATTTATGTGAAATTGGAAAAATACAATGTAGGTTTCTAATAATACCAATATGTTTCCAAAAAGTTGTGTATATCCCCAACTGATAAATATATTACCATATAAGTTTTCAAGTAATATATTTTGTTTATAAATCACTAAATAGTTTATTAAAAATAGGTATTACCCATGTATTCATTTTAGTTTCCCCGTGGTAGCTATTATTTACAAGATATAAGTTTAAGTAAATACTCGTTTTAAAATTTATCAATTCAATTATAGGTTTTTGTAAAACATATAAGTTAAATAAGTGATATAAATTTGTAAATCTTACATGCAAGTTTAAACCTACAATTTTTGTTTAAACTTGTTTTTTTATAAATCTCAAATGTATTTTATAGCTTGTAGTTGTATGTGTCAATTATATTTATAGTTTTGAGTGTACAACAAGATTAGAACTTCATTATAGAGTATGTCACGAACAAAATGAACCATCGATGACGTGCCGCGTGAAGTAGATCGGGTACGATACTTGACAACATACAAATACTATTAATATTTAGTTTTCATTTGGAAATTTATATGTTTAAATTCTTATAAAAGCTCATGTGTTCTATCTTTACTCAATAACACACAAACGTACTCCATTTGTGTGTGATGGGTTGCGGCTCAGAAGGAAGTAATTGAGCTTGTGTGGGCTTGGTGGGCTGTGGCCCAGTGGAACCCAACAACTAAACATGGGCTTCGGCCCGTTGATTACTAAACAATACACATCCTTAGCCCCAAATCTGCTAGTAAATGTTTGTAACACTAGGAAGATTTTTGGAATCTGAATTTTGACATGAGGAAATGGTGAACTGAAAGCTCGATATCGAGCCCGAAAATGGAGTGAGTGTATATCGGGACTTGAACAGAAGAATGTAAACTAGACATGTACATCACAATGGTGATCACAACAACCTAGACTAGCAACAATGTTCATGTATATTCGGAAAAAGACGCAAAGGTAGTGACCAAGTTTAACTCATGTCTTGCTAGTACTACTCGACTCGAAAGGGAAAGTTTGTTACCAGTCACACCCTTATGGGTTTTGTGACGGTATGATGCAATTACAACAATAAGAATAGGTACCTCGACGTGGGTTTCTCGCAACCGAACCCAAGTTTCAACTGGGGTGTATGGTTTGACCCGAAGTAGACCAAACACGAGCATGTATCTCTCAAGGACTAGTGATAGTAAACTAAATTGACACTTGTGACTATTACGACCACTTTTGTGGTCTAGGACTACACATGATTACCGGCACCCTTCGGGGCGCCTTAACCTTGTGCTTCGAATGAGTAGACAGACGCACCCTAGTGGGTAACTAACCAACATGACCCAATACGCGAGGAAGTTAGCTGGTTTAAGCCGAATGTGATTTGATAAATACGAGTATAAGCCGAAAAATTAAGATCAAAAACTAAAAATATTTCTGGTTTCTTTTTCTTGGTTCTCGACAGCATCTAACAACAACAATATTTGCTTAAAACATTTATGTTTCCCATTTCCTTGTTTTACAATTTATCAACGACAACAACAACATTGAGTAACCTCACATAAATCAAAATTTATATAAATTCGGATATAGACAAATGTTACAAGTACAATAGTTTCAAAGGATAACAAGAAATGTGTTCTTACATGGAACCCATTAATGGGTCGAGTAGCCATAAACACAGAAACTCAAGAGCTCCATTCAGGGGAGACTAGGAACGAATTGGCAAAATTAAATATATGAAGAATCTTCCTTATGCTTCAAGGAACAAAACCCCCAACTCAATTTTTAGAAGCCCCATGATTTGAAGAACCCTAATTATTCGGATGAACCCTAATTACTTTTGTGTTGTGATGAGTGAATAAACTTGTTTCAAGACTTGACTAGATTTATAGATGAATAAGGAGAAGGCTTGAAATCTCCTTTCTTGGCCCTTGAATGAAGATGAGCTATTCTTGGCTGTGGTCTCTTCCTGTCGGACAACGTGAGACATATGAGGGGGGGGGTATAGGTCGGCTTATCTTCTCTTTTTCTTTGAGTTTCAGGATTGAGAGTGATAGATCATGAACCTTATCAAGAGAATGGAAAGTTTTTGTTTTGTTGAAGGAAGGAGAGGTCTGCGTTTGCCAGAAGGAGGAGGGAGAAATAATTTAGGTCTGCGTTTGCCAGAAGGATAGAGTGTAACTTTTGTTTTATTATTAATTACTGTATAATCTGTACCCCGTGTTTTGTCGAATCTTCGAGTAAATGTACCTTCCCGGTACCCGAAAAATATAGAAATTATGTTTTTTGAAACGATTTCTTAACCGTAATAATATGACATTCTTATTACGTTGAAATTTGAATATAATGGTTTGCCGTTATTAATTTGGTGTCGGTCTGCGTGCGGTGCCGTGACTTCCTAAATTCACGAGATAACCTTTTGTTTTCTTTCGTAAATTATTATTGATTGATAAAAAATGTATTTTTCTCTTATCTCAGTATTCATTTCTAGTTTTGTTTGCTACTGCGCTGTAGTGTGCGAAATAACTGATGGATTAAGCTTATGTATGCTTAAATTTTAACTTGGACAATAATAAATTTCACATATACTTTGTGGGCAAGTATTGTAAGTGCGGTGTCTTATTTCTAAAGGAACGAAATGACCTCTCGTTTTTATACTTTAGATATTGGCATTTTGTCGGAAAATAATTGATTTGAATTTTCTGACGTGATAAATATTATTAAAATAATCCGAAATTTTACGGGTTGTTATAGCTTCTTTGGGGGCCTTTGGACTTCCCCAGCCTCTTCAATATCTTTCATCAAGTTATGCCTCATCCAGGCGACATTCGTAGCCGTTCTGAGATATTCATTAGTTTTTATTTTCCGATCCGGTCCCAAATGGTAGCGAGTGAATTCGTATTTTTTGACAATAATAGGTGGTGGTCTCTTGTAGGGAATCCCAAGGAGTTTGCACCTCCTTTGTTCAAAAGCTTTGTCGTCGGGATAGGTAAACTCCTTATTACCTTGCAACTCCAGGTAATCTAGGATCCCTTCAATGTCATCATCATCAGAAGCTGTACCTTTGAACCATTCTCCATCGAGCAGATTTTCTACTAGCACGCGCTTGCATTCTTCTTTTTCATCTCTAACCAACTCCTTGTCATTCTCAATTGTTATTTCACTCGTGTTGTTGAGACTTTCGTTGTTTGAATTTTCTCGGTCCATGTATTCCTTCCAAATCTTCTCTTTGGTTAACGTGTCCACATGTCCATACTCAATTTTAACCCAACTATCGAATCCTAGGTTGTCCAGCCAAGGAAAACTCGTTCTCTCCTCATCATTAGTTGAGGACCAAAATAATTCGTCTTTTCCAATTCTCCCAGAGCTGCTTCCCCCGTTACACATATCGTCATATGGGTTGCATGACGCCCAGAAAATTTCCCCAGCAGATTTTACTCTTTCGCACCAGTGACTGCGTATTTCCTTGTTGTCAGTTTCACTTAAATGCTCATCCATGCAGTAGATGTCTTTATTAGCTACTTTATTTTTCCAAATGTGCTCCTCGTAATCAATTTTTAGCTTCTTAAGAAGATTCGGGTTAATCTTGGCATCTCCGAATTCTATTGCGTACCAGTCATCAAATGCCAAGTCACCGAACTTAATACAATGTCTTTCACGCTCATGATGTCATATCCACTCTTCCTCTCTTTCACTATCCCCGCCGTTGCAATACTCGCAGAAAGGATTGCATGTGGGCCACGCTCGTGTGGACTCCTCATCAGTTATGAAGACCAGAGTACACCAGTGAGTGATAAGTGGCTCTTCTTCATTTTCAAGGGATAGTTTCTCGAGTCTTTCATCATCAGTATATGCAGGCCACATAAATTTGTTATGGTTGATCCTATCCTTATTGCTTCCTCCATCGCAAACCTCATTTCTCGGGTCACACGAGGCCCAAAGATCATACCAATCCCCCTTAGCAACCGGTATCATTTTGCACCAGTGATATTTCTTCTTAGATTTGGGCAGAGGGCACAAGTCAATGTCGTGAGACCTTTCATTTCCTGATTCGTCCACTTCGAGGAATTTTTCTGCCCACGTATCCCAGTTACGCCGTAACTGAGATTCTTGGTTTCGGCGTAATTCGTTAGAGTCGTCTTCCTTAGTATTCTTCAGAACCCCGTTATCATTGTCAAAAACATAGTTACGCCATAACTCATAAGGCAGGTTACGGCGTAACTCAGATCTGTCGACGAAATTATCCCCTGCATCCGTATCATTGGCCTGAACCTTCGAGTTATCATAAGCAAAAATCACTTTACATTCCATAGCTGGTTTAGATCCTTCAGGTTTATTTTTATTCATCCGTACTTTTTCACTGAGCTTTTCCACCATGGATTCTAGGTTTTTCAGAGTTGTGTCGTGCTTGGAAAGGTTTCTATCAGTGTTTTCCTGGAATTCTTTTAACCATTCATCTTGCTCCTTTTGTCTTTGGGCTGAACTTTCCAGGAACTTATTAATTGTTTCTTCAAGACTAGGCTTCTTTCTCCATAAGGCACACGGTTGTAATTTCCACGATACCCATTACTATTTCGATTATCTCCGTAAAATGGTCGATTTTCTCCATACTTGGCTTCTTCAATATTCTCTTCGTCCACATGAGGACAATTCTTCGTGAAATGTCCTCCTCCACAGCTTTCACAACCTACTTGGATGGCATGAACGGTTTCTCTGACCTTCAGCATATCTCGACTGAGATTTTCAATTTTACTAGCGATTGCTGCAATTCCGTCAAAACTTCCGCCTTGGTTTCTTTTACTTCCTCCGTCGTGCCATTTTTGAGAGTGATCCGCCATTTTTTGAATGGCTTCAATTGCAAGTGTAGGAGTCATGTTCGAGATAGGTCCTTGATAGTCCAGCATTTGCCTTGTAGTTACGTTAATTCCTTTGTAGAAAATGTTGACCTTCTACTGGTTGTTCAAATCATGTGTAGGACACTTGTAAAGGAGATCGTTGTATCTATCTCAGGCTTGATACAACGTTTCGTCGTCTTCTTGTTTGAAATTATGGATCTCCAAAAGCTGGTTAGAAATTTTCGATGGCGGACAATATCTCTGAATAAAGTGCTTCTTAAGAAGCGCCCAAGTATTAATTGGCCTGGCGAGCAATCTTTCAATCCATCTTCTGGCAGCTCAAGTAAGAGTCATTGGGAATACTCTTAGCATAACAGCATCATGAGACACGCCCGGAATGTTGAAAAGGCTTGCAATGTATAGGACATTTTCAACGTGCTCATATGCATCTTCGTCCCTATTTCCTGAAAAAGGGTTAGCACGAAGCTCCCTCATAAATTGGTCGTTGATTTTGAAATGGATATCCGCTCCAATTGCCGGTCTTACGAGACTTGGCCCTTGTTCCGCTCTTGTCAACACCAAGTATTCCTCAAGAGTGAGGTCATCGATGTTAACAACTTCCATAGTACCTGAAAACTTGAAATATAATCGTGAGAAAAGTTCAAAACGAAATGAAAGACTTAATATTAATCCTAAAATAACTCCCCGGCAGCGGCGCCAAAAACTTGATGCAGGTTTCACTGACCAGGTCTTAATATTTATAATGTCTCGTTATACCTATTGTCTACCCTAGTGCACTAACGAGCATTGTACCCGGTCGTGTGTAGTGTAGTAATCGGTAAAGCCGAGGTCGTCCCAAGAGCCATGTGTGTTGGATTATTACTAAGTCTAGGTGTCACAGATTAATAATTGTCTCGATAGGGATTTTATTAATTAAACTACTAATGCAGAATAAAGTAAATAAAAGCAAATAAATGGTAAAGGGAATTCAATAGAGGAGAGTGGTGCTAACCTAGTTAATCCTCCTAGCTAGTTATGTCTACGTCAACTTACTTCCAATTACTTCAGGTGGGGTCAAAGTCGAGAGGACAACATTTGGTCAATTCGCCCTAACCTATCAGCAAAGATGCCACCACAGGAGAAGTCAGGTGTCCCCTCATAAGTCCTGTTGTTCTTGGTCCCCTAAGCCAAGTCATTAAGTACCGCTACATGCTAGATTTATAATAGTGAATGCCCGGCCGTTAGGAACTTAGACACGTACCCCCTAATTCTTAAGTTCATCCAAACAATAGGTGATCAGTTGGTCAAATCGCACAAGTAGAAAGGGTCGTCAGTTGGTCATATCTTACCCTTCCCGTCTTAGTCCGCTCACCTAGGGTCAGTTGGTCATATCTTCTAGGCAATTGGCCTCTACCGCCATTCAAAACTACCGAACCAAGGGTGGCTACCAATAAACTATGCATGCATACACTTAGAAATAATTGTACGGAAGTAAAGTAAACGCAAACAAAACAATTAAGGAATCATAACTAGACCAGCACCAAAACGTGCCTAGCCGCTCATATTAATCATGCAAACCAATTCAATATTCAAAGGTACGAAATACATGAATTGAAAGTAAAAGAAATATAAAACGCTAATGCTTATCGTAGGGGAGTGATTTCTCCCTTGGAGACAGCTCTGTATGCTCCTCTAGACCTGCCTTGAGCTTTTTCCCATGTTCTCTGAGTGTTGTGTGTGGAATGGGATGATTAGAAATGCTGGAATTCGTGGGGTATTTATAGACCAGATCTGGGTTACGGCGTAACCAATATAAGAGTTACGCCGTAACCTTCAATATTATCGTAATTTGCACTAGATCCGCTAGTTACGGCGTAACCTTATGAGTGGTTACGCCATAGTCTTCAATAAACTTGGTTACGCCGTAATAGATGCAATAGTTACGGCATAAGTATCAGCGGCGTGGAACCTCATTTGACCTAATATAGTTACATCGTAACCTTTGGGAAGAGTTACGCCGTAACCTTTTGATAAGTTGGTATTCTGAGTCACGCAATAGTTACGGCGTAATGTGAGAGACGAGTTACGCCGTAACTTCTTCAAAATAGCATACTGTGATAAACCTTTAGATAATTCTCCAGTTCCGCGCCTCTTTAGCTCCAATGCTCGTAATTTACCTGAAAGTGGAAAACAATGGAAAACAAGCGTAAATCCATAAAAATGATATAAATTACAAGCATTATCGGGGGAAATTGGCACTTAATATTCAGGACTATTTGATGTTATCAAGGATGATGGGCGAATTAAATTTCTTCCTTGGTCTACAAATAAAACAAATGGAAGATGGTATCTTCTTTAATCAATCTAAGTATATTAAAGAGATGCTTAAAAAGTTTCGTTTAGAAGAGTCGAAACCTATGAAAACGCCCATGTCCACGGAAACAAAACTCGTGAGAGACGAAGAAGGTGAGTCCGTGGATAGTACTAAGTATAGGGGCATGATAGGTAGTTTATTATACCTAATGGTAAGTAGGCCCGATATCATGTTTAGTGTCTGCCTTTGTGCTCGCTTTCAAGAGGATCCGAAAACCTCTCACCTAGAAGCGGTTAAGCGTATCTTCCGATACATTAAAGGCACTATGCACTTGGGGTTGTATTATCCCAAGGGTACCGGTATAGAAACTATTGTCTATGCCGACTCTGATCATACAGGAGATTATGTGGATCGAAAAAGCACTAGCAGTGTTTGTAACTTCATGGGTTGTTGTCTAACTTCTTGGTTCTCCAAGAAAGGTATGTCGAAAAGCACTATGGATGAAATAAGCTCTAATAGATTATGACATCCATGTCAATGACATCCCTATTATGTGCGACAACAAAGGTGCAATTGACTTGAGCAAGAACCCTGTCCAACACTCTCGTACTAAACACATTGAAATACGTCATCACTTCCTTCGCGATAATGTTGAAAAAGGAAACATTTCTATTGAGAAAGTTCCTTCCCATGACAATATCGCCGACATCCTAACCAAACCTCTCAAACGAGAATCCTTCAATTATCTTCGTCTAGGTCTAGGAATGATGGAACACATTACATAAGTCTCGTCTTTCGACTACTCAAATATTTCATTGGAAATATTAAAGTCATCTATTTAGTCTCATCTTATGACCATTTGAATATTTCATTGGAAATATTAAGGTCATCACAACTTCTCTAAGTCTAATTATATCCCGTAAGAGAATTTATTAGGTATAAATTCTCTCGTTGTGTCAAAAAGTCTCACCAAATAAGCGAGACTTATTCGTCAAAAATCAAAATGAGACAAAATTTTGTCTTAGCAGGTCACGGCACCACTAAAGTGGAGCACGGTACCACTAAATTTAGTGGTACCTTGACCTGAAAAATGCATTTTTCTTCTTTCTCTCTTCACTATTAACACACCCAAACAAAACACAACTTCAACAAACTACTGTCAAACCGAACCATCACCCAAAAACCTCAATTTTAATCAATTCAAGGCATTTGCATTTAAGATTATCAACCACTACATTCTTCACAACATTAATTGTAAGTCAATTAACTTTAATTTTCTTTAATTTTGAGTTTAGGGTTTGTTCTTGCAAATAAAATTAAATTGGGGCTTTTCAATTTTAATTGAATCATTATGAAATTAGGACTAGGACTAGACAATGTATAACTATCATGATTCCATAAGCTTAGAATTTGCATAATCCCATTACTTTTAGGTCTGAATTTGGTATCAAAATTCATTAAAGATTAGATATTTTTAGTGGAATCATGTCTGGGATACTTGAAATTGGTCTAGGAGTGATTAACACTTAAGCTTCTCAACTTTGAAAAATTATGGCGCCAAGTTTTTTTAACAAGCCAAACACCAACAATTCCATTGTTTTTCGAAAAATTCACGTAACTAGGATCATGAAACATTTTTCGCGCATTGTTGATACAAACTAAAAACGTTTTTCTCATGCATACATGATCTCACGAATATGGATCGAATTACATAACTAATATGTATTTTTCGACATATTCGAATGACCAATAGCAAATTGGAGCGTTTGGGTAATCTCATTATTTTCATTTTTGAGTCGAGATTACCCTACCTCCACACCGTATGCATATAGGCACACACTAGAAACGTGTTTGTCATATATACATAAGTTAACATATATATATATATATATATATATATATATATATATATATATATATATATATATATATATATATATATATATATATATATATATATAAAGTTAGGATCAAATAAGAAGATTACTTAAAATAAGAAGGAATAAGAAGAACTATAACTGCAAATCCGAGATGCACCGACCTAAATTAGATGCATCCCTATAATCTTAGATGCATTATAACGCACCATAGTATGTTTTCTAGCTTTTAATCAGATGCATATACGTATATTAGATGCATTTCATGATTTCTCTTATTTTTTGTTCCTCTACACGTGCCGAAATCATGAAAATCAATTTGCACCATCTATACATCAAACTAACTTTCGAAACTCAAGATGTTGCATCTATATCAATAGAAATGCATCTACAGCAAGTCGTTGCATCTCAAATGCGTGGTTTTGGTCACTTCTCACCACTTCTAATTTTAATTTACTTCTCACTGGATCCCTACTCTATATATATATATATATAGGCTCCGGTTCCATTGAGAAGGTTTTTATTTTGAGAAGATTGAGAAATCTTCGTTTGAGCAAATTGATTCATGTTTTTGAATTGATTTACAAGTAAACATCATTTTATGGTGAATCGAATCTATAAATCAAAAATTTGATTCACAAATCATTGTTAAAATCGAGTTATGATGATGATTCATTAAATTTGTACAGATGATTCAGTAATCTACAAATATCACAAAATCGAAAGATTTTTAACATTGATTCAATTTTTTTTTACACATTTTGAATTTTAATCACATTAAAATGAGTTTTACGCTTGAAAAACATGAATCAAAGTTAAAAATCTATCGTTTTTGAAAACCTTCTCAATCGATCCGGATTCTATATATATATATATATATATATATATATAGGTAACAATGCCTCAAAACAATTATCAAGACACAAAATCCTACATTCCTCTCCTTATCGATGACCCAAACATTCCCCTAGAAATCAAAGCTCATCTCCAAAGGGTCCAACATCGATACATACATGAAGGTCGTGTAGTCAATGAAAACTTTGTTTCGTTGAATGGCATCAATTTATGCTTTCCAACCATTGGCTTTGATTGTTTGTACAACATAAATGATCAAATTTGTCCTCGTTTTGTCCTCGAATTGTATAGTCGTGTACGTACCTTCAATGATCTTCAAGGAAATATCTTCCTAGATTTTTGGATCCGAAATGAGAACATCATTTTGTCCGTCTCTGAATTTGGAGACATCCTTGGCATTCCATCCTATGGTCAATGTGCTTACAGGGAAGACCATTCATTAGAGTCTCTTTTGTTTAATCTTGAAAGCCATGCTCCGTATCTTACCAAAATCCCCGATGCTTAAACAATCAAGCAACACATCCAAACCCCTCGTCTCATCCACACGCACCAAAAGCGTGATGGTTCCATTGTCTATCTTGACCAAAACAAGATCTATCTCAAAGAAATTCTTCTCGATCTTAGAAATTGGTAACTCCTTCTACGAGAGAATGTCTTGTCTCTCGCGGGCAACTAGGATCATGTTTCAGCAACCCTTGCCCACATGCTTTATTGCCTTTGCACTGAAACCCCTTACAATCTTGCCTATTATATCGCAAAACGCATTGAAAACATCCATGGCCGGTCCGACATGTTGCTTACTCATCATTTTCGTTGGGTTATGGCCAACTATCCACATCTTCAAAATGTGGATTACTATCCTTTCCAACCCATCATGAAACCTCTTGGTGGACCATAATGTCGCACAAAGCAACGAAGAGACAAAAGGTCTAAACGTGATCGTAAATCTAGTTTTGATGCTACTTAATCCTCTTACCATCATGGATCTTCATCTCCACAAGATGATGATGACGATGATGATGTCCAAATGCATGATGAAGGTACATCTCGTGCTCGTACTCCATCTCCCAACACTTTCCTTTGTAATTTTGATACATCATCTTTCACTCAAATAACCAACCTTCCATTCAACCAAACAAATCTAAATATCGTAATGAGAAAGCAAACGGTGATGTTAACTCGACAAGTGTCCATGCACGAGCAAACGGTCGTAGGGTTCAAGTCAATTGGAAAGGCGATAAAGGGGCTTGGCAAGGAAATTAAGAAGGGGTTCGATAAGTGAGGATGAGGGTATTAAACAACATTGAACTATTTAGTATTATTACTTTGTTAGTCTTACATTTTATGAGATTTTGGCTGTGGCCTCAAAAAAATTGCAACTTATCTGCTTTAACTCTAGCATCAGTCATCTTGGGTGTGTTCTTCAATTTTACCACCCAATGATATGTTTATTGTCAAGCTTAGTTCTTAATAACAACTTAGCTTCTTTAATTTATCTTTTGCTACTTTCCATACTTGCATGATTAATAGTAGCCTAAGAATTAGCTAATCACATGATATGTTTAGCACTAGATGTAGTCAAGGTGCATGAATTCTTGTTATTATTCTTTAGTTATTTGAGGAAATAGGATTTGATGCAAGTATTAACCCTAGAATTACCCATTTAGGCAGCCTAAATCTGGAGGAAAGGAAAAAACGTCTCCAGTAGGTCACGACACCGCTAAATGTGCCACGACACCACTATTAGTGGTACCGTAGGTAATTTAGTGGTATCGTCACCTGGAAAAACGGTTTTTCCTGTTGGATTGCACCTTTTGACCCATTTTCCCTTAGATTCTTTCAACATTAACTGATTCCAACACTCCTCAAATTCCTAAAATCATCCCACTCTATCAACCTTAGAAACCTACAAACTTTGCATGCCTTTGATTTGGCTATTTAAGCGCTTCTCATGCATTCACCCTCATCACATCTTCAATTACCCATCACACATCAACCATGTCTTTCAACATTGCTACTACCTATCACCAAGGGAAGAAGCCTAGGTTCAACATCAAACCACCACAAGAAATCACTTTAATTGATCTCACTTTAGATGATGATGAAGAGGTGCATACACCACTGTTGTTCCCTATTCACTATTGTATAAAATAGTTTAAGTACGTAAAACTAACTAATAGTGAATCAATGACTGAAAGTAATGTAAGTAAAAACACACTGATAAATTTTCAACATAATATTCTTTATTAGAAATGAATCAAAAAGAATACATTACCCAAGTACTTGCGGAATAGTACTTGGGATTGAAATGACAAAGGGTTGGTACTCCTCACTAAGTTCAGGCTAAGTCTGAACACAACTACTATGGAACCACTGAGCTATCACAGGGACTGAGTTGTATTTGGAGGAGTGAAAGATGGCTTGTGTGTATGTGTTTTAAAATTCACATGCTTGATCATTCACTCCATCTCTTATGCTATTTATACAAGTATGAGTTTTAACTCTTTCCTAAGTGACAAACTGACAGGTTACAGAAGACAAAATACTGATGTATTTTGTCTCTGTTTACAAAGGGTATTTCTGGTAAGGGAAAAAGCCACTTTCTACTTGTCAGTACTGATGCTGAGCCTTTCAGGGAAAGTTGACTTCTTGAAGATAAGTACTCCGTCTTTATCGCTTCAAGCATAACCATTTTGTCCCGCCCATTCTTTAGTCTTCTCCGCCTTCAGTCTTTAGTCTAGTTTATCTTCAGTGTTAGCATTTGGTGAGGAGTTTAGGGATTCAGTGAGTTGTTGTCATCACCCACTGAATCCACCATCTCATTCTTGACTCAGTCTCCACCCTTTAAGTTCCGCCTTACTGAGTGGAGAGACTTCTTCTTCGTCTCTTACTGAGTATCCTGAAGATGGCTCATTGAGAGACTATGCACTCAGTGACCTTTAGTGTTTAACGGTCTAAACACTTGGGGTATTTTCTATTCAAATCCTAGATTAAGGGGTTTGGATATTACTGAACCCAACAGTCTCCCCCTATTTGGATATACAAATAGCCTAAGTGTTTGATCAGTGTAAGTGAGCAAATGGCTTCTTCTTACACTGAATGTACTAATGAATACAATAAGGAACACTGAGTATTTTAACAAAACATACATCTTTTATTGATCACATTACATGGTTCCTGTCACTAGTACAAAAGATAAATAATACTGATGTCAACCCAGTGCTTCAAGCTTTAATTTCTTTGTGATGAGTGTTTCTCTGTTAGGGTGCTCTCTTATCTTGGCGTTTAAGTCAGCACAGAACCTGACGTTTGCAGGAGTTTGAATTTGATAGGCCACAGGTATGTAGCTCAGCATTGCAGCCACACCTTCCTGATCAATGTCACCCCATCTTTGAAATGATGGGTTTCCATAGACATCAATGTGGAACAATCCTCTTTCCGGCTTTTCAATCACTAGACAGTTGACAAACTTCACACCTTCAGGTAGCTCCATGTTGCATTCGAGTCCAGGCACCTTGATCTCAGGCTGGAACTCAACCCTCTTTCTTTTGTCGTGTGATGACTGAGGTTGACATCCTTGTGGTGCAGTTAAGGTAGGCTGAATCCCCAGTTGTGTTGGTGCATCCCTCAGTCTTTCATACCTTTTGCTGAGCATTTTCATCAAATCCTTAACCACCGTATTCTGCTTCTTTTCAATGATAACACCAAGCTCATCGAGTTTAGTGATCCCAAAGTCAGTGAATTTTAGGGAATCATGAACTTCGAAGTGTCTTTTATCATCCCCCCTGTAGACATTCATTGCCAGTGGTTTGGACCTGGGGATGATTCTGACATCAGTAATTTTCTCAGGCAGCCTTCTGCTTGTCATTGACCAGTTGTAGTGGTCAATTCTTTCTTGCCTGATGGCTGCAGCTCTCTTGTTCTTTTCTTCCAATTTCTTTTTCATTTCAGCCATCTTAGCATCCTGAGCATCCTTTGTTAGGAATTAGTAAATTCAGTCGTTAAAGAGTCGGTCACCTCAAGTATATGTATTCGTTAGAAACCTCGTAGTCGTAGTCATGTTATGTTAGCAAGTAGTTTTTTTTGTAACACCGTGGAGGACGGACGGGTCTTTACCCACTGTATGCCTGATCCACAGCCCGTAGGTGGCGTTTATTTGTAAGACAGTATAAATACCCTCTACCTCCCAAGGTAGAGGGTTGGAGCTTCAATACCATTTTTCTTTGTTTCACATAGTTCCCAACTCTCTTCTCTTTCTCTCTCTAGAACTTTCTCTCTCTAAACATACTTGAACGCCCCATTCTGATTATGGTTTAGTGTGTTTGTGAAATCCTATATCTTACAATTGGTATCAAGAGCCATGGTTTGATCACTCATCTTTCATGCTCTTTGTTTTGGTGGATTTCATAAGGTTTTTGGGGTATTAAGTGTTTAGGAGAGTTTGAATCATTTGGACAAATTCTAGTGTTAAAGTTTGAATTTTGCTTGTACTTCTGTGTTTAGGATCATCATATGTGTTTATGTTTTGAATTGGAAGGCTTAAATCATTGTGGTTTGGTTATTTTTGATTGATAAAGTGGTTATTTATGAACTTTGTACAAAGCGAGTTGAGCCTCGGACTTTTGTTTCTTCGAAGCGAGTTGCTTCGTTACTGGATGCGAGTTGGTATATGCGACTTGGCTATTTAGCGAGTTGACTTTTTATGCGACTTGGGTTTTAAGCGAGTTGTTTCTTTAAGCGACTTGGGTTCTAAGCGAGTTGTTTCTTTAAGAGACTTGAGTTCTAAAGCGACTTGGCTATTAAGCGAGTTGTATAGCTAGCGAGTTAGCTTAAGCGACTTGGTGGTTAAGCGAGTTGTGTCTGTTTGCGACTTGCTATTAAGCGAGTTGTCTCTATATGCGACTTGGCTATTAAGTGAGTTGATTTCTTAAGCGACTTGTTTCTTTAAGCGAGTTAGTTGTTTAGCGAGTTGATAATTAAGCGAGTTGAGTGTTTTGCTACTTGTCTATTGAGACTTGCTACTTCTTCGTGCTACATTCTTACGGTTGTTCTTTTGGTTTAGTAAAATCCCGTGAAAGAATCAATTTCCCGGTTTAATCAAAGAATAGTAAAATCCCGTAGAACTTGTAATCATGGCAAACATCGTTCCAACTATTGTTTCTTCTGTTGCTGAGGATGTTCAAGCAGCTGGCTCAGATACTCGTCCACCCATGCTTGACAGAACCGACTACGACTCTTGGGCACAAGGAATCAGATTGTACTGTCTTGGAAAGGAAAATGGGGTCAACATTCTCAAATCCATTGATGAAGGACCTTATCAGATTGAGACTACTAGAGACTTAATTGATACAGCTGCAGATGGAACAATGATCTATGGAATAGATAGACCAAAGACGTATGACGAGCTCAATGATAAGGAGAAAAAGAGATTCGATGCTGATATTAGGGCTTCTAACATTATACTTCAAGGTCTTCCAAAAGATATCTACAAGCTTATCAATCACAACACCGAAGCCAAGGCAGTGTGGGATAATGTCAAGATGCTCCTCTCAGGTTCTGAATTAACTATTGAAGACAGAGAATCACAACTGTATGATGAATTTGAACACTTCAAGATGAAACCTGATGAGAGTGTCTATGAGTACTACGTGAGATTCCATAAGCTTGTGAATGACATGAGGAACATCAAAATGACCATGCCAAACATTTAGCTGAACTCAAAATTTGTGAACAACATGAATCCTGAATGGCACAAGTTTGTCACCTCTGTGAAACTAACCAAAGGATTGAAGAATACAAACTATGAGCGACTCTATGCATTCCTTCTTCAGAATGAGAGACATGCTATGTTTGAAAAAAGGATTCTTGATCAGTTCAAAACCAACCAGGGAGAGACAAGCTCATCAAATGATTCAACTGCTTTTTATACAAATGTTGGAATTACCACCAAAGCTTCTCAAGTTATACCCATGGGTAATGGTAATCACAAACTCATTCCCGATCCAATGTTCAAACAAGCTGATGCTGATGCAGGCGTGGGACACTTCATTAATCAACTGGCTCTCTTCATTAGTCAAAACATGAACTCTCTCCCACACACCAACAACAACCTCAGAACAGCATCCAATCCACACAATCAAGCCACTGTCAGAGATGGGAAGGTTATGGTGCAGCCAGTTCAAGAAAGGCAGTACGAACAAGGAAGAGGTGGAGTTGGTAGAGGATATGTGGAAAATCTGAATAGGGGAAGGAATGGAAATCAGGGACAAGCAAAGCCAATCAAGTGCTACAACTGTGGAGGTGAGGGACATATTGCAAGGAACTGCACATCGCCAAAATGCCCTCAGAATGCAGAGTACTTCAGGGATAAGATGTTGCTCGTGCAAGCTCAGGATAATGGAGCAGCTTTGGATGAAGAGGAGCTATTGTTTCTTGCTAAAGGGAATGCGAAGACATATGATGCTGATGTTGATGAACAGCCAATTCAGGAGATATGTCATAATCATCAGAATGCCTTTCAAGTAGCTGATTGTGATGCATTTGACTCTGATGTCAATGATGAACCTACTGCTCAAACAATCTTCATGGCGAGCATCTCACCTATGGTTTCTCCACAGGTCTCTCCACCACAACAAGCTGGTCCATCCAAAGACAAAATCATTTCAGAGGTATTAAAACTATATGATGATGTTGATGAGCGAAAGATGCATAATAAAGTACCATCTCTTGAGACTTATGAATCAGATATTGATGATGAGGGTAATAGCAATATTGTCCCATATGATCAATATGTGAAGCAAAATGAAAGTGAGGTTGTACCAAGTAATGCATCTTCCGCAGTTAATGATGACTATGTTTTTAATGAATACACTGCATGTGCCCCTGATGATTCTGTTGTCTCTGAACTTAATGCATATAAAGAACGTGTTGCTATTTATGAACAAAGTGCTAAATTTGAGTTGACCACTCGTGAGCAGGAAATGGATGACCAAATGCGTACAATTATTAGAAAAAGTAACTTTAGAGAAGAAGTACTAAAACAAGAGTTAAACTCCTTACAAGAAAAGCTTTCTAAAACTGCTAAGCAAAAACAAGAACTTCAAGAAAATGTGAAAATGCTTAAGCAAGAATTCAATGGTAAGGAATCAAAACTTTTGAATGATTTTTCCAATCTAAAAACTTTGAAAAACAAACTTGAAAATAAGTTTTACGTACAAGGGAACACCATTCAGACTGCTCACTTGATCACTAAGCATAGAGTCTTAAGAGATAAGCATAGTATTCCCCTTGTTGAGGAACCAAATCCAGGGGTCATTAAAAAGGCTAGAACTGCTCATAAGGTTATTTATGATGGTAATGAAATCCTTAAGCCTAGGCAGAAACCTAGTTGCACTGAGGAAGATAAGAAATCAGATGAAGTCACTAGGGAGAGAATGAATAAGAAACTCAACAACCCTACATGTAAAGAGAAAAACATAACTATCAAACCTCATGATTACACTAAGGAAAAGTGGATCTCCCTTAACATGTTTAAGCCTCAAACTCAATTAACCCCAGAACAGATTTTTTGGGAGAAAGATATGGATAAGCAAAAAGCAGAGAATCTTGTTGTAACAAACCCTCCCCTTAGGAAAATGCCTTCAGCAACTGTGTATCCTCCAAATACACCAATGCATTTAGTTCCTCGAACTATTGCCACTAAAAGCAAGACCTTAATCAGTCAATATGTTATCTTTCAATTATTTGTTGATTTTGAGAAAACTTGTAAGAAAAGGATCACACCCACTGGGACAACTGAATGGGAAAGGGGTTTTGAGCAAACTAAAGAATGCTATTTAACTGAGGTCATGCCTTTCTTTAAACAGCTAAAAGATCAATTTGAGAGTCTTAAAAAGGGGATGGATTCAGATATTAAAGAAATAGAAAAGGAATTTGATGCAATGATAGTTGAGGTTAGTGACTATGAGCATGAATTAAAATATAATGAGATTGAGAGGAAGAACTTGCATACATTAAATGAGAATCTTATTTCTGAATGTATTACTCAAGATGTGTTTTACACTGCTACGAATCACTCCATTACTGCTTCTCGATTTCATGAATTATCTATTGCATTGAAAGTCTCCCATGATCGTGTCATTGAGCTTGAAAACAAAAACTCATAACTTAGTGAGAAAATTGATCGAGATGATCATGATAATTTGGTAAAACACCTTTCTAAACTAGAAGTTGAACATTTTGATTTGCAACTAAAATATCAACATCTTAAAGAAAATGTTAAAACCTCAAATATCAAGACATCCTCAGATGTTCCAGAGTTTGATGCAGTTTTTCAGATAAATAAACGTGACGAACAAATTCAAGCTCATTGTTGCACGATCAGAAAGTTGAAAGCCCAAATCTCTCAATTAAAGGGTGAAAAGAATAATGTGACTGGCTCCTAAACGCCTCCTCCTTTAGATTCTCAGTATTCTCAAACTTTTCATCTTCAAAACTTAGTTAATGTTTTACAAAAAGAAAACGAGAGTTTTCTGGAAGAAAATGAAAAAGTTAAACGACACTTTAAAGAGTTATATGATTCAATGAAAGTCACTCGTGACAAAAACAATGAAAAAATAACTTCTTTACAAAAAGAAATTGAGAATCTGAGGAGTCAGGAAAAAGGGAAACTGCCACTTGTTTTTAATGAGAATGTTGCTTCAAAGTCATCCTCTGACTGCAAATAGTGACTGTTAAATACATTCCTCCTCATCTTAGGAATAATGAACTTATGTTTCATAACTATTGTGCTCACCTTAAGGATAGTCTAGAATGTCTCCATGAGATTGTGGAAGAGGATTTCATAAATAAGCCTCTTGATAAAGAAATTAGGTTTGCTTGCATTCAGGCGAAACGATCTCAGGAGCTGCTAGAATGTCTAATTGCAACATATCCCAAATCCTTAGGTGCGAAAGGTAAAGTTGTGATGCCTTGTTCTATGCCTAGTGCCAAGCATACAAACCATTCCATGCCCAACTTTAAGAAAGTGAACACTAATGTGCCTTCTAGTAGTTCAGATCCTTGCACATCTAGTTCAGGAATGCAAAAAGTAGATCAACCAACTAATGTTCCCATAATTCCCTCTACAGGAGTAATCAGTGACATTAAAGCAATCGGGTAAAAGCCTCCAGGAAATACCAAGCAAGATAGGACCTCGCAAGCTAAGAATGTGCATTGAAAGAGAGTAGAAGACCATCCTAGGAACTTTAAGTTTGAGTTGAATAAAACGAATCGTGTTGATTCTAGTATTAGCCATAGGCGTACTGTAATTAATTCAAATTCTGATACTATCTGCAAACCATGTAACGATGTATGCTTGAATTCTGTTGCTAATCATGAATGTGGTGTGAATGTTTTGTCTAAAGCTGTCAAATGCCCAGATAAAATTGTTAATGCTAAAAATCATGCTAAGAAGGCTAAAAGGCAAAGACGAAAGAAAGTTAGAAAACAATGGAAACCCACAGGAAGAACATTTAGTAAGATAGGTTATCAATGGATACCTTTTGGCCATAAGGATAATCAGTTCGGCCCTCAATCTGCTAAGACAATGCCCACTAGAAAATGGATGCCTACTGGTGGAACTATTCCTTTAAGAAGTTAACATACTTTGAATAGGTCAAATATGGACACCAGCACTGCATCTATTCCTAATGATTCAAATGTTTCTATTTCTAATGTGGGTGTTCCAATCACTGTTACAAACCAAATGGAACCCATTCTTGCATGGGGATCCCAATTATCCAGTTATCCACTCTTGTCTGTGTTCAACTACAGATCATTCAAATCGTTCTGTGGTACCTGGACTCAGGCTGTTCCAAGCATATGACTGGAGACCGGTCGCGGCTCATGAACTTTGTGAGCAAATTCATCGGGACAGTTAGATTCGGGAACGATCATTTCGGTGCAATTATGGGTTATGGAGATTATGTTGTCGGTGATAGTGTTATCTCCAGGGTTTATTACGTAGAAGGTCTTGGTCATAACTTATTCTCTGTCGGTCAATTATGTGATTCTGATCTAGAAGTAGCCTTCAGAAAACATACTTGTTTCGTTATAGAACTTGATGGTAAAGAACTTCTCAGAGGAACTCGTGGTTCAAACCTATACACCATATCTATCGAAGACATGATGAAATCTTCTCCCATCTGCCTGCTGTCAAAAGCTTCCAAAACTAAGTCATGGCTATGGCACCGTCGTCTCAATCACTTGAACTTTGGTACCATAAACAATCTTTCCAGAAAAGACTTAGTAAGAGGATTACCTAGACTTATGTATGAAAAGGATCATCTTTGTTCAGCATGTCAATTGGGAAAAAGCACGAAATATGCCCACAAACCAAAACCCACAAACTCAGTAATGGAAGTTCTTCACACCCTTCATATGGATTTGTGCGGACCCATGATAGTGCAAACTATTAATGGGAAGAGATATGTGTTAGTTGTGGTTGATGACTACTCCAGATTCACTTGGGTTAAGTTTTTGAGGACAAAGGATGAAACTCCATATGTCATCATTAAATTCATTAAACAACTTCAGATCCGTCTCAACAAAATGGTTCGAATCATCCGAACTGACAATGGAACTGATTTTGTTAATAAAGAACTCAATGAACTTTATGAATACGTTGGAATCAGTCCTCAAAGAAGTGTTCCTCGAACTCCTCAACAGAACGGTGTAGTTGAAAGACGAAATCGAACTCTTGTAGAAGCCGCAAGAACAATGTTGATTTACTCAAAGGTTCTAATGTTTCTATGGGCTGAAGCTATTGCCACTGCATGTTACACTCAAAATCGATCTCTAATTCATACATCTCATGGAAAGACTCCATATGAACTTGTCCACAATCGAAAACCTGATCTATCATACCTTCGTGTGTTTGGAGCTTTATGTTATCCAACTAATGACGGCAAAGATTTAGGTAAACTGAAAGCTAAAGCGGACATTGGAGTATTTGTAGGATATGCACCAAGCAAAAAAGGTTACCGAATCTACAACAAGAGAACCTGAAATATCATGGAAACAATTCACGTTTTGGTTGACGAGCTGACCGGTCAAATGGCTCTAGGACAATTTAGTTCTGGACCCGCATCTCAACCTTTATCAAGTAGTCCTATCAGTTCTACTCTTGTTCTAATCCCTTACCAGCAACTCCATATGTACCTCCATCAGAAGATGATTTAAAGAAATTGTTTGATCAAATGTTTGATGAACACTATGAACCGAATGCTGATGAAATGTCAATTCCATCAACAGAGGCTGCTCCTATCCCTGTGAATGAAGTCAACCCTTCAGTCTCAATATCAGTAAGTCAAGAAGCGCCTGCTGCTGATCACTCTGTCTCATCAGCAAATCATCAATCATCGAATGTACATCATGGAATTATTTCTGGCATCAATGATGAAGTTAATCCTTTTGCTACTCCCAAAGATGCTCCATTTGAAAACATATTTGCTCCAGAATCATCAACAGAACCATCTTCATCAGGAGATATTGACTCTGCTACTTCAGTTCCTCAACAACAGCCACATGAACACCTTAGGAAATGGACACATGATCATCCATTGGACAACATCATTGGAAACCCCTCTCGTCCAGTATCAACACGGAAACAACTTGAAACCGATGCCTTATGGTGCTTCTTCAAATCCGTACTCTCTAAGATCGAACCAAAAGATGTTAAAACTGCCATGAATGAAGACAGTTGGTTCAATGCCATGCAATAAGAAATTCATGAGTTTGATCGACTTGATGTATGGGAATTAGTACCTGCTCCAGATTGTGCTTTGATCATTGCTCTAAAGTAGATCTTCAAAGTGATGCTTGATGAGCATGGCGATGTATTAAAGAACAAGGCTAGATTGGTTGCAAAAGGATACCGTCAGGAGGAAGGTATTGACTTTGAAGAATCATTTGCTCCTGTGGCACGCATCGAGGCAATCAGAATCTTCCTGGCTAATGCTGCAAGTAAGAACATGGTAGTCTATCAGATGGATGTAAAGACGACGTTTCTTAACGGTGATCTTAAAGAAGTCGTCTATGATTTCATCAATCTATGTCCCACAACTCTGAAGATGCTTTAGAAATTTGACCAAGTTGTCATCCAGTCTATGAAGATGTTGATACATAAGTTCCCTGTGTTCGTCTGTGTTAGCATTGAAAGTGAGCACATCGGACTTTAGATCAGCATAGCTTGCAGCAGCTTCAGTGTGTTGATCCCACAATGTTTCAGTGACCCTATAATATAGTTTCCTTGAAGCTTTTGTAATCCACTGAACCAGCTGTCTTTCAGTTAGTGGAAGAACATTGTCAAACTTCTTGAATTCATCAGAGGATGAAGAGTCTGAGGAAGTAGAAGAGTTATCATCAGCTTGAAAAGGTGACACTTCAGGCTTTGTTGGATCAGGTTGAGACTCTTGTTCATGTGGTTGAATTTCAGCATCCATGTCTTCCCCTGCTGAAAGAACTTCATCGTCACTGTCAGCAAGTTCATCATCAGAGAATAGTATATCAGCAACGTCAGCAACAGTTAACAAGGTGGTGGTGATGGGTTCCGTATCAGCGGGTGGTATTAATCCCTCTGAGTCTTTGTCCCCTTTTGACTCCTCAGACACTTATGGGTTTTTTCCCAGTGTCTTCTCCAGAGTCAGGATTGGTGGTGGGTTCTGTATCGGCGGGTTATTTCTTTCCCTCTGAGTATTTGTCCCCTTGTGACCCCTGAGACACTGGTGGGTGTTTCCCAGTGCATTTGGCGGAGTCAGTGGCAGTGAAGTCCCTATCAGCGGGTTGTTCATTTCCCTCTGAGTCTTTGGGATCATTCAGTTGGCCCTCAGACAAAAGTTGTGATTTGCGAATGTCATCCTTGGGCATTGTGGAAGGCGCTCCCCTACCATCGGGTTGTATGTTTCCATCTGGATCTTGGGGAGTAGTAGTTGGGACCAAGGGCACTGATTGTGATTTATCAGTGTCCTTCGTTGTCACCGGGGTAGATGTTGCTTGGTCTCCAGTGGGTGGCAGATCAGTCTTGGGCTTCTTTTGCCTTTTAGGCTGTGTTCCTGAAGCCTCAGGGCCCTGAGACTTGGGTTTGGTCTTAGTCCCAGGTAAAGCACAATATTTTTGTTCCTGACAAGGGATGGGTCCTTTTGAAAATTAGATTGACTCAGGATGCCAGGTAAAGCACAATATTTTTGTTCCTGGGGATAATTGCAACCCAGTAACACTTGCAAAGCACAAGAGACAAACCTAGGATATGAAACGTATTTCGTCCTAGTTTTGCTCTATAGCTTGGTTACGAGATCACTGTAAATGATCTCCCCAATGTCGACAGTGACCCCATTCATCAAGCAGTATGCCATCATCAACTGAATAAAGTTAACTTGTTCGGTGGATGAGTGGTTCCCACCAAGGACCTGAATCCCAAAAGTGAACAGGATCCTCCAAGCCACAGGAAATGAATTCTTGGTGAATGGGTTCTGTCCAAAAACTTTGGATCCAAAACAATTTATTTTAACCCATCCTTAACTGTAGAGGGTTCAGGATGGGCAACATAGACTCCATTATTATAGTCTAACCCTGTTGAAGTACAAAAAGTTTTATAGTCCAGGGTGACTGACTGTTCCCCGTTGAAAAGACTGAACCTGATGAGATACTCCCTGAGTGGTCTAAGGTTAATCTCATCGGTAGAGGGTGTCGGGTCAAAGGCCACAGTTGTTGCCCAAAACTCCCTGAGGAGGTTTTGGTACAGTATAGAGGGACACTGAACAAAGGCCGTTTTCAGTGGGCAGTTGAATAAAAATTTCATTGTGTCCTTATAGGCTGGGACATTTTGGGGGTATTCAAAATTTCCTATAACATTGTTAGTTTTAAATTCAACATTACTGAAATACCCTACCCAGTGAGATGCAAACTGAAGAGATTGTGTTCTAGCCATTTTCTTTTAAAGATTTTAGGGTTTTGAAAAAGAAGATCTTGAACTAGAACAGTCAAAGAGTTTAAAATCTCTTAAGTTTGTGATGAAAAACTTTTGTAAATGTTTACAGAGAAGATTTTTCTGAAAAAGGTTTGTAGAACACAAAGATTTCTAGGTTTGAAATTGTATTTTGACAGAGTTTTGTTGCAGAAATACTTAGTGTGTTTTAATGATTTAGAAGAGGGTATTTATAGAGTGGTGAGAGGGGTAAAACTTGTATAAAAGAGGATTTGTAAAGTCAGTTTTGAAAAAGTTTTGAATTTCCTCATTTAATGCCACCACTCCACTACCCGCAGTAAAATCTCAGTTTTCAAGGGAACAGTGCAGCGCACAGTAAAAGTGCATTCTGCAGTAATAAAATATCCATTAGATATTTCATGTGAGGTAAGGCATTTAATGCCAAGTGGGATGAGGTAAGTTTGAGGGACCCCTGACAGTAAGATAGAGAGACATATATTCCTATATTAAATTGGTGTGTTTACCAACCTAGGACATTTAAGTAACTAATACGTGGTGCATTTAGTTACTCATTCAATGCTCAATATCTAAAGTCAGGGTCCCTGAATGAGTCTTACTCATTCAGTGAGAGGGTTGTTTTGGGATTTTCTTTAGGGAGGATGAACCAATTCAGAGAAAACTTACTGAGAATGGGATTGGTTTTCAGGTTGCTGACTTTCAATGTCTAGCATTCCCAATTCAGGTTTCAGTCTCCTGAAGGTAAGTTCATCTAAGGGTTTGGTGAAGATATCAGCAAGTTGATATTCAGTAGGGATGAAATGAAGCTCTATGTCTCCTTTCATTATGTGGTCCCTGTAAGTTATTGGATTTCACAAACACTCTAAACCATGATCAAAGTAGGCGTATAAGTATGTTAGAGAGAGAAAGTTCTAGTGAGAGAAAGGAAGAGAGTTGGGAACTATAGTGAGAGAAAGAAAATATTATTATGAGCTCCAACTCTCTACCTTGCAAGGTAGAGAGTATTTAAAGTCTTACAATAAAACGCCACACAACGGGTTGTGGATCAGGCATACAGTGGGTAAAGACCAGTCCGTCCTCCACGGTGTTACTAAACTAAATACTACTAAACTTAAAATAACTACGACTACGAGCTTTCTAACGTTTACATATACTTGAGGTGACCGACTCTTTAATACCTGGAATTTCTAATTCCTAACAATCTCCCCCTAAGGGAGGTCACCTCAAACATGCACTAAAATTACATAGAATACAAACCGATATTACATTAAAGATTGTTCTTGCATTCATGATGTAGTACTTTGCTCCGAAGCTCGTAGTCATTGATTATTCTCAATGCATGTTTGGTTAATCCAAGTGGAGGTATTTTACTGATCCACGTGATAATAATTTTGAGCCAGCTTTTGAGATCATCAGCTAACAAAAATCTCTGAGACATCCATTGTGGTGTTGGTATTATGTGATGTTGTGACTTTCGGACCGACATGCTCACATTCAGGATCATGATATCTTCTCATCAGAGTAACGGAAGCTTTCGTTGATTCATGATATTGGCAGCAGCGTAGCAGAAGCATGGAGTGAAAATATCAGAGTCATTGATGCACTTATCATGATTTCTTTTGAGATGAATGTGTAGTGTGAGCATGCGGCTATGGATTGACCGCTTCATTCTGATCAGCTGCAAATGTCGGGTGTACCTGCATAAAACAATTAGCAGTAAAGCGCACGAAAGTGTCTTTGATCACTTTCGTTGAATTGAGGTACACGGCCCACGGTTCCCCGTTGATCAGTACAAGTACTGCCTGTGATCAGGTATAATTCCAAAGAATTTCCTTGACAGGGTTTCGCAGCTGCTCTAGCAGTTCTGAAACCGGAACATCTCAAAGAAGACAACACGGAGTGAGTGAACCAGCAAAGTAGAAATTCACTGATTGATGAAAAGAGATTTGAAAGACAATCGTGTATTGCTCAATAGAAATTGTTTTTGCAATACAACGAAGGTTTTAATGAACATCAATTCTCAATCATAAAATACCTTTTGATTTGAATTATTCGAACACGGTCAATGTGCTAAAGAAAAGAGTTTTTAAGCACAATGACCGGTTTTTCAAAGGTATCCGTCAATCCATAACCTGAACCAGGATTGATTCAAAAGATTGAATCGCCCCATTGTTTCTGTTCAGTTGTCACATGGTTGATCTATATAATAGATCTCACATGCCACCTACCAGGAGCTTATTTGATGTTGGCTCCAGAAGGCTTTCCATCTTCATTGTGAATATGTTTACACATCACTCAGATGTTCTGGCAATACCACAAGGATAATGCGTAGGACTCAAGATATAATCTCTCTTTCCACATTGTGTGAAACAGAGAGTCTTCATTGAAAGTGTCCTAATGAGATTTATTGATGATCTCGTGGCTCTAGACTCAATATGTGCATATTTGGATCCTGTGCCGGAGACTAGGGAGAGGGTCTCCTTCTTCAATATCAACAATCTCTAAGAGAAAGTTGATAGATAATGTCGGTTCCCCGTGAGAATGAAACAAGTCCTTTTAAGAGGAACTTGAGTGGTTTGGAAAGTTGAAGTGCAGTGCGTCACTGGGTCCATGACGTCTTGTCTTCAATACCGATGTTACCATCAGTAGCATATGAATTGAACCCGGTTTCTGCCCTAAAGTTGAATATATGGAGGGCTATTTGTTTTCACCCTTTTCTCATTCAATTCTTTTTAATTCTTCAACCCCTTCAGTGCTTACCGATACTTCATAGCTAGAACCTTGTTGGGTTTATTCCAGTACTAGCTCAGTCTCAGTCCGCACTCTTCCCGTATCTCATTTTTCTCCTTTTATCATCATACCTAAGAACTCTACACTTACTAGTGGATAGTCCCTGGGTAGATCCCTCCGGTTCTGGCGGATCATGGGAACAAATACCTAACCTTATCATCCTTATATCACCATACATAAGTAAAGTTGGTCGGTCTATTTGGTATTGTTCTTCTGCCATGGAAACCAATTAAAAACCATTTGAAAATCAATTCAGATACTTGTGATGTATTATCAAAGCATTTTGTACCTGAATTGTTTTTGATATTTTTAGAAAAATAGCTCCCCCTCAACATGTGCATCAAGTGATTGAAATCGTTTTGCACACGGAGGCAAGAGAAAGATTTATCTTCTTTGAAATCCATTTTTTAAAAGATATCATCATCACTTCCCTGATCAAATCAAGTAGATAAAGCATTTCCGGGAAGGATGAGGTTTTCATAAGTTTGCTCCCCCTCAATCTGTGCTTCTGGGTTTGAAAAGAGTTTTGCACATACTAGAGGGAACCTGCACATTGAGATAAGTGATCACTTTTCAAATCATAGGTTTAAGATAGATGCTCCCCCTCAACATGTGCATGGAAAATTTGAAATCGTTTGTCACATGTGGGAAGGAGAGCATGTACATCCTTATAAAACCATTTACCGAATTATCAGTTTAAATCCAATTTAAATCACACATTCTCCCCCGATCACAATTATCAAATCATTTGAGATTTGTGATCTCTTATAGATTTAAATTGATTTTGAAAGCTTTTAGGGAGAATTGTGACTTGATTATGAAAGCGTTTTAACTGATTAAGGTTAGGATTTTAAGACTTTAAACTCCATTGATAAAAACATGCATGAGTATCTTTTGAAAATAATTTAATGCCAAATAACTTTTTAATTTAATTGAAATCATTCTCCCCCTCAATCAATGACATAGGTTGTTGATTGAGAGATTGATATTTTGACAAATATGTCCAGATGATTATCAAAAATAGAGTCCGAGTTAATTTTCAAAACAATTTGTTTTTAGCAGATAACATGTAAATAGAATCAGAGCATGGAATTTGGTTGATAAGAAGGCTTTTGATGAATGTTCAATCAAATTCTCAAATCTTGAAAAACATGAAAAAGCATGGCTCTGTTCTTTCTTTGAAAAGCGGGTTACTGCCTGAAATGACAATAAACCATTATTTTCTTTCTCTCAAAAATATTTTTTGATTTTTTGATTTTTTTTTTTTCAATTTTTTTTTTTCTTTTTTTTTTTTTTTTTTTTTTTTTTTTTTAATAAGAACATTCGAACAATATCTAAAGTCCCGTGTCATTATTTGAATGACAACACAAAGACCGTAGATATTTTCGAATCGAGAAAAACATGACAAAATGACAATATTTTTTGAAATTTTTCGAGATTTTTCAAATTTTTTATGGATTTTTGAAGGTTTTATAATTTTTTTTATTTGCTTTTTGAAGGTTTTGTAATTTTGTATTTTGTTTTTCAAAAAAATATGTACAAAGAAGATAATTTAGCTTAAGAGGATGATGATTGAGTACCGAGATACGGATGTCGTTCAGCACGTTGTAGAAGAAAGTAATCAACATCTCCTAAACTTTCACCACCAAAGCATTCGAGGCTTTTTAAGAAAATCGTCTGAACATGAGCCTTCTAGATGTGAATCTTTGGTAGCTTCCCCCAAAACGACAATCTTCAAAGTGAGACCACTTTCCCCAAGTAATAGAAGTGAAGCAAACAGTCTCATTGAATGAAGCTCAACAACCCAAAGAAACATGAAAAACACCGAGGTAACAAGCTGAACCAGTGATCCTTTCTGCGGTTATCAAACTCGGGATACATAATTAAGCCCGATCACATGAACCTGTTGTGCATCCCCGATGTAAACATCATTCTGCGGATTTGTGTAGTCGTCTGTACGGGAGAACAATATATCAACATCTTCAATTCACCAAATGCATTCTAGTTATCTTACATAAAACCAATCAGCCCATAATGTACACATGTACCCAACCAGAGTGGAGACTATGACATCCAAGTAACATGTTGAATCACTGATTATCTCTACGGATATCAACTCTGGAATAACTGAATAAGCTCGATCAAGTGATCATGTTGTGAGTCCCTGATGTACACAAATCTCTCCCCTGATGGTTGCGATCTCATCGAAATTATCATTATATAGTGTGCATGAAGCAGTAACCAGAAGCACTTTATCATAACCATATCGAAGATGTCGATAAGCAATATCATCTCACGCTCCAAATGTTCTTCTCATATTTCTTCCAACTGAACACTGAAGTAACACATACCAACAGTCTCCAGAGACCACTTCCCCCAAATAGTTGGAATAATACATCCTTCCCCCAAATAGTTGGAATAATACACCAGAAGCCACGAGTTAAACACTGAGTTTCTCTACGGTTATGACCTTTGTCTTCCCGGGATAACTTCAATCAGGTAGAAGTGTTAAGTTTATCATGTGTACTCGTTGTGCTTTTAGATGTATGTCTCCTTCCCCCTTGCTGGTTTTGATACCTCAGAATCAGCAAAAGATAATACACTCGTATACTTAAAATAGAGAAGAACACAATTAGCTCAAATAAATCTTGTGAGAATCAACTGCTACAGAAACTCTCTCTGACTATCCTTATCAACCCATATGAAGACAATTTGAAGTGACCACTGAAGAAGAAAACCCGATATACCAAACTTGAAACTGAAGTCGAATTCCCCGCATTTGTATCTTAAACTTGCACTTAATGATGGAAGAACAGTGTCGAGAATCTATGCTTCTAGCAAATCTCTAAGTACTCACTACTCAAACAAAGTATGAGACATTAACACCTCTTGAGATTATCCACATCGTCATCTGCATGTGACACTGAGTAAAACAACGTAACTCCTAATAGTGATAGTTAACCAGGTCTTCAACCAACCACCCCGACTGCTGGTAACTAGATAACCCAAGTCTTCAACTCAAATTCTTAAGCCCGAGCAAGTTATCAAATAAGAGCACGCCTTTGTGAACGTCAACTTCAACCTCAAATAAGTGATAAATGAGTAACTTCGAAGTAATCAACTTGTGTCAAATGTCAAAAACGTGAATAAACATACAATCGGATGAACATTGACCCACTGAATGAATCGGAACAAATGATTCCTCAACATTAATGCATTCTTCCTTAAGGTATACATGTAGAAACTGATCTGGAAGATTCACCAATAATGTCTTCGAGCGGATGAGGTAGTCATTTTCCTTAATGTTCATGAGGTTGATTTATAGCGTGCACAATGAGATGAACAATAATCCGTGAAGATTTGGCAAAGGGATACCAAAGAGCGGATCATTATTCATGAACAATAATCCATGAAGATTTGGCAAAGGAATACCAAAGAGCGGATTATTATTCAATAGTGCAACTACAATATCATGATAGTCATTATCAACGCCTTGTGAAGTAACTGGAGATAAGGTTTCTTGATAATTCCAAGAAGTACTTCTTAGATTATGAACCAGTTGAGTCAGTGGGAACCGGAGCATGAGCTTCAGAAACTAGATGATCAACATTCGTTGAAGGTTGGAAGTACTCATCAAACATATCTTTAACCAATGAATCCCAAGCAATGAATCTCAGTTATCCTTAGTAAGTGAAACATTAGGTGTTGGAGAGTCGTATGACCATAACTCAAGTATCCATCAACATGTAGTATATTCCCTTTTCTCCCCCTCAAAATTTGCAAATGAAGTTTGCCAATTTTGATTGATCAAGTGAATAAGAATGTATACCAATGAACGTAGATCCACTTGATGACTGAATGAGCATGGAAAAACATGCAGCTTGTTGATGAAGAATGTAGATGAGTATGGCCATTCATGAGAGAATTTCTCATTAGCTGAAGATAAAGCGCACAGAAGAGCGTACACTTTTCTTTTCTATGAGGAACGGGGCCTAAAGTATTATCTGCAGACGCCATAATGATGAAGTACGAGGCCTGAACTGATATGAATAGACGTCATTGTTAAGAGCCCAATCATATGTTTAGAGCCGTCTGAATCCAAATACCAAGGGACGATTTGTACGACCTTCTTTGGACAACAGACGAAGACAGAGAATTGGAAACATTGGATCCCCACGTGCTGATGGGTTCCTTTTGGTTAGCACAAACAATCATTGAATCAGCAGAAACCCTAGATGCAATGGCATTATCACTAGGAGCTGAACTAGTAGAAGCATCAGACTTAGTCAAATGACCTTTTGTGCTTAATGGGATTATTCTACCAGTTGGCTTCCAAACCTTAACAGGAACTATTCTAGGCATAGTGGATCTAGCTAAGGGGTAAGGTTTGCCATGCGTTAATATTCAACATGTGGGCTTCCACTGAAATCCTACATTTGTAAACACATTCCCTGTAGGTTTCCAGGATTGCTTAATCTGTTTCGCTCTCCAAACTTTCTTAACTGGGTTATGAATCATAGACCTCAGAAATAACACATCACATTTATCATGATTACCAGAAGATAAACATTTTTTACATGTTTTGCAGACAGCATAAGGGCTCGAATTAATTTCAGTAAGCTTGGAGCTAATACTAGAACTAACACGATTCTTTTTGTTCAAATCAAACTTCTTGTCCCTATGGTGTTCTTTCACTTCCTTATCATGATCACTTTTAGTTTGCGTAATCCTATCCTTCTTTGCATTGCTTCTAGGTTTTGACCCGCAAACTTTAGTGTCAATCTTAACATCTGTAGAAGTAACGATGGGAACATTACATGGCTTCACTACTTTCTGCATTCCTGGTCTAGAAGTGCTGGGATCTGAAATTCTAGGAGGCACATCACAGGTTGCTTGCTTGAATTTAGACATGGAACAAGGCATATCAAGGGTCACATGCTTGGCTTTAGGCATAGAACAAGGCACAACTATTCTATCTCGCCTATTGCTAGATTTCGGACTTGTGACAATTACATACTCTAAGAGTTCCTGAGATCGTTTGGCATCCATGCAGGCATAGGCTATAGTACTATCAAAAGGTTTTTCTAATCTTTCATCTTCAACAATCTCATGGAGACCCTTCAAACTTTCCTTAAGGTATGAGAGATATGCTTTATGTGCAAGTTCATTATTCCTAATGGGCGGGGGAATATATAACATATCGATAGCATATTTATCACAAGCAGAAACCTTAGGAACAGAGTATTTGCAATTGGGGATTGGCAACTTTCCTTTCACCTCACGCTTCAGATTCTCAATATCGTTAAGTAAAGAAGTTATCTTTTCAATTTGTTTATCATGATTAACTTTAAATGAATCACATAACTCTTTGTTTTGATCATTAACCTTTGAAATTTCAGCTTTAAAACAATCATTTTCCTTTTGCAAGTTATCAATTATGTTTTGAAGTTGGAAATTCTGAGAATCTAAAGGTGGAGGCATATGGGAGCAAGTCACATCCTTCTTTTCACCTTTCAGTTGTGAAATTTGGGCTTTCAATCTTTTGATCGTGTTATAATGAGCTCGAATTTGTTCATCACGTTTGCTAATTTCAAAAACTGCATCAAACTCAGGAGCATCAGAGGATGTCTTGATATTTGAGGTTTTAACATTTTCTTTGAGATGTTGATGTTTTAATTGCAAAGCAAGATGTTCAACTTCTAATTTAGAATAATGTTTGACCAAGTTATCATGATCATCCTATTCTATTTTCTCATGCAATTTTGAATTTGTTGTTTCAAGCTCAATGACATGATCATGGGAGACTTTCAGAGCAACAGATAATTCATGAAATTGAGAAGCATTAATGGAACAATTTGTAGCAGTGAAAAACACATCTTGAGCAATACATTCAGAAATCAGATTCTCATTCAGTGTATGCAAGTTCTTCCTTTAAATCTCACTATATTTTAATTCTCTCTCATAGTCACTAACCTGAACAATCATTGCATCAAATTCCTTTTCCATTTCTTTAATATCAGAATGCGTCCCTTTTTTAAGACTCTCAAATTGATCTTTTAGTTGTTTAAAGAAAGGCATGACCTCAGTTAAATAGCATTCTTTAGTTTGCTCAAAATCCCTTTCCCCTTCAGTTATACCAGTGGGTGTAATCCTTTTCTTACAAGTTTTCTCAAAATCAACAAATAGTTGAAAGATAACATATTGACTGATTAAGGTCTTGCTTTTAGTGGCAATCGATCTAGGAACTAAGTGCATTGGTGTATTAGGAGGATACACAGTTGCTTTAGGCAGTTTCCTACAAGGGGGATTCTTTTCAACAAGATTTTCAGGTTTTTGCATTTCCATATCCTTTTTCCAGAACACTTGTTCAGGGGTTAATAGAGTCTGAGGCTTAAACTTGTTCAAGGAGATCCAATTTTCTTTAGTGTAATTATGGGGTTTAATCGTTATGTTATTCTTTTTACACTCAGGATCTTCTAACTTCTTATTCATTTTCTCCCTAGTGACTTCATCAGATTTCTTATCTTCCTCAGTGCACTCAACGCAACTAGGTTTCTGCCTAGGCTTAAGGATTTCATTACCATCATAAAGCACCTTATGAGCATTTCTAGCCTTTTTAATTACCTCTGGATTTTGTTCCTCAACAAGGGGAATGTTGTGCTTATCGCTTAAGACTCTATGCTTAGTGATCATGTGAGCAGTTTGAATGGTATTCCCTTGTACGTACAACTTATTTTCAAGCTTGTTTTTCAAAGTTTTTAGATTGGAAAAATCATTCAAAAGTTTTGATTCCTTAGCCTTGAATTCTTGCTTAAGCATTTTAACATTTTCTTGAAGTTCGTGTTTTTGCTTAGCAGTTTTGGAAAGCTTTTCTTGTAAGGAGTTTAACTCTTGTTTTAATACTTCTTCTCTAAAATTACTTTTTCTAATAATTGTACGCATTTGGATATCCATCTCCTGCTCACGAGTGGTAAGTCAAACTTAGCACGCTGTTCGTATATGGCAACTTGATCCTTATAGGTATTGAGTTCAGTGGTCAAGGAATAATCAGGCACAAATGCAGTGTACTCATGCAGCTCATAATCATCATTTTGAGTAGAAGATGCACAGCTAGGTACAACAGAAACTTCCATGCAACTTACCTCTGCATTGACATGCACAGGTTGTGACTGGTGCATCTCTATCTTGGGTACATCTGAAGCTTCCATGGAGCGTTCCTTTGCATTAACTTGCACAGGTTGTGTTTGGTGCACCTCTCTCTCTTGTGAATTTAAGCACGAAGATTCCATTTTAGCATTATCTAACTCATCATTATTTGTTGTCTCTGACATTCTGCATTTAGCAGCACCCAATTCTTCAACAGATACATTACCCAACTTATCACACCTATCTCTCAACTGCACCAGACACTCATCCACTTTTTCATCTGTCTGAGTAACTTCCTCAATATACTTCTCCACGTTATCCATGAGATGGATAAGTATCTCTTTGAACACGCTAATTTCCATTCCAGTGTGTCTCTTGAAAGATGTTTCAGTCATGTCTTGATCATAATCTGATGTAAATTCCCCACTGATGAATGACTGAAATTGTTTGTGGATCACCTGAAGTGCAGCTCTAGAACTATCTTCTTGAACCTTTTCTTTAACAAGTTGTTGTTCCAATTGCTCAAATTTCAATAGTAATGTTCCCGTAAATGTAGGTAAATCCTGACGGAAGATGGCACTACATGTTCGATCCAAAATTGTGGACAAAAACTGTACGAGGTGAGAGTGAAGTAACTGATAAGGTTCAATGTTACTTTCCTTTAGCATGGCATTTTGTAGCCTTGACTGGTGCATTTCTGTCTTTTCAGAGTTTGAACCCGGAGATATCACATCCTCATTGATTGATTCAATCATCTTTAATCGTTCAGTGTAGCAAACATTATCATTGTTGTCCACAGCATCATACAATTTAAGTACTTCCGAAATCACTGGGTCAGTAGAGTAAGACATGATGTGGTAGTATGCACGGGATTTTACAAGTCTATGATTTAAACCGAGAAATAAAATCTTTCGCGGGATTTTACTAAAATCAAGACCAAACCGTTAATCAATGACCAATGGAATGTATTAAGATGACTGTTGGATTGACAAAATGATAGACAATTGTGTGTAAGGACTTATGATTGTTTGTAGGATTAGCTGAGATGTTGTTTAGTTGAGATTTAGATTGGTTGTTGCATGATTTAACGGAGAATTATAGGTCTAAAAACTTAAAAACCTCAATAACTTCCTTTTGGAGGGGATTTGGGCCTCAAAAAATTCGTTTCACGACATCGTGGTGAAACCTCATAATATTCAGGCTGTTTCGTTCGTTTTGACAGGTATTTCGCTGAAAACGGAGTTACAGATCAAAAGTTATGGCCGTTTGAAGTTTTGACGTAAAAAGTCAACTTTGGTCAAACCTAGAAGACAAGTCGCTTAAGGAATCAACTCGCTAAATAGCCAAGTCGCATTAGTATCAACTCGCAACACAATCAACTCGCTTAATAAAACAAGTTGCTTTAATCAACTCGCTTATTCAACTCGCTTAATCAACTCGCTTAATAGCCAAGTCGCATAGAACACAAGTCGCATAAAGAGACAACTCGCTTAATAGCCAAGTCGCATAAAAACCCAACACGCTTCTATAACAACTCGCTTAGGGCAACTCGCTTCCAAGAACAAGTCGCTTCAATAAGCAACTCGCATAGACAACTCGCTTCCAAGAACAAGTCGCTTCAATAAGCAACTCGCATAGACAACTCGCTTACAAGAACAAGTCAACTCGCAACCAAGAAAAGTACAACGTGACTCAACTCGCTTCCAAGTATTATTCAAAAACCACCACTTTTCAATCCAAAAACAACCCAACCACGATGATTCAAGCCTTCCAAATCAAAACCTAAACACATATAATGATTCTAAACACAAAAGTACAATCAAAATCCAAACTTTAACACTAGAAATGATCCAAATGATTCAAACTCTTCTAAACACTTTTAACCCCAAAAACCTTATGAAATCCACCAAAACAAAGAGCATGAAATATAAGTGATCAAACCATGGCTCTTGATACCAATTGTAAGTTATTGGATTTCACAAACACTCTAAACCATGATCAAAGTAGGCGTATAAGTATGTTAGAGAGAGAAAGTTCTAGTGAGAGAAAGGAAGAGAGTTGGGAACTATAGTGAGAGAAAGAAAATATTATTATGAGCTCCAACTCTCTACCTTGAAAGGTAGAGAGTATTTATAGTCTTACAATAAAACGCCACACAACGGGCTGTGGATCAGGCATACAGTGGGTAAAGACCCGTCCGTCCTCCACGGTGTTACTAAACTAAATACTACTTAACTTAAAATAACTACGACTACGAGCTTTCTAACGTTTACATATACTTGAGGTGACCGACTCTTTAATACCTGGAATTTCTAATTCCTAACAGTCCCTGATGAAATGATATCTGATATCAATGTGTTTGGTTCTTTGGTGAAGGACAGGATTGTTGGAGATTGCAATAGCACTCGTGTTATCACAGAATATTGTGACAACTCGCAATTTCAGGTCATTTCTCGAAACAATTTATGCTTCACTATTTCAACATTTATCGTAAACTAGATTTACGTGTTCCAAATTCGCGTAACCTTTAAGGTTTAGCGGCGAATTCATGATCATATCATCACGAGCATTTCATATGGACTAAGATTAGTCTACATTTCATTAACATCATTTGCATCATATTAGTTCATTCATGACATTGCATTCCACATTAAAAGCGTGAATTTTATATTAAATAAACGTTATCGCGTGAGTTATTATTTTGAAAATTTAATCCGTTACTTCCAAAAATGATCCCGATGTATTTTTAAACTTACATTTAGTTTATAAAAACTATATTTTTAGTTTACCTAGTGTTTCAAATTTATTTGGTATATAAATCGTTAAAGTTATATTATTACGACACTTATCTTAAAAATTACTCGATAATTATTTTATCACTCAAATTTTACAAGGAATGTACTTTTAAAATTCTTATGATATCATTATACTTTACTTTGATCCCCTAAAACTTAGTTTAATTCATACTACTCAAATATCACAACTATATACAATTTACAATATATTTTATTTAAATACACTTCTTTCTTACAAACAATTACACATTTATACACAATATAGAAAAGAAAAAAAAATATCTAGACACATTCCTCCCCCCTTGGCCGACCAAGGGGGAGGGTGTCATTAATTTGGGTAAGGTTCTTTGATTGTTAAATTTCATACTCAACATAAAAGTCATATATTCATTCACTTGTCTCATAATTCACCTAGCTAGCAAAAATATTTTCCTCTCTTTGTTCCTCTCCTTCCTAACCGGTTCTACATCAAGAGCAAAAGGGATCACCATTTTTTTTTATCAAGCTCAAGTTATTAGCAATCTAGATAATACTCTTTATAAGGTTTTGAAATAAAAACCAAGAGTGTTTAGGTTTAACCTTGTTCTTTGCACCTCATCATATTAACTAGTAAGCATGTTTCTTTCATTTTTCATGTTTCTTTATCATTTCATAGTTATCTTTTCATTTTTGGAGCAAGCATGCATGATTTGTGTTGTTTATACCATTTTTACATGATTTTTAGAGATATATATATATATGGTCATCCTATAATTATCCCCTTGATATACTTTGGTCTTGATGATGTCTAGGAACCCATGACACCCTAAGAAGGTGTATGGTAGGATTAGATTAGTTTTGGAGTTGATTTGAAGGGATTAGAATAGGTTTGGTACGAGAAAAACTATTTTCGATACGTATAAAATATGTTCTGTCCTTGTTTTGATTTTCTGGAAAATCCGACTGTAGGCACGACTTTTTGGCCTTGATATTTAGAAAATATACTTTAAAACGAATTCGTGGCCGCTTGAACGGATAAAAACGGAGTTATAACGAAGAAGTTATGAATTTTTAAAGTTTGAAGACGAAATATATAATTTTCAGAAATTTCAGCAGCATGTTTTTACTTTGTTCGAGTCAAAAACGAGCCTTAAGCTTTACAAATTATTTCGACTTGTCAAAAATATATTAGTATACTTTGATACGAAGCTAAGGACATATAATACGTAGAAAACGGATTTGAAACGACTAAGATATGCACGTTTTCATAAACTTGCCGTAACTATTATTTTTAGAAAAACTATATTATTTTTACGAGATAAGTGTTACGGTAACTAAAATGACCATGTTGACGGCTGTTTTTAACTATGATGTAGAACTTTTTGAAACGAAATGTCTTCTAGTAAAATCAAGATCACCAAGCATATTTTCTAAAACGACCAACCGTTTGTATAGCGGAGTTTTAATAAATTATTTGCAGATGCTTAAACTTGGCCGAAACTCACTTTTTACACAACAATTAGACAAATCACCATCTTTAACCCTTATTATCTTTATGTTCGAGACCTTTATGTCGAAAACTCCTGAACTGAAACTTTTAGATTTTGATACAAGCTTTCCAAAACCGTCGAGTTCGTTTTCTAACGATCGACGTACACCATTTTACTACTAGTTTTTCAAAGCCATTTTTGTCACTTTTATGAAATTTCCGACGACTTTGTTTTACGACGAAAAGTGAAAATTTCACAATAAATCATTACAAAACCATTGTAGGATGACATTTTGACGTAAATACTTGTAAAGTAATTTTTGAAGGGTCAAGACGTCAAAAGAGTATTTTTCGACGATAAGTATTATTTTTCAAAACTCGCAAATGGTATAAATAACATACGAAATGCATGCATAACATTACATTGCAACTCATTACATATCATATCATTCGTAATAGGTCCCGATTAAAGTTTCCCGATATACTTCAGTGTACTCACTCTTGTCATCACACCAGTTTATCAAGTGAGTTTTCATAGCCCCGTTTTACAAGTTTTTATATTATTTCAAACCTACGGGGGAGAATACATTGCACAACATTTTTATTACGATACCAAGTATGTTAAATTCATTTACATTGCTTGAGTTACAACGTTGCCAGTTAAAAGTCCCCACTTTAATGCATGAGCCGTTAATTCTCTAGAAGCGTGTGTGAGTGGGTAGATCTTTCGAGGGTGACACCTCCATCCGGGTTGGTGAATCCCAACTAGTCATACGGATGCATTTCATTCATGAACATTATTAGAGTTGTTAGGCAAGACACTCTGTTGGGGCGTACATCAGTCGGAGCTTCGGTATCATGCGCTTAAGCAATTGTAACATTTTTACGTGACATAATTGTCATGCCTGTAACATTTTTACGTGACATAATTGTCATGCCTGATCTATACTTGTGTAGTCGTATAAAACATTTACATAAACCTATGATTTCTCACCAACATTATTGTTGACCGTTTTAGCAATGTATTTTCAGGTAACTAAGACATACTCATCATGGCATGGTTAAGGAACCCCTTTTGAGTCGCGGCGTCGACTTACATCATTGTACATTATGGCACTTTCTTTCAAAACCATCGTTTGGACTTGTAACATATTTATATTTCCGCAAACTTTGTAAACTTTTGGGACCTATGTTGTAACTCTGATTATTTTATTAAATCAAACGATGTATTTTCCAAATGACACTTTAGGTCGTTCAATATAACTGTGATTGTGATGCTATGACAGTCAATCCCCAGGAATTCCATTCCGCTGCAAAACAGGTAATTTGGGGGTGTGACAGATTGGCATCAGAGCTTCAGTTATAGAGAACTAGGTTGCATCATTGACCCTAGACTATAACTACATTATCATAGCATCTCATCATTTCATCATAAGTGCATGTTCACTTTACATGCGGTGTATACGTACAGTTTTCGAGTTATTTACTTTCATTTCATATCGATTGTCACATGGATGCCTTTAAATGCCCATTCCATTATTCTTTCTTCATACTCTAATGTGGAGAATTCCTTGTCAGTCCCTATCACAATTTTCACATCAATCGACTCATCACCGATAACGTTGAATGCCGAGATAAACCTTTAAGTAGGGCGAAGTCACTCTCACTCCTTTGTTTCACCACTAACATGTCGAGTTACACGTTATTCACACACTAAGTCACTAAACCATTATACATTTGAAACATTTACAACACCTCATAACCCATCTTTTGGGGAAACCGTCGATCATTTTGAAAAATAACCTCAAACTTATCATTCTTATCACATTTCTTTGGAGCGTTTATTATTAACATCGGATTTTGCTACGTCTCACATTTCCTCTTGTTTTGAAGAAGATATGGCACCGAAGAAAGCTACACCTGAAATGACTCAAGCGGCTATTCAAAAGTTGGTAAGGGATAGTGTAGCAGAGGCATTAAGGATTGAAAAAGAACGAGCGACAGTAGCTGCTATTACCGAGGCCGCAACTGCTGCTGAAACTGCGAGACTTGCTTACATCAAAAGGTTTCAAGAGTTGACTGTTCTTTGTCCAGCTATGGTTTTGGACAATGAGAAACTATTGAAAAATTTCATTGGAGGACTTTCACAAAATATCCAAGGAGATGTAACTTCTTTCGATCCACAAACAATTGAAGAATCTACCCGTATTACTCAAATACTCATGGCTCAAGTTGTGAAAAGGGAAAACATTATCAACAATAACCACCACAACAATAACAACAATCATACCATCAACAACAATAATAACCGCACCAACGACAACAATCAAACCAACAACAACAAAAGGAAATGGGAAAATGACCAGGGAGGTTATAACAACAACAACCAAAGCCGTAGCACTAACCATCACCAACAACAGAATAGAAGACAAGAAGCCGCCAGGGTTTATGTTGCTGCACCAACAAAGGAAAGAACTTATACTGGAAACTTACCACGATGTCATCAATGCACGCTACATCATGATGGTCCATGTGGTATATGCTTTATCTGTCAAAAAGTGGGACACCTTGCTAAGGACTGCAAAGGAAAAGGATATGCTGGAACACACCCACTATGTACTAGATGTAAGTTTCATCACTCAGGTCTTTGCCCTGCCAAGTGCCGCCAGTGCCAAAAATTAGGACACCTCGCCAGGGATTGTAGAGGCAAAACTATAATGACATGTTTCGAATGTGGGGAGCAAGGACACTATCGGAACCAATGTCCCCAAAACCAAGGTCAACAAGTTGAAGGTGCTCATGGGAATGCATACATGTTAGGAGGAGGAGAAGCTCGTCAAGGTATCAATGACGCGGAAGACTGAAGAAGTTCGGAAACTAACAATCTTGTTTTTCTTTATGTACCATGTTGTACTAAATTTATGTTTTCCATCGTATCCGAATCTTTATAATTTAAGATGTACTACTTTTGCTAAACCACTCGTTGTAAAAATATTCTCATCTATCGTACTTATTTTTTTTCCGATTTGTTATTACTTTCGAGAATTTTACTTCTTTTTACTTTATCGACCATTTTAACGACACGGTTTAAATCCTTGTAAACATTGAGAGTTATAACAACTAAACCGAACGTCACATCATCGTTCCTTAATTATACATAGCCTAGCTAACTATGTCTAATTCTGGAGGGATCATGTTACGTTGGGAGCAGTTATTTATAAATCTTAGTGCAAGCAAAATCCTTACATATTTCAAGTCAAAGTATTACTTATGAAAGATTCATCCGATATTTTCTTTACTACGATGTTTTGTACGCTCTCAATCATCGATAACCGTAACGACACTTCTCCATGTCTTTTCTCCTCGTTATTCATCACAAACTCAAAAATTCGATAGACCAACACGAACTGAATTCAGGGACTGAATTCCTTTTTGGATGGGCGAATGTGACAACTCGCAATTTCAGGTCATTTCTCGAAACAATTTATGCTTCACTATTTCAACATTTATCGTAAACTAGATTTACGTGTTCCAAATTCGCGTAACCTTTAAGGTTTAGCGGCGAATTCATGATCATATCATCACGAGCATTTCATATGGACTAAGATTAGTCTACATTTCATTAACATCATTTGCATCATATTAGTTCATTCATGACATTGCATTCCACATTAAACGCGTGAATTTTATATTAAATAAACGTTATCGCGTGAGTTATTATTTTGAAAATTTAATCCGTTACTTCCAAAAATGATCCCGATGTATTTTTAAACTTACATTTAGTTTATAAAAACTATATTTTTAGTTTACCTAGTGTTTCAAATTTATTTGGTATATAAATCGTTAAAGTTATATTATTACGACACTTATCTTAAAAATTACTCGATAATTATTTTATCACTCAAATTTTACAAGGAATGTACTTTTAAAATTCTTATGATATCATTATACTTTACTTTGATCCCCTAAAACTTAGTTTAATTCATACTACTCAAATATCACAACTATATACAATTTACAATATATTTTATTTAAATACACTTCTTTCTTACAAACAATTACACATTTATACACAATATAGAAAAGAAAAAAAAAATATCTAGACACATTCCTCCCCCCTTGGCCGACCAAGGGGGAGGGTGTCATTAATTTGGGTAAGGTTCTTTGATTGTTAAATTTCATACTCAACATAAAAGTCATATATTCATTCACTTGTCTCATAATTCACCTAGCTAGCAAAAATATTTTCCTCTCTTTGTTCCTCTCCTTCCTAACCGGTTCTACATCAAGAGCAAAAGGGATCACCATTTTTTTTTATCAAGCTCAAGTTATTAGCAATCTAGATAATACTCTTTATAAGGTTTTGAAATAAAAACCAAGAGTGTTTAGGTTTAACCTTGTTCTTTGCACCTCATCATATTAACTAGTAAGCATGTTTCTTTCATTTTTCATGTTTCTTTATCATTTCATAGTTATCTTTTCATTTTTGGAGCAAGCATGCATGATTTGTGTTGTTTATACCATTTTTACATGATTTTTAGAGATATATATATATATGGTCATCCTATAATTATCCCCTTGATATACTTTGGTCTTGATGATGTCTAGGAACCCATGACACCCTAAGAAGGTGTATGGTAGGATTAGATTAGTTTTGGAGTTGATTTGAAGGGATTAGAATAGGTTTGGTACGAGAAAAACTATTTTTGATACGTATAAAATATGTTCTGTCCTTGTTTTGATTTTCTGGAAAATCCGACTGTAGGCACGACTTTTTGGCCTTGATATTTAGAAAATATACTTTAAAACGAATCCGTGGCCGCTTGAACGGATAAAAACGGAGTTATAACGAAGAAGTTATGAATTTTTAAAGTTTGACGACGAAATATATAATTTTCAGAAATTTCAGCAACATGTTTTTACTTTGTTCGAGTCAAAAACGAGCCTTAAGCTTTACAAATTATTTCGACTTGTCAAAAATATATTAGTATACTTTGATACGAAGCTAAGGACATATAATACGTAGAAAACGGATTTGAAACGACTAAGATATGCACGTTTTCATAAACTTGCCGTAACTATTATTTTTAGAAAAACTATATTATTTTTACGAGATAAGTGTTACGGTAACTAAAATGACCATGTTGACGGCTGTTTTTAACTATGATGTAGAACTTTTTGAAACGAAATGTCTTCTAGTAAAATCAAGATCACCAAGCATATTTTCTAAAACGACCAACCGTTTGTATAGCGGAGTTTTAATAAATTATTTGCGGATGCTTAAACTTGGCCGAAACTCACTTTTTACACAACAATTAGACAAATCACCATCTTTAACCCTTATTATCTTTATGTTCGAGACCTTTATGTCGAAAACTCCTGAACTGAAACTTTTAGATTTTGATACAAGATTTCCAAAACCGTCGAGTTCGTTTTCTAACGATCGACGTACACCATTTTACTACTAGTTTTTCAAAGCCATTTTTGTCACTTTTATGAAATTTCCGACGACTTTGTTTTACGACGAAAAGTGAAAATTTCACAATAAATCATTACAAAACCATTGTAGGATGACATTTTGACGTAAATACTTGTAAAGTAATTTTTGAAGGGTCAAGACGTCAAAAGAGTATTTTTCGACGATAAGTATTATTTTTCAAAACTCGCAAATGGTATAAATAACATACGAAATGCATGCATAACATTACATTGCAACTCATTACATATCATATCATTCGTAATAGGTCCCGATTAAAGTTTCCCGATATACTTCAGTGTACTCACTCTTGTCATCACACCAGTTTATCAAGTGAGTTTTCATAGCCCCGTTTTACAAGTTTTTATATTATTTCAAACCTACGGGGGAGAATACATTGCAAAACATTTTTATTACGATACCAAGTATGTTAAATTCATTTACATTGCTTGAGTTACAACGTTGCC
The DNA here is from genome assembly GCA_019973895.1 of Chrysanthemum seticuspe. Classification (NCBI taxonomy): domain Eukaryota; kingdom Viridiplantae; phylum Streptophyta; class Magnoliopsida; order Asterales; family Asteraceae; genus Chrysanthemum; species Chrysanthemum seticuspe. Next base: position 203,979,181 of record BPTQ01000005.1, read on the forward strand.
AGTTAAAAGTCCCCACTTTAATGCATGAGCCGTTAATTCTCTAGAAGCGTGTGTGAGTGGGTAGATCTTTCGAGGGTGACACCTCCATCCGGGTTGGTGAATCCCAACTAGTCATACGGATGCATTTCATTCATGAACATTATTAGAGTTGTTTGGCAAGACACTCTGTTGGGGCGTACATCAGTCGGAGCTTCGGTATCATGCACTTAAGCAATTGTAACATTTTTACGTGACATAATTGTCATGCCTGTAACATTTTTACGTGACATAATTGTCATGCCTGATCTATACTTGTGTAGTCGTATAAAACATTTACATAAACCTATGATTTCTCACCAACATTATTGTTGACCGTTTTAGCAATGTATTTTCAGGTAACTAAGACATACTCATCATGGCATGGTTAAGGAACCCCTTTTGAGTCGCGGCGTCGACTTACATCATTGTACATTATGGCACTTTCTTTCAAAACCATCGTTTGGACTTGTAACATATTTATATTTCCGCAAACTTTGTAAACTTTTGGGACCTATGTTGTAACTCTGATTATTTTATTAAATCAAACGATGTATTTTCCAAACGACACTTTAGGTCGTTCAATATAACTGTGATTGTGATGCTATGACAGTCAATCCCCAGGAATTCCATTCCGCTGCAAAACAGGTAATTTGGGGGTGTGACAAATATGGGTACCATTTTATAATGGATGTCATAGTCACTGAGTTGACTTTTCATCCATAAAACATTGGCACAACACCCTGCAGCAGCCACATACTCAGCTTCAGCTGAAGACATAGCCACTGATTGTTGCTTTTTAGCACTCCAACAAACCAGTTTTCCTCCAAGAAATTGACAGGACCCTGAGGTACTTTTTCTGTCCATGTTGCAGCCAGCATAATCAGAGTCAGAATATCCTTTGAGATCAAACCCTGAGCACTTTGGATAGTAGAGTCCAAGGCTTGGAGTTCCCTTCAGGTATCTGAGTATTCTTTTGGCTACAGTGAGATGGAATTCTTTGGGATTGGACTGATATCTTGCTATTAGACAGACTGAGAATTGTATGTCTGGTTTGGAGGTAGTTAGATACATCAGTGAGCTAACAATCCCTCTGAAATAGGTTTGATTGACTGATTTGCCAGTGAGATCAGGTCCAAGGTTGTTAGGAGGGACCATTGGTGTCTTCACTGAGGCACAGTCAGATATCTCATATTTCTTCAAGAGATTTCTGGTGTATTTCTCTTGACTGATGGAGATTCCTTTATCAGTTTGCCTAATTTGTAGTCCAAGGAAGTATGTGAGTTCACCCATCATGCTCATTTCAAACTTCTTTGCCATCAGTTTTTCAAACTGTTTGCAAAGAGTGTGGTTTGTTGAGCCAAAGATGATGTCATCAACATATACTTGGACCAGTATCACATCTTGTTTTGTCCTGTAGATAAACAATGTGTTGTCTATCTTTCCTCTGACAAACTTGTTTTGAATCAGGAAGCCTGAGAGAGTTTCATACCATGCCTTGGGAGCTTGTTTTAGTCCATAAAGGGCTTTATCAAGCTTGCAGACATAGTCAGGGAATTCACTACTCTCAAAGCCAGGAGGTTGCTGAACATACACATCTTCCTTGAGTTCTCCATTCAGGAATGCACTTTTTACATCCATTTGGTAAAGTTTGAAGTTCATGTAGGTAGCATATGCAAGGAAGATCTTGATGGCTTCCATTCTTGCAACAGGAGCAAATGTCTCATCATAGTCAATGCCTTCTTGTTGACTGTAACCTTTGGCTACAAGTCTGGCTTTGTTTTTAATGACAGTTCCGTTTTCATCAGTTTGGTTTTGAAAACCCACTTCATTCCTATGACAATGACATCCTGAGGACATTTGATCAAGGTCATGACCTTGTTTTTATGAAACTGTTGAAGTTCTTCTTGCATGGCCTGAACCCAGCTTGGGTGTTTTAGAGCCTCAGTGATACTTTTTGGTTCTATTTCTGATAGAAAATCAGCATATAGACATTCATTGGCTGAAGCTGCAGTTAAATTAGCAGCCATGCTTCTAGTGGGCATGCCTTCAGTGGGTTCACCAATGATGTTTACAAGCTCAATATCCTGAGATTTTGTCCACTTACTTTGTGGTCTAGGATCTGAGCTTGAAGAGGTCACTGGAAACTCAGGAGTGATTTCTGGTACAGGAGCCACAGAATCATTGAGGTCATCTGCAGAGATGCTTTGTTCAGGTTGGGGTCCTTGAATCACAGGTTCCTGAACATTTGGTTCAGTATTACCTATCCCAGCAGGGACTGATTGATTATCAATGAATTCACTGATGGTTGGTTGGGGAAGGTTGTGAGGCAAGACATAATATGAGATGTCAGTATCTATTTGGTATGAGGAATTGATTTCAGTTTTGTACTCATCAGGAGGATATCTTGATGAGTTATCAATTCCTATTTCCTCCACTGAGGTATTTGTGAACCTGATGCTTTCTGAACTTTCATCAAAGGTGACATGAAAGGTTTCCTCAACTTTTTGTCTCCTTGTGTTAAATACCCTGAAGGCTTTGGAGATCAGTGAGTAACCTAGAAAGTATCCATCATCAGCTTTTGCATCAAACTTACCTAGATGATCCTTGTGGTTGTGAATGAACACAGGACATCCAAACACATGAAAGTAACTGATATCAGGAAGTCTACTTTTGAATATCTCATATTGGGTTTTGTTATGTCTTTTGACAATGATTGACCTGTTTTGTGTATAACAGGCTGTTTTGACTGCTTCAGTCCAGAAATGTTTTGAGAGAGCTGAGCCATTTAACATAGTTCTAGCAGCCTCAATGAGAGTTCTGTTTTTCCTTTCAGGTACCTCATTTTGTTCAGGTGTGTAAGGAGATGAAAAGTTTTGGGAGATTCCCTTTTGATCACAGAAATTTTCAAGCTCTTCATTTATGAACTCAGTGCCATTGTCAGTTCTGATTTGTTTAACAATAATGTCATTCTGGTTTTCAATGTTCCTGATGAATGACATTATTGTATCAGCTGCCTGACTCTTTTTTGAAAGAAAGTATACCCAAGTGTATCTTGAAAACTCATCAACAATTACAAGTGTATACTTCTCATGCTGGATTGATCTAGGACTGACTGGTCCAAAGAGATCCATGTGCAGGAGGTGAAGGCAGCTTTTGATTGAGAAATTTTGTTTTGTTTTGAAAGATGCTCTTTGGTGTTTGCCTTTTTCACAGGCTGAGCATGGTTTATCTTTTGCAAAAACTAGTGATGGTAAGCTGAGGACCTTGTTTTGTTTTGCCAAGTTGTTGATGCTTTTGAAATTTAAGTGTGAGAGTCTCTAGTGCCACAGCCAGTTGATTGTTTCAGTGGCTCTGGCAAAGAGACAAGTTCCATTTTGAGAGAGTGTTGACATGTCTAAGACATAAACATCATCTCTTCTAGGAGCTATCAAAACAACTTCTTTGTTGGCATTGAAAATGGTACCTTGTTTGTCATTGAATTGCACAATGTACTTTGCATCACAGAGTTGACTGACACTGATGAGATTGTAATTGAGACCATTGACATAAGCTATTCTAGAGAAAACTATTCCATTGCAATATACTGAACCATAACCTTCAGTGGGACATGATGAGTTATCACCAAATACTACCTTGGGTCCTGGTTCCTTTACATACTTGTGCAGATACTCCTTAACACCAATCATGCTTCTTGAGCATCCACTATCTAGATGCCAAATAGGCTCCCTGGCGTGTCTCTGCACAAATAGTAAATTGAATTAGTTTCTCTTGCTGACCCACATACTAGTGGGCTTGGGCCTAAAGTTCTGTTTGAATTTGGCAATTGACTCATGGTCAGTGGTTGTGTGCATTGTGCTACCACAGGTTTTGCATTTGGAGACTGAGGATGACTCAGTGATTCTGGGTTGCTTGGATGACATTGTCATGCTAGGATGTCTCATGAGCTGGATTTCGGCAAATATCGCAGCATGTGTTCATGAGATAATCATCAGGATGATGATCATTAAAGCCACATTGTGGGCAGGGAGGAAAGGGTTTTGCTCTAAACCTTTGAGCAAATTTGGAGGTTGAAGCATACTGATGACCAACTTTGGTATAGTTTGCTTTACTGAGTGAACTTACATATTGCAAGTGATCAGAAGTTCTGTGATCATCCTTTTTGCAGATCATACAAAAAAGGATTCTATAACAGTTGTCAGTGGTATGACTAGTATAGTGGCATAGATCACACTTCTGCTTGGGTTTGGTGGTGGCTTTTGACTTTGAGGAACTAGAGGAGGCTAACTTTGTTTCCTTGATTGAATCAGGAGCTTTTTCGATGGATTCCATCTTATCAGTCAGCTTCCTCACAAGTTCAGTCAGTTGCAGAATTTGGTCAGCTTCAGTAGGAACTGAAGATGTGGAAGTCTCAGTGGGAGTAGACACTTGTTGAATTGGTTTTGATGGTCTTTTCAGGATGGTTCTACCAAGTCCAGACCTTTCTTTTGGTGAGTGAGGATTGAATTGCATTGGAGTAAGCTCAGAGCTTGGTGCAGCACCCTGAAGAGGTTTCAGGGGTGGAAGCGGTGCATTAGATTCTGCTTCAGACTCGGAGATGTGTTCAGTACTACTGGGCACATTAGGGAGTCCAAGCATGCCCTTAAGATCTTGGCTTTCAGGCTCCAGTATCCTTCCAGAATCAAAATTTTGAAGTTTACTCTCAGGATTAACCTTTTCAATCCAATCACTGGGCTTGGGAATAGTCAACACATTGGTAATCATGCCACCAGACACAAATGGTTTGGGAGACTGGTCTTTGTCTTGAGAGTCAGGGAGATGATCTTCACCTATGACTCTCTTTTTGCTACTGGGGCTCCCACAGCATCAAAGACCCTTGGATTCTTAGCAGTCCAACTAGCAATGATATTCTTTTCTTTCTTAAGTTCATCTTGAAGAGCCTGATTTCTTTTAACTAACTCAGTGTTTTGAATTTGCAAAGTGATAGCCTCAAGCTTATTTTGTTTTAAAAGAAGCAGTTCGTCTCTACACTTATTCAGTTCAAAACTTAGCTTGTTATATTTTGAAAAAAGATTTAATCGTTGCTCTTTAACAAACTTAAGTTCAACATTGATATAGTTCATATAAGACTGCCAATCAGAGTCATCATCCATAGAAAGTAAAATTTTTACCTTCTTCATTGTGATGTTGACCCACTCTCCATTCATGGCATGATTCTTCCCAACATCTAGCTTGTCCTCTTCTGAGAGGGCCATAAGTGCACTGACATGCACCATTTCATCATCAGATGAGACTGGCTCTTCATCCCAGTCGAAGGTTTCAGCAACAAGGCCTTTGTTTTTACCCTGGACAGATTTAACATTGTTTGTTGTTTCTTAGGGACTGGCCTCAAGCAATGCAAGCGTAGCTTTGAATTTCCTGTACCTAGCTTCAAAATCTACAGTTTTGTTTTGATCAGATTTGTTTTGAAAATTTTGATGAGACTGGGAGATTTTTGGTTGAAATTTGCTAAAGCCTGAGGACTGATTTGACCCTGATGGTTTGTAAGAGGGTTCAGAAGTTGTTTTTGAAAAACAGTCTTTTGCAAAATGACCCTTTTTGTGACACTTAAAGCATTCAGTGTCCTCATTTGCTTTAGCATTTGAAAAACCTTTGTTTCTTTTTATAAACCTTCGAGAGTTAGCAAGGACTGCCCTTTCCTGAAATTCAATGTTCAGGTCATTTAGGTACTCCTCACTTGATCTCTCATCAGGCTCATCATCTGAATTTTCCTGAAAATCTTGAACCACACTGTTAGAATAAAAAGCAGTTGATATTGGTGTTGAAGTTGTGGTCAAGGACTTCTTGACTTCCTGATACTTCTTTAAGTCAGGGTATCGTCTGTTGATGAGGTTTTCCTCATAGACAAATTTCCCATAAATTTCAGGAAGTTCAAGGTTCTGGATATGATTAGCATTCCTAAGTCCCTAAGAGAAATTCAGCCACTTCTCAGGGACACTATTGACAAAACCAACATTGATTTCATGTTTGGACAACTTAACACAATCATTAGACAGTTCATTTAAAAGAGTTTTGTACCGGGTGTAAGTTTGAGACAGATTTTCTGAGTCCTTAGCCCTAAAGGTGTTATACTCAAGTTTCAGGTCCATTATCATGTTTTCCTTGGTATCAGATGGGCCTTCATGACTGTGGACCAGGTCATCCCAGGTTTGTTTAGCTGTACTACAGCTTATAACTGACTCCATAATATCATCAGGAAGACATGATATGATGATACTTTTGAGTCTTTGGTCCTAGTTGACCACTATCCTCTCATCCTGAGTCCACTGATCTTCAGGTTAAGGCAAACCTTCAGCAGTCATTGGGATAAATGGACCTTCATTATACACTTGATATAATAAAGTTCCATCCAAATCAAATAGCAAAGCATACGCTTTTTCCATTTCTTGAATTTACCAACATCAAGTCTAGGGGCAACAGCTGAATAAGCTCCACCCTTTTTGTCGACTAGTTGGGGTACATCAATTTCAGCCATAAGGATCCTGATTTAAGAACGTTTTAGAGCGGCTTAAAAAGGTTTTATAATCAGCCTTGCTCTGATACCAATTGTTGTTCCCTAATCACTATTGTATAAAATAGTTTAAGTACGTAAAACTAACTAATAGTGACTCAGTGAAATTTTCAACATAATATTCTTTATTAGAAATGAATCAAAGAGAATACATTACCCAAGTACTTGTGGAACATTACTTGGGATTGAAATGACAAAGGGTTGGTACTCCTCACTAAGTTCAGGCTAAGTCTGAACACAACTACTATGGAACCACTGAGCTATCTCAGGGACTGAGTTGTATTTGGAGGAGTGAAAGATGGCTTGTGTGTGTGTGTGTTTTACAATTCACAAGCTTGATCATTCACTCCATCTCTTATGCTATTTATACAAGTATGAGTTTTAACTCTTTCCTAAGTGACAAACTGACAGGTTACAGAAGACAAAATACTGATGTATTTTGTCTCTGTTTACAAAGGCTATTTTTGCTAAGGGACAAAGCCACTTTCTACTTGTCAGTACTGATGCTGAGTCTTTCAGGGAAATTTGACTTCTTGAAGATAAGTACTCAGTCTTTATCGCTTCAAGCATAACCGTTTTGTCCCGCCCATTCTTCAGTCTTCTCCGCCTTCAATCTTTAGTCTAGTTTGTCTTCAATGTTAGCAGTTGGTGAGGAGTTTAGGGATTCAGTGAGTTATTGTCATCACCCACTGAATCCACCATCTCCTTCTTGACTCAGTCTTCACCCTTTAAGTTCCTCCTTACTGAGTGGAGAGACTTCTTCTTCGTCTCTTATTGAGTATCCTGAAGATGGCTCACTAAGAGACTATGCACTCAGTGACCTGTTAGTGTTTAACGGTCTAAACACTTGGGGTATTTTCTATTCAAATCCTAGATTAAGGGGTTTGGGTATTGTTAATACAAATAAGCCGTAAAAACGTTTATTTATATTTTACGATCTTCTAATGTTTTGTCGATAACAAACGTAAAATCATTTTAACAAAACAAATAAAATACGTAAATTGTTTGAACTAATAGTTTCTAACATATTCACATTTTCACATAAAACACTAAAACAAGTATAAGTGATTTTATGATTTAGTAATACATATGTACAACAACTAGTGTTTACATATTTGGATAAAATATACACATAACTAGTATGTAGTATATTATGTAATATAAATGGGTAGAAACTTAAGTATCACAACCCATTGGGCAAATACATTGAATGTAATTGGGTACAACCCAAAGCCCATAACCCATGGATCTTGACCCATAACCCATTGCATGACATCATGCTTATATCATACATGGATAATATCCATAACCCATGGATCAACCCATACCCAAGTGACCAAGTGCATTGCACTCAAAGATACATTGTATCTAGCCAAATATCCATGGTTCAACCCATGACCCATGACCCATAACCAAAATACCCATGGGTAAAAGGGAGCGTCCCATGGATCCCTAGCTTAACGCTAGACGGATCCCTTGTGGAAGGGATCTGTGGGATCCAGGGAACAGTATGATTTTTCCTCTATAAATAGTGAGCCATTTCTTTATTATTTCTCACCCCTTTCTAACACACTTTCTCCCTGAGTTAAAAACTCACTAACCTCATATCCAAGATATCTATGCTTGTAGTTTTGTTTTTGTGTGATCTTTTAGGTTCCTCTTAAAGGCAAGATCACCACCTTTGAAGCCGAGCAAGCTCAAGTCCATGAGTTGTCATGCTTCCTCATCATCAAGGCTACTGAAGTCTTCTTATTGATGATTCCTTTCTTTCTTCAAAGAAGTGTAGTATTGAAGACATTAGTGAAAGATGTCTCAAGTGTCAAGACGAAGATATTAGTAAAGGATATCTATCGTCTATAGCATAAGCACTTGTGGTAGGTGATTAGAAGTCAAGACAAGAAGCATTAGTGAAAGGTGCTTAGAAGTCAAGACTAGAAGCATTAGTGAAAGGTGCTTAGAAGTGAAGACACAAGACATTAGTGAAAGGTGTCTTGTAGATCTAGTCAAAGGCATTAGTGAAAGGTTCCTTAGATGTACATTCGATATGGTGTGTTTCGATGTACAAGATAGACTAGTATTAGATCCAAGGATATTGATATCCTTGATGATGTTGTAAAGGAGTAGATCTCCTTTGGGATTAGTCGTTGGTGTAGTGTGGTAGTAGTTCCTCCATTGCAATGGAACTAGGTGCTTAGCCTAGTACCTAATAAAGGGTAGGCGACGTTGTGAAGGTGTAGTTCACCTTGGAGTGAAAGAACTAGGTACTTAGCCTAGTACCTTATAAAGGGTAGGCGACGTTGTGAAGGTGTAGTTCACCTTGGAGTGAAAGAACTAGGTACTTAGCCTAGTACCTTATAAAGGGTAGGCGACGTTGTGTAGGTGTTGTTCACCTTGGAGTGAAAGAACCCGGTGGTTAGCCTAGCACCGGAAAAAGGGTAGGCGACGTTGTGAAGGCTTCTACGCCATAAGGAGATTGGTGTAGTGTTTACAAACTCTCGAGTAGCTGACTCGGGGAGTGGAGTAGGGCAAGGAAGGTGTCCTTGTAGCTGAACCACTATAAATACTCGCGTTGTGATTTTGTGCTTCTTGCTCTTATCTTTACATTACATATCTTTATATGCTTGTTTATCAACATCCAACACACACAACCAAATAGATTGACATAAGTCGATCTAAATAGTTTAAAAGGAAGTTTTAATTGGTAAAACTATTCAACCCCCCCTTCTAGTTTTCCACAATTGGTATCAGAGCTTCGTTACCAAGTTTTTTGAAGTATATTGTACTTTAAAAACTTGATACGATCCATGGTTAATTGAAAACTACAAAGAAGGTTTTTCATAAAAACAAACACCATGTCTTTTAAAACTATACGTTTGGATGTTGAGTTGATAACAACATTTTTTTTTCATTTAATTGCACTAATCTTCTTTGTCATGTTGATTAGTCAAAGCTCATACCCACCAAGCTTTAGGAGTCGCTTGGTAACAAGAATACCTTCCTTAAGAAGGTATCTTAAACGCAAAGGAGTGGGAATAGTCTAAGTGACATTTGCTGTGTCATTTGTAAAGACATTCCTAAGTGCGCTAGAGGTATGATTTTCTTTTTATTTTGCTTGATAATTAAGTATACCTATTTAGGTATTTATATGATTATCTTTTGTGCAATTACATGTTTTACATGAAGCTTCATTAGGAAGCATTTCTCTCACATACGTGTTTTATTTCTCGTCTAAAGTCGTGGTATATAAAACTTATGTTTTGTTTCTTTTAATCCAATAATAAAACAAAACACGAATTTCAAAAATTCCTCCTTCCCTATAAATAACCCCACCGTCGACCACTCTACCAAACCCTCACCTTTTCAAATCTTCCAATTTCAAAAATTTCCTCTCATTTAAAAATTTCATCTTCCTTCTCATTCCATCTCAACCGAAACCTAGAAGATTCGTCATCAACATGGTTTACATCGCACTCGTGCTCATCGCCTTACCACTCATTGCACTTGTGTTCCCTATGATGAAGTTCACATATGGAGACATTTACTTTGTGTTGTTAATCTACATTGGGATCATATACCCAATCCTTTGTATCATCCTTAGTATTGAAATGCAATATTACTAATAATCTAGTTATCTAGGTTATTATTATCATAATGTGTTTGTCATTTCCTTTGTTTTATTTGTTTCTTTTTCTTTCGTGATACATTAGAAGTCATGTATGCATGTTAAAAGAAAATGTAGGTTAAAACATATATCTTAGTATAAAATGATGAGATCTAAAAACCTATGCGTTTTCATATAATCTGGTTCTGTAAATACAGATCTACGGATCCCGGAAGTTATACTAGCCGGATCCTTTTTGAAAAGGAACCGTGGGATCCGTCCTACTGGAAAACAGTTTTTCATGCAAATTAAAAACCACTATCCTTCTAAATGTAATAATCCACTAGAAAGTCAAAACCTTGAGTGAGTTAAAGTGTTAAATACCATTGTTAATAAAAATCTAGTAAAAACATTAGATAATCATAGGTTGACCACAAACATATTCTTTTTAACTTATCATTTCTTTAGGTTCAACTATGACGCATGAATATGAGTTTGATTTTTCACTCACTAGCGTCTACTCTCCGAACATCTCTCTCGAACCCACCACACCTAGCAATCATGTCCGTGGGTTCAATAATCTCGAAAACCGTCACTTCTACGAAGGACGTATTGTAGACACCTCTCTACAATTCGAAGAAGGTACCAATACCTCCTTCCGAGCCATAGGACTAGAATGTCTTCTTGAAATCAACGAGAAGATATGTCCAAGGTTCATAATGGAATTCTTTCGTCAAGTCGAACTCGTTCGTAACGAGGATCGCTCTCTATCTCTTTGGTTTTATATCAAAAACCAAAAGTTTACTCTAACCCTTGGGAATTTTGCTCACATCCTCCGGAATTCCTAATCATGGACAATGTGCCTTCACCGAAGATTAGTCTCTTGATTCTCTCTTCAACTTTTGTGAAGAAAATAGTCCATATTGTTCACACATACCCTCTCCGGAAGATTTAAATCGCATAATATGCAAACCTCGACCATATTACTCCGATCCAAACATTATCTTTACAAGGGATATCCGAGAAGAGTACAAGCCTCTTGCACTCATCCTACGTGAAAATATTTGGAGCCTTAGGGGAAATCGAGAAATTCTTCCCGCTTGTTGTGCTCACATGTTGTACTGTTTGCTAACACAACAACCATACAATCTCGCCTACTTCTTCGCAAGGCGAATTACAAATCTTCAAGGCTCCAAGAATAAACTCATCCCTTAAGGAATGTTCTTGACACGCCTCTCTCATAATGTTATGCACTTCCATCCTCAATTTCAAAGTACGTTGTACGTACTTGTGAACAAGATGATGGAACCGCTAAACATATCTCTCATGAAGACTTTCTTCATTCTTGATTCCACCAACACTCATCAATCACGTAATGATCCTCCTAGCGAAAACACTCAAGAAACCTAGTAGTATTTCAAAATAGGATCAATTCTCTTGTACTCGTGCTTTATCAATGTAATCCTATTTCTTTCATAAAATAAAAACATATTACATTTGATAACTTAGTGTTAGAACCCCTCCAAACCAACCTTGAAATATAATACATTGTCAAGATCATTGCATACCTTTAGTAAAGGTTCTGCTGAGCAGATGGACGGATCCCAAAGTTTGTGCCAGATGGATCCCTTTACTTAGGGAACCGTGGGATCCGGCAAACAGAAAATGCAATTGCAAACATTGTATTTCAATCATATCCTTAGAACACCTCACACTAAGCTAAACACATTGTCTTAAGGCAAAATTAAGTCCTTATCAAGATAAGTATATCCTTCCTAGTCACACATAGCTCACCTAGATCACACTCTAAGACGATTGTTGATCTAACATTTTATTTTTAATCCATTACTCTTCCGCTCTTAAACTCACACTTCATTTTTCACATGATCCCTCACATCTAGTCTTAAAAATCCTCCGATTTTGGCAAAATTGATCATAAATCATTCTTACCTCAAAATTGATCAAAGTTGATCAAATTCTAGTTTTCCCATCTCAAAGCTTCTAGGATATTTCCCAAAACACTATCCTAAGTCACAAACTGATCTCTAGGATCACTTAGCTTCAATTGACACTCTCATTTTTAGTGTCATCCTTGCTCATCCATTAGTAATCTTGAAAGTTCCAAATCCCTCCATAAAAGACAATCATTAGCTACATCATTCATTACCTTCAAGTACTTAAGCACCCCTTCATTTAAAACACTTAGGAGGACTGAAACACTCATGATGTTATAGGTCTTAGATCTTAGAAACATCATTTCCACTCTTTCATAACTGCTGAAAGCCGGATCCCTAGGATTAGCCTAGACGGATCCGGATGACAGTTTATGTCAAATCTTGCTAAAACAATCATTTCAACTCATCTTCCTAACTCAAACACTCCATCTCATCTTAAATGAGTTCCTAGATCAGTGCAAACTCTGAAGTTGACTCTTTTGCATGTTAATCATCACATTCCAATAAATCCTAGTGGTTTAAGGCTTAAATGCACTTGCCAAATCTCTTGGTTTATAAACCACTTTGTTAGGACCTCCATAGTCATCACTCTTATCCTAACTTTCAGCACTTTAGAAACCCTTGCAAACCTCTTGAAATCATCTCATCATGAGGAAAACCCCAAGTAATAACTTATCCACCAAAGAACCACCCATGAAAAAGGCGTGTGTTATACACGAAATCTCTTCAACCGAATCATCTCCGGTGAAGCCAACAAATGATAGGATCCTTCATCATCCAATCAAACCAATTCCTAAAAGGATAGTACCCACAAAACTACCAATGCCAAACACCACCATACCTCCTAGGCCAAACAATATCATCTCCACTAAACCATCACCATTAGTTCCTAGAGCTATTTCATTTACATCCCCGCTATCATCACCACACCTCTACAATTTAGAGGACTTGCCTCCTAGGCCGTCTCATCCGCCTCCGCTGACAACATTCTCCTCATTAGGAGGAATAATAGTACAAAATCAAGGTGTTGAGTCAACACTTGCTCCGGCTTCCTTTTTGCCGTTTCCATCATATAATCCCATTTGGATTATGAGAAATCATCAAAGTCAACCACCCGACCATATGGAAGTTGACACTTCTCTACCACCACCATCATTCTTGGTCGAGCCATTCTCAAATGCGCCTCCACCAATCCCTCCATCGTTTGAAGCTACACAAGCCGCTTCACTTGATCCTTCGCATCAAGCCATCTCATTTCTTCTACCACCACTACCTAGCCATGACAAAGATTGCTATCATTGTCAACAGGTTGAAGGTTTGATACATGAAGTACGAGAAGACCAACGTTTCATGTTCTATCATCTCCTCGAACGTTTCGACGAGATCAAACCTAAACAAAACTTGAGCTAGAAGATTTTAGTGGTGTCCTAGCATCAAGCGATAGTTGGTTTAGAAATTCCTAGTCATGTATTTTCTAATTTTCTTAGTTTTTAGAGTCATGTATATCATAACTCTAGTTTTATTAAATGGAATTACATGCTACTTGTTATTTTTCTGAGCATATGATTACCTTGTATTCATATATCATTTTTGTGATAACATTACTTGTTATATCACCCTTGCTGAAATTAATCAGTTACTACGGATCCCTCAGAATTGCTTAGACGGATCCCTACTAGGAGGGAACCGCGGGATCCGTGAGACAGAAAGCTATTTTCTACTAACTTGGACCACATTTGCAGGAAATTGTGAATTATACTTGCTTTCTAACCTTTGTTTTGTAGTTATTCAATTTACACATGAAGACTTTGACATCCTAAAGCAAGGGGGAGCTTTATGTCAAAGCAATACATTGCAAATTACTTGCAATACTAGGTTTACATTTCGTGACATCCCCTTGCATAATTGCAATCATCAAGGGGGAGCACATTCGTCACTTAGACGAAATCTTTTGCAAACTTACTTGCAAACAAACTAGATTAGTATCACTTTCTTGACGCCCTTACATAGGGATGGAATCGTAAAGGGGGAGTAAAGACGAGATCCTTTCCCGTTACTTGCTCTCTATTTCTTTTTCTTTTTATTTCTTTCACATGTTTTTCTTAAAAACGATCTTTTTGTTTCGACAAAAAGGGGGGAGAAGAAAGTAAAAACTACAAATTCAAACTTTTACGAATTTTAGCTTTTCCTTAAAATAATTTTATGTTTTGCCATCAACAAAAAGGGGGAGATTGTTAATACAAATAAGCCGTAAAAACGTTTATTTATATTTTACGATCTTCTAATGTTTTGTCGATAACAAACGTAAAATCATTTTAACAAAACAAATAAAATACGTAAATTGTTTGAACTAATAGTTTCTAACATATTCACATTTTCACATAAAATACTAAAACAAGTATAAGTGATTTTATGATTTAGTAATACATATGTACAACAACTAGTGTTTACATATTTGGATAAAATATACACATAACTAGTATGTAGTATATTGTGTAATATAAATGGGTAGAAACTTAAGTATCACAACCCATTGGGCAAATACATTGAATGTAATAGGTTACAACCCAAAGCCCATAACCCATTGCATGACATCATGCTTATATCATACATGGATAATATCCATAACCCATGGATCAACCCATACCCAAGTGACCAAGTGCATTGCACTCAAAGATACATTGTATCTAGCCAAAGATCCATGGTTCAACCCATGACCCATGACCCATAACCAAAATACCCATGGGTAAAAGGGAGCGTCCCACGGATCCCTAGCTTAACACTAGACAGATCCCTTGTGGAAGGGATCCGTGGGATCCGGGGAACAGTATGATTTTTCCTCTATAAATAGTGAGCCATTTCTTTATTATTTCTCACCCCTTTCTAACACACTTTCTCCCTGAGTTAAAAACTCACTAACCTCATATCCAAGATATCTATGCTTGTAGTTTTGTTTTTGTGTGATCTTTTAGGTTCCTCTTAAAGGCAAGATCACCACCTTTGAAGCCGAGCAAGCTCAAGTCCATGAGTTGTCATGCTTCCTCATCATCAAGGCTACTGAAGTCTTCTCGTTGATGATTCCTTTCTTTCTTCAAAGAAGTGTAGTGTTGAAGACATAAGTGAAAGATGTCTCAAGTGTCAAGACGAAGATATTAGTAAAGGATATCTATCGTCTATAGCATAAGCACTTGTGGTAGGTGATTAGAAGTCAAGACAAGAAGCATTAGTGAAAGGTGCTTAGAAGTCAAGACTAGAAGCATTAGTGAAAGGTGCTTAGAAGTGAAAACACAAGACATTAGTGAAAGGTGTCTTGTAGATCTAGTCAAAGGCATTAGTGAAAGGTACCTTAGATGTACATTCGATATGGTGTGTTTCGATGTACAAGATAGACTAGTATTAGATCCAAGGATATTGATATCCTTGATGATGTTGTAAAGGAGTAGATCTCCTTTGGGATTAGTTGTTGGTGTAGTGTGGTAGTAGTTCCTCCATTGCAATGGAACTAGGTGCTTAGCCTAGTGCCTAATAAAGGGTAGGCGACGTTGTGAAGGTGTAGTTCACCTTGGAGTGAAAGAACTAGGTACTTAGCCTAGTACCTTATAAAGGGTAGGCGACGTTGTGAAGGTGTAGTTCACCTTGGAGTGAAAGAACTAGGTACTTATCCTAGTACCTTATAAAGGGTAGGCGACGTTGTGTAGGTGTGGTTCACCTTGGAGTGAAAGAACCCGGTGGTTAGCCTAGTACCGGAAAAAGGGTAGGCGACGTTGTGAAGGCTTCTCCGCCATAAGGAGATTGGTGTAGTGTTTACGAACTCTCGAGTAGGTGACTCGAGGAGTGGAGTAGGGCAAGGAAGGTGTCCTTGTAGCCGAACCACTATAAATACTCGCGTTGTGGTTTTGTGCTTCTTGCTCTTATCTTTACATTACATATCTTTATATGCTTGTTTATCAACATCCAACACACACAACCAAATAGATTGACATAAGTCGATCTAAATAGTTTAAAAGGAAGTTTTAATTGGTAAAACTATTCAACCCCCCCCCTTCTAGTTTTCCACAGGTATTACTGAACCCAACAACCACTTTCCACCAACTCAACTTACCCTCTCCTCACAGCCAATGCTACTTCTAAAACAACATCCACTAGAGTACCTTCATCCTCTTCATCAACAACTAGGACAAACACATCCTTACCTCCACCTAGTCCACTTCAACCTTTGGCATTGCCATTTACACTATCACCAACAAATCCACTTGAGTTTTCCTACACCACAACATCATCCTCCCTCTCTCCATCACCACAACCACTCATGGGTTACCCCATCCTTTACCCACTAGAACCGCATGGTTAAAGTTCTCCATGTTGTCATCACAATAGAAACCTCATCTTCAACCTTAGGGATGACTTGAAATTTATGTTCTCTTACGTAGAACATCTCTTGACACCACTACAAGGGCCCATCACACCACCTCCTCCACGAACCAACTAAACATTCTTATGTTTAGTATTTAAGAATAAACATTTAGAATCCCTTTTACTATTGAAGCAAATCTTAGGGCTTCTCAAGTCATTAAAGATTACTATGTGCTTCTTGTAGTTTTTATTTTTATTGTCTTATTCTCACACATTATGAGTGTATCTTGTTTAATTAATGAATGAATCTCTTTCTTTATTTCATGGTTGGATTTATTTTTGGCTACTTAGCCTCTTTATATATGGTTAGATATTTGTCAAAATTGCTACATGTTAGATATTGTTCTTGTGTCATCAAACTTTGTTTTGTAGCAACAACCATTGCTCGACTCCTTGGCGCCCTCCAAGCAAGGGGGAGTATACATCAAGGGGAGCCTTAGTGTCGATTCGACAATCCTTTTGCTTCGACAAAAAGGGGAAGAAGTGGGATATAAACTCAACTTAAAAACTTGTTGAAATTAATTTTCACCTAAAATGAGTTTATGTTTTGTCATCATCAAAAAGGGAGAGATGGTTGATGCAAATGATGTCTAAAAACGTTATTGTTATCTTTCTATATTTGAACGTTTTGATGATAACAAAATGTAAAACACGTTACGTTAAAATTAACGTAAACAAGTTTTTAATCGAAATATCTTGTTTCCACATACATCACTCTAGGTAAGAACAAACAAATTTACAACTTGACAAGTGATCAAAGAAGTGAATTTGTGCTTCAAACTTCACATTTTTAATGTGACAAAACATTTTTTTAAAAATATATTTTACAAATTATTTTTAAATATTAAAAAATATTTTAATAGAAAAATAAGTTTAAATATTCCCAACAGCTATTTTCCCCCTAAAACAGGTCCTAACATCCCCAAATAAACTTTCCCCACTAAAGACAAAGAATGGAGAGTTTTTGTCTGGAACGGTACCGTCCACTGTAATGGACAAATTCTTTGTCCCTATAAATACCAGTCCATTTCACAGATTTTTCTTATCCTTTTTCACACAAAACTTTCTGAGTTTAAATCTCCTAACACACACACATTCCTTTGATCATTTAGATAGTTTTCTTTTATTTTGGAGTGATCCATTCTTCCAACCAAGTTATCACCTTCATTCCTCTTCTAGTGCAAGAGAAGAACACATTGTATAAAGAAGATACTTAGTGTTATAGTCATAGTAGTGTGCACTTGTAACATTTGTTACATACTTGTTGTATCTTTATATACATCAAGTATTCTTAAGTCTTGTTTAGATAACTTGTTTGGATCATTGTGATCTTGTCGAGATCTTGGAGATTTCTTGTTGTTAATGAGTTAGTGTATGGATCAAGTGGATCAAGACTAGATCGTGGTGATCTAGTAGTTCATGTGACTAGCAAGGATCGGGTATATCGTGAGTGAGATTGGTACTAACTAGATTAATACTCGACATTTAGCTTAGTGTCAGAAATTGTGATAAGAGACGTTGTACGTTTTTCTCCGCCTCAAGGGAGTTTGTTGACAAAGTGCTTAGAACTCTCGAGTTAGGTACTCGAGGAGTGGAGTAGGGCGAAGAAGAGCTTCGTGACCGAACCACTATAAATCTCTTATCTTGGTTTGATCTTTCCAACTCTTACTCTTTACTTTCATTACTTACTTTCTGTTGTTTTAGTGTATCTATTATAGTCTTGTTAAGTAAGATTCATATTGTTGTAACTTGATTTCACAAAGGAATCAATCGAAGTTTTTCACAAACATACTTTGAAAACTAAATCAAAAAGCGGTAAACTATTCAACATCCCCTTCTAGTTTCCCACGCCCTTTATGTTGACGATGCAGAGTTATGTAAACTCTGTTTGCAATTTTCTGATTTTATTTTTCGTAAGGCTGCTGTCAATATGCAGCCCCATTTGTGTTGACGATGCACAGTTATGTGAACCCTGTTTGCAATTGTGTGATTTTATTTTTTGTAAGGCTGATGTCAATATGTTTTCCCAGTTTCTATCGAGTTTCTAAAATGGCTACGATAATTCTGAACTATGTCTTGGCCAGGCAATGACAAATCACTTAGCATTGCAGCCATGTGAAAGAGCATACCATGTACTCTTACAACACTTAGCCAATCCCTTTCCATATTTTTATATTGCATCATTTTTTCTTCTACTTATTAGTAATCATTTGGTATTTGTTGTCTAGATTTTTGGGATAAATATTACTGCATTCATAAGGTATGAAACAGATCTATGGTCAGGTGACAAAAGATTAGAATGTCAAGATAAATGCATACATCCCACTACGAAGTCAGACGCGCCCATTCTCAAAATCTCAGAAGACTTTAGTCGTAGATAGGTTGTCACTTTGTTTGTTCACCAATGTATCATAAAATCTTTACTTATGATTCCAATATGTAAATGGTAGACTCACATGTATTACATATATGACTTTAATATAATTTTTTCATACAATGTTTCGATTACTTTATACATGCAAAACAACCCGACGCAAAACGGCTACCAACCTTGTTTCACTTATTTTTTGGGCTTGGTGGCACGTGACAGGTTTTCAAACAAAAGGGTGGTGCGTGATTGCCTTGGTGAAGGATGACCGGTCACCCCACCAGCGTTATCTTTTGAGCTTTGAAGATACTTGTCAAAAATAGCTACTACATCATTTGGTCCACATAAACGCAATATCATAAATAGCTACGATGTCATTTGGTGCCAACTTTTCAACTTTTGTCATGAAAGAGTCTGGATCAAGTAAATGCACTAAAGGAGTATTTTCCCTTTTAATGGTGTTTGTACATTCCAGATATTGTGTTGATAAAAAGATCCAGTATCTTACTTGCACTTTTTATTTTTTTAGAATGACAATTTAATTTATCTTATAATATTTATATAACGAATCTATCTCATATGTTTTAAGTATGACTTGAACCCGCAACTATTTAATTGAGAAGCTTCTCACACCTCATAGAGTACCATTAGAACACAAAGACTTTTGGTATCTTACATAATAAAAGCTGAAAAAATATGGACTTGGTTAAATATGTTAATATGTAAAATCTCTATATGTATGTGCCCATATGTGGCAAACTAGTTTTGATCTATATATAGTGGTCCAAAATCATTTGTAAGAACGTTAAAAATTTTATAATTCTTCTCTTTTTGAGTGCTTGCATGAACATCGATATCTATTTTCTATGTTTTAAATTCTTGTGTACGTTGATGACTTGACGTGCCAACCAAAGTGGAACTTACGTATATAAATCCGACAAAACATAATCTTGAAAATGAAACAAAAGCAAAAGAAGCTGGTCCATGCACCACTTACTAGCCAAATTATTTCATGCCATAAAGCTCGTTGTCACAGACAAAGAGATTAAAGAATAAAGACTGGTATATAAATTCATGCTTTAGCATACTTTTTACTTTTAAAATTGGTTTAACTTTTAATATGTATAAAAAAAAATAATAATAAAAAAAATCTGTTAAAAAAGAACTTGTACGTTTAGAATCTGATTCAATACTAACTCATAATACTCTCAAAGTTTAGGTTAATTTCTTTATCGTTTACTATAATATTTCCAACTGGCTTCCGATGTAGCTATATTGACTTAGCTAGAATGTAGAAAGATGAAGAGTTGATGCCAAGCTTACCTTGTCTGCTATGGAAGGGATCTTTGAAAAGCTTAAGCGTCTAAAGGTCAGTTCAAGCATAAGTGTTTATATATCAAAGTTTGACTACTTTTTTTTTTTTTTTTTTTTTTTTTGAAGTATGTCCATATCACAAATAAATATATGTCCGAAAATACACACATATACATGTTAGTCGATTAGTATAAGGCTTACGCCTGTTATTATGTGTTTAGGCACATATTGTATTCTATATATATTTATCATGTACCAAACATTATGATTTTATTCAATATATAAGTTTACATAAACTTACATGGTATCAAACCTACCTTCGATCCACCCTAAAAGCCTACTGCTTCCGCGAATTTTTTTTTTCGGTTTAGTATTTTCGTGTCTCAACCAAGTGTGTTGTCGAGGTGTGTTAACTTTGTTTGTCGACCTGTGTGTTGTCGAGTTGTTCTATTCCTAAAACCTAAGTCGATTACTTAACCCTAAGTCGACTTATTAAACCCTAACGATTAACTAATCCCAAATGATTAACTAATCCGTAAGTCGATTACAGATTTCTACACCCCAAACGATTAACTAATCCCTACCCCAAAGCTTCTTGCTACACCCCAACGATTTCTACACCCCAAAGTTTACTACAATGACTACGGATACGACTCCCCCTCCACCTGTCTTCACGTTATCGGATAAACTTATGGCCATGAATCACCTAACCACCTTTGTTCCCATCAAACTTGATGTTGATGAGATGGATTACTCCTCATAGGTGTATTATTTTTCTCATCTACGTCATGGCTATGGCATCTTGGACCATCTTGTTGATCCACCCGCGTCCTCCTCTTCTACACCTCCTCCACCCCCGACTAAGGATGCGGAATGGCTCAAGGTTGATTTCATTATTAGGTCTTGGATCTTTTCTACACTTGCCTCGAATCTTCAAAAATGGTTGGTTGTTCTTAACCCTAAATCTGCTAAAGAGGCGTGGGTGTGTCTTAAGGGGATTTTTCAAGACAATAAACGCCCTCGAGCTATGGCTTTGAAGGCGAAGTTACGTAATCTAAAGCTTGGGGATTTAACAATTGATGCGTACTTTCAGAAAATTGAATCAATTGCTTTGGTGTTGAATGGACTTGGTTCTCCTCTTAGTAATGATGACATTGTTACGTTTGCACTTGAAGGCTTACCCAACACGTATGATGTGATTTCAACCGTTATTACTAGTCGGGAACCCTTTCCCGATCTCAAGAGGGTTCGTTCTTTGTTGACCACGCAAGAGATCCGCATGAAGTCTAAAGTTCAAGATCCGCTTGTGGATGCTACTTCCTCTTCTCCTATGGTTTTATTGGCAAATAATACTCCTCGGCGTCCGTCTAATCCATTGGAAAAAGTGAACAAACCTTGTTTTTTGTTTGCTAAAGGTCATTGCCGTTTTGGTGAAGCGTGTCGGTATCTACACAATGGTGTACATGGCAAATCTACACTACTTCCTCGTGGTTCCGGTTCTGTGGATATGGATACTTTGCAACAATTATTGGCTAAATTGGGATTACTCCCTTACAAAACAAACATGCTACTGTTTCTCCACTCCTTGTTGCTTACCATGCTACTGCTTCGGCCCAGCTTCCTCCCGGTCCAATTATCTCACATCCGGCCCAATTCTATCAAATTCCACAAGCGGCCTAATATCTCCCTAGTTATCCCACGGCCCACACTCCACAACAGATGTTTCAACCTTTCCAATGGGGGTCCAATCCTTATGTCCTGTCAACACAAGGGGTTCACATGATCGGTCCATCATCACCAGGGGTACAGTTCACTGCAGGGGGTCTACCATCAGGGTTAAATTCAGTGCAGGTTAACAGCAGCGGTTCACCGATGCCTGGGAGTTCACCAGCCGGTACATTGATGGTCGGTTCACCACAGCCGCAAGGGGTTCAATTTTCCGCGGGTTCGCCAGCAGGTCCACAGCCGCAAGGGACTTTGACCGGTTCACAGCAGCCGGTGTTCGGTTCAGTTTGTAACCCGAGTCCACTATCTGCGTCGGGTCAACAGGGATCGCGTCAAGCGACTCTCTTGCCGCATGCTTTTGCTACTAACACTCTTCAGGACCCGTCTGCTGGAAATTGGAATATGGATATAGGTGCGAGTTCTCATCTTAATGATTATGTGCATTGTCTTAGTGATATTCTTAATGAGTGCATTTATCCGTCTGTCGCGGCTGGTGATGGGAGTTTTATTCCCGTTACTAACTCCGGTCATAGTATCTTGTCTACACCTTTTCGTCCTCTTTGTTTAAACAATGTTTTAATTACCCCTCATATCGTAAAAAATCTAATTTTTGTGCGTCAATTTGTTCGTGATAATTATTGCACTGTTGAATTTGATCCTTTTGGTTTTTCTGTGAAGGACTTCCTAACTCGACGGGTACTCCTTCGTTGTGATAGCACGGGTGATCTTTACCCTGTTACGAAGCCTTCTCCAATTCCTCAAGCATATCTTACCAGTCAGTATACGTGGCATCAATGACTTGAACATCCAGGAAGTGAAGTGTTGTGGCATCTTGTGTCTAGTGATTCTATTTCTTGTAATAAAGAGAAGCTTCCCGTTCTTTGCCATGCTTTTCAGCTTGGTAAACACGTGAAGCTTCCGTTTGTTAGTTCGTCTAGTACTGTTACTTCTTGTTTTGACATTGTTCACTCGGATATCTCCAATTCCGAGTCTTTCTGGATTTAAGTATTATGTTTTGTTTCTTGATCATTATTCTCAGTATGTTTGGGTTTATCCATTAATAAACAAATATGATGTTTTGTCTAAATTTCAGTTGTTTCGTAGTTATGTTCGTACTCAGTTTAAGTGTGAAATTAAGTCGTTTCAGTGTGATCATGGTGGTGAGTTTGATAATACTGCCTTTCATAAATTAGTTTCAACCCATGGTATCCAATTTCGATTTTCTTGCCCTCGCACCTCTCAACAAAATGGAAAATCTGAACGCATGATTCGTACCATAAACAATCTTATTCGTACTTATTGTTTCAAGCACACTTACCACCCAACTATTGGACTGAAGCTCTTAATATGGCTGTTTATTTATTGAATATCCTACCTTCCCGTGCCATTAATAATGAGATTCCCTTTACCCGTCTTTTTGGTGCTACACCTGATTATAGTGTTCTTTGTGTTTTTGGATGCCTTTGTTACCCACATATTGATACCAACCATAAATTAGGACCTCGCGCTACACCTGCCATCTTTTTGGGACATGCTGCCAATCATTTTGGCTATCGTTGTCTTGATCTTCATACCAACAAAATTATTATATCTTGTCATGTTACTTTTGATGAAACGGTTTTTCCGTTTCAATCAAATCCGTCCAAACCCACCCCCTCATATGATTTTCTGGAAGATTCTTCCAATCTCATTTCCACCATTATCAACACTACACCAATTGGTCCAACTTTAAACACCATTCCTACACCTAACCCCACGCCTACCTCACCTGCCCCACCTACACCTACTCCTCATGCACCTGTTCCTGACCCACCTACGCCTTTGTTTAATGATCCTCTTCCTGACCCCCCAACGCCTACTTTACCATCGCCACCTTCACATGTTGTCTGTACTCATCCCATGGTTACACGTTCTCGTGTCGGGACTACTCGTCCTAATCCTAAGTATGCTGGTCATGTGTCCACTGTTTCTCCTTCACCTAGGTCGTATAAGGATGCTCTTGATGATCCAAATTGGCGAAATGCTCTGTATGATGAATATAATGCGCTTATTAAGAATAAAACTTGGACTTGTGTACCTCGTCCTGCGGGTGTCAATTTTTGTTAGGTGTATGTGGTTATTTCGCCATAAGTATTTGGCTAATGGCACTCTTAGTCGGTACAAGGCACGTCTTGTTGCCAACGAGCACACATGTTGAGGGAGTTGATGTTGATGAGACATTTAGTCTGGTTGTTAAGTCGGGCACCATTCAGACTGTTTTAGTTTAGATATTTCTCGACATTGGCATGTTCATCAGCTTGATGTTAAGAATGCGTTTTTGCATGGTGATTTGGCTGAAACTGTTTATATGCATCAACCACCCGGTTTTCGGGACCCAGAACATCTGGATTATGTTTGTTTATTACATCGACCTCTTTATGGTCTTAAGTAGGCGCCTCTGGCATGGTTTCAGCGGTTTGCTGCTTATATTACCACTGTTGGGTTTACACCGAGTCGGTGTGATTCTTCTTTATTTATTTACCGACAGGGTGATGATACTGCTTTTTTGTTACTATATGTGGATGATATTGTGCTTACTGCTCTCTCTGATAGTTTATTACAGCGGATTATTGCTTCTTTGCATAAGGAGTTTTCTATGACTGATTTGGGTGCTCTTAATTATTTTTTTGGGTGTATCGGTTATGCGTGACTCTTCTGGGATGTTTATGTCACAGCGTAAGTATGCTATAGAAATTTTGGAGCATGCGCATATGGTTGGTTGTAACCCTTCTCGGACTCCTATTGATGCAGAGTCTAAGTTGGGTGATGATGGTGATCCGGTTTCTCATCCTCAGTTATATTGGAGTCTTGCGGGTTGTCTTCAGTATCTCACTTTCACTAGACTCGATATTACTTATGTTGTGCAGCAGATTTGTCTATATATGCATGATCCTCACGAGCCTCATTTTACTGCTCTCAAGTGGATTTTACAGTATGTTCAGGGGACTTTGGCTTATGGTTTACAGTTATTTTCTTCTACTACTGATTCCTTGGTTGCTTATTCGGATGTTGATTGGGCTGGTTGCCCTACCACTCGCTGGTCTACATCGGGTTATTGTATTTTTCTTGGCAACAACTTACTTTCATGGTCCTCTAAACATGAGTCAACGATTTCTCGTTCCAGTGTTGAGGCTGAGTATCGTGGTGTTGCCAATGCTGTATCTGAGACATGTTGGCTTCGGAATTTACTTCGTGAGCTTCATACACCGTTGTCCTCTACTACTATTGTTTATTGTGATAATGTGAGTGGAGTGTACTTGTCCTCTAATCTTGTTCAACATCAAAGCACAAAGCACATTGAGATTGATATTCATTTTGTTCGTGATTTGGTTGCTACTGGTCAAGTTCGAGTTCTGCATGTTCCTTCTCGGTTTCAGTATGCTGATATTTTTAGCAAGGGTTTACGTTTTGTCTTGTTTGCTGAGTTTCATGACAGCTTGAGTGTTCGGTCTCCTCCCGCTCAAACTGCGAGGGAGTGCTAGTCGATTAGTATAAGGCTTTGACCTGTTATGTGTTTAGGCCCATATTGTATTCTATATATATTTATCATGTACCAAACATTATGATTTTATTCAATATACAAGTTTGCATAAACTTACAATACACTTAAAAAACGTTTTACTTTAATGTAATTAATGTATTAGATATATTAATTATATTAAGTAATGTTTATGATATGATTTGCGATCGTTAATTAAATCGTTAGAGACGTTTTATTTAATTATAGTCTTTTTTATTATCGCGTGACGTAATAAATAAAACTTAACCCGAACAATATGGCAACGCCATAAAAGTTGGAGGGAGCGGTTTGAACAAAAAGAATAAAAGAGGAGGTGGAAGCAAAACTTGTTAACCAAGTTTTGTTCATAAATATAACTTAACCCGAACAATATGACAACGCCATAATCATTATTAGTAGATGATTAGATTATTATGAATGAGAAAAGTTCAATTGCTTACCTTTATTTTGATGTTTACCAAATGACTAATTCCCAGCATCCGTTTAGTTTGATCTAATGGTGGGGATTAACCTAAGATTTAATATTTAAACATACGTCTTTTTTCTTTTTTTTTCACTTTTTTTTTATTATAATTCATTTTTTTAATTCATGTTATTTTACATCACGTTTTTTTTTTCAATTCACTTTTTTTAATTCACGTTTTTTCCTTCGCTTTCATACGTTTTCATATGTTTTTATATATTTTCATATGTTTTCGTCCGTTTTCATACCTTTTCGTCCGTTTTCTTACGTTCTCGCCCGTTTATGTCCGTTTTCATCTGTTTTCTTACGTTTTCTTTCGTTTCATACGTTTTCGTCCGTTTTCATACGTTTTCGTCTGTTTTCGTCCATTTATCATACATTTTTGTCCGTTTTCAGACATATGTTACGCTTTCATACGTTTTCATCTGTTTTCTTAGGTTTTCGCCCATTTTTGTCCATTTTCATACATTTTTGTCCATTTTCTTACGTTTTTGTTCGTTTTCATCCATTTTCTTTCATTTTCATCCATTTTTCATACATTTCGTCCTTTTTCAGATTTTTTTACGCTTTCATACATTTTTTGTCCCTTTTCATACGTATTTGTCCCTTTTCTTACATTCTCGTTCATTTTCTTACGTTTTCGTCTGTTTTCACACATTTCTGAATATTCAGAATATCACTTGTGATTTTCTGAATATTCAGAATATCACTTGTGATTTTCTGAATATCACTTGTGATTTTCTTATGTTTTCGTCCGTTTTTATACGTATTCGTCCGTTTTCTTACGTTTTCGTTCGTTTTCTTACGTTTTTGTCCATTTTCAAACCTTTCTTTCTGAATATCACAAGTGACATTCAGCGATATTCAGAATATCACTTGTGATTTTCTGAATATCTATCACTTGTGATTTTTTAAATATCACTTGTGATATTCTAAATGTCACTTGTGATTTTTATGTTACAAAACATCAGTTGAAAATCACTTAAGATATTCAGAAAATCACTTGTGATATTCAGAATATCACTTGTGATATTCAGAATATCACTTGTGATATTCAGAATATCACTTGTGATATTCAGAATATCACTTGTGATATTCAGAAACGTATGAAAATGTTTGAAAACGGTCGAAAACATTTAAAAACGGACGAAAACGTATGAAAACAGACAAAAACGTAAGAAAACGGACGAATATTGATAAGTCAATTATAATATAAAAATATCAAATACGAATAAACGAGAGAATCAACGAATCGACCTTTTAGGAAAAAGACCGACAAGCAAAACCCGCGAATACTCGATAAGTGATACCGGGCAAGTGATTACCCGGGTCGTTTCCCAACGAGGAGTGAATTGACGGTCACGTTTGAGGTTTGTTATTAAAGTGCCTGAATGGATTGGGAATTTACGATTTTGGATTACGTTATTCTATAAATTAAAGAACGAGAATGAAAATAAAGCACATAAACAAATTAAATGACTAAATTAACTACTACTAAACATAAGAAACAATAAAACGAAGCTAAACTACGTCCTAGGGCATAAAAACTAAAAAACACGAAAACCGGGAACGCACCAAGCCTAAAAAGTGAAAACTTTGCAATTTAAGGCTTACGGGTGCAAAACCAATTTTCCTACATTCTAAACGACTAAAAATAATTTTAGGAAAAAGCCGGGTATTTTTTCGACTTTTATTTTATTTATTACGAAATAAAAACTATTTTAAACTATGTAATTATTTAAAAATACTAAAATAATTTGGAAAAATCTGCAAATTTTTGTAAAAAAACTTAAGCTAATGAGGGTTCTAAGAAAAATATAAAAAAGACTATGGCTTATGGGATTAAGCTGCTAAAAAGCTGTTAAAGGTTGATAGGCTTAATATGGAAAACTAATTTAAATATTAAACATAGAAAACTACAACATGAAACACCCCTTGGAGCAGATGGATATGCATGTGTGTGTTGTATGCTGTGCTAGTGAACTGACCAGTAGTTCTAGGGTTCGAATCCCTTCATCAGTCACTTTTTTCACTTTTTTTTTAATTTTTTCTTTTGCCAAACTAAACAAGGGACAATATAAGCTGTGTGACAGAAAATTAAACTTGGAAAAAGTTAAGAAAAGCTGTTAAACAACTTATTCACCAACAGAAACGAAAAAAGGGGCTGTTGGGAATAAGATGATACTAAAGGATTAAAAGCTACTACGATCTAATAACTAAACTAGCACCTAATGAGAACTAAGCTAAAGCATCTAATAAGCACTGGATGGGATCTAATAAGAAGAAAGAGGAGGGAAATAAGTTCTTTGGAAATAACTTAAACTAAATGTGTCCTAAAGGTGCAAGGGAACTAACAAACAGTAATGAGCACCTAATAAGCAACTAATAAGCTAAACTTTAAACAAGACTAACCTGAATTAACTAATAAAAACTAAATGGACCTAATTAAGCTAAAGAGATTAGCAAAAAGAGCTTAATCAAGGCCCTTAGGCTGCTGTGGGGGCTGCTGGAACAGTGGGCTAAAACTGCCCAAGAGGGCCAGTTTGAGCTAAAAAAAATAAGCCACCTCATGAGCTTTTAATTCACCAACAAGCCGAAACATATAAAGTTAGTACTATGAAGATTCTAAAAAAATTATTTGCAACTTAAAAGGACTAAAAATAAGCTGTTTAGGGGCTTATAAAAGAGGGCTTGTGGGGACCTTTGGTGACTGTTGTGACAGATTACAGGATACCCTTCAAAAAAAACTTATCAAAACAACTAAGGAATCTTGAGCAAACTAAGTTACATTAAATAAACTAAATAAAGACCTAGTGAAATGATTTTTGACATTCAAAATGGGTCAAAAGCGATTTTTGACCCCTGTAACTTACTGATCCAAACAGCCCTCTGAATGGGCAGAAAAATGATTTTTGGGGCATAAAGTTTTTTGTTGAACCAAGAAAGAGGTGGAAGGTTTAAAAACTTGTTTGTAACAATAACAAAGGCTTCAAATCAAACTTTAGAATGCAATGGACAAATTCAAGAAAAAATCAAAACTGCATAATCTTTAAATAACACTGGATTTAAAAACAGAAATAAAATTGCATTGAAATTAAAAATTACAAGAAATTTAAATGACAGGAAAAGTAAAATGATCTCATGGTACGGGGGTTGGTTAAAGAAATTTTTTTTCTACTCTCACTCAAAAACGCGTCCCGGGCTCTGAAAATGTAGAAAATCTACTTTCGGCTCCGTATGCAAAAGCACTTTTTCCATTCCAAGCTCATTTCTATCCGTTTTTGCCCTGTTTTCGATCCTTTGTACCTGAAACACATAAAAACACATTACAAGGATATCTACAGTATAATTTGTTATATTTCAGTGTTTTTAGACGTTTTCGTGGGTTTTCCCGGGCTTAAAATGATGAGTAAAAGGACACTCATCAAATATGTATGAAAATGGACGAAAACGTATGAAAGCGTAAAAACACGTATGAAAATGGACAAAAACATAAGGAAAATGGATGAAAACAAAAGAAAACAGACGAAAATGTATGAAAACGAACGAAAACATAAAACGGACAATAACGTAGGAAAATGGACGAAAATGGGAGAAAAAGTAAGAAAACGGATGAAAACGGACGAAAACGTATGAAAGCGTAAATACACGTCTGAATATCACTTGTGACTTTCTTATGTTTTCGTCCGTTTTCATACGTATTCGTCCGTTTTCTTACGTTTTCGTTCGTTTTCTTACGTTTTTGTCCATTTTCAAACGTTTCTTTCTGAATATCACAAGTGACATTCAGCGATATTCAGAATATCACTTGTGATTTTCTGAATATCTATCACTTGTGATTTTTTAAATATCACTTGTGATAATCTAAATGTCACTTGTGATTTTTATGTTACAAAACATCAGTTGAAAATCACTTAAGATATTCAGAAAATCACTTGTGATATTCAACTTGTGATATTCATAAACGTATGAAAATGTTTGAAAACGGTCGAAAACATTTAAAAAAGGACGAAAATGTATAAAAACAGACAAAAACGTAAGAAAACGGACTAATATTGATAAGTCAATTATAAAAACATAAGAAAACGGACGAAAATATCAAATACGAATAAACGAGAGAATCAACGAATCGACCTTTTAGGAAAAAGATCGACAAGCAAAACCCGCGAATACTCGATAAGTGACACCGGGCAAGTGATTACCCAGGTCGTTTCCCAACGATGAGTGAATTGACGGTCACGTTTGAGGTTTGTTATTAAAGTGCTTGAATGGATCGGGAATTTACGATTTTGGATTACGTTATTCTACAAATTAAAGAACGGGAATGAAAATAAAGCACGTAAACAAATTAAATGACTAAAGTAACTACTAATAAGCATAAGAAACAATAAAACGAAGCTAAACTACGTCCTACGACAATAAAACTAAAAAACGCAAAAACCGGGAACGCACCAAGCTTAAAAAGTGAAAACTTTTCAATTTAAGGCCTGCGGGTGTAAAACCAATTTTCCTACATTCTAAATGACTAAAAATAAATTTAGGAAAAAGCCGGGTATTTTTTTGACTTTTATTTTATTTATTACGAAATAAAAACTATTTTAAACTATTTAACTAATTAAAAATACTAAATAATTTGGAAAAATCTGCAAATTTTTGTAAAAATACTTAAGTTAACGAGGGTTCTAAGAAAAACATAAAAAAGACTATGGCTTATGGGATTAAGCGGCTAAAAAGCTCTTAAAGGCTGATAGGCTTAATATAGAAAACTAATTTAAATATTAAACATAGAAAACTACAACATGAAACACCCCTTGGAGCAGATGGATATGCATGTGTGTGTTGTATGCTGTGCTAGTGAACTGACCAGTAGGTCCTGTAACACCCCCAATTTCGTGATACGCAGCAGAATTCAAACTGGGTGTTACTTCATGGCACAACATTCATAAAAATAGAAAACGAACTCTAATGGAGTCGTTTTAAAAGATTTATCATTCGATTTATATAAATATCAGAGTTTACAAAAAATGAGGTCCCAGTAGTTTCTCGGTTTACAAAATACATTAAATGGTTTTTCGAATCATAATAAAAATTTATAGCCTTCTTGAGTATCCGCACTCCTCCATGCCAGCCTCGTACAATATGGACCTCAAATACATGCTTAAAACTGTCAACACAAAGGTTGAGTGAAACTCATAGAGTTTTGGAAATCAGTTGAACACATAATGTTTGTGTGGGTTACGTTGTTATACACCCATAATGTTGAAAACAAACCAGTTATTATTGCACTAAGCTCATGATACCGAAAACGTTAACAGCTTGTCAATAGAAATTGATATAATAGTAACAGTTGCCCTAATAGGTAATTTGCCAATAAACCTATAGATCTTCAAATATAGTGCGTTTGTTTGCCTAACCGGTCAACACAAACGGGATTCGTCAATCCCAATAGGCCTATCCACAATATTTGCGTTCACTCGCAAGTGATTAATGGTTCATGATAATAGGGACTTAAGATTGGCAAAAGTGGTACTTAGTGCAAATAATACATTTAGATAAGCATATAGTTTGAAAGCAATGTGTTCGATTTAAAATAAAGCATGTATTTCAGGTCCATATTGTACGAGGCTGGCACGGAGGAGCGCGGATACTCAAGAAGGCTATAAATTTTATTATCATTCGAAAACCCATTTAATGTATTTTGTAAACTGTGAAACTACTGTGACCTCATTTTTTGTAAACTCTGATATTTATATAAATCGAATGATAAATCTATTAAAAGGAGTCCATTAGAGTTCGTTTTCTATTGTTATGACTGTTGTGCCATGAAGTAATACACAGTTTGAATTCCGCTGCGTATCACGAAATTGGGGGTGTTACAGATTGGTATAAGAGCCTTAATTATAGAGAAACGGGTCTAATTGTGACCTAAACTATAACCACTTTTACAAACAAAACATTTTATAGCCTTTCGCTCTCCGTGCCTTCCATCCTCCAGACAATTATGTGACTTCTAGGTAGTTTATGCTACACAAACATACTAGTATATTGATATATACGCTCGACATATTTTCAATCATTTTAGCTAAAAGATGGACTAAACATATCTTTGTACACCTATTCTAAGGTTTTGCGGCACAATCATATTTTTCCAAATCATGTATCTACTCGTTCATTTTAGGATTACGAAACTTCCTCCAAGACATTGTAAGTTATACAATAGTCTCATTTATTTTTCAAGACAATGTAAATCCATAGTGGTCTCTATTACATTCTCAAACACTGTAAATCCTACAGTGATCTCTATTACATTTTCAGACACTGTAAATCCTATAGTGGTCTCTATTACATTCTCAGACACTGTAAATCCTACAGTGAACTCTATTACATTCTCAGACACTGTAAATCCTACAGTGGTCTCTATTACATTCTCAGACACTGTAAATCCTACAGTGGTCTCAATTACATCCCCAGACACTGTAAATGAAACAATGAACTCATTTATTTCTCAGACATTGTGAGTTGCACAATGGTCTCCATCATTTCTCAAGACATTGTGAGTTACACAATGATCTCTCCATCATTTCTCAAGACATTGTGAGTTACACAATGCACAATGATCTCTCCATCATTTCTCAAGACATTGTGAGTTACACAATGATCTCTCCATCATTTCTCAAGACATTGTGAGTTACACAATGATCTCTCCATCCTTTCTCAAGACATTATGAGTTACACAATGATCTCTCCATCATTTCTCAAGACATTCTGAGTTACACAATGATGTCTCCATAATTTCTCAAGACATTGTGGGTTACACAATGATCTCTCCATCATTTCTCAAACCTTGTGAGTTACACAATGGTCTAATTTACTTCATAGACATTGTAAGTTATACAAAGTCTCTAGAAATTATCTTATAAACCTTATGTGATATTGTTTTACATAAAAGACAATTTCCCTAATGGAAATACAAGAAATGGGATTTATAAAAGACAAACTGATTCATCATCTATAAAAGCTGAAGTTCAACAACTTTCTCTACATTCATCAAAATTCTCTTCTGAAACCTTCATTGTTAAAAGGTCGTACTCCTGGCCAAGTATGGACTATTTTAGAATTACTTAAGACTTCCTTTCCACACGTATCTACCCATACTAACTTCTATGCAATGGAATGTGAAAATATAGGTTACAAGTCTTGTATGGCCAGGACTTGCAACTGAATGGTTTGATATCGCCTTTGCCTTGTGGATATTTTCTCAAAAGCTATGGACATATCACGAGTATGCCTAATTTAGGTATTTGAAAAATTTATCGAACCTCGGGTAAATATAGTCTAGTCACCTATATTTAACCTAGGGACAGTGGAACATAGTCTGACTAACTATGTTCGACTTAAATTTTTCAAACACTGAGAATAGTTATACAAGAGTTATATTCAGGTTAATTTCCTACTTAAACTCGATAAACCACCAGAATTCATTAAAAAGATCTAGAGACACGATAGTATCTTACCACTCAGCTAGATCTTAACACTTATTTATACTACCTAATTTCATTCTTGAAAGTTTTCATTTATGAGATAATCCTAACTACTATCTTGGGATAGTCATCATATCTTCTCGTCATTTCTTAGAAGCACTAGCCTGTTTAGGTTTTGAGGATATCATTCCGCCATAATCCTTTACAATCCACTTATGATTTTAAAGCAAACTTGACATCTCTACCTAAGAATAATGGTAAACATACAATACACTCTTCTAAATCATCAACATATCACATCATTATCTGAACCCATTGAAAGTCAGTATGTAAAACTTCACAGTACCACGTTTCTTAAAAACACTAGTAGACACAAATACTACACAATATAGCCTTCATCCCGATACCACCTAAGACATGATCAACTTTGGAAATGGTTTGGATAACCACTTGCCACTATCAAGACTTTCCTACAAACGACACTTATCACATCATTATTTCACATCAACAACATCTTATACCTTTAGATTATCAACTTAAGCCACCACTAAAAACATAAAATGCTACATAACACATTCTATGACCAGAAACTTAAGAACGCAAAGATTAGAATTCAACGCATATACCCACATTTTCCTAGACAATTCAACATCGGATAAAACACACTGAATTCCGGGACAGAATTCCCATTAAGGTGGTGAGACTGTAACAACCCGCATTTTCAGGTTACTTTTCATTTTTTGAAAAGTTACTATTCACTTTTACTTTTCACTTTCACTCTTCATCCCGTATTTTTTTTATTTCAAATTCTCGGAAGTTATTTTATTTTAGTAATAACCTGAGAGTTTGACAATCGTTAGATCATCTTCGCAAAAGTTATTAAGAAAACATCGTCTTAAAGTTTCGTTTTGGTCGGAACACCATTTACATAATGAAAATCAACTCTGACAATTTTTCTCACATCAGATTAATTTTTAGATCGCTCATAATCAATTAGAGAAGTTTTAAGATTTCATTTAAAATGTTACCAAATAAACCCTGAGCCGTACGAGACTAAACTTACGTTTTAAACAATTCTACTTAGACTCAGACTTAACCATTCATGCACTGTGTCTTCTAAGATGTCTTGACACTTTTACATTTTTTTGGAAAAGTCAAACATATTTCCCTCCTCCTTTGACCATAAAGAAATTAACCTTGTACTTTCTACATT
This sequence comes from Chrysanthemum seticuspe, assembly GCA_019973895.1. Taxonomy (NCBI): domain Eukaryota; kingdom Viridiplantae; phylum Streptophyta; class Magnoliopsida; order Asterales; family Asteraceae; genus Chrysanthemum; species Chrysanthemum seticuspe. Next base: position 204,013,859 of record BPTQ01000005.1, read on the forward strand.
TTTGCTTAAATCGCGTAACTTTTACACTTCACGTGTAACTGTTAAGTTATCCCACGTATAATGAAAACCACATTTTGATGTCTCATATCACTTATAGACTAATTTTAGTCTACTTTAAATAAATTCACGGTCATTTCCTTGAAATCTCGTTCTTTTCTGATAAATTGCATTTTTCACGTATTTAGCCTACGTTTCCAGTTTTAACAGTGTTTACACGACCCATTAAACTTATCACTCATTTTTATAAGATAATAATGAGTATATTGATGAGTTTAATCATTCCTATAAGTTTCATATTTTTACGACACCCGGTTTTACGTTTCATGAATTAAATACTTACCGTTAGCGATTACCGGGACCAAAACTCACTCCATAAATATAAGATAATATCTAAACAAACTAACCTCCTCATTTTAGCCCAAGGCGGCATTTTTTGATGATTCATAAGGGCAAGTGTCTTAGTTATATCCATTTAACCTTAGGATTGTTACATGTGTAAAATTTAACCATAGTTAAATTTTAACCCAATATATAGTAAACTCCTAAATTTTCCCTATAAATACCAAGCTAAAACTACATAATTTCTTGCACCCTCCTCTCTTTATCTATCAAAGTCCTAAAACCCTAAGGCACTTATCTTATATTTTGTAAGAAAGTTAACTAGTTTTTGAAAGAAAACTAGTGTTTGATCTTCGTTCTTGGAAGTTTTCAAGAAAGAGTCGTTATAATCTTTAAATAACTTCAAGTCTCCAAAAAGACGTTGTTATAATCTTCTATTCTCCTTCGATCTTTCAAGAAGGCGTTGTTAAAATCTTCAAATTGCCTCGGGTTTTCGAAGATTACAAATTCCTCGTCGAAGCTCCGCTTATATTTTCTTTTTCCATAATACTCAAGCATTCTATATTAAGGTAAGTATTTATAAGACTCAAACTTATTTAAATACTTATAAAATTTGTTAGTTTATTTATTGTATTTATAAACTCTTAATATATCATATAATCAAGTAATCAAAATACATGTTTTACGTATTGAGCACTACAACACTAGGGAACTTCATGTGAGGGGTTCATTTGGGTAAACGGATCGACGAGTTGCTGGATTTACGAATTAAAGTGTCCTAGCTCCTCGAACGTTTACTACATGACCTCTGAATTATGATGGCCCAAACGGTAGTACGATATATATATAAACTAAACACGTTTTCACAACTAGACCATTTCTATAAACGACATACACAACTGCCATGTACTACATCATGATCAATATAAAGACATATATAGGCTTGTTATTACTTTCGCATCATTATTTCAAAACCTAAGTCGCAACATCATATTCTAGGTTGCTCGTAGAGATTCTCACGGCATATCCATCTTCCTCACTATACATTTGATATCATTAACTCACGGTGAGTTCATAGTCCCACTTTCTATTACTTAATTGTTTTACAAATCCTTGGGAGAAATACATGCTTTATTTTAAATCGAACACATTGCTTTCAAACTATATGCTTATCTGAATGTATTATTTTCACTCAGTACCACTATTGCCAATCTTAAGTCCCTATTATCATGAACCATTAATCACTTGCGAGTGAACGCGAATATTGTGGATAGGCCTATTGGGATTGACGAATCCCATTTGTGTTGACTGGGTAGGCAAACAAATGCACTATATTTGAAGATCTATAGGTTAATTGGCAAATTACCTATTAGGGCAACTGTTACTATTATATCAATTTCTATTGACAAGCTGTTAACGTTTTCGGTATCATGAGCTTAGTGCAATAATAACTGTTTTGTTTTCAACATTATAGGTGTATAACAACGTAACCCACACAAACATTATGTGTTCAACTGATTTCCTAAACTCTATGAATTTCACTCAACCTTTGTGTTGACAGTTTTAAGCATGTATTTCAGGTCCATATTGTACGAGGCTGGCACGGAGGAGCGCGGATACTCAAGAAGGCTATAAATTTTATTATCAATCGAAAACCCATTTAATGTATTTTGTAAACCGTGAAACTACTGGGACCTCATTTTTTGTAAACTTTGATATTTATATAAATCGAACGATTTTTTTTTAAACGACTCCATTAGAGTTCGTTTTCTATTGTTATGACTGTTGTGCCATGAAGTAACACCCAGTTTGAATTCCGCTGCGTATCACGAAATTGGGGGTGTTACAGGTCCAGTGTTCGAATCCCTTCATCAATCACTTTTTTCACTTATTTTTTTTTTTATTTTTTCTTTTGCCAAACCAAAAAAGGGACAAAATAAGTTGTGTGACAGAAAATTAAACTTGGAAAAAGTTAGGAAAAGTTGTTAAACAGCTTATTCACCAACAAGAAAGGAAAAAGGGGCTGTTGGGGATAAGATGATACTAAAGGATTAAAAGCTACTAGGATCTAATAACTAAACTAGCACCTAATGAGAACTAAGCTAAAGCACCTAATAAGCACTGGATGGGATCTAATAAGCAGAAAGAGGAGGGAAATAAGTTGTTTGGAAATAACTTAAACTAAATGGGCCCTAAAGGTACAAGGGAACTAACAAACAGTAATGAGCACCTAATAAGCAACTAATAAGCTAAACTTTAAACAAGACTAACCTGAATTAACTAATAAAAACTAAATGGACCTAAATAAGCTAAAGAGATTAGCAAAAAGACCTTAATCAAGGCCCTTAGGCTGCTGGAATAGTGGGCTAAAACAGCCCAAGAGGGCTAGTTTGAGCTCAAAAATAAGCCACCTCATGAGCTTTTAATTCACCAACAAGTCGAAACATATAAAGTTAGTACTATGAAGATTCTAAAAAAAAATTAATTGCAACTTAAAAAGACTAAAAATAAGCTGTTTGGGGGCTTATAAAAGAGGGCTTGTGGGGACCTTTGGTGACTGTTGTGACAGATTACAGGATACCCTTAAAAAAACTTATCAAAACAACTAAGGAATCTTGAACAAATTAAGTTACATTAAATAAACTAAATAAAGACCTAGTGAAATGATTTTTGACATTCAAAATGGGTCAAAAGCAGTTTTTGACCCATGTAACCTACTGATCCAAACAGCCCTCTGAATGGGCAGAAAAATGATTTTTGGGACATAAAGTTTTTTGTTGAACCAAGAAAGAGGTGGAAGGTTTAAAAACTTGTTTGTAACAATAACAAAGGCTTCAAATCAAACTTTAGAATGCAATGGACAAATTCAAGAAAAAATCAAAACTGCATAATCTTTAAACAAAACTGGATTTAAAAACAGAAATAAAATTGCATTGAAATTAAAAATTACAAGAAATTTAAATGACAGGAAAAGTAAAATGGTACTAGAATAAAAATTTCTAGACAGTTTGTATAATTTCTCAAAACTCCTATTTATACTAAAAAAAACTAAAAGAGTCTTCATCTGCTTTGTTGTCTGGTTGTGTTTCTTTGTGAGAGGAAGGCTTGTTTGTGCTTTTCTTGATCCAATCTTAGCCATCCAAATGAGCTTGGAGCCCAAGGGGATGATCACAGCCCTTTATTCAATTCCTTTGCATCTTGGATTGCCAAGGTGGACTTGGAGGCATGTGACTTATGTTTAGAGTCTTCTGTGTGAGAGGGACAACAATAAGAGTGATGTGGAGAGAAAGGAAAAATGGCGCCAATCTTGGCATCTGGTTTCTTGGTTTGTACAGGTTAAAGGGGTTATGGGTTTTGACTTTGTTTGGGTAATAAAGAGTAAAAGCAGGGGAAAGGTTTATGGGTGGAAGAGGTTAAGGGTTCAAGGGTATTGGGGGGTTCACAAGGGATTTGATAGGGGGAGGGTTTATGGTTAAAGGGTATTTCTAAAAAGGTTTTGATTAGGTTTATTAAGGTTTTGTATTTATGTATTTTGTAAAACTTAAATAAAATGTATTTTTTTTACTTAAATAAAAGAAATTGGTTTTAAAAAAAATGTTTTTAATGAGAAAAAAATGGTTTTTAATAAAAGATGTTTGTAACAAAAATAATTGTTTAAAAAAATGGTTTTAAATAAAAATAATTGTTTTTAATGAAAAATAGGTAAATTCGTAATTTGGGTTCGAGTAAAGGGTAAAAAGGGCATTTGGGTTTAGGGTTTGGTTCCGATTTTGTTTTTCCACTCTCACTCAAAAATGCGTCCCGGGCTCTGAAAATGTAGAAAATCCACTTTCGGCTCCGTCCGCAAAGCACTTTTTCCATTCCAAGCTCATTTCTGTCCGTTTTTGCCCTGTTTCGATCCTTTGTACCTGAAACACATAAAAACACATTCCAAGGATATCTACAGTATAATTGTTATATTTCAGTGTTTTTAGACGTTTTTGTGGGTTTTCCGGGCTTAAAATGATGAGTAAAAGGACACTCATCATCCCCCCACACTATCAATTGCTAGTCCCTAGCAATCCGCTCGTATGAAGAAATGAAAGGATCAAAATTACCAATAATACCCCGTTTCGATTATTCACTACGAGAAATTTTAAACTTGAACATAAATAAATAACATGCTTGATTATCAAAACATGGCATCACGGAACGGGATTCACACAAAGTAGGTGTCTCCGGGGAATTGTAATCGTCATCCTCTTTTTTATACTCTCAAACCAAGCTTAAATTATTGTGCAAACTTTTTTGTAAAATGCTAACACTACTTATATCAATAATTTATGTAAGTCGAGACTTAACTTTTTACTCCCGCAATTTATAAAATTTAAGTGAGTGTGCTCATTTTCAAAAGTTTGACCATTAAAATCGACATTTGTTATGGTTGTTATCCACTTAACTAAAGTACTAACTTACCGGAAATGACGAAAGTCTAAGGATCGAAAGGGCCTTTTCCATGTAGCGGCTTTCTTCTTGGCACATCCCAAAACATCAATTTTAAGTGACCGGGCTTTTGACACCTCACAGAGAATAGTACCGGAATTAGCGGGAATTTGATTCCAAAGATTTACGAGGCTACCATTAAGTTAAAACTAAACCTAAGTGGATCACAACCGACGATGATTTAGAAATTCAAGATTCAAAGGTGAGATCAAACCATGTAGCGACTTTCTTCTCAGCTTGTCCTTTTAAGGAGGCTAAGTTTTCACCCTCGAGAATAGTATCGGAGCTTTCAGGATCTTTGAAATCAAGAATTTCCAAATTACCGTCAAACTTTTAGACAACATTGACGAATACAAGTTCAACTTCCGATTCAAATTTAAGAAAAAGCAAGTTTCGCACATTTATTCATAAGCAACATAGTACTTTTATTCAGGAAACTCATATATTTTTTTTCATTTCTCATTTTTCAATTTTTTTTTCACTTTTTTCACATTTTTTTTTCACGTTTGACTTTAACTTTAAACTTGCAACTTTTGCATCATTCAAGCAACTTTGCGATACTTTCATTTTGCAACATTATTCAGATTTTAAGAAATTATGCTTTCTTGGAAATTTAAATAAAAAGTTGAACTCGGACTCTAAATCAATTTTGCTTAAAAACTTTTTACTGTAACAAGACAATTTGAATGTTCAAAAGTTTGACAACGAGCACGTATTTTAGTCCAATTAGTGATCTTTTGGGAGAAAAAGCCATAGATTACTTATATAAGCTCTAAAGAGAACCAACTACTCCACGCTTAGCATTTTCATTTGCACAACTCGTAAAAATTTAGCCTAAATGTTAAGAGAGCAGCTAGACAACACTCTAGCAGAGTCGGGATTCCCCTTGTTCTAGCCTAATCAAGACTAAACTACCATTAACACCGAAGAATTAATGCATTATGTTTGTGCAAAGCACTTCTTTTAAATGTAAATAATTAACTTAAAACGATAAAAAAAATTTAAATTTTTTGGTCAAAACGGGGGTGCTAGGGTACTAGAAGGTACAATGTGATCAAAATTCGCTAGAATTCCCCCCCCCCCCACACTTAGAATTGAATATTGCCCTTAATATTCAAGGTACCGGCCGTAGCCGAAACTATAGAACGGAAAAAGATAATACTACTAGCCAAGTGTGGAAGCGAAATCTTTTTTTCACAAAAAGAATTAATAAGATATCCCTAGATAAACGTTAGCAAAAAGATCGGATATTGGGCGGCTGGATTGAAAACAGGTGCATCAATCATCACGATCACGGGAATCCTAAAAACAGAGAGAAAACACACAACAATTAAACAACAGTGAGGGAATTTCCCCACACTTAGTGTTAGAAAATAGAAAGAAGTCAGAAACATGGGTTGACACCCATGAAATGCTACTGTTTGTGTTAACCGAGTCGCTTGCTTGACTCGACCCCGAATTCATTGGTCCATAGGGAAGAAAGTGGACGAGAAGATTTCCATCAGACTTTCATTCAAATATTTTGGATAAACATTGAATGTGCTGAAAGTTCCACTCCGATGAGATATAACCGGCTCAAAAGAATGAGAAATGCCGGGGTCAAAGATGGTATCTTCACTCCCGTAAGAGTGAAGATATGGAGAAGTAATGGGATAAGAAAGCAGAGTGCCAAATTTTTGACAACGGGTGGGATGGGTGGGCAAAAGATTAGATTGAGGAACAGTAGGCGAATGTTCAGAAATCTTATCCACCACTTTTGAAGTTAAAATATCCGTATCGGGCTTAGACAAGATTCCATCATCCGGTGGTTTAGCAGGCGGACGAGTGGATGATGGATCTAAGACATAGTCATTACTCTCAAAACCCGGAGTGTCACTTGACGAATTATCAGAAGACCAATTGTAAAGAAGATTTTCTAATTCAGTAAGGTCAACTTCAAAGTCGAAGTGAGCATCATCATATCCCCGTGGAGAATGATCAAGAAGAGCGACTTCATCGGCGAACTCCTCGAGAAGGTCTAAAGTCGAAGTGGGATTGCCACTATTCTTCTCTTCAGATGTAGAATCCTCTAGCTTGGGTAAAGAGGTAACGGGGTTTTCTAAGTAAAAATCACTATCCTCATTCTGAATGTCAAAGATTGGATTATCTGAAACGAGAGTGAATTCAGAATCAAAGTCAAACAGAGGATTAGTGAATGCCATAGTGAAAGGTTTCTCGGACACAACAAGAATATCTGCATCATCCGTTTCAAAATCAGTGTCAATTTCTCGATCTTCAGGTTCAAAATCTCACTTCCTCTGAGCCGACGAACTCAGTAGGTATTTCCTCAACATACTCGATGTCTCCACACGATAATGAATCATCAAACGATGTATAATCATTTTTAGACTCGGAGATCATCGTAACAGAATCATTAGGGGTAGGAGGAGAAGAATCATCATCAAGAGGCTCATCACACATATTATCGGAGATACCCTCGAACTCACTTGGGGTTGGGACAAGGTTCTCAACATTAGAAGATTCCATTTCCGGAATGGTGCTAACATGCTCTTCCCCCATTATGAGAGAGTCCTCGGGATTAATAATTTTTGGAGAAATAGGATCATTGTTAAGACAAGCATCGACCTCTTCCGAAAGGAAATCACTTCTCTCAACCGGCGTGAGTGAAGGGGAAGAGTCAGAAATGATAAGCTCTGAAACGGGAGTGGGATTTCCACTCTGAGCATCATCATAAACGTCATCGACTTTATCGTAAACATATATAGCTCCTATGCTCTTCATATTCTCCTCCGCCAACAATTCTCCCATACTCTTTCCTTCTTTAACTTCCTCAACGGGAGTGGGATTGCCAGTCGGAGTCGTATATTCCTTATCAGAATCATCGTCGTCATCGTCATGATAATCGTACATGAGAGGTTTCCAATATTGGGAACTTACTCTAGCTGCTTGTTCTTCAGTTAATAATTCTCCATACGTTTTCTGACGAGACTCTTCTTTAACCAATTCTTTTAAATCTTTGAGTATATCGAGACAATTTTGGAGAATTTCTTGAGGAATTTGCGGAGGTTGAGTTTGAATCATTTGGTACTGTATAGGTTAGTCATGTTAAGAGTAGTCATAATTGTTACAAGGATCATGCTTATAGACAAGCGGTTTCCTCGTTTGACAATCAGCATTATAGTGCGGACCTCCACAGTACTCACAACTGTATGATTGTTGTGAGTGATTCGGTAAATTATGTGGATATTGGTCAAAACCAAAGTTTTGATTGTTACACGGAACCTGCTCATAGACAAGCGTGTTCCCCGTTTGACACTCAAAACTCGGGTGTTAGGAATTAGAAATTCCCGGTATTAAAGAGTCGGTCACCTCAAGTATATGTATTCGTTAGAAAGCTCGTAGTCGTAGTTCTTTTAAGTTAAGTAGTAATTTAGTTAAGTAACACCGTGGAGGACGGACGGGTCTTTACCCACTGTATGCCTGATCCACAGCCCAAAGTGTGGCGAGTTATGTAAGACTATATATACTCTCTACCTTCCAAGGTAGAGAGTTGGAGCTCATAATAATATCTTTCACTTTCTCTCACTAAGTTCCCTAAACCTCTAACTTTCTCTCTCTAGAATTCCATCTTATTCGCCACCTTGTGTTATGGTTTGATGTGTATGTGAAAAGTTATATCTCACAATTGGTATCAAGAGCCATGGTTAGATCATATCTTGCACATCTTTGGATTTATAGTGGTTTTTAGGTGGTTTTTGAGTTTGAAAAAGTTTAGTGGTTTTTGCATCATTTGGTTGATTTCTTGTGTTAAAGTTTGAATTTTGTTGGTACTTTTATGTTTAGAATCATCAAAAGTGTTTAGGTTTTCATTTGGTAAGCTTGAATCATCTTGGTTGGGTTGTTTTTGGATTGAAAAGTGAAGGTTATTTGGTTTTTCAACCTGGCGAATTAGCTCTCGGACTTGTTTTCTTGGTAGCGACTTACAGTTATAAAATCTAGCGAGTTAGAGCTAGCGAGTTACAGTACAAGTAGTGGAATCTCCACTACGGTTAGCGACTTGTGGTAGCGAATTAGTCTGTAGCGAGTTGCTCTTTAGCGACTTGCATATCTAGCGAATTGTGTAGCGAATTACTGCACAAATTTGGCTAGCGACTTAGTCTGTGGCGAGTTACTACTTAGCGAATTGCTCTTCTGTTGGCGACTTGGGATTCTAGCGACTTAGACGTGTAGCGAGTTAAGGGTTAGCGACTTAGTGCACTAATTTCTAGCGACTTAGTGCATTATTTGGTAGCGAGTTAGCATCTTATCATCTAGCAACTTGAGTGATTGTTTACGGTTTTCTCTTGATTTAGTAAAATCCCGTAAAAGAATCTATTTCCCGGTTTAATCATAGAGTCATAAAATCCCGTATAATCTGTTAACATGTCTACCAACATTCCCACTGTTCCCACTGTCATCTCCACTGTTGCCGAGGATGTTCAAGCAGCTGGCTCAGATACTCGTCCACCAATGCTTGACAGAACTGACTACGATTCTTGGGCTCAACGAATCAGATTGTATTGCCTTGGAAAGGAAAATGGTGTCAACATTCTCAAATCCATTGATGAAGGACCATATCGGGTTGAGACGACTAGAGACATACTTGATACTAATGAAGATGGTACTCCTGTCTACGGAATGGACAGACCTAAGATGTACAATGAGCTTGATAATGAGGAGAAAAAGAGATTCGATGCAGATATCAGGGCTTCAAACATTGTTCTTCAAGGTCTTCCTAAAGACATCTACAAGCTGATCAATCATAACACTGATGCAAAGGCTGTTTGGGATAACGTTAAGATGCTTCTCTCAGGTTCAGAATTAACTATGGAAGACAGGGAATCCCAACTCTATGATGAATTTGAGCACTTCAAGATGAAACCAGATGAGAGTGTCTATGAGTACTATGTGAGATTTCATAAGTTAGTGAATGACATGAGGAACATCAAGATGACTATGCCTAACATTCAGTTGAACTCAAAGTTTGTGAACAACATGAATCCCGAATGGCACAAGTTTGTCACATCTGTGAAACTCACTAAAGGATTGAAGCATACAAACTATGAGCAACTCTATGCCTTCCTCCTTCAGAATGAGAGACATGCTATGTTTGAAAAATTGATTCTCAATCAGTTCAAAACTAACCCAGGAGAGACAAGCTCATCTAATGATTCAACTGCCTTCTACTCAAACATTGGAATCACAACCAAAGCATCACAAGTCATTCCCTTGGGTAATGGTAATCACAAACTCATCCCTGATCCTCAGTTCAAACAAGCTGATGCTGATGCACGCGTGGATAACATCGTTAATCAACTAGCTCTACTCATTAGTCAAAACATGAACTCTCTCCCACAAACCAACAACAACCTACGAACTGCATCTAACCCACATAATCAAGCCACTGTTAAAGATGGAAGGATCGTGGTGCAACCAGTTCAGGAAAGACAGTATGATCAGGGGAGAGGTGGAGCTGGGAGAGGTTATGTTGGAAACCAGAATCGAGGAAGAAATGGTAACCAAGGTCATGCTAAGCCAATCAAATGCTTTAACTGTGGTGGTGAGGGACACTTTGCAAGGAACTGCACATCTCCAAAGCGTCCACAAAATGCCGAATACTTCAGAGATAAGATGCTGCTGGCTCAAGCTCAGGACAATGGTGCTACTTTGAATGAAGAGGAACTGCTGTTTCTTGCTGAAGGCAATGCCAAGACCTATGATGCAGATGTAGATGAGCAGCCCATTCAGGAGATAGGTCACAATCATCAAAATGCCTTTCAAGTCGGTGACTGTGATGCATACGATTCTGATGTAGATGATGGACCTACTGCACACACAATCTTTATGGCTAGCATCTCTCCAATGGCTTCTTCCAAGATCTCTTCTTCACCACAAGCTGGCCCATCCAGGGACAAACTCATTTCTGAGGTATTAAAGCTATATGATGATGCTGATGTGCAACAGATGCATGACAAAGTACAACCAACCGAAACTTTTGAATCAAATATTGAAAATACGGGTAATATCAATATTGTCCCATATGATCAATATGTGAAACAAAGTGAAAGTGAAGTTGTACCTAGTGATGCATCTTCTGCAGTCAACAATGACTATGCTTTTGATGAATTCACTGCATGTGCTCCTGATGATTCCATTATCTCTGAACTAAATGCATATAAGGAACGTGTTGCCATTTATGAACAACGTGCAAAATTTGAGTTGACCACTCGTGAGCAGGAAATGGATGACCAAGTACGTACAGTAATTAGAAAAAGTAATTTTAGAGAAGAAGTATTGAAACAAGAATTAAATTCTTTGCAAGAAAAACTTTCTAAAACAGCTAAGCAAAAACAAGAACTTCAAGAAAACGTGAAAATGCTTAAGCAAGAATTTAATGCAAAAGAATCAAAGCTCTTGAGAGATTTTTCTAATCTGAAAACTTTGAAAAACAAACTTGAAAACAAGTTGTACATACAAGGAAACACCATTCAGACTGCTCACATGGTCACCAAACATCGAGTATTAAGCGATAAGCATAGCATTCCCCTTGTTGAGGAACCAAATCCTGAGGTAATCAAAAAAGGCTAGAAATACTCAAAAGGTGATTTATGATGGTAATGAAATTCTTAAGCCTAGGCAGAAACCTAGTTGCGTTGAGTGCACGGAGGAAGATAAGAAATCAGATGAAGTCACTAGGGAAAGGATGAACAAAAAACTAGATGACCCCAAATGCAAAGAGAAGAACATAAATATCACTCCTCATGATTATAAGAAGGAAAACTGGATTGCATTAAACAAGTTTAAGCCTCAGACTTTGTTGACTCCCGAACAAGTCTTCTGGAAAATGGATTTAGATAAGCAGAAAGCCGAAAATATTGTAAAAACAAATCCTCCCCTTTGGAAAATGCCTAAAGCTACTGTGTATCCTCCTAACACACCAATGCATCTTGTTCCTAGAACAATTGCCACTAAAAGCAATATCTTAATTAGCCAATACGTTATTTTTCAACTATTTGTTGATTTTGAGAAAACTTGCAAGAAAAGGATCACACCCACTGGCATAACTGAAGGAGAAAGGGGTTTTGAACAAATGAAAGAATGTTATTTAACTGAGGTCATGCCCTTCTTTAAACTTTTAAAGGATCACTTTGAGAGTCTTAAAAAGGGGATAGAAACAGACATTAAGGGGATGGAAAAGGAATTTGATGCAATAATAGTTGAAATTAGTGATTATGAGCGTGCATTAAAATATAATGAGATCGAGAGGAAGAACCTGCATACATTGAAAGAGAATCTTATTACTGAATGTGTTGCTCAAGATGTCTTTTTTACTGCTTCAAATTGCTCTATTAATGCTTCCAAATTTCATGAACTATCTGTGGCCCTGAAAGTCTCCCATGATCGTGTCATTGAGCTTGAAAAAACTAATTCTAAACTTAATGAGAAAATTGAACTGGATGATCATGACAATTTGGTTAAACATTTTTCTAAACTAGAAGTTGAGTATTTTAATCTACAACTAAAATATCAACATCTCAAAGAAAATGTCAAAACTTCAAATTTCAAGACATCTTCAGATGTTCCAGAGTTTGATGCAGTTTTTCAAATAAACAAACGAGATGAACAGATTCATGCTCAGTGTAACACGATCAGAAAGTTGAAAGTCCAAATCTCTCAATTAAAGGGTCAAACGAACAATATGACAGGTTCCCAAATGCCTCCTTCTTTAGATTCTCAGAATTCTCAAACGTTTCATCTTCAAAACCTAGTAAATGCTTTACAAAAGGAAAACGAAAGTTTCCTTGAAGAGAATGAAAAGGTTAAACGTCATTTCAATGAGTTGTTTGAATCAATTAAAGTCACTCGTAACAAAAACAACGAACAAATAACTTCATTGCAAAAGGAAATTGAGAATCTGAAGAGTCAGGTAAAAGGGAAAATGCCAATGATCAATGCGGAGAATGTTGTATCTAAGGTTCCCTCTGGTAATAAATCTACTTTATCTGTGACATATGTCCCCCCTCACCTAAGGAACAACAAACTTGCCATTCAAACATATTTCTCATCCCTTAAGGATTGCTTAGAATGCCTGCGTGAGATTGTTGAAGAAGATAAGCTAGAGAAACCTCATGATAATGCAATTGGACATGCATGCTTATATGCCAAACGATCTCAAGAAATCTTAGAATGTTTGATCACTATATGCCCAAAGACATTAGGTGAGAGAGTTAACCCCTTGATTCCATGCTCAATGCCTAAGGCCAAACATGACATGCACTCGATTCCTAATAGTTTGAATGTGAGGAGTAGTGCACCAGTGAGTAGTTCAGATTTTAGATCTGTCAATACTAGGAAAGTGAACTCAAATGTGCCTTCTAGGAGTACTAATCTCAGTACCTCTAATGTTAAGAAAGTGAACCTGAGTGCACCTGCATGTAGTTCAGATCCCAGCACATCTAAACAGGTGGTGCAAAGAGTAGTAAAACAAACTAATGTTCCCATTCCCTCTACAGGAGTAATCAGTGACATTAAAGGGAGCAGGTCAAAGTCTCAAGACAATACAAGGAATGATAGGACCTCTCAAGCTAAGAATGTGCACTGGAAGAGAGTAGAAGAACAATCTAGGAACCTTAAGTTTGAATCGAATAAAACGAATCGTGTTGATTCTAGTATTAGCCATAGGCGTACTGTGATTAATTCGAATTCTGATGCTATTTGCAAACCTTGTACTGATGATTGCTTGAATTCTGTTTCTAATCATGAATGTGATGTTAATGTTTTGCCTAATGATGTTAATTGTCCAGTTAATGTTGTTAATGCTAAAATTCATGCTAAAAAGGCTAAAAGGCAAAAGCGAAAGAGAGTTAGAAAACAATGGAAACCCACAGGAAGAACATTCAGCAGAATAGGCTTTTATTGGATACCTGTTGGTCATAAGACTAATCAGATAATGCCCACTAGAAAATGGATGCCTACTGGTAGAACTATTCCCTTAAGAAGTGGTCACACTGTAAATAGGGCTAATACAGACACTAGTATTGCATCTATTCACAATGATTCCATTCCTTCACTGTCTGATATGAATGCTTCTATTTCTGATGTGGGTGGTCCAACTGTTGCTACTAACCAAATGGAACCCATTCTTGCATGGGGATCCCAAATATCCAGTTATCCATTCTTGTCTGTGTTCAACTGCAGATCGTTCAAATCGTTCTGTGGTACCTGGACTCAGGCTGTTCCAAGCATATGACTGGAGACCGGTCAAGGCTCATGAACTTCGTGAGCAAATTCATCGGGACTGTTAGATTTGGTAATGATCATTTCGGTGCTATTATGGGTTATGGAGATTATGTTGTTGGTGATAGTGTCATCTCCAGAGTGTATTATGTGGAAGGTTTAGGTCATAATCTGTTCTCTGTTGGTCAATTCTGTGATTCTGATCTAGAAGTGGCCTTCAGAAAACATACCTGCTTTGTTAGAGATCTTAATGGTAAGGAACTGTTGAAAGGAACTCGTGGCTCAAACCTTTACACTATCTCTATCGATGACATGATGAGAGCTTCACCAATATGCTTGTTATCAAAGGCTTCAAAAACAAAGTCATGGTTATGGCATCGTCGTCTCAATCACTTGAACTTCGGCACAATCAACGATCTTTCCAGAAAGGACTTAGTTGTAGGTTTACCTAGACTAAAGTATGAAAAGGATCATCTTTGTTCAGCATGTCAATTGGGAAAAAGCAAGAAGTATGCCCATAAACCCAAACCTACTAACTCTGTCACAGAAGTTCTTCATATGATTCATATGGATTTATGTGGACCAATGAGGGTGCAGAATATCTTTGGGAAGAAATATGTGTTAGTTGTGGTTGATGATTATTCTAGATTCACTTGGGTCAAGTTCTTAAGGACAAAGGATGAAACTCCTGATATCATCATCAAACTCATCAAACAGCTGCAGGTTAGACTAAACAAAACTGTCAGAATTATCAGAACAGACAATGGAACTGAGTTTGTCAACAAACAACTTAGTGAATTCTATGAAAGCGTTGGAATCAGCCATCAAAGAAGTGTTCCACGAACCCCTCAACAGAACGGTGTAGTTGAAAGACGAAATCGTTCTCTTGTTGAAGCTGCTAGAACAATGCTGATCTACTCAAAGGTTCCAATGTTTCTCTGGGCTGAAGCAATTGCCACTGCATGCTACACACAAAATCGCTCCCTGATTCACACCACTCATGGAAAAACTCCATACGAACTTGTCCACAACAGGAAACCTAATCTATCTTTCCTTCGTGTGTTTGGTGCATTGTGCTATCCAACTAATGAGGGTCAAGACTTGGGTAAACTTAGAGCTAAAGCTGACATTGGAATATTTGTAGGATATGCACCCAACAAAAAGGGATACCGAATCTACAACAAAAGAACCCGAAATATCATGGAAACAATTCACGTTACGTTTGATGAGCTGACCGGTCAAATGGCTCCTGGACACTCCAGCTCAGGACCCGCACTTCAAAACAGTCCTATTGGTTCATCTCTTGTTCCAAACTCCTCTCAAGAAACTCCATATGTACCTCCATCTGAAGATGATGTAAAGAAACTGTTTGATCCCATGTTTGATGAACTGTATGAGTCTACTACTAATGAGGTGCTGATCCCTACAACAGAGGATGCTCATATTCCAGTGAATGAAGTCAATTCATCAGTCTCTATATCTGTAAGTCAAGAAGCACCTGCTGCTGATCCTTCAGTCTCATCAACAAATCATCTCTCTTCAATTGTACATCATGGAAATGTTTCTGGCACCAATGATGAAGTTAATCCCTTTGCAACTCCTGAAGATGCTCCATTTGAAAACATATTCGCTACTCCTGTATCATCATCAGAACCATCTTCTTCAGGAGACATCGACTCAGCTACTTCAGTTCCTCAACAAATGCCACATGAACACCTCAGAAAATGGACTCACGATCATCCATTAGACAACATCATTGGAAATCCCTCTCGTCCTGTATCAACCCGGAAGCAACTCGCAACCGATGCCTTATGGTGCTTCTTCAACTCCGTACTATCTAAGATCGAACCAAAAGACGTTAAAACTGCCATGAATGAAGATAGCTGGTTCAATGCTATGCAAGATGAAATTCATGAGTTTGATCGTCTGGATGTATGGGAGTTAGTACCTGCTCCAGACTGTGCTATGATTATAGCTCTAAAATGGATCTTCAAAGTAAAACTTGATGAGCATGGTGATGTGTTGAAAAACAAGGCTCGATTGGTTGCTAAAGGATATCGTCAAGAGGAGGGTATAGACTTTGAAGAATCATTTGCTCCAGTTGCTCGAATCGAGGCAATCAGAATCTTTTTGGCTAATGCTGCAAGCAAGAACATGGTGGTATATCAGATGGATGTAAAGACGGCATTTCTGAACGGAGATCTTAAAGAAGTCGTCTACGTCAGCCAACCTGAAGGATTTGTAAATCAAGAGCATCCTACTCATGTTTATCGTTTGAAGAAGGCTCTTTACGGTTTAAAGCAAGCTCCAAGGGCTTGGTATGATACACTCTCAAAGTTTCTTCTTTCAACCGGATTCAGCAAAGGAGCAGTTGATCCTACATTGTTCACCAGGAAGTCAGGCAAACATTTAACTCATGTTCAAATTTATGTTGATGATATTATTTTTGCCTCGACTGACCCAATGGAATGTGATCGTTTTTCTAATGAAATGAGTTCAAAGTTTCAAATGTCAATGATGGGACAAATGTCATTTTTCCTGGGATTACAAATTTCACAAAGTCCCGGAGGCATTTTCATAAATCAATCTAAATATGCAACAGAGATTTTAAAGAAATTTGGATTTGATTCAAGTGACCCTGTTGACACCCCCATGATTGACCGAACCAAACTAGATGAGGACCTCTCAGGGATCATGATTGACCAAACGAAATATAGGAGTATGATTGGATCCCTGATGTATCTCACTGCTAGTAGACCAGACATTTTGTTCTCTGTGTGCATGTGTGCTAGATACCAGGCTAAGCCTACTAAAAAGCACCTTGAAGCAGTTAAACGGGTCTTTCGGTATCTCCAAGGAACCATCAATATGGGACTATGGTACCCGAAGGACACCGGTATGTCACTAACGGCCTATGCAGATGCTGATCATGCAGGTTGTCAAGATACACGTCGAAGTACGTCAGGAGGTGCTCAGTTTTTGGGTGATAAGCTTGTGAGCTGGTCTTCAAAGAAGCAAATGAGTACTTCTATTTCCTCTACAGAGGCTGAATACATAGCCATGTCATCTTGTTGTGCTCAAATCTTATGGATGAGATCTCAATTATCTGACTATGGCTTTGAATTCAACAAAATACCTCTGTACTGTGATAATAAAAGTGCTATTGCTCTCTCATGCAACAACGTTCAACACTCAAGAGCAAAGCATATCGACATTCGACATCATTTCATCAGGGAACAAGTGGAAAAAGGTGTGGTGGAACTATATTTTGTGAGGTCTGAATATCAGTTAGCAGACATCTTCACCAAAGCTCTTCCAAGAGAACGTTTTGAGTTTATTCTTCCACGTCTTGGTTTGAAAAGCCTTCAACCAGAAACTCTCAAACGTCTTCAGGAGGAAGACGAGGAGTAAAGGTCTATCTTCATCTATCTCATGTACATATATATTTGAAAAACAAAATACAAAAATATAAAACTTTCAAAATCCATAAAAAAAAAAAAAAAAAAAAAAAAAAAAAATTATTATTATTGTCATTTTTGTCATGTTTCTTCCGGTTCGATAATATCTACGGTCTTTGTGCTGTCATTCAAAGAATGACACGGGTCTTTAGATGTTGTTCGAATTCTTAAAAAAAAAAAAAAAAAAAAAAAAAAAAAAAAAAAAAAAATATATATTTTTGGGAGAAAGAGAAATGGTTTATTGTCATTTTCAGGCAATAACCCGCTTTTTAAAGAAAGAACAGAGCCATGTTTTCAAATCTTATGCTCTGATTCTATAAACTCCTATCTGCTGAAAACTAAATGCTTTGAAAAATAACCCAATCTCTATTTTTGATAATCATCAGGACTTATTTGTCAAAATCTCTATCTCTCAATCAACAACCTACGTCATTGATTGAGGGGGAGAATGATTTCAATTAAATTAAAAAGTTATTTGGCATTAAATTGTTTTCAAAAGATATACATGCATGGTTTTATAAATGGAGTTTAAAGTCTTAATATCCGATCCTTATCAGTTCAAACGCTTTCACAATCAAGTCACAGTTCTCCCTAAAAGTTTTCAAAATCAATTTAAATCTATACGAGATCACAAATCTCAAATGATTTGATAATTGTGATCGGGGGAGAATGTGTGATTTAAATTAGATTTAAACTGACATTAAGGTAAATGGTTTCACATGAATGAACATGCTGTCCCTCCCACATGTGACAAACGATTTCAATTTTTCAACGCACATGTTGAGGGGGAGCACCTATCTTAAACCTATGATTTGAAACGTGATCATTTATCCCAATGTGCAGGTTCCCTCTAGTATGTGCAAATCTCTTTTCAAACCTCAAGGCACATATTGAGGGGGAGCAAAATTCATGGAAACCTCATCCTTCCCGGAAATGTTATACCCACTTGATCTGTTGAGGGAAGTGATGTTGATATCTTTTAGAAAATTGTAATCAAAGAAGTTAATTCTTTCTCTTGCCTCCATGTGCTTAACATTTCTCAAATACTTGATGCACATGTTGAGGGGGAGTTCTCGTTCTAAAAATATCAAAAACAATTCAGGTACAAAATGCTTTGATAATATATCACAA
This sequence comes from Chrysanthemum seticuspe, assembly GCA_019973895.1. NCBI lineage: Eukaryota > Viridiplantae > Streptophyta > Magnoliopsida > Asterales > Asteraceae > Chrysanthemum > Chrysanthemum seticuspe. The sequence continues at coordinate 204,032,545 of BPTQ01000005.1, forward strand.
GTATCTGAATTGATTTTCAAATGGTTTTCAATTGGATCCAATGGCAGATGAACAATACCAAATTGACCGACCAACTTTACTTTATGTACGGTGATATAAGGATGATAAGGTTAGGTATTGGTTCCCATGATCCGCCAGAACCGGAGGGATCTACCCAGGGACAATCCACTAGTTAGTGTAGAAGTCCTTAGGTATGATGATAAAAGGAGAAAAGTGAGATATGGGAAGAGTGCAGACTAAGACTGAGCTAGTACTGGAATAAACCCAACAAGGTAATAGCTATGAAGTCTCGGTAAGCACTGAAGGGGTTGAAGAATTAAAAAGAATTGAATGAAAATAGGGTGAAAACAAATAGCCCTCCATTAATTCAACCTTAGGGCAGAAACCGGGTTCACTTCATATGCTACTGATGGTAACATCGGTATTGAAGACAAGACGTCATGGACCCAGTGACGCACTGCACTTCAACTTTCCAAACCACTCAAGTTCCTCTTAAAAGGGCTTGTTTCATTCTCACGGGGAACCGACATTATCTATCGACTTTCTCTTAGAGATGGTTGATATTGAAGAAGGAGACCCTCTCCCTAGTCTCCGTTATAGGATCCAAATATGCACAAATTGAGTCTAGAGCCACGAGATCATCAATTAATCTCACTAGGACACTTTCAATGAAGACTCTCTGTTTCACACAATGTGGAAAGAGAGATTATATCTTGAGTCCTACGCATTATCCTTGTGGTATTGCCAGAACATCTGAGTGATGTGTTTGATATTCACAATGAAGATGGAAAGCCTTCTGGAGCCAACATCAAACAAGCTCCTGGTAGGTGGCATGTGAGATCTATCATATAGATCAACCATGTGACAACTGAACAGAAACAATGGGGCGATTCAATTTCTTGAATCAATCCTGGTTCAGGTTAGGGATTGACGGATACCTTTGAAAAACCGGTCTTTGTGCTTATAAACTCTTTTCTTTAGCACATCGACCGTGTACTCATTTTTCAAACCAAAAGGTATTTTTATGATTGATAATTGATTTTCAATAAAACCTTCGTTGTATTGCAAAAACAACTTCTATTGAGCAATACACGATTGTTTTTCAAATCTCTTTTCATCAATCAGTGGACTTAAAATTCGCTGGTTCACTCACTCCGTGTTGTCTTCTTTGAGACGTTCCGGTTTGAGAACAGCTAGAACAGCTGCGAAACCCTGTCAAGGAGATTCTTAGGAATCCTACCTGATCACAGGCAGTACTTGTACTGATCAACGGGGAACCGTGGGCCGTGTACCTCAATTCATCGAAAGTGATCAAAGACACTTTCGTGCGATTTGTTGCTAACTGTTGTATGCAGGTACGCCCGACGTTTGCAGCTGATCAGAATGAAGCGGTCAATCCATAGCCGCATGCTCACTTAACACATTCATATCAAAAGAAATCATGATTAGTGCATCAATGACTCTGATATTTTCACACCAAGCTTCTGCTACGCTGCTGCCAATATCGTGATTCAACAAATGCTTCCGCTACTCTGATGAGAAGAAATCATGATCCAAAATGTGAGCATGTCGGTCCCAAAGTCACAACACCATAATGGATGTCTCAGAGATTTTTGATAGCCGATGATCTCCAAAGATGGCTCAAACTCATCATCACGTGGATCAGTAAAAGACCTCCACTTGAAGTAACCAAACATGCATTGTGAAGATTCAATGACTACGAGCTTAGGAGCAAAGGACTACATCAAGAATGCAAGATCAATTGTTAAATGTCATATCTATTTGTATTCAATGTAATTTTGGTATATTATTGAGGTGACCTCCCTTAGGGGGAGATTGTTAGGAATTAGAAATTCCCGGTATTAAAGAGTCGGTCACCTCAAGTATATGTATTCGTTAGAAAGCTCGTAGTCGTAGTTCTTTTAAGTTAAGTAGTAATTTAGTTAAGTAACACCGTGGAGGACGGACGGGTCTTTACCCACTGTATGCCTGATCCACAGCCCAAAGTGTGGCGAGTTATGTAAGACTATATATACTCTCTACCTTCCAAGGTAGAGAGTTGGAGCTCATAATAATATCTTTCACTTTCTCTCACTAAGTTCCCTAAACCTCTAACTTTCTCTCTCTAGAATTCCATCTTATTCGCCACCTTGTGTTATGGTTTGATGTGTATGTGAAAAGTTATATCTCACATCGGGTGAGGACCTCCACAATACTCACAAGAATATGTCTCCATCTCATAGTGTGGGGGTTGGTTAAGGAAATTGGTTGTTTCATTGTATGGATTTTGGTCATAGAAAAACCCGTTTCCCGAATTCACAATGCTACAACTGGGGCAATTTCCACCATTTTGAGGTCCCTCGCACCATTGACAACCAAATTGGTAAGATGAAGATATCACGAAGAATTAAACGGATAGACGGTAAGAGAAATAGAATTAAATGGATAAGAGGAATAAAGAAGAATATTTTTGGGGTTTTATAATAAAAACGAGTGCACATGCACAAAAACCAATCAATCAAAATGATACCAAAGCAAAAACACAAGGAACTTAAACCAATAATCACAAGCGTATTCACGCAAGTGACACAAAGGCAAGTTGTGAATCTTTTGTTTGGGAACTTATTATGATAACACTCAAGTTGAGAAGTGTTATATTGATTGATGTGTTTTATCTTTTATTAAACAATGAAAACACAATATTTTTGGGTTTTTTTTAACTTTTATATATATACAAAAGAAAAGGAAAATATTTTTGTGTTTTATGGTTTTTGGAAAGCAAATAACTTCACGAGGAAGGTTCTTTAAGTCACTAATCGTTAAACCGTAACGATATTGTCGCAACACAACCTCCCCGGCAGCGGCGCCAAAAATTTGATAAGTCAATTATAATATAAAAATATCAAATACGAATAAACGAGAGAATCAACGAATCGACCTTTTAGGAAAAAGATCGACAAGCAAAACCCGCGAATACTCAATAAGTGATACCGGGCAAGTGATTACCCGGGTCGTTTCCCAACGAGGAGTGAATTGACGGTCACGTTTGAGGTTTGTTATTAAAGTGCTTGAACGGATCGCGAATTTACGATTTTGGATTACGTTATTCTACAAATTAAAGAACGGGAATGAAAATAAAGCACGTAAACAAATTAACTGACTAAATTAACTACTACTAAACATAAGAAACAATAAAACGAAGCTAAACTACGTCCTAGGGCAAAAAAACTAAAAAAACACGAAAACCGGGAACGCACCAAGCCTAAAAAGTGAAAACTTTGCAATTTAAGGCCTACGGGTGCAAAACCAATTTTTCTACATTCTAAACAACTAAAAATAATTTTAGGAAAAAGCCGGGTATTTTTTGACTTTTATTTTATTTATTACGAAATAAAAACTATTTTAAACTATTTAATTAATTAAAAATACTAAACTAATTTGGAAAAATCTGCAAATTTTTAAAAAAAAACTTAAGCTAATGAGGGTTCTAAGAAAAATATAAAAAAGACTATGGCTTATGGGATTAAACTGCTAAAAAGCTCTTAAAGGCTGATAGGCTTACTATGGAAAACTAATTTAAATATTAAACATAGAAAACTACAACATGAAACACCCCTTGGAGCAGATGGATATGCATGTGTGTGTTGTATGCTGTGCTAGTGAACTGACCAGTAGGTCTAGGGTTCGAATCCCTTCATCAGTCACTTTTTTCACTTTTTTTTTTAATTTTTTCTTTTGCCAAACTAAACAAGGGACAAAATAAGCTGTGTGACAGAAAATTAAACTTGGAAAAAGTTAGGAAAAGCTGTTAAACAGCTTATTCACCAATAGAAACGAAAAAAGGGGCTGTTGGGAATAAGATGATACTAAAGGATTAAAAGCTACTAGGATCTAATAACTAAACTAGCACCTAATGAGAACTAAACTAAAACACCTAATAAGCACTGGACGGGATCTAATAAGAAGAAAGAGTAGGGAAATAAGTTGTTTGGAAATAACTTAAACTAAATGGGACCTAAATGTGCAAGGGAACTAACAAACGGTAATGAGCACCTAATAAGCAACTAATAAGCTAAAATATAAACAAGACTAACCTGAATTAACTAATAAAAACTAAATGGACCTAAATAAGCTAAAGAGATTAGCAAAAAGAGCTTAATCAAGGCCCTTAGGCTGCTGTGGGGGCTGCTGGAACAGTGGGCTAAAACAGCCCAAGAGGGCTAGTTCGAGCTCAAAAATAAGCCACCTCATGAGCTTTTAATTCACCAACAAGCCGAAACATATAAAGTTAGTACTATGAAGATTCTAAAAAAAATTAATTGCAACTTAAAAGGACTAAAAATAAGCTGTTTAGGGGCTTATAAAAGAGGGCTTGTGGGGACCTTTGGTGACTGTTGTGACAGATTACAGGATACCCTTCAAAAACAACTTATCAAAACAACTAAGGAATCTTGAACAAACTAAATTACATTAAATAAACTAAATAAAGACCTAGTGAAATGATTTTTGACATTCAAAATGGGTCAAAAGCAGTTTTTGACCCCTGTAACTTACTGATCCAAACAACCCTCTGAATGGGCAGAAAAATGATTTTTGGGGAATAAAGTTTTTTGTTGAACCAAGAAAGAGGTGGAAGGTTTAAAAACTTGTTTGTAACAATAACAAAGGCTTCAAATCAAACTTTAGAATGCAATGGACAAATTCAAGAAAAAATAAAAACTGCATAATCTTTAAATAACACTGGATTTAAAAACAGAAATAAAATTGCATTGAAATTAAAAATTACAAGGAATTTAAATGAAATGAAAAGTAAAATGATCTCATGATGCGGGGGTTGGTTAAAGAAATTGTTTTTCCACTCTCTCTCAAAAACGCGTCCCGGGCTCTGAAAATGTAGAAAATCCACTTTTGGCTCCGTCCGCAAAGCACGTTTTCCATTCCAAGCTCATTTATGTCCGTTTTTGCCCTGTTTTCGATCCTTTTTACCTGAAACACATAAAAACACATTCCAAGGATATCTACAGTATAATTGGTTATATTTCAGTGCTTTTAGATGTTTTCATGGGTTTTCCGGGCTTAAAATGATGAGTAAAAGGACACTCATCAAATATGTATGAAAATGGACGAAAACGTATGAAAGCGTAAAAATACGTATGAAAATGGACAAAAACGTATGGAAAATGGATGAAAACAAAAGAAAACAGACGAAAATATATGAAAACGAACGAAAATATAAAACGGACAAAAACATATGAAAATGGACAAAAATGGGAGAAAACGTAAGAAAACAGATGAAAACGGACGAAAACGTATGAAAGAGTAAATACACGTATGAAAATGGACGAAAACGAAAAAAATGGACGAAAACGAAAGAAAACGGACGAAAACTAATGAAAACGTAAGAAAACGGACGAATACGTTTGAAAATGGACTAAAAAGGGCGAAAACGTAAGGAAACGGACGAAAACGTATTAAAATGGACGAAAACAGATGAAAACGTGTGAAAACAGACGAAAACGTATGAAAGTGAAGAAAAAACGTGAATTAAAAAAAAACTTTGATTAAAATAAAAAAACGTGAATTAAAAAGAAAAACAAAAAAATGTGAATGAATTAGAAAGACAAAAAGACAATATTAAAAAAAAAGAAAAAAAAAAGAAAAGGAAAACTATGGACTTAGATTTACATATTAAATCTTAGCTTAATTCCCGCTATTAAATCAAACTAATGATATTCAAAATAAAACAACTCTATTATGAATATATATGTATATATACAAGAAAACATAGGCATTCGTTTGTTGAATTGTGTAGGACACATTAAACACTTAAGGGTGGCTTAGTGTTAAAAAGATTTGTGACTATCACTTTAAAATGTGTGAGGTCTCAAGTTCAATTCCTGCTAAGTGCAAATAATCTTAAGTGGTCACGCTAACTTCCTGAAAAGGGATGGTTTTACCTGGTTTGAGTATGTGTGACGATGGGTTTAAACCATGTGGATTAGTCGGCTGAAAAGGTCGAAAATCATGGTTAACCGAGAAAAAAAAAGAAAAAAAAAGGTGTAGGACACAGCCGATTATAAGGATTCCTCCTATACTTTTAAGGGTTTTTCTAACTTGTATCATGATGGCACAAGTTTAAAGCATTGAATCAACATATTTTTTTCTTGGGTTTTGCTAATCTCTGCCCACTGGACATTTGTTTAGATATACATATAAGGAATGTTTCAGTTAATTAATATCAAAATGATTAATTACGGTAATTTTAGAGATGAATAAATGTTCATTAAATGCATTTTTTGATTTAAAATGAAATTTTGTCTTCATTAATTGCGCTTAATCCTTTGCCCAGTGGGCAGAGATTAGCAAAACCCTTTTTTCTTTTAAATAAATTTATTTCTATATAAACCAATGATAATTTTGGTAAGCATAACAAATTAGAGAAGCTATTAATAGAGGCACTTTATTTTGCTTACTTATAAATTCATGCTTACCAAGGGATAAATCCCCTGCATCCATCTAGTCTAATCTAATGGTGGGGATTAACCTAAGATTTAATACTTAAACCTAAGTTCATGTTTTTTTTTATTGTCTTTTTGTCTTTCTTTCATATTCACTTTATTTTTTTATTTTTTTATTTTTTTTGTCTTTTTTATTAATTTCCGTATATTTTTTATGAATTAACGCTTTTTTTTTTTGTTTTTTTTTAATTCGCGTTATTCACGTTTTTTTTATTTGCGTTTTTTTCTTCGCTTTCATACGTTTTCGTCCGTTTTCCAACGTTTTCGTCTATTTTCTTACGTTTTCGCCCGTTTTCATACGTTTTCTTTCATTTTCATATGTTTTCGTCTATTTTCTTACTTTTTCGTTCGTTTTCATACGTTTTCGTCCGTTTCCATACGTTTTCGTCCATTTTCATACGTTTTCATCCGTTTTCTTACGTTTTCATGTATTTTCGTCCGTTTTTATACGTTTTCGTCCGTTTTTATACGTTTTCATCCGTTTTGATTGGTTTATATACGTTTTAGTCCGTTTTCATACGTTTTCGTCCGTTTTTTGACGTTTTCGCCCGTTTTCTTACGTTTTGTCCGTTTTCATACGTTTTCGTTTGTTTTTTTACGTTTTCGTCCGTTTTCATACGTTTTCGTCCATTTTCATTCGTTTTCGTTTGTATTTTTACGTTTTCGTTTGTATTTTCATCCGTTTCTATACGTTTTCAGACGTTTTCGGCCACTTCTATACGTTGTCATCGGTTTTCATAGGTTTATATATGTTTTCGTCCGTTTTTTTACGTTTTCGTCCATTTTTAGACGGTTTCGTCTGTTTTCATACATTTTCGTCCGTTTTCATACGTTTTTGTCCGTTTTTATACGTTTTCGTCCTTTTTAAGACGTTTTTGTTCGTTTTTATACGTTTTTTCTGTTTTCAGACGTTTTCGTCCGTTTTTTGAAGTTTTTTACACGTTTTCGTCTATTTTCATACGTTTTCATGCTTATTATTAAACTCTATTATATTACATGTCTAATATCAATTGTGATATTTTATAAGAAAAAGTTAATGTCTAATATCACTTGTGATATTTCATAAACAAACAAGTATGTTTTTTTAACCTTTAATATCACCTGAGATATTTCATTGCTTTGTATATTTTTATATATTATCACCTATGTGTTTTCTAATATTTTTATAATTTTCAGTTACATGATAGTTTTTGTACCTTTCATCGCAATTTACAAGCGTATTTTTTTTTAATGCAACAAGTGTTATCTATCACTTGTGATATTATACTCTTAGTAGAAATAAAATGGTTAAAGTCTCTTTAGGTGAATTCTTATTTTGTTCAAAAAAATGCTAATTTAATGCAACACTTGTTTGATTTTGAGAATATGTAAGTCTCTAATTTCATAATTTGCTTCCTTTTTATTCATTTTGATATTTTTAAGTGGCACTTATTTATCCCTTGTGATATAACACTGTAAGGAAGATGAAGAGTATTACATTCTTCATCATGTATGTGTTATCAGTTGTGATACTCAACTAAGAATGTGAAATATTACATTCTTACCAAATGTGATAAGAATTTAGTATTTTACCAAGTACATATGAAAGAAATAATAATATACATCACTTATTATATTACCGTGATGATTCTGTTCATTTTTTTATTTGTGTTTTTGAAAATATTTAAGAAGATTTTTTTTGTTTTATGATAATATGAAATATTAAAAAAGGTGTTTAACTGAAAACAAGAGATGTTATGATACTTTGGTTAGACTTGTGGTGGATTTTTCTTTTTAATAGATACATTGTGCATGTTTCGATAGGTTTTATAGAGGGATTTAAAAATATCTATCGTTGAATCAACAAACTAAAGAAGCTATGGTTGAAGAAAGCACACATCTTTATAAACAAACTAAGCAAACTCAAACACCTGTGATATCACACATGATATCACCTCGCTTGTGATATCACATGATATCACAAGTGATATCACATGATATCACAAGTGATATCACTGGTGATATCACAAGTGATATAAACTATGATATCACACATGCTACCACCGGTGATATCACACATGATATCACAGGTGATATCAACGGTGTTATCACACATGATATCACGTGTGATATCATGTGATATTACAAGTGAGGTGATATCACCTGTGATATCATGTGTGATATCATAGGTGTTTGAGCTTCCTCAGTTTGTTTATAAAGATGTGTGCTTTCTTCAACCATAGCTTCTTTAGTTTGCTAATTCAACCATATATATTTTCAAATCCCGCTATAAAACCTATCGAAACATGCACAATGTATCCATTAAATAGAAAAATCCACCACAAGTCTAACAAAAGTATCATAACATCTCTTGTTTTCAGTTGAAAAACTTTTCTAATATTTCATAATATCATAAAACACAAAAATCTTCATAAATATTTTCAAAAACACAAATAAAAAATAAATAAATAAATAAATAAATAAATCATCAGAATCATCACATTCTTAGTTGAGTATCACAACTGATAACACATACATGATAAAGAATTTAATACTCTTCATCTTTCTTACAGTGTTATATCACAAGAGATAAATAAGTGTCACTTACAAATATCAAAATGAAAACGTCTGAAAACGGACAAAAACGTATAAAAACGAATGAAAAACGTATAAAAGTGTATGAAAACGGACAAAAACGTTAGAAAACGGACAAAAACGTCTGAAAACGGACAAAAACTTATAAAAACGGATGAAAACGTATAAAAACGGACGAAAACGTCTGAAAACAGACGAAAACGTCTAAAAATGGAAGAAAACGTAAAAAAAAGGGACGAAAACGTCTGAAAACGGACGAAAATACATGAAAACATAAAAATAAATACAGACGAAAACGTCTAAAAACGGACGAAAATACATGAAAACCTAAAAAAACAGACGAAAACGTATGAAAACGGACGAAAACGTAAGAAAACATCTAAAAATGGAAGAAAATATAAAAACCGGACGAAACATATGAAAACGGACGAAATCGTATATAAACCTATGAAAACGGATTAAAACGTATAAAAACGGACGAAAACGTATAAAAAGACGAAAAAATGAAAACATAAAAAAAACAGACGAAAACGTATGAAAACGGGCGAAAACGTAACAAAATGGAGAAAAACGGACGAAAACGTATAAAAACGGACGAAAAACACGAAAACGTAAAAAAACGTATGAAAACGGACGAAAACGGACGAAAACGTATGAAAATGGGCGAAAACGTAAGAAAATAGAGGAAAACGTTGGAAAACGGACGAAACAGATGAAAACGGACGAAAACGTATGAAAACAGACGAAAACGTATGAAAGCGAAAAAAAACGCTAATAAAAAAACGCGAATAACGCGAATTAAAAAAAAAAAAAAAAAAAAAAAAAAAAAAAAAAAAAAAAGGGAATTAATGAAAAATAAATAAAATAAATATAAAACAAAAAAAGGGGGTATAAAAAAGGAAGACAAAAAGACAAGGAAAAAAAAACATGGACTTAGGTTTAAGTATTAAATCTTAGATAATCCTCACCATTAGATTAAACTAGATGGATGGTGGGGATTTATCCATTAGTAAGCACCAAAATATGGGTAAGCAAAAGAAAATTCTTCGCTATTAATATCAAATTATCAATTAACATATAGATATGGTAATTTGAGTTTGTTTAATGATTAAAAGCTTATGCCTCCATTTACAAAAAAACAAATAATGTAACCAATTTTTTGCTGTCTTATTATGTCGAAGAATAATTGTTAAGTTTCAGTTTTCCAATAACTTAGAAACAAACAAATAATGTAACCATTGAGTCACAGCATTGCCTCTCTTGCAAGGCAACAAACCTCATATCAGGGTGTTAAAATGCTAACCATGCAAAAGGATTGACTCATCATAATTGGAAATGAAGATTTTCTTAATATTCAAGTTGCTTAACTTATCTTTTTTCAAATAAAGTTACTTAACTTACCCAATAATTTTAATGACGTGCACTATACAAGTTACTTTCTTACTATGATGAAACAAAAATGTAATATTTATTGCTTTTGATTTATGAGAAGTGTTGTAAACCTAGAGATGTTTGTAACGAGTAGATTACATGCCGCACGTTGTCGCGGATTAAAAAAAAAAAGAAAATAGATAAAAAATAATAAAGAAAAAAAAAATAAAAAAAAATAGAAAATAAAACAATTTTCCTTATGGTTGCAGCTAAGATTTCGAAAGAACGAATTTGTTCGAAATATGAACCTTGATATTTTACCTTTAGAAAAATTAAGTTTATAAATGGAGATAAATATGATTTATGAATTTTCATCTTGACTCCATTTTTTCCTCTTTCAGTATTTCGCATTCGTTATACATGTTTTAAAAATAAATAATCCGCATTGTCTACTTTCTAATTCTTCAAATATATACAATTAAAGATGCAATCGTGTAAAAAGTGGGAGCAAAATCCCACTTTCTACAAAGTCAAAAAAGCCACCCTCTATGTCCTACTTGTGTTGATCATCTACTATATTGTTTGGTGTTGTTTTGTGGATCGCGTTTTAGGGTTTCTTAACCCTAAATTGATTGTGCAAATGGGCTGTTGGTTTGTCGTTATTGTTATTCAAGGGTTGTTTTGTAGAGTGTTTTGAGGGCTGTTTGAATGGTGTGACATGGAGAGGGGATCTTTTGGATTCGGGAGGGAAAGGGGGTAGACGAAAAAAGGATATGACTAATGTCACTAATTTTGTTGGTTCAAAAACTGATGGTAATAAGGAGACTAATGCTACTGATTAGAGACAGTTTTCAAGCTTGTGAGATGCTTATGGTAGTCCAAGTCCGTCTTCTTTAGTTGAAAAACTTCATGTTATTGACAGGAAAATGGTCAAGAGTAAACTTGTGTTATTTGGAGATGATGGGAAGCTTTTAAAACCTAGCAGAATTACACGTGAGGTTCCATCATCTCAAGAAGATGGTGTTCTTGAAATTGATATCTCTAACTCTTGTGTGGAAGGGGTTGATGTAGTGGTTGGTTCGAGTGTAGTAGGGGCCAAAATTGAAAGTGGTTCGAGTGGGGAAGACAAGGTTACTAACGTTGATAAAGTGGTAACTTCTGACCTAGGGGTTACTGTTGGTCTAAAATAGTATAATACCTTATGGTGTATATTTGTAAACTTTATATTCTTGATGTATCATTATTCTATCTTATTATTCTATAAATGTAGTAGTTCCCCTTCGTTTGGGGATATCAATTGTAACTTAATACATTGTATCAGAGGTAATTTTACTAATAGATAAAAGATTCTTTGTAAGATTAGGAACCATTAACACATCATGTAAACGGATATTATTTTTAACTGTAGTATGACAAATATGTGAGACAGGGAGTTGGTGTTGTCTGTAAAACTATATACCCGATTTGTTCCCACCAAGCTTCTGGTGGCGGACATATTTAACAAGAGTCTACCAAGACCTCAATTTGAGTTCTTTTGTGCCAAGCTACGGCTCGGGCCACCTCCATTTTGCTTGCGCGCGGGGGAGGGGGGGGGGTTGTAGTCTAAAATAGTATAACACATTATGGTGTATATTTGTAAACTTTATATTCTTGATTTATCATTATTGTATCTTAATATTCTATAAATGTAGTAGTTCTCCTTCGTTTGGGGATATCAATTGTAACTTAATATAGTTACTACTAAATCAGTACTGGCTAATGTTGATCAGGTGGGAGCGAGGTCCGAAACATTCTGCCCCTATATCATTTGCGAGCTTGGTTACTCCTGAATCAACCAAACGTGTGGAAAATTTTCAAACATTAGACACAGGTACGAAAACTGGTGATAGTGCTAAAGTGCTTATTCCTTTATCTTCGGTTTTGGAAGCCAATGCTAGGTATAAAAACTCGTTACATGGTTAATTTCTTGGTAAAAGAATTGCATTTCCTATTGTTGAACATTATGTGATGAATGTATGGAAGAAGTTTGGTATTGTTAAAGCAATGATGAATTCAAAAGGGTTCTTCCCTTTTAAATTTACTTCGGCACAGATGGAGATGGGGTATTGGAAAATGGACACTGCTTGATACATAATGACCAATTTTCCTACATTCTAAACGACTAAAAATAATTTTAGGAAAAAGCCGGGTATTTTTTCGACTTTTATTTTATTTATTACGAAATAAAAACTATTTTAAACTATTTAATTAATTAAAAATACTAAACTAATTTGGAAAAATCTGTAAATTTTTTAAAAAAAACTTAAGCTAATGAGGGTTCTAAGAAAAATATAAAAAGACTATGGCTTATGGGATTAAGCTGCTATAAGGCTGATAGGCTTAATATGGAAAACTAATTTAAATATTAAACATGGAAAACTACAACATGAAACACCCCTTGGAGCAGATGGATATGCATGTGTGTGTTGTATGCTGTGCTAGTGAACTGACCAGTAGGTCTAGGGTTTGAATCCCTTCATCAGTCACTTTTTTCACTTTTTTTTTTTAATTTTTTCTTTTGCCAAACTAAACAAGGGACAAAATAAGATGTGTGACGTAAAATTAAACTTGGAAAAAGTTAGGAAAAGCTATTAAACAACTTATTCACCAACAAAAACGAAAAAAGGGGCTGTTGGGAATAAGATGATACTAAAGGATTAAAAGCTACTAGGATATAATAACTAAACTAGCACCTAATGAGAACTAAGCTAAAGCACCTAATAAGCACTGGATGGGATCTAATAAGAAGAAAGAGGAGGAAAATAAGTTGTTTGGAAATAAGTTAAACTAAATGGGACCTAAAGGTGCAAGGGAACTAACAAACAGTAATGAGCACCAAATAAGCAACTAATAAGCTAAAATTTAAACAAGACTAACCTGAATTAACTAATAAAAACTAAATGGACCTAAATAAGCTAAAGAGATTAGCAAAAAGAGCTTAATCAAGGCCCTTAGGCTGCTGTGGGGGCTGCTGGAACAGTGGGCTAAAACAGCCCAAGAGGGCTAGTTTGAGCTCAAAAATAAGCCACCTCATGAGCTTTTAATTCACCAACAAGCCGAAACATATAAAGTTAGTACTATGAAGATTCTAAAAAAAATTATTTGCAACTTAAAAGGACTAAAAATAAGCTGTTTAGGGGCTTATAAAAGGGGGCTTGTGGGGACCTTTGGTGACAGATTACAGGATACCCTTAAAAAAAACTTATCAAAACAGCTAAGGAATCTTGAACAAAGTAAGTTACATTAAATAAACTAAATAAAGACCTAGTGAAATGATTTTTGACATTCAAAATGGGTCAAAAGCAGTTTTTGACCCCTGTAACTTACTGATCCAAACAGCCCTCTGAATGGGCAGAAAAATGATTTTTGGGGAATAAAGTTTTTTGTTGAACCAAGAAAGAGGTGGAAGGTTTAAAAACTTGTTTGTAACAATAACAAAGGCTTCAAATCAAACTTTAGAATGGAATGGACAAATTCAAGAAAAAATCAAAACTGCATAATCTTTAAATAATACTGGATTTAAAAACAGAAATAAAATTGCATTGAAATTAAAAATTACAAGAAATTCAAATGAAAGGAAAAGTAAAATGATCTCATGGTGCGGGGGTTAGTTAAAGAAATTGTTTTTCCACTCTCACTCAAAAACGCGTCCCGGGCTCTGAAAATGTAGAAAATCCACTTTCGTCTCCGTCCGCAAAGCACTTTTTCTATTCCAAGCTCATTTCTGTCCGTTTTTGCCCTGTTTTCGATCCTTTGTACCTGAAACACTTAAAAACACATTCCAAAGATATCTACAGTATAATTGGTTATATTTCAGTGTTTTTAGACGTTTTCGTGGGTTTTCCAGGCTTAAAATGATGAGTAAAAGGACACTCATCAAATATGTATGAAAATGGACAAAAACGTATGAAAGCGTAAAAACACGAATGAAAATGGAAAAAAACGTATGGAAAATGGATGAAAACAAAAGAAAACAGACGAAAATGTATGAAAACGAACAAAAACATAAAACGCACAAAAACGTATGAAAATGGACGAAAATGGGAGAAAACGTAAGAAAACAGATGAAAACGGACGAAAACGTATGAAAGCGTAAATACACGTCTGAAAATGGACGAAAACGAAAAAAATGGACGAAAACGAAAGAAAACGGACGAAAACGTATGAAAACCAACGAAAACGTAAGAAAACGGACGAATACGTTTGAAAATGGACTAAAAAGGGCGAAAACGTAAGGAAACGGACGAAAACGTATTAAAATGGACGAAAACAGATGAAAACGTGTGAAAACAGACGAAAACGTATGAAAGTGAAGAAAAAACGTGAATTAAAAAAAAACTTTGATTAAAATAAAAGAACGTGAATTAAAAAGAAAAACAAAAAAATGTGAATGAATAAGAAAGACAAAAAGACATACATTAAAAAAAAAGAAAAAAGAAAACCATGGACTTAGATTTACATATTAAATCTTAGCTTAATTCCCGCCATTAAATCAAACTAGATGAATAGTAAAGATTTTTTATTTAGTAAGCACCAAAATAATGATATACAAAATAAAACAACTCTATTATGAATATATATGTATATATACAAGAAAACATAGGCATTCGTTTGTTGAATTGTGTAGGACACATTAAACACTTAAGGGTGGCTTAGTGTCAAAAAGATTTGTGACTATCACTTTAAAATGTGTGAGGTCTCAAGTTCAATTTTTGCTAAGTGCAAATAATCTTAAGTGGTCACGCTAACTTCCTGAAAAGGGAGGGTTTTACCTAATTTGAGGATGTGTGACGATGGGTTTAAACCTTGTGGATTAGTCACTAAAAAGGTCGAAAATCATGGTTAACCGAGAAAAAAAAAAAGAAAAAAAAAATGTGTAGGACACAATCGATTATAAGGATTCCTCCTATACTTTTAAGGGTTTTTCTAACTTGTATCATGATGGCACAAGTTTAAAGCATTGAATAAACATATTTTTTTCTTGGGTTTTGCTAATCTCCGCCCACTGGGCATTTGTTTAGATATACATATAAGTAATGTTTCAGTTAATTAATATCAAAATGATTAATTACGGTAATTTTAGAGATGAATAAATGTTCATTAAATACATTTTTTGATTTAAAATGAAATTTTGTCTTCATTAATTGCGCTTAATCCTTTGCCGAGTGGGCAGAATTAGCAAAACCCTTTTTTCTTTTAAATAAATTTATTTCTATATAAACCAATGATAATTTTGGTAAGCATAACAAATTAGAGAAGCTATTAATATCAAATTATCAATCAACATATAGATATGGTAATTTGAGTTTGTTTAATGATTAAAAGCTTGTGCCTCCATTTAGAAAGAAACAAATAATATAACCAATTTTTTGATATCTTATTATGTCGAAGAATAATTGTTAAGTTTCAGTTTTCCAATAACTTAGACTAGAGGGCAAGGGAGAGTGAGTGACTCACCTTACCCTCACTCACTCGTGAGTCTTCATGCCCAGCCAAACATGTCACACGTGACTCACTCGGTTCAATGCAAATTAAGGTGAGTGGTTCACCTAATTGATAACTGTGCACATATATATTACGTTTGGTTTGTATGGGTTTGTATGTGTTTTTTATTAAAAAAAATGTGAGTTAAGGTGAGTGTAAATGAGTATCTTGTCCGCATAAAGGTGAGTGGTAGTGAGTAGAAGAGAGAGGAGGGAGAAAGTTGATGTGGCGCTGAAGTGTAAGGTGAGTGGGTACTCTCCTTGCCTTCCAGCCTTAGAAACAAACAAATAATGTAACCATTGAGTCACAGCATTGCCTCTCTTGCAAGGCAACAAACCTCATATCAGGGTGTTAAAATGCTAACCATGCAAAAGGATTGACTCATCATAATTGGAAATGAAGATTTTCTTAATATTCAAGTTGCTTAACTTATCTTTTTTCAAATAAAGTTACTTAACTTACCCAATAATTTTAATGACGTGCAACTATACAAGTCACTTTCTTACTATGATAAAACAAAAATGTAATATTTATTGCTTTTGATTTATGAGAAGTGTTGTAAACCTAGAGATGTTTGTAACGAGTAGATTACATGCCGCACGTTGTCGCGGATTAAAAAAAAAAAGAAAATAGATAAAAAATAATAAAGAAAAAAAAAATAAAAAAAATAGAAAATAAAACAATTTTCCTTATGGTTGCAGCTAAGTTTCCAAAGAACGAATTTGTTCGAAATATGAACCTTGATATTTTACCTTTAGAAAAATTAAGTTTATAAATGGAGATAAATATGATTTATGAATTTTCATCTTGACTGCATTTTTTCCTCTTTTAGTATTTCTCATTCGTTATACATGTTTTAAAAATAAATAATCCGCATTGTCTACTTTCTAATTCTTCAAATATATACAATTAAAGATGCAATCGTGTAAAAAGTGGTATCAAAATCCCACTTTCTACACAGTCAAAAAAGCCACCCTCTATGTCCTACTTGTGCTGATCATCTACTATATTGTTTGGTGTTGTTTTGTGGATCGCGTTTTAGGGTTTCTTAACCCTAAATTGATTGTGCAAATGGGCTGCTGGTTTGACGTTTTTGTTATTCAAGGGTTGGTTTATAGAGTGTTTTGAGGGCTGTTTGAATGGTGTGACATGGAGAGGGGATTTTTGGATTCGGGAGGGAAAGGGGGTAGACGAAAAAAGGATATGACTAATGTCACTAATTTTGTTGGCTAAACAACTGATGGTAATAAGGAGACTAATGCTCCTGATTAAAGACAGTTTACAAGCTTGTGAGATGCTTATGGTAGTCCAAGTCCGTCTTCTTTAGTTGAAAAACTTCATGTTATTGACAGGCAAATGGCTAAGAGTAAACTTGTGTTATTTGGAGATGATGGGAAGCTTTTAAAATCAGTAGAATTACACGTGAGGTTCCATCATCTCAAGAAGATGCTGTTGTTGAAATTGATATCTCTAACTCTTGTGTGGAAGGGGCTGATGTAGTGGTTGGTTCGAGTGTAGTAGGGGCCAAAATTGAAAGTGGTTCGAGTGGGGAAGACATGGTTACTAACGTTGATAAAGTGGTAACTTCTGACCTAGGGGTTACTGTTGGTCTAAAATAGTATAATACCTTATGGTGTATATTTGTAAACTTTATATTCTTGATGTATCATTATTCTATCTTATTATTCTATAAATGTAGTAGTTCCCCTTCGTCTGGGGATATCAATTGTAACTTAATACATTGTATCAGATTAATTTTACTAATAGATAGAAGATTCTTTGTAAGATTAGGAACCATTAACACATCACGTAAACGGATGTTATTTTTAACCGTAGTATGGCAAATATGTGAGACAGGGAGTTGGTGTTGTCTGGAAAACTATATACCCGATTTGTTCCCACCAAGCTTCTGGTGGCGGACATATTTAACAAGAGTCTACCAAGACCTCAATTTGAGTTCTTTTGTGCCAAGCTACGGCTCGGGCCACCTCCATTTTGCTTGCGCGCGGGGGAGGGGGGGGGTGTAGTCTAAAATAGTATAATACATTATGGTGTATATTTGTAAACTTTATATTCTTGATTTATCATTATTGTATCTTAATATTCTATAAATGTTGTAGTTCTCCTTCGTTTGGGGATATCATGTAACTTAATATAGTTACTACTAAATCAGTACTGGCTAATGTTGATCAGGTGGGAGCGAGGTCCGAAACATTCTGCCCTTATATCATTAGCGAGCTTGGTTACTCCTGAATCAACCAAACGTGTGGAAAATTTTCAAACATTAGACACAGGTACGAAAACTGGTGATAGTGCTAAAGTGCTTATTTCTTTATCTTCGGTTTTGGAAGACAATGCTAGGTATAAAAACTCGTTACATGGTTAATTTCTTGGTAAAAGAATTGCATTTCCTATTGTTGAACATTATGTGATGAATGTATGGAAGAAGTTTGGTATTGTTAAAGCAATGATGAATTCAAAAGGGTTCTTCCCTTTTAAATTTACTTCGGCAGCAGATGGAGATGGAGTATTGGAAAATGGACACTGCCTGATACATAATGACCAATTATTCTTAAGAAGTGGTCTCCTAATGAGTTCTTATTAAAAGAAGAGCTGAAATCTATCCTCGTTTGGGTAAAATTGCATGATATTCCGGTTACGGGGTTTACTGAGGATCGGTTTAGTGCCATTGCCACTAGATTGGGTACACCAACCATGCTCGATTCTTATATGAACACTATGTGTATAGACTCTTGGGGTCGACATTGAGTGACATATGAGATGATCGTCCTTTTAAAGATACTATGGTAATTGTTATTCCTTATTGTAGGGTTTGGGCTCATATTTGCATACAAGGAAGGTGGAATATGAGTGAAAGTCACCAAGATGTGGTAGTTGTTCGGTGTTTGGTCATGATGATAGTCAATGCCCTAAATGTTTGTTTGGTGCAAATTTAGGAGCTGACTTGAGAAGGCAAAATGGTCCAAGTCATATGAAGAATGTTTCTGCTCAAACTGATGGGTTCCAAGTGGCACAATATTGTAAAACTAAAGGTGAAGAACTTGATAGATCATTGGGTTTTAAACCTAAGAGTACATTTGTGTATTGTGTCTACATTTAGTGGGTTTGGGACTTCAAAGAAGCAAGGAAGCGAGGGAAAGAATGGGGCACGAATTCCAAAAATGATACCACTAATATCGCCTCGAGTTCTAATAATAAAGGATTTGTGAATTTGGATGATATAAACCAGGTTACTCTTATGAATTCGCTTGAAACGTTGAATGAAAATGACAAGATATTCGAGAATGTGGGTACTTCAATTGTTAGAAACGTTGGTAATACCGGTAAGGATGCCAAAAAAGGTTGTGTTAGTGAGTGATAGTGATGTTGAGGATGCTTACGATGAGACTGCCCAATTCATGACTAGTGAAGGTGTAAATGATGCAAGTTTATTTGAGGACGAAGATTATGACATCACCGATAATTATAACCTTGATGGTTTAACAAAACAATAACTGGCATTTTGTGACGCGATGGATATTAATCTTCGAGGTCAATTTACACGATACTTTATATTTGGTGTCTTTATGAGTCAAATGTAAGCTAGTGTTTAGTGATTTTTTCCTTTGATAGGAGAAGTTATATCTTGTTATTTATGCTTTACTGTCTATGTAACGGGTTGAGATCTGGATTTACTCACATATGATATACTTCACTTTTTTTGGAGTAATATATTTACCGGGTTAAAACCCGTTACCCAAAAAAAATCATTCAGTGTCACAAAATTATGTTAATATTTGTATCTAATCGCATAATAAATCAATTCAATCACAACAAATTGCAAAAACTTTCAAGAATTCGAAGTTTATCAAAATTAATGTTTCGTTGACTTTGAGTCAAAATGAAATTACTGGGCAACTTGTTGATTCACAAACCATTAATTGACAATAGGTAACATCACATTCTTCATCATTTTTTTCCTTTTAATTTTTGAAAAAAATCAAGTGTTTATGAAAGTGCCCAAAAATGGTTTTATGAAAAACCTCAATGAAATAATTTTGTGATTTTAGAATGTGAACAATGTTTAAAATTTTGATGTTTTTAACAATGATGAATAATGATGAACTGGATTCGTAGGTACATTTTGGTTTGTGAATAAAAGCTATGAAAAGGTGATCCTTGAGTTATATTTTTTGTAGGTATAGAAGGGGAATAAATATTTGTTAAAGGTTCATCTTGACTTATTCTTGTTAGAAAGGGATAGAAAATTGTGTGGTGAATTGTTAACGGTTCATCACGTAAAAGTTCATCAAGTGTTCATTACAAAATGTTCATCACAAAATATTTCATCAAAGAAAACTTACTTTCAAGTTCATTAGAGAATTAACAGATGGCTAACTAGGATTTGGAGTGTTTTGTTGTGAAAATACTGAGTTTGAAGGCATTTTATGAGGATGTGAGTGTTGTGATTTTGATTTTGTGAGTTTCTGTCTTCAGTAAGTCAACCAACTTGTAAGGTTCACAAATCTATGTTCATCAGTACAAAAAAATAAATGTAGTCTGATGAGAATATATTCTACAACTAGTAATTAATTTATTTTCGAACCGACCCATGCCCGAAGTCGTTACATTAACCGCAAGGAGGGGGATGCCGAAGGAAGGGCTAGTGACTGGAGTGAGGTCGTAATAAGGTAGCCGTATTGGAAGGTGCGGCTGGATCACCTTCTTTTCAGGGAGAGCTAATGCTTGTTGGATATTTTGGTTTTTTTATGTTTAGTAATCTATGTTCATCAATACGAAATGTTCATCAGTTTTTTTTTAATCTTTATCAATCTAAGTTCATCAATAAGAAGTGTTCATCAATACTATGCCCATAAGTTCATCAATAAATGTTCATCAATCATGGTTTGAATATTCACCAATCATTGTTTGAATGTTCATTTATCACGGTTAGAATATTCATCAATCATGATCTGAATGTTCTTCAATAAATGTTCATCAATCATGGTCTGAGTATTCATCAACCGAAACACCCATACTCGACTAGAATTTTTATTTTATTTTTTTAGTCTGATTGAACGAGACATTGTGTCCCTATCTGGGAATACTCGGTATCCCTGATACGCAGTATTCCAATATTGGGAAACCTTGGATGCGCACAATACCTTGTGTTGGAAATACATGTAACTATTATCAACTGTCGGTCATTTATTATGTAATAGATTGCTTAGTTATTATGGCTTATATGTTAGAAAGAGTCCACGGCCCAAGAAGTAAGCCCATGGGCCATGTATGTAATGTTCAAGAATGTATCCTAGGTGTTGCCCTAGGTACAAGGACTATATAAACACATGTAACCTTCTTATGAACATGTCGGTTATTTCATTTATGCTAGTAAACCTTTGTCATTCTTATTTGTGAAGTAATCGACCAAGTTTATATTCTCTTATCTCATTTCTATCATTACTACACTTGTGTTACAACAATTATGGTGACCTAACAGTGGTATCAATCGCCTAATAGATATTTGGAGCCTGTATTTATTGTTACTCGTAACGTTTTCTTAGTTTTCTTCCTATTTTACGCGTTGTTCTTGGTTTCTTTCACTAAATCTTGAATCTTGGAAAGTTTTATGGTTGATATATTGTTTAGAAGCTTAGACATTGCATAAAGGTTAGAACTTTGTAGTTTAAAAAACCGTTTTCTACTCGTTTTATACTCTATACAACTTTACGAACTTCTTCAAATTTCACTTTTGGTATTAAAGGTTTAAACTTTATTGTTATTTAAGTGTTTTTGAAGAGATTTGATCAAAAGAAACTTGTGGAAATTGTGTCCTTTAAGCTTAAAACATATTTTGAAAATTTTGGCAGGTTTACGAATAAGGCTGTCTAAAACCCTTATCTTACAAATAAGCACATTATCTTATGAGTAAGATAGTCAAAACTCTTAGTTTACAAGTAATAAAGTCAAAAACTTTATCTTACGAGTAAGTTTTCAAACAAGCATCCAATTTACGAGTAAGCAGCAGTTTACGAGTAAGGAAAGATTTTACGAGGCAAGTTCTTCAATTTCTTCAACGATTACGGTGTACTCAGTAATTCCCTAGCTTGGATAAGCTTGTGGAATAATTCGAGTTGTGATATCTTTTAATCTTGGATAACTTTGAGAGATTTTGTTGGTTTTTCTCATTCTTACGAATAAGACTTAATCTTACGAGTAAGGAAACTTTACGTGTAAGAACCAGTTTACGAGTAAGGACAGAACTTTACGAATAAGCCCCAAATCTTACGACTAAGGATCAACTTTCATCAAAGACCAACTTTACTTAATCAAAAACACACGTTTCAATTATCTGCAAGATCCATCATCTACACAAGTTTAACAATGTCTCAACTACCTTAGTTCGACTACTTTCCTCAGTAGTATCCTCAACAACAGTTTCCTCAGCAACCACAACAACAATCCTTTCGACAACAACAATTCATTCAACAACAACCATATCCTCAACAACAACCATACTTTCCACCACAATATGCAATGCAATAATTTACTACACTTCCACAAAAAGAACCTCATTGGTTTGCTCAAATGTGTAAGGATATTAGCAGTCAACAATCTATTCATGAAGCTGGATCACTTGATAGACCTCCAATGCTCTCTGCTGGAAATTATGTTCAATGGGCAAGTCGATTCTTTAGGTTCATCAAACTCAAGAAACCTCATGGCAAATATTTGAAGAAGGTTATCCTTGAAGGTCCTTTCTAAATGCCAACAATAACGGTTCCCAAAGATCCACAAGCTGTTCCCCTAAGACTTGAAGTGATAACCACTATTCCTGAGAATTCACTAACAGCAGAACAAATACTTCACCATGAAGCTGATGAAGTATTTGTTCTGCTGTTAGTGAATTCTCAGGAATAATGGTTATCACTTCGAAGCGTGGATCCTCAGAAAACAGCTAAGGATATGTGGGAACACGTACATATCTTGATGGAAGGCACTGAACTTAACCAAGAAGACATGGAATCCAAACTTTACTTATCATATGAAATGTTCATAATTGATCCAGGGGAGTCATTGGAGTTTTATTATCATCGACTCACAAACATCATTAATGACTTGAACAGACACCATATCATCTTACCAAAGATTGCTATCAACACAAAGTTTCTCAACTGTCTAGGTCCTGACTGGCAGAAATATGTCACATTCATTCGTCAAGCTAAGAATCTTAATGATGCGAAGTATGGGTTGTTGTGTGACTATCTGAAGCACCATCAAACTAAAGTTGACAAAGATCGAGCTCTTTGTGGAATGTATCAACCTTCTACACCTCCAAATTCACTCGCACTAATGGCTCAATCTTATCCTCCTCCATATCCACAGTATAATCATGCATTTGTTCAACAACAACGTCACTTTACCTATCATCAACAATCACCGTTACCACAAACCACTCCCTATGATTCTCCACCACATTCAAGTGAAACTCAAGTGGTTCCATAAAACAACTCAGATTCAACGTTTTGTACTGAAAGACATAATGAAGTAGAGGAAACATTCAACACATTGAATCAAGGATTTGCTCTCATTGCTCGTGCCTTCGGAAAATTTGCAAACAAATCCAATAATCATCTTAGTAATTCATCAAACACAAGGAATCAAGCTGTTATACAAGATGGAAGGGGTTGAAGTACAGAATCATAATTATGGGCGCTCTATGGGAACTGGTGGTTATGCGGGAAATTCAAGAAGTGGACAAGTGTTTAATACAACTGATGGAAATAAGAACAGTGCAGGTGCTCCTCAGGAAAGGGTTGAGATTGTTGAAAATGGAAATACACAGACTGGGAATATGGTTATTCACTGCTACAATTGTGATGGCAAGGGTCATCTGGCTAATGCACGTCCGAAACCACGAACCAGACGAAGTGACTATCACAAGCAAGCATTACACCTAGCACTCAAAGTTGAAGCTGGTGGCACTCTCACTGACAAAGAACACAACTTCATGGAAAATGTTGAATCTGATGATGACATAGAGGACTTGGAAGCTAATGCAGATGTGATGTTAATGGCAAACATGTAGGAACTCCACATGACTGACACAGGCCCAGTTTATGATACTGATGGCTTGTCTTTGGTACATGATACAAACATATGTCTCATACAAGATTTTGTATCTCTATCTGCCTCTGCATCATACAAGGAGCAAGATGTTCAACATGAGTCATCAATATCTCCTCAAGACGATCATCAAATTAACCACGCTGTTACATTTGATGATCCGATTGATGAATATACTGATGCTCAAGTTGAACAAATTGAAACTTCGCCTGATCCAGATCCAGAACTTATGACCTTGCTTATGAACACCCAAAACCAAGTTGAAAAATGCAATGAAATAAATGATAATTTAAAATCAAAAGTTGCATCATTGATTGCGGCTCTTGAGTGTTGCAAAACCCAACTTACAAATTTTGAAACACAAACTAAAAGAGAACAAAGTTTTGAAGTTGATTTTTAAAAGGCGTATGTCAAAGAACAAGAGTTACAACATCAAATAATAGAATTAGTCGCTTCCAACAATAACTTGATTTCTCAAATGGAACAAGAAAAATTAGAGCATAAACAACAAGTTGAAAATCTCAATTCTGAACTTCAACAATCAAAAATCGAATTGTCAACTTGTCAAACTAGTTTTTCAGAACATAAACTTGTGTCCAAGAAACGAATTGATTCTTACCTTGACGAAATCGTAGATTTGGAAAGTAAATTAAAAGAATTTTAAAATTTTGTCTACAAAACTGGAGAGTCTGTCACAACAATACAAAACTTTACCTTAAAGCCAAATCTCGAAGGATATGGTTTTGATCTTGCTGAGGATAAACCACGTTTTTTACATAAAGCACTCAAGGAAAATTCAAAGTTGTACAGTGCAGCACATCTTGTTGATAATTCTATTGTGCGTGTTGTTGTATATAATTTTGAGGAAGAACAAGAACAGTAAGAGGATAGTCGATTAAAAATGAGCAACGTAAAATATGCTAAACCTTTTGATTATTCAAAATTGCCTCATATTATGGACTCTTTTGTTCCTCAGCGGGAGAAAACATAAATACTTTAGGTTATCACGCAAATTAATGAATCTTCTTCTGAAGTTGGTCCCGTTAAACTAATTGCACAAATAAATGGACCTTTACCATCTTCTGGTGAAATTCGACCATTACCAAAACGGTGTCTTGTACTTAGATATTTTGACACATTTATGGAAGACATTCAACTTTTGAAACAAGCAATTGAACGTAATTTTGAGATAAAAGCTGCAACTTTTCAATTTGCTTACACAAAAGAACAGAGAAAAATTTTGCAAACACAATTTTTACCTCATGTTCAACACTTGCGTCTTTGTGCAACACATTGGGAACGAGAACCTCAAAATAAAGTAAAATCAATGATAAACACTTTCAATTCAACTGAAACATCAATTTTTAACACAAAATAGAAAAATAAAATTCTCAAAAATGATGTCAATCAACTCTTGAAAGATGTTCTATGTGCTGATATTATTTCTATTATGTTATATTACACTGTTGATTCTTCTTCTGACGATATTATTGTTGCTGAACCACCCAAGGATACTCAAACATAAAATGAGGAAATTTAAAATTTGAAACAACAAATTCAAATTTTAAAAGTTGACGTTTGTTTGTTGATGAACTTGTGACATATGATAGAGATGCTCTGTACGGGATTCACCACTCGCCATAAAGGCGAAAGCTCTTCTATCAAAGTAGCAGGCTAGATCAAACAAAGGGGGAGGTCATGCATAATCAACGAATTATTACCACTATGTCTATTACAACTGAAAAAATGGGACTAGTCCTATCTTAAGAAGATTGTCGTCAAACGTCAAGATGAAAAGGAGTATGAATTCTCTGAAGCTGACTTTCCAAGGTTGAACCTAAACGACATTGAAGATATGTATCTTCTCAAAGTTCAAGAAAAAATGCGTCAATTTTCAATCGACTTGCAGCTTGCATTCATCACTTCTCTTCTGATCTTCAAAAGGAGTATAATAATTTGAGAAAGAGTTGAAGACCTACAGTTAGGTGTTGAAAGTTATCAAAAGATACTGAATCTGACCAAGCCACTCATTAACTTAAACAACATCAATAAGGAGTCACAATACACTTTAATGAAAGAATATGGATTTGGTTTCGTCTACAGAAGTGCCTATGCTCACAATTGCTTCATGGCATTTGAAGAAATTCACAAATTTTGTGATGATACCTTAAAGTCTGTTCATGATGGTTTGGTTATTCTCTTAAAGTATCAAAACCTGTACTAGGGAAAAAGATGGAATGTGGCGGAATCAAGGGACGTTCGCAGGTTCATTACAAAAATTGAACAAAGGTTGAAGCGTCGGGACCAGATAAGACGATTGGAGAGCTACGTTGGAGGAAGACCGAGTTTCCCAATCATGACATTTCAACATCCAGAATGATTGGTTAGTCAGTTATTTGTTGATAATTCTTGATATATGATTTGTTAGATATACTATGGTTTATGCACACATAACAGTGTACAACCCGTACCTTGTAAAGAAAGGACCCTGAGGTACGCTTTAGTGCCTCAATCCTAATATAAGGAGCGAAAGCTTCTTACTTTTAAGTAGAATTAATCAAATTTTCAAAGTTTTTCATAATTCTACTCAAAAGAACAAGTATTCCCTCTCGTAAATTAAAACCTCAAAAAGTTATTTCACTTATTGGGGGGGAGTATTTGAAAACATCTTTGTTCAATATGAAAAGTTCTTGTTGAGTTCTTCCTACAAACCTCAAAATGGAAATATCTTAATCAACGTTTCTTCAAAAACAACATCGATATGCAATTTATGAGGGGGTGAAAAACTAAATGTGATTAAAAATATGTTTGAGCAAGTATGTGGAATCTCAGATAAGCTCGACTCAGATTTAACCTATGAATTGACGAACCTCAAATGTCAGAAATTGAAAAGACTTGTCCAGGACGGGTAATAATTTTAAGTTGGCCTAGCCAGTGATGTAAACGTGTCTCGCAAAGGACTTTTCTAAGTAGAATGTACCAATTCGAGAAACTCTTGGTAGATATGAACCTTGACGGGTTTAACCTCCTTTTCAAGAAGTGTTAACAACTGCAAGTTAGTTATTAGAGCTAGTTGTAACCTAAAAGCTGACAATGAAACTCTTTAACTAAGCAACGTAACCGTGTCTATCAGGAGCTAATCAATTCAAAAGTACGAACTCTACTCTCAATGTGTAGATTTAAGTTAAAACAATACAAGCACATGTGGAGGAGGAGTATTTGTAACACCCCAAAATAATGGTTTGCAGCGAAAGTAAGTGTTACTGGGGTGCTACTCGATTGGTACCACAACACAGAGTATAGAACATCAATTTGACTTGAGAAATCTAATTAATAAAGATTTGTGGTTACATCTTTCAAAATGTATATTATGAAATGTAAGCCCATAAAAAGAATTTAAGTGGTCCCCAAATTTCATCAGAGTCTTCTATGATCATGCCATGCCAATGCCCAAGCGCCTCCCAAGTTTAGCTATCGCCTGCAATCTTGAAAAGACATGCTAAAGTGTCAACACAAAGGTTGGTGAGTTCACAGGTTCTAATACATCAAGTAGTTTCCAAAACAGTAAGATCAATTGCTTGTCAAAGTTTCGAAAGGGTCCATTATGTATGCAGCGCGTTCATGGCATAAAGGTTCCACTACTTAAGCCGATTCAGCCGAAAATTGCCCCTACGTGCAACATGCTCTAACCTAGCATGAGAAGGTGATACTATGCACTCCGGTTAGTAGAGTGAGGGGATGGCTCTACCCCTAAATAGCGCTATCCATAGATATCAATGGCTCGTCCCGTACAGTGGGAGTGAGTTAATAAGTAGTGTAGTAACAGGGGACTTTTACAGTCGTACATAGGCGCCAAACATAAGCATACATACCAGTTTGCACAGTATAGCAGAGCATAGCTCAGTAGATTGAATCAGTTCAGTAAATCCATAATTTCATGAATGCACAACCAATTTAGTTTTAAGTAATCATAGCATGCTTTTCACCCCAAAACGAGTAAAACGGTAAAATGGGGCTGTGAAACTCACCTTGGTCCGAATAAATACAAGAATCACAACTAACACGACTGGCA
The DNA here is from genome assembly GCA_019973895.1 of Chrysanthemum seticuspe. Classification (NCBI taxonomy): domain Eukaryota; kingdom Viridiplantae; phylum Streptophyta; class Magnoliopsida; order Asterales; family Asteraceae; genus Chrysanthemum; species Chrysanthemum seticuspe. Next base: position 204,060,733 of record BPTQ01000005.1, read on the forward strand.
TCGAGAAATGTAACACAGTAGTAACGCACAACGATACAAGAGTACCGACACAGCGGTACGTCTTTGGCACAACCTAAAAGACGTGATGCGGCTTAGAATGATAAAGAAGATTGATACGTAAAAGTAAATCAAAAGATCACGAGATATGTTTTCGAGATAAACATGGCATTGCACTAAGACTTAACCCAAGGTATTTGTACTCAAAGATTGATGTTCAAATTGGTCTTATAGGTAATAAAACACCTACTAAGTTTCATTCCTAACCTCTTGTTTTACCAATGTGTTTCTACACGGTTTAGATTTCAAAACAAGACATAAAATTTTAAATTCTGGATTTGACTCTACTTCATGGACCTCTAACTCCTAATCTATAAATGATATGAATACAAGGCTTTCACCCTTGGATAGTCCTTTGAGTCTAGTTTTAAAAAATCTAGACCTCAACCTTTAAAAGTTTCAGAATCATGTGAAAAGACTATTTTACCCCTGAACATCCAGTCCAGAATATTTTCTGAATTTTACGCTCTTACTGAAATAGTCGTAAATCCTAAACTATGATAGCAATTGAAGTGAGACCACTAGGAGGTGTTAGCCTAAGATCTCTACTACAGGTCTCAACTTTTATTCCAACACTTTTAGTGTAAAAACCTGGAGTTAAAGTCCTTTTTTTTAAACAGTTGTTCAGAACTGGTTCATTTTAGCAAAACGGTCATAACTCACTCATCCGGAGGGGTTGATAAACCCTCCAATTAGCCATAAGGTCCTAATATACTGTACCCTTCACCCATGTAAAAACCCAGTAGCCTCTAGTTCAAAAATAATTCGTTACAAGTAAAACAATCAGAAGTAAAATTTCTGGGCACACACTAAATATGTTTTCACGGTTTTGGTCGTATCTCGACCATCCGGAATACTTGGTCCTTCGTCCAACTCACCACTAGGACCTGAGATATTATACTATCCATTTATGAAAAGCTTCAGTAGGCTCTAAGCCAAAATTTTACCACTAACTCACAAACAATCTGCAAGTAACCTATTTTGGCTAGTTTTACTAATTTGGGCGTAATTCGGCCATCCGGATGAGTTACCACTCCATCCAAATCACCACATACACCTTGTATGTTGCTTCACCCAACTAAGTCATAACATCACAGGTCTTAAGCGAAACATATTTCGACATCACATCATTAACCTGCTGTCCCAATTTATCTATCCTAACAACCTTCAATTAAACAACCCAACTAGTGTTTCTAACATCATAACATCATTCTAATGCCATGTGAATCATCACAAACACATCAAGAACATTAAAACTCATCAAAATAAGAAAACCCATATAAAAAATATCCAATTTATCACGAAAATAAAAATAATACGAAGCTTTGGTGTTTATTCAGCATACTTACGAGAAGCACGAGATGGTTGTAGCGTTTGGAGTGAAACCCGACTCCGGTACGTATACACGAATCGAACTCCAGCGAAGTACGGCAACGAGGTAGAAATATTCTTAGTAGTTTAAGATATTACGTACAACGAAGTTGAATCACCATGGTTTGCAAGTTTGGTTCGTGTATAGTGACTTAGTGTTTCCCTTGGACTTGCGACGGTGCTACTGCTTGAACTTGCAAGATTGGTTGTCGTAGTGTTGTTTGCATGCATGGTGAAGATCTCTTGAAAGTTGGATGGTGGATATTGGAATTGAAACTTATTATACCAACTTGCTTCTGATGTTGTATATATGTAAAGTAGAAACCAACTTATGATACGCATATATGTAGCATGTGAAGTAGTGAAGTGGTGTTGAGATCACTCATACGCATGCATGATTTGGACCTCCATCTATAGTATGAATACTAAGCAGGTGGTCATCATGTCTACTAGTAGATTATCAACTCGAAGGTGGAGGTGGCGTTAATTAAATAGAGACTTAAGAACTAAGGAATTTACGCAGCACGTTAAAACTTTCAAAATATGTCATATATATATAGTATGCATGTCCTAATGCTACACGTATATGTATCATTGATGATGGGATGACACGTATGATATGAATTAGAAAAAAAAAGGAATTGATTTTGTATTTTTAGCATCAAATACTTGTATAGATTGGTCCCGGTAATTACTAACGTTAAGCCCTTAAGTCTCGTAACTTAAAACCGGGCAACATAAAAATGAAATACTTACAAAAATGTCTAAACTTGTCAAGACACCCCAACTAAGTTTATTAAAAGTGTGATAAGCTTAACGGAGTGTGCTTATGTTGTTAAAAACTAATAATGTAGGTTTGAGTAAGCATTGTGTGCGGTTTCACATTTTACAAGACGACATCTCGTTAAATAAACAGAAGTGAACGAAAATGTTTAAAGAGTACCGATTATAGTATTTGATTTTACGTAACGATAAGAGTCAAATAGAAAAAGTCAAATAGTCAAACGTCAAAAGGTAAGATAGTCATTCTATCTTATGAAAATTTATGTCACATTAGTTACTTGCTGTAATCGCGTAAATTGATAACGTTTAATGTTAAAAAAAATAGAGGTAGAAAATGGATATACATTCTTGCATTAGGATATTATATTAATTTAATACTAGGTGAAATTTACCGGTGGTTACAGTCTCACCCCCTTATGGTAACTTCGTCCCGAAGTTCAGTGAGTGTCGTCTGCTGACAATGTGGTTGAGTTCATTTTCACGTTCCTATGTGAATTCAGGAACTCTTCTCGAGTTTCCATTGAACCTTGACAATAGAAATGTGACTTTCCTAAGTTGTTTGATTTCTCAGTAGGTTCTCCGATAGGGTTAAGGCGTTCATCAATATGGATCTCTTCCAGAGAGATAATGAGTGCCTCACTCGTATAATGCTTCTCCTAATCGTACAACCTAATGACGTTGTATACACTTGTAAATTCGGGTGGTAGCTCGAATTTGTAAGCTATCAATCCAATTCAAATGAAGATTTTCGAATGATCTGACGTTGAGATGTCTGGGAAAAATGTGAGTGTTTATGATGGATTTTGATCTCACGCTCCCAAGTGAAATCAGGAATTCTCTTAAGGTGTTATCAGTGTGCAAAGGTTTTGATTAATATCAAGCTTCAAGTTGGTACATTCCAAGGGATAATATAAAATATAGATAATTGGAGGATTAACGAACTTCAGAGTAATGTTGCAGGGCCAGTTAAAGGCACCGCAGGTGTGAATGTTGTACCAAAGGTTAAAGGCTGCTCTTACAAAGATTTCATAAGTGGCAAGGTCAGAAATTTCAAAAGTATGAAATGAGTGGTTGGTTTAACTAGTTGGTTTGAAAGAACAGTGTCCTTCTTGGTGATGCTGTGTTGAAGACTGCAAAGTCAAATATTGCCATAAGCATTCTTCTAGGTGATGCTTGGTCAGGATGGAATGTTGTTGCACAATCTATTAGTATCGAAAATGCTTACAAAAATTGCTTGGGCTAAATTGATGAAGTTATTGATCAAGCAATATTGCCCTCGAAATGAGGTGCAAGAAATGAAGGTGATTTTGGAACCTTGCTGTCAGAGATATTAATATCACGAGTTATATCTGTTGCTTTGAAGAGTTGGCAGTAGTGTGCCCAAAGATGGTTTCAACCAATAAGTTCATCTGAGAACTTCCACTTGGTATTCAAGAGAACGTAACTTTGTTTGATCCACTCACATTGGATGAAACAATTCAGATGTCTCGTAACCTAGTGGATTGAGTTGTACGAGCTCAGACTGCTCAAGGATCCAACGACAGCAAAAATAACAACAATAACAAGTAGTGATGAGATGTGGAGAGTTAGAACGTTTCGAGAAATAATGTTCCCAAAATAATGGCCAACAAATGAGAGGAGCTCAAGGGAGAGCTTATGTGATGGATGATGGGATATCGCACCTAGTTTGTTAGTTCGAGACTGACTAAGTCCATTAGCTCAAGAGTGTAAAAAGTCCGTTAGCTCAACAAACGGTTCTTGTTTGTAAGGATTTGCACAACAAAAGTGATAACTTAAGAACTTCTAACACAACACTCATACTTAACCGATGAGTTACAAGGTGATGTATTATGAGATGTCGTAAGTGTTCCGAGAATACGGAATGAATGTTTACACTCATCCTCGAAGACAAGGAGTAAAATAATCTGAGAAGGCGCCATAGCGTTCAAAAGAGTTGGTGAGTTCATAGTTAGGAAATAGTTTTCTCACAATGTTTGAGAAATAAGAAAGACCATTAAATGTTTATTATTTATTGTTCCATAACAAAGAGTTTGATCTACTCCGAAGATTTAGTTCAATTACAAAAGAAGGTGTTGGTTATCCTTCAAAGCTGTTCAAGGAAGCAATTAGTTTATAAGATGATTACAGTATAGTACTATAGTTTATGAAACAGTTTGTAAAACCATTTATTGAGTAATGAGGGAGATATTTTATTATTTGCAAATTAATAGTAAATCGTAGTTTGTGATTTTGTATTTGAAGCAATAACTTGGTCAGGAAATTTTTAAAACGGCTTATAGGGTAATAGAAAAAGATTTATTATTTATAGCGTATTAGTGAAATTGCAGTTAAATTTTGTGATATTTTGGTAAGACAACAATCAGGTTATAAAATAACTCGTGAAATGATTTGTAACTAATTCTTAGAGTAAATAAGAAAACAATTTATTAATTGCCAAATAGTAGAAATTTTTGCAGTCACTTTTTGATTTAGTATCAAGTAGTAACTTGATCAATGAATAATTTGTAAGATGATTTGTATAACAGTTTACAGGGCAACAGGAGGACAATTCACTGTTTATAAATTATTAGTAAGGTCGGAAATTCTTGGTTTTATGGTATAATAGTAAAGCATTTTGTAGAATGACCGCAAAATGGTCGGCAAAATTATTGCAGGCAGTTTGTATGTCAGATAATGAAAAGTTTATTATTTCAGAAGGGGGAAGCATGGCAAATCGTTGGTATTCCTTAGAGATGAGTAGGGGATTAAGTATATGTTCCCAGAAATAGTGGCTCTAGTTACAAGTTAACTCTTGGTATGTTTCTAGATCATCAAAAGTTTTAGTGGTTCGTTCGTTATTTATGTTTAGCAAGTTCTATAAATTTGGCGTTTCTCAGTCGAAGTCGTAGGAGTCGCCGAGTCTCTAATAGACTTAATCTTGCCGGGATCTACGTGGATACTCTGACTATCGATCACTGGACTAAGAAATTTCACGACCAGAATCCAAAATTCACATTTGGAGAAAGAGACTCGAGTAAAGAGAGTAAACAAACACAGTCGATGTAGATAACTAATTCCAGCGTATAATTCAATAAGTCAATTCTTAAGTGGTCCTAGGATGAGTCTCAGATGTTCTTCGTGCCCCTTTCTTCCACTCCGAGTAAACCAAGACATCATCTATGGAAACTATCATAAACTTATCCAAGTAGGGTTTGCACACTCGATTCAGGAGATCCATGAACACGGCAGGTGCATTAGTTAACCAAAATGGCGTAACTTAGAAACTTATAATGGCCATAACGGTTTTTAAATTTAGTCTTCAGTGCGTCCTCTCAGACTCTAACTTAATGATACCCAGATTACAGATCGATGTTTGAGTAAGCACTAGATCCTTGGAGTTGATCAAATAGATCAGCAACACCTGGTACTAGGTTTATTCGGAACTCTTAACTATCTAGACGGAGGTACTCAGTCTTCAGGGGACACTTCGGAAAGGTCTCGAACAATCGGCACATGACTAATCTGCTTTACTTCCTTCTCTTTATCCTTCTTTTCCATAAATCGAGCCAAAAAGAGGGTATTATCCTTCTCTATGTGCTTCTGGGCTTTGGGGCAAGAAATGATATTCAATCTAGACAAATTTCCACCAGTACTACCGGCTCCGTATAATGTCAAAGTCTCATCATGATAAGGTACACGAACAATCCTTTCTTCACAGCAAGTAGCTGCACGGCATTTGGGCAACCAATCTATACTAACGGTAATCATCGAAACTTCTCAGTAAAACGGGCATAAGATCGACATTTCGATAGCAGAAACATTTTGTAGGGCGACCATAAAATGGTCTACAGAGTAATCGAATTCAGCTCATATGAGAATAACAGCACGGCTCATGATCTCATATGAGGGTAGCAAAGACAACTGGTATTTCTAAAGGACGAGTGAAGAATTAGGCATCTGCCTCTAAAGAACGCAGTTCAGGTTATTTCTCACGGTCTTATCATCTCTGTTGGGCATGGTAGAAAGTTCAGAGTACAAATCCGGAGGAGAAAGTTAATTACTACTAGTAATCAGTCGATTGGCTCGGTAGTGTATTTAGTACTTAACGAAGAAGGGTACAACGTTCGAGTTCATAGTCATATTTTCAAAAGAAATCCAACTACAAGTCGAGATCAAGTCAAGCTCCAAATACGAGTAAACGTCAATAGTTCACAATGGGTACGATAAAGGATCACACATCGATTGAGTGTAAGGTACATATCGATAGGACAATATCAGTAGAGTGTCATTCATAAAACAACATAGTAGGATAACATGGATAAAACGGTATCAATAAAACAACGTCGATAGGAATACATCAATGGAGCATAAGGTACAACACCAATAGTGCGTGAGGTATTACATCAATAAAGCGTAAGGTATAACCTTAATCGAGTATTGTTGATGAAACAACGTCGGTAGAACATTATCGATTCAGAAAGATTAACAACATCGAGTGGATAACTTCGATTGAATAATATCGAGTGAACGGCATCGATTTGGAAAAATAAACAACAATCGTTCCGAGACAAGGCTTGGGGTAGGGGGTCCGTAACAAAACCACAATCAAGGCAAGGCTGAAATAAAGTGGCAAATCAAGGCAAGTCAAACATAGTCACGATTAATTCCAAAACACTCCAGTAAGTTCAATGAACTTATTACGATATCAAGCGTGTCGAGATACGCAAATCGAATTCAAATGGTGACCAATCAGGTCTAACTCGACCCAACATAAAGCACGATTAAACGTTTTCATTAATTCCGAAAGTAATTCATAGTCGTAACATAACCAAGCGGCGATGAAAGACGTTCCTAAAAGTGGAAAAATAACACTATGAATAAGTATTGTGATGCCAGTGTGTTGTGTGTAAGGTTAAAATTTTATCATGTCCATGCTCGTTTACACATACAAAATCATTTCGTTTCCCCAAAACAAAAATAACCATCCCAAGCATTGCAAAGTTCGCCTCAGGGTTGGACATAGGTGATCAGTCTATGCCCTTTCTCCCTGGTGAATATAGGTGATCAATCTATATTCACGTGAACTTTGAAATACTCGGCTCAGTTACACTAGCAATAAGTCCTTTACTTTTAGAAGTTGTTACGAAAAAGTAAAACGAGCATTGCATTTATGTGAGGGATAAGGCGTAGCGCTGTGGTACGTAAACATACGTATAAGAAAGCAATCATATTTCATAGTGAGATTAGGTGGATAGTAATATAATACATATCTCATCAAGTATGACTTCAACAAGTCAAAATCGAGGCATCACCTTGGCAGGCAGGCATGTATCGGTCATAGGGTTAAGTTTTCATAATAGTAGTTATAGTCTAGGTTTCAAAAATACCTAGTTCTCTATAACCGAAGCTCTGATACCAATCTGTAACACCCCAAAATAATGGTTTGCAGTGAAAGTAAGTGTTACTGTGGTGCTACTCGATTGGTACCACAACACGAAGTATAGAACAACAATTTGACTTGAGAAATCTAATTAATAAAGATCTGTGGTTACATCTTTCAAAATGTATATTATGAAATGTAGGCCCATAAAAAGAATTTAAGTGGTCCCCAAATTTCATCAGAGTCTTCTATGATCATGCCATGCAAATGCCCAAACGCCTCCCAATTTTAGCTATCGCCTACAATCCTGAAAAGACATACTAAAGTGTCAACACAAAGGTTTGTAAGTTCACAGGTTTTAATACATCAAGTAGTTTCCAAAACAGTAAGATCAATTGCTTGTCAAAGTTTCGAAAGGGTCCATTATGTATGCAGCGCGTTCATGGCATAAAGGTTCCACTACTTAAGCCGATTCAGCCAAAAATTTCCCCTACGTGCAACATGCTCTAACCTAGCATGAGAAGGTGATACTATGCACTCCGGTTAGTAGAGTGAGGGGATGGCTCTACCCCTAAATAGCGCTATCCATAGATATCAATGGCTCCTCCCGTACAGTGGGAGTGAGTTAATAAGTAGTGTAGTAACAGGGGACTTTTACAGTCGTACATAGGCGCCAAACATAAGCATACATACCAGTTTGCACAGTATAGCAGAGCATAGCTCAGTAGATTGAATCAGTTCAGTAAATCTATAATTTCATGAATGCACAACCAATTTAGTTTTAAGTAATCATAGCATGCTTTTCACCCCAAAACGAGTAAAACAGTAAAATGGGGCTGTGAAACTCACCTTGGTCCGAAGAAATACAAGAATCACAACTAACACGACTGGCATTGAGAAATGTAACACAGTAGTATAACAAGTAGGTAGTAACGCACAACGATACAAGAGTACCGACACAGCGGTACGTCTTTGGCACAACCTAAAAGACGTGACGCGACTTAGAATGATAAAGAAGATTGATACGTAAAAGTAAATCAAAAGATCACGAGATATGTTTTCGAGATAAACATGGCATTGCACTAAGACTTAACCCAAGGTATTTGTACTCAAAGATTGATGTTAAACCTGGTCTTATAGGTAATAAAACACCTACTAAGTTTCATTCTTAACCTCTTGTTTTACCAATGTGTTTCTACACGTTTTAGATTTCAAAACAAGACGTAAAATTTTAAATTCTGGATTTGACTCTACTTCATGGACCTCTAACTCCTAATCTATAAATGATATGGATATAAGGCTTTCACCCTTGGATAGTCCTTTGAGTCTAGTTTTAAAAAACCTAGACCTCAACCTTTAAAAGTTTCAGAATCATGTGAAAAGACTATTTTACCCCTGAACATCCAGTCCAGAATATTTTCTGAATTTTACGCTCTTACGGAAATGGTCATAAATCCTAAACTATGATAGCAATTGAAGTGAGACAACTTGGAGGTGTTAGCCTAAGATCTCTACTACAGGTCTCAACTTTTATTCCAACACTTTTAGTGTAAAAACCTGGAGTTAAACTCCTTTTTTTTAAACAGTGGTTCTGAACTGGTTCATTTTAGCAAAACGGTCATAACTCACTCATCCGGAGGAGTTGATAAACCTTCCAATTAGCCACAAGGTCCTCATATATTGTACCCTTCACCCATGTAAAAACCCAGTAGCCTCTAGTAAAAAAATTATTCGTTACAAGTAAAACAATCTGCAGTAAAATTTCTGGGCACACACTAAATATGTTTTCACGGTTTTGGACGTATCTCGACCATCCGGAATAGTTGGTCCTTCGTCCAACTCACCACTAGGACCAGAGATATTATACTATCCATTTATGAAAAGCTTCAGTAGGCTCTAAGCCAAAATTTTACCACTAACTCACAAACAATCTGCAAGTAACCCAATTTGGCTAGTTTTACTAATTTGGGCGTAATTCGGCCATCTGGATGAGTTACCACTCCATCCAAATCACCACATACACCTTGTATGTTGCTTCACCCAACTAAGTCATAACATCACAGGTCTTAAGCCAAACATAATTCGACATCACATCATTAACCTGCTGTCCCAATTTATCTATCTTAACAACCTTCAATTAAACAACCCAACTAGTGTTTCTAACATCCTAACATCATTCTAATGCCATGTGAATCATCACAAACACATCAAGAACATTAAAACTCATCAAAATAAGAAAACCCAAATAAAAAATATCCAATTTATCACGAAAATAAAAATAATACGAAGCTTTGGTGTTTATTCAGCATACTTACGAGAAGCACGAGATGGTTGTAGCGTTTGGAGTGAAACCCGACTCCGGTACGTATACACGAATCGAACTCCAGCGAAGTACGGCAACGAGGTAGAAATATTCTTAGTAGTTTAAGATATTACGTACAACGAAGTTGAATCACCATGGTTTGCAAGTTTGGTTCGTGTATAGTGACTTAGTGTTTGCCTTGGACTTGCGACGGTGCTACTGCTTGAACTTGCAAGATTGGTTGTCGTAGTGTTGTTTGCATGCATGGTGAAGATCTCTTGAAAGTTGGATGGTGGATATTGGAATTGAAACTTATTATACCAACTTGCTTCTGATGTTGTATATATGTAAAGTAGAAACCAACTTATGATACGCATATATGTAGCATGTGAAGTAGTGAATTGGTGTTGAGATCACTCATACGCATGCATGATTTGGACCTCCATCTATAGTATGAATACTAAGCAGGTGGTCATCATGTCTACTAGTAGATTATCAACTCGAAGGTGGAGGTGGCGTTAATTAAATAGAGACTTAAGAACTAAGGAATTTACGCAGCACGCTAAAACTTTCAAAATATGTCATATATATATAGTATGCATGTCCTAATGCTACACGTATATGTATCATTGATGATGGGATGACACGTATGATATGAATTCGAAAAAAAAGGAATTTGTTAATACAAATAAGCCGTTAAAACGTTTATTTATATTTTACGATCTTCTAATGTTTTGTCGATAACAAAAGTAAAATCATTTTAACGAAACAAATAAAATACGTAAATGGTTTGAGTTAATAGTTTGCTAACACACTTACGTTTTCACATAAAACACTAAAACAAGTATAAGTGATTTTATGATTTAAATACATATGTACAACAACTAGTGTTTACATATTGGGTTAGCATATACTTAAACTAAGTATACTAAAATGGGTAAAAACAAGTATATACTAAATGGGTAAAAACTAGCAAACGGTATTGACCCATAACCCATGGTTTTATATATACCACTTAACCAAGTTCATTGTATCTAGAAAAGAAAACCATGGATCAACCCATAACCCATGACCCATGACCCATAACCAAAAATACCCATGGGTAAAGAGGAGCGTTTCACGGATCCCTGGCTTTGTGCTAGCCGGATCCCAAGTGGAAGGGATCCGTGGGATCCGGGGAAACAGTAGAGAATTTTCTCTATAAATAGAGACCCATTTCTTCCTTTCTATTCATCACTTAACACACATACTTCCCTCTAGTATTCTAACCCTCTAACCTCAGATCCAAGTGATCTATGTAGTTTTTCTTTTGTTTTTGTGTGATCTTCTAGGTTCCTCTTAAAGGAAAGATCACCACTTCTTGAAGACGTGCAAGCTCAAGTCCATGAGTTGCCATGATTCGTCATCATCAAGACAACGAAGGTTCTCTTGTTGATAGATCTACCTTTCTCCATAGATGTTGGGTTGAAGGCATTAGTAAAGAATGCCGAAAGTGTCAAGATGAAAGCATTAGTTAAAGGTGCTCATCATCCGTGTAAAAGCATTAGTGAAGAATGCTAAAGGTGTCAAGACGAAGGCATTAGTGAAGGGTGTCAAGCGTTGTGTCAAAGACATTAGTGAAGGATGCCGATGAATCAAATCAAGTAGCATTTGGGAAGAATGCTTAGGTCGTATAATTGATGAGGTGCATCGTTATACATATAAGTATTTGTTTATTTACAAGGATGGTGATATCCTTGATGGTGTTGTAACAAGGAGTAGATCTCATTGAGATTAGGTGTTGTGTCGTGAAGGGTAGTAGTTCCTCCATAGTAATGGAACTAGGTGCTTAGCCTAGTACCTAATAAAGGGTAGGCGACGTTGTGATAGGATTAGTTCTCCTAAGGTGTGAAAGAACTCGGTGGTTAGCCTAGCACCGTATAAAGGGTAGGTGACGTTGTGTTAGGTGTGGTTCGCCTTGGTGTGAAAGAACTCGGTATTTAGCTTTGTACCGGAAAAAGGTTAAGCGACGTTGTGAAGGCTTCTCCGCCATAAGGATATTGGTGTAGTGCTTACGAACTCTCGAGTAGGTGACTCGAGGAGTGGAGTAGGGCAAGGAAGGTGTCCTTGTAGCCGAACCACTATAAATAACTTGTGTCGTGGTGATGTGCTTCTTACTCTTTATCTTTCCTTACACGTTTATATACTTATCTATCAACGTCCAACATAAACAAATTAAATAGATTGACATAAGTCGATCTAAACATTTAAAAGGAAGTTTTAAATTGGTAAAACTATTCAACCCCCCCTTCTAGTTTTCCACAATTGGCATCAGAGCTTCGTTACCAAGTTTCTTAAAGTATGTTGTACCTTAAAGACTTGATACGATCCGTGTATGTTTGAAAACTACAAAGAAGGATTTTTTTTGGGTCATACTTTTTTAAATCATTTTGTTGGACATTGATAGATGACTCTAACAACTTTAGTTCCTAAGAAATCTTCATGCTAGAATCTCTCCAAAATCTTCATTCAAAGAATAATGAAGTCAACATTCAAGGAAGGATCTAAAAACTAATCACAACTTACGTACACCAAGTACAAATGTTTACTTTAAAAGCTCATGAAGTATCTTTGGTATTATGCCAAACCAAGAAGCATAGAGGTATGTTTTACTTTTCATTAGATAGGTTACATGAGTTCAATTTATTTTCATAAGTTCTCTTTGTTTATTTATCTCTAACATCATTAGAAGTCTCTTTCGTCACTTTTCCATCTTTTTCATCATCGGGAATAATACTCCTTTTGATTCGTCAAACTAACGCCGTCATCACATATGAACCTTCGATATGTGATTCATCAAAAGCCGTCATCCAAAAACAATCTTCATCTAATACCTCCGAACTATTTTTTAGTAAGCTAATTTATAAGCCTACTACAAAAATAATGCCAAACAACCCCTTTTCTGTCCACAGTAGCCGGATCCTCCTAGTTGTACTAGCCGGATCCCAAACATAAAGGATCCGGGGGAACCGTGGAACAGAACTCAGCTATACGCTTTCAAAAATTCACCACTGATTGTTTTTCCCTCTATTCACACAACACAAAAACGACCAAGCTACAGAATTCATCCTCATTGGCTTCCATACTTTCAAGTATCCCCTCCTAGAACACCATTGTAAGTAATTACATTAACTTGTTATAAATTTCATCATCCTCATCCTAGGGTTTATGGTTTCTTAATATCTAATCAATTAACTCAATTAGGGTTTTTCAAACTAATCATGAAAAGGGGGATTTTAACAAAATCACTTTGTGTTCACAACATTGTTAATACAAATCAAAACCATAAACCCATTCCAACTAATTTCTCTTAATTGAAAATTTGTATTTTTAGGATCAACCATGCCCAAAGCCACTCAACAAGATCATCATGACACTGTCCATTACCTTACTCACTACTATCGTAAAAGGGGATTGACCAAAACCGACCGTAAAATATTCAAAAGCCTTGTAAAACGACTTATCCATGAAGGTCGTGTAGTCAAGGAATGTTTCCTTGAAGATACCGACATTCGTCAAGTTTTCTCGACAATCAATTTTGATTGTCTCCTTGACATAGATGAACAAATTTGTCCGGTCTTCATTTTTGAATTTTACAAAAGCTTTAGGATCATTAGAAACACCGACAATAGCATCTCAATCACCTTCATCATCAACAAACAAAACTTTATTTTTCCTCTCAACACCTTTCCTCAAATTCTTCGCATTCCCTGTGAGGGAATTTGTATGTACTCACAAGATTGGGCAATTAACGCTCAAAACCATGCACTTGATCCTAAGCCTCTCTATAACACTCCTCTTGACGATCCCGAAACCATTAGAGATACTATCTTCAAAGTTAGGACCGACTAATCTCGTTACGACCGTAACAAAAAGCTTATTCACCGTGATCCCTTTCAAATGGAACTTTTCGAAATGCATCCCATGTTTAGAAAATGGGAAGAAATCCTTAGGGAAAATGTCATTAGCCTAGTTGGAAACAAAGATCATCCAAACGCATGTCTTGTGCAAATGATCTGTTGTCTTACCCACAAAAGGCCATTTAATCTTGCCTATTACATGGTAAGGAGAATGGCTGGGGTATTCAAAGCTTCCAACATGGTACTTCCATATGGTATACTCCTAACACGACTTTGTAAGTATGTTGGTACATTGCAACCATCTCCTATTAACGATGATCATTACCTTTCCGATCACGTCATGGTACCTCTTATCAAACAACGCTCTAAACGGTTCATGGTTAATGGAGAGAAACCTGAAGCTCTCTCGGACTCCTCGGCCGGTGAAGAAGAAGATGAAGATGAGGAAGATGTTGACCCCGTAGCCAACATCAAATTAGAAATCCTTGAATACCACAAACAACTTCCAACCATTCCAAACGAGACCGCGGAATTTAAACAATTGAGGGGCATGATTCAAAACCTCACTAAGCCGTCAAAAAGGAAAAGAAAGGATTGACGAAAGAGACAATAGGATTTTGCTTATTTTCGTTTATTTTATGTTTGGATGATTACGTGTTAGTTCTTTTGGTTTATGGATATTTGGATATTGTTACTTTATCATACTTTTAAAAGTGGTGTCTTGTGATGACACGCTTGTTTCTATTTCTTTATTTGTTGATTTATTAGTGTGCAAAATCTGCACATCATTTCTATGTAGATTCTGATCTGCAGATGCCGGATCCCAAGGGTTAGCCTAGCCGGATCCCTTCCTTAAGGGAACCGTGGGATCCGTGACATCAGATCAACAATTCAGCATCTCTTGCATCAAGATAACTTTCTAGATAACATCTCATTAGCTAAGCATATGTTTTTAGAATCCAACTAGAACCTTTTCAAGGATGAGAAAGGCTTAGACTCACTAAAGGCTTACTTAAAATCTTAGTCAAAATGCCTCTTGATTTATCAACACATCAAAGCTCACCACATTTCCGCCTCAATAACCCACAAAATGTTTCTCATCTTTCAAAACACTTAAGTGGACAAATTAAACAATTTTAGGAATTTGTTTCCAACCATTTTTATCTCAATGTGATACAAAAATTAGCCTTTTCAATTCTTGTGATTTGTTAAGATTTTTTTTTTAATTTTACCTCATGCTTAAATCTGATCACTAGGATCATTTATTATGACTTAACACCACAAAACTCTTAGTGTTATCCTTGGACATTCATTGGTAGTCATCTTGTCCCATCTCCTTTCAATAAGAAACAATCATTTGCTATAACACTTATTACCTTTGATCATTCAAGTATCCTCTCATCCTAAAATACTTAGGAGAACTGAAACACTCAAAATAAGATAGGCTTTAGCTCCTAGAAACCTCATTTCAAACCTATCATAACTACTGAGAGTCGGATCCCTAGGAATAGCTTAGCCGGATCCCTCCAAGGAGGGAACCGTGGGATCCGAGTGACAGTCTGTGTCAAACATTGCTAAAACAATCATTTCAACTGGTCTTCCTAACTCAAACACTCCATCTCATCTTAAATGAGTTCCTAGATCAGTGAAACTCTGAACCTCAACTTTGTGCATGTTAATCATCACATTTCCAAGAACATTAGTGGATTAAGTCTTAAATGCAATTGCCAAGTTCTTCCCTTTATAAGCCATATTAGTCATCAAACACAAACACAATTATCAGCAATTGCAACCATCTCCCTTTGTCTTTTCATCATGAGAAAAGCTCCTAGTGCTAACTCATTCACTCAAGAACCACCCAAGAAACTTGCTAGAATCATACACGAAGTTTCATCAACCGAATCATCTCCGGTTAAGTCCACCAATGCTAGGATTTCCCCTACACCAAGGAAACCAATCAAACTAATCCCCAAGAAGAGTGTTCCCACTAGGATTTTATCACCAAACTCTACTATACCAAACATACCCTCCACAACTCAACCAACATCATTAGTGCCTAGAGCCACCTCACAATCATCTCCACACTCTCTCAATGTAGAAGAGTTACCTTCTTGGCCATCTCATCTTTCACCATTACCAACAAATTCACTTGAAAAGATTGAGCAACAAAATCAAAGTGTTGAATCAACACTTGCTCCAAAAGTTAACTCTATCATCCCTCCCAATAGTCCATTTTGGATTATGAGAAGACATCAAAGGCAACCACCCAACCATATGGAAGTTGATGCTTCTTTACCTTCACCCTCAAACATTGTAGAGCCGTCACTTAAAAAGCCTCTACCAATTCCTCCTTCATTTGAAGATACTCAACCCACTTCACTTGAACTTCCATTACAAGAAATTCAAAACCATGACAAGGATTGCTATCATTGTAAACATGTTGAAAGGTTGATACATGAACTACGTGAAGAGCAACGTTTCATGTTTTATCACCTCCTCGAACGTTTCGAAGAGGTTAACAAACCTAAACTACAATGAGCATCATAGTCAAAAGCTCAAACTTAGAACGTTTAGGAAACCTTTCTCATCCTTGATCATCATTAAGTCTTAAGTTGAATCTTGAATTTGGGTAACTCATTAGCATTAGTAGTACTTGTATGGCTAGTTCATTCTCTTAGTCTTAGAGATTTGTTTGGTTATCTCTTGTTTTATTGAATGACATTTTTATGTTCTGATTATTCTGTGCGTTGTGCTCTTTGTTGCACACATATATTAGTGTAACATATTGGATTTCATAAACACATAAATAAGCTCAACAATGGATCGAATAGTATAGAGTTTAGAGAGAGAAAGTGGGATCCTTTCTAGAGAGAGAAAGTGAAAGAAAACATAGAAGGTTAGATTAAGATGAATGAAAGGTCCAACCCTCTACCTTGGGAGGTAGAGGGTATATATAGTTACAAACTAAACGTCCTCCTTCGGACTGTGGATCAGGCATACAGTGGGTAAAGACCCGTCCTTCCTCCACGGTGTTGCTCTAAACTAAATAACTAACTAATAAAACAGTAAATAACGATATGTCTACGAGCTAACTTATGCTAGATTATATTTGGGGTGATCGACTCTTCACTATGGAATTTCTAATTCCTAACAATCTCCCCCTAAGGGAGGTCACCCCATATTTTACATTTCAAATCCTAGCATTCTATTTAATCTTCAGTCTTGAGCTCGTAGACATTAATTCTTCAACATCTGCATCTTTGTGCTTTTGCAGTGATTCTTTAAAGTCCGATAACTTTGTACTTTAAGTGGAGGCCTTTATACTGATCCACATCATTGATGATCTTCGAGCTTTAATTGAGATCATCAGCCACAGTAAATCTCTGGATCACCCTTTATTGTGTTGCCATCATGTGAAGTTGTGACTTTCGGACCGACATGCTCACACATTCTGGATCATGACATCTTTCCATCAGAGTAGCGGAAGCTTTACTGGTTCATGATATTTGTAGCAGCGTAGCAGAAGCATAGTATAAAAATATCAGAACCAGGTTATGTAGATATGCACCAGTCATGATTTCTTCAATTAAGTGTGGATGCTGTGAGCATGTGGCTTTGGATTGACCGCTCAATTCTGATCAGCTGCAACCGTCCAAATGTACCTGCAAACAACAGTTAGCAATAAAACACACGAAAGTGTCTTTGATCACTTTCGTTGAATTGAGGTACACGGCCCATGGTTCCCCGTTGATCAGTACAAGTACTGCCTGTGATCAGGTAGGATTCCTAAGAATCTCCTTGACAGGGTTTCGCAGCTGCTCTAGCCGTTCTCAAACCGGAACGTCTCAAAGAAGATAACACGGAGTGAGTGAACCAGCAAATTGAGATTCACTGATTGATGAAAAATGATTTGAAAAACAATCGCGTATTGCTTGAAGAAAGAGTTTTGCAATACGACGAAGGTTTTATGAGAAAGATCAATTTTTAATCAAAAATACCTTTTGTATTTGAAAAGAGTACACATTCGATGTGCTAGTGAAAAGAAGAGATTCGCACATCGAACGGTTTTTCTAAAAGTATTTTTCAATCAGAGATACTTTTTGAATTTGAAATGAATACACATTCGACGTGCTAGAGAAAAGAAGGTTTGCACATCGAACGGTTTTTCCAAAAGTATTCGTCAATTCCATTCCTGGACCAAGGTTGATTCAAGAGTGAATCGCCCCATCGTTTCTATCCAGTTGTCACAAGCTTGATCTTACGAGAAGATCTCACATGTTACCCACCAGGAGCTTGTTTGATGTTGGCTCTAGAAGGATTTCCATCTTCATTGTGAATATTTTTACATATCACTCGGATGTTCTGGCAATACCACAAGGATAATGCGTAGGACTCTTAATATATTCTTACTTTCCACATTGTGTGAAACAGCAAGTCTTCAAGAATAGTGTCCTAATGAGATATTGTGGATGATCTCTTGGCTCTAGACTCAATAGTGCATTTTTGGTTCCTTTGCCGGAGACTAGGGAGAGGGTCTCCTTCTTCAATATCAACAATCTCTAAGGGAAAGTCGATAGATTATGTAGATTCCCCGTGAGAATGAAACAAGCCCTTTTAAGAGGAACTTGAGTGGTTTGGGAAGTTTAGTGCAGTGCATCACTGGGTCCATGATGTCTTGTCTTCAATACCAGTGTTACCTTAGTAACCACCAGTAGCATATGAATTTAACCCGGTTTCTGCCCTAAGGTTGAATTGATGGAGGGCTATTTCTTTTCACCCTTTTCTCATTCATTTCTTTTTCATTCTTCAACCCCTTCAGTGCTTACCGAGACTTCATTACTAGAACCTTGTTGGGTTTATTCCAGTACTAGTTCTGTCTCAGTCCGCACTCTTCCCATTTCTCATTTTTCTCCTTTTTTTCAATATACCTAAGGACTCTACACTATCTAGTGGATTGTCCCTGGGTAGATCCCTCCGGTTCTGGCGGATCGTGGGAACTAATACCTAACCTCACCATCCTTATAACTCCAGACATAAAGTAAAATGGTCGGTCTTTTGGTACAGTTCATTCTTCCTTGAAACGAATTGAAAAATCATTTGGAAAAACAATCAAGGTACTTGTGATACGAGATCAAAGCATTTTGTACCTTAATAGTTTTGATCATTTTAGAAATGCTCCCCCTCAACATGTACAGATGATATTGAAATTGTTTGGCACATGGAGACAAGAGTTCTTTGAAATAATTTCTTTGAAATAATTTCATGATCACAATTTTCTTAGAAAAAGCCTTTTGATTTTCTTTGGTAAATTCTCTTCCTCAATATGTGCATAGGATATTTGAAATCATTTTTTCACATAGAGGCAAGAGATCTTTTGAAGCACATTTACGATCACACAAGCCATTAAGAAACCATTTAAAACTCAATCAAGGTACTTTATGTTAAAACATAAAAGCATTTGCACCTTGATAGTTTCTTTTCTTTAAAAATGCTCCCCCTCAATATATGCTTCGAGATTCGAAAGCGTTTAGCACATACGAGAGAGCAGCGTGCACAATTAAATCAAAACGATCACCTTTTATCAAATTTCATTATTAAATCACAAATTCTCCCCCGATCAAAAATATCAAACCCTTTGAGATTTTGGATCCCAAGTGATTTAATAAGGTTTATAAAACATGGGAGAAAATGTGCCTAATTTAAAAACTCATCTAGTTTTTGGATAAATGCTCCCCCTCAACATGTGCATTATGTATATTGAAATAGTTTGGCACATGGAGGCAAGAGTGCCTTTGAAGGACTAAAACCAATTCCATTAAAACAGATTTGAGATTTAAATCACGATCTCTCACCCGATCAAAGATTTCAAACCATTTTAGATTAGTGATCCCAAAAGATTTAAATAATTTAGAAAATTTTGGGGAAAGACGTGGCAAGATTTGATTTTGAAAAATGACAGATAAGGATCATTTTAAGACATTAAAGATTGTTAGTATCAGGTATGATTGTTTTAAGAGATCTTTTAGTAAAATAAAACAATTTCACAATCAAACAAGAACAGAAAAAATTTCATTTTGACAGATCTTTGAGTTTTAAAGAAAATCATACCATGACATAACATTAAATCTTTAGATCACCACTTTGTTTCGTACAAACCGGACCTTTTATGAAGAAATATCGTTTGAAAATATTTTATTTTAAATCACACTCCCCCTCAATCCATGACATAAGTCAATGATTGAGTGACTTATGTTTTGATAAAATGAAGTCCGGTGATTTTTAGAATTTAGTCCAATTTATTTTCAAAACAATATTTTTCCATTTTCCAAAACAATATTATTAAAAGTTTTAGAAAAATGGTATCATTTACTACTTGTCCTGCACAAAGATACATTAGGTGGTTGAGAAGCTTCCATTGTTGCTGTAGGGCTTGGAAGAAAACCGTCTGCCGATGCAGTGAGACTTCTTCTTACGTTGCATTTTGAATGCCAACTGAGGTCAAATTAAGCTCCGTTTCTTCAATCACTTAGAAGAAAACCATCTGCTGATGCAGTGATACCTCTTACGTTGCATTTATGCCAACTCTCCATTGAAGTCTAATTAAGCTCTGTTTCTTCATTTGTCAACCCAAGATATCGTTACCCTTTCCTTGCGGCATCCAATCATGTTCATTTATGGGATCCGGATCGGGAACATTCTTATATACCAATATACCTGCATATGTTAGTGAACACACATACAAATATATGGTGGTCGACAACACCCAAACAGCAATCGATTAATAAAAGTCAATCCAACATATCAATCAGATCATGTAAGGTATGGGAATAGTGTGTTTCTCAAACTCTAATCATCTAAACCTAACAATCATATCCTAGAAACCTAGTCCTTCAACATAGGCAATTATATTTTTTTCAGATAAGCACGTAGGATAATTAAGAAAGTCCGTTAGATGATATAAATTTGAAAACATTCTCCCCCTCAATCAATGACTTATTTTCTGAAAAGATTAAAAGCGCTGAAGTCATTGATTGAGTTTCAATTTTCACAAAAACTCTGAATCTGATAGATTTACAAGCAACTCATTTACCACCATTTTAGAAAACAACAAATATTTTTCTGAAGAATTTATAGACGGAAAAATATTTGAGTAGGAACAACAGTCCTTCGACATATTTTCCTCATTTGTTTTTAGGATAAGTGCACGAAATATTTGAAAAATTGGTTTAGCGCATCACTTTCCTTTCTTTTGAAGAGCGGGTTGCTATCTGAAATAATAGCAAACCATAGTTTAAGCATGGGTTACAGTCTGAAGTAACTGTAAGCCATTATTTGAAGCCCGGGTTACAGTCTGAAATAACTGTAAGCCATAGTTTGAGACATGTTTAAAAAATATTTACACCTCCTGCTCGAACTTCATCTATGGTCCCGTGCCATTATTGAATGACATTTCTAAGACCGTAGATGTTATCGATACCAGAAGACATGTCTTGAGAAAAACATATTTTTTGGTATTTTTAAATTTTCTGATTTTTATGGATTTTTGATGATTTTATATTTTTCTATTTGTTTTTGTTGGTTTTATATTTTTGTATTTTGATTTTTGATAAATATTTACAAATAGAATAGATGATATAGTTTAAGAAGATGATGATACGAGTACCGAGATAAGGATATCGAACAGCACGTTGTAAAAGATAGAAATCGTCATCTCTTAAACTTCCACCACCAAAGCTTTCGAGGCTCCAGAATAGAAGATAGAACCTGAGCCTTTGAGAAAGAGAGACTTTGGCAGCTTCCCCTCATACTGTCAATCTTCGAATAAAGACCATTTTCCCAAGAAGAAGAATGAGAAGAGAAACAGTCTCATTGAATGAAGCTCAGCACCACGAAGAACATGAGAACACCGAGGTAACAAGTTAAGTCATTGATCGACTTAGCGGTTATCAAATCCGGAATAACTGATGAAGACCGATCACATGAACCTGTTGTGCGTCCCCGATGTACACATTACTCTTCAAGATTGACCAGTTGTCTTATGCAGGGGAACAATACATCAACATCTTCATATTACCAAATACATTCCAGTTAACTTCCATATAACCAATCAGCCCATAATGTACACAAGTACCCAACCAGAGTAGAAACAACAACATCACACTAACTGGTTGAATCACTGATCTCCTCTGCAGATGTCAACTCTAGAATAACTGATTAAGCTCGATCATGTGAATATGTTGTCCGACCCTGATATACACATATATCTCCTCTGATCGTTGCGATCTCATCAGAATCATCATTACATTGTGTACATGAAGCACTAACCGGAAGCACTATATCAAAAATCATAAAGAAGATGTCGATATGCAATATCATCTCACGAACCAAATATTCTTTTCACATTTCTTCTAACTGAACGCTGACGTAACACATACCAAAAGTCTCCAGAGACCATTTCCTCCAATTAGTTGGAATAATACACTAAAGGCTACGAGTTAAACACTGAGTTTCTCTACGGTTATGACCATTGTCTTTCCGGGATAACTTCAATCAGGTAGAAGTGTTAAGTTCATCATGTGTACTCGTTGTGCTTTTAGATATATGTCTCCTTCCCCCTTGCTGGTTTTGATACCTCAGATTCAGCAAAACATAATATACCCAAAAACTCGAAATCTTGTGAGAAGAACTCAAATAGCCCAAATGAATCCTGTAAGAATCAACTGCAATGGAAACTCTCTCTGACTATCTTTATCAACCCATATGTAGACAATTTGAAGTGACCACTGATGAAGAATACCCGATATACCAAACTTGAAAATGAAGTCAAGTTCCCACATTTGTATCTTAAGCTTGCACTTAATAATGGAAGAACGGTGTCGAGAATTTATGCTTCAAGCAAATTTCTAAGTACTCACTACTCAAGCAAAGTATGAGACATTAACACCTCTTGCGATTATCCACACCGACATATGCGTGTGACACTGAGTAAAACAAAGTAACTCCTAATAGTGATAGTTAACCAGGTCTTCAACCATCCACCTCGACTGCTGGTAACTAGATAACCCAAGACTTCAACTCAAATTCTTAAGCCCGAGCAAGTTATCAAATAAGAATACACCTTTGTGAATGTCAACTTCAACCACAAATAAGTGATAAAAGAGTAACTTCGAAGTAATCAACTTGTGTCAAATGTCCAACACTTGAATAAACATTCAATCGGATGAACATTGACCCAATGAATGAACCAAAGCAAATGATTCCTCAACATCAATGCATTCTTCCTCAAGAGATTTACTAAAAATTTCTTTTAGCGGATGAGGAAGTCATTTTTCCTTAATGTTTATGTGGTTGATTTATAGCGTGCACAATGAGAGGAACAATAATCTGTGAAGATTTGGCAAAGGAATACCAAAGAGCGGATCATTATTCATGAACAATAATCCGTGAAGATTTGGCAAGGGAATACCAAAGAGCGGATCATTATTCAGTAGTGCAACTACAATATCATGATAGTCATTATCAACGCCTTTTGAAGTAACTGGAGATAAGGTTTCTTGAGAGTTATGAGAAGTACTTCTTAGATGGTGAACTAGTTGAGTCAGTAGAAACCGGAGCATGAGCTTCAGAAGCTGGATGATCAACATTCGTTAGAGGTTGGAAGTACTCATCAAACATATCTTTGAAACACAATGAATCCCAAACAATGAATCCCATTTATCCTTAGTAATTGAAGCATTAGGCGTTGGAGGAGTGTCATCAAAAATCAATCAATGAATCATTGCTAAAGAATCTGAGCAAGTCTAATTGGGGATTAAATTTTGGCTTTTCAATCTCCCCCAATTAGTGCTCTCCCCTAAACTGACGAAGATTTTCAAGTGTTCTTCTCAGCCCGGATTAAGAAGAAGTCTTTAGATCATCAAATGCAATTCGTCTTTAGTCTTCTAATCATGTAGCTTTCAAATGTAGATTAGACTGTAGACTCGACCTTCTTCAAGATTATCCGAATGGGGAAATAGACAGTTAACATCTTCTTCACACCAAAGGCATTCCCGTTAACTTGTAAATAGCAAATCCCCTTAATTAAAGTCCCTCCCAATCAAACAAGAACATAAAGATGTTCATCAAAGAAATCAGCCCAGCAACTAGAAGCACTTTGTCATTTAATCATATCAGCCCGTGTGAAGATGTCAACCCAACGGCTCTTAGAAGAAACTACATGTGAAGATGATCCGATAAGAAGAATCTCGGTTCTTACATGGGTTAGGAGCCGTTTGACCATATATTCTCAAATATCAGTCAACCATGCAAAAAATTCACACTTCTTCTCCCCCTCAAGAATTGCATACAGAGATGCCATTCTTGATTAACCAAGTGATTATCATCCAAATGTATTCTATTCACACTTCTCCCCCGCAAAATTAGCACATGATGTCGCCATCTTCATTATATTGAGCAAGAGGAATAAGAGTAATTATCAGTAGTCTGGTTCACTTGATGACTGAAGCGCATGGAAAAAGCATGAAGCATGTTGATGAAGAATGTCGATGAGAATGGTCATAAACATGAAGATTTCTCTTCTTAAGAAGATAAAGCGCACTGAAGCGTACACCTTTCTTTTCTTTGAGGAACGGGGCCTGAAGTGTTATCTGCAGACGCCATAATGATGAAGTACGAGGCCTGAACTGATGTGAGCAGACGTCATAGCCGATTGAATATCAATGTTGAGTAACTTGAACCCGTGAGTTATGAGATATCAATCCTTCTGTTATCCATACTTTAAGCCAGTCCATGTATTGAAGGATCGAAGTATCTGCAACTGAGTAAGGACTACCTGCACTAATATTACAAACTTGATTGCAAATATTTTGGTTAGTGACATCAGTATCCAAACCATTTGGGGTTTCACGGTCAACATTGAGATTGCCAATGGTAAACATCTTTCCTGTAGGTATCCACCTAAGTCCAGCATCCTTATAAATTTTACCAGATGGTATCCACTTATGGCAAGGTCTAGGATTGTTAGGCTTCTTATGCATAGTGGGAGACTTATCCTTATTCCTTGTTTCCAAAGATTTAGCAGTTGGTAACCATCTAGGCGAGGCTTTTGGTTTCATTTGCTTCATATGCACTGTGGATGACTTAGTGTAAATCCTAGACTTAACAGGTTTTACCATTGCATGAGCATTTACTTTCTTCAGGGATTTTGTGAAGCATTTATCATGATTAGCATTAAAGATACATTTTAGACACTTTGAGCAAACAGCTTGTTTGGATTCAGAAATAGGTCTAGATTTCTTAGTGCGATCTGCTATGGGAATAGCTTTAATCGAAATGCAACTACTCTTAGAAGTAAGCCAATCCCTAGTATTTAGATTAGTGTTCCTAGGTAATGGTTTAGAACTACTAGCAGTGCCTTGAAATCTCGAAAAATTCATCACCCTAGGTCTTGCACCTAAAATTCCGTCTTTGCGATTCTGTGCCTTCTTTCTAGCCATTTCTAGATAAGAGTTCTTACACAAGTCATTCATATCAATTTTCCTAGGCAAGTGAGGTGAAGTGACTGGTTTTGTCAAAACTTGTATCGCATCAACTTGGGAGGCAAACCGTGTTTTTGAAAATTTTGGTCGTTCAGATCTAAACGCATTCGGTTGTCTAATAACTGGTTTCCCTAAGATTGATGGTTTTGCAAACTTAGTGTTCACACTATTCCCTGTTGTTTTTCTGAGCTCATTTTTTAAAGCAACAATAGTGAAACTCTTATCCTGAAGTTGAGCTTTGAGATCATCAATTTTTGCTATCAAAGAGTTTGTTTGTTCTATAGACTTAGTTCTAGCTTCTTTGACAGATTCACTTAGTTCTATGTGATGCTTTCTCAAAGACTCATTTTCCTTTAGTAATTTAGCCACATAAATTGACAATTCATTATTTCTTGTTACAGTAGCATCAATGTCTTGTGTATTCATGACTAAATTACTTTTCACATTCAAGACATAAATATGTTTCTTAAGATTGTAAATGGTTGAGTCTTTGTCTTGAAGCTGAGCTTTCAAAGTGTTAATTTCAAAAAGTTCACGGAATTCAGGAAGTTCCGGATTTTTACATGGTTTGTTAAGTTGAAAACTTTCTTCTTTACTCTGTATCGCAATTTCAAGTGAAATGCAATGTTTTTCAAGAATTGAGAATTTGTTTGAAAGTTCATCAAAAGCCTTTTTATCAACCATATCTTTTGTTTTGAAACACTTAATCTCAGACTCAGCCTCAGTTACAGAAGATTTATCAAAGTCATGTTCAGCATAATGATCAGTTTGTTTAAGTACTTTAGCAGATGCATTGTGTTGAACAGTAATGGGTACCTCATTACATGACTCCTGTTCAATTTCTGGTCTGATATCTGCATCCACATCATGTGTAACAAGAGTCACTGAACCGCTGGCTGTTTCAAGCTTATTTGTCTCTGAGCCTCTTTATTCAGTGTCAACTGATCCAACATCTGGTGCCATACCGGTCTCAACACAACAATTTATTAACTGTGCCCGAGATTTATTCGCCTTTCTGATCACAACATCCACTTCTTGTGTGACAGGAGTTACTGAGCAGCTGGTTACATCATTCTTTGTTGTTTCTGATATTCTGCATTCAGCAACACCCGACCTTTCTGATACATTTCCCGACTTATCACAAATATCTCTCAACTGTACCAGACTCTCATCTACTTTTGCATCTTTCTGAGTAACTTCCTCAATATACTTCTCCACATTATCCATGAGATGGATAAGTGTCTCCGTGAACACGCTAATTTTCATTCCAGTGTGTCTCTTGAAGGACATTTCAGTCATGTCTTGATCATAATCAGATGCGAATTCCCTTCTAATGAATGACTGAAAGTGTTTGTAGATCACTTGAAGTGCAGCGCTGGAACTATCCTTATGAACCTTCTCTTTGTCAAGTTGTCGCTCCAATTTCTCTAGGTTTAACAGCAGAGTTCCTGTTAGTGTGGATAAGTCCTGACGAAAGAGGGAAATACATGTTCGTTTCATTGATGTGGGTAGAAGTAACATGAGGTGAGAGTGAAGTTGTTGATAAGGTTCAATGCTACTTTCCTTTTGCATGGCATTCCGTAGCCTGAATAGGTGCAAATCTTTCTCATTGGACTCCGAGCATGAAGAACTCAAATCATCATTGATTGATTCCATCATCAGTAACCGTTCAGTGTAGCAAACATTATCATTGTTGTCCACAGCATCATACAATTTAAGTACTTCTGAAATTACTGGGTCAGTAGAATAAGACATGATGTGGTAGAATGCACGGGATTTTACAAGTCTATGATTTAAACCGAGAAATAGAATCTTTCGCGGGATTTTACTAAATCAAGACCAAACCGTTAAGCAATGACCAATGGAATGTGTTAAGATGACTTCTGTTCGGAGCGGATTTAGGCCTTTAGTTCATTCGGAGTGCCATTCTCCTCGTTCTCACGGTCGTTTTGATGGGTAGAATGCTGAAAACGGAGTTACGGATCATAAGTTATAGCCGTTTGAAGTTTTGTCGGGAAAAGTCAACAAAACGCACTGATGAAATGGTCAAACCGCTTCTAACAATCCTCTATGAAGGCAACTCGCTAGATGCTCAAGTCGCTAGAGACAACTCGCTATGAACCAAGTCGCTACACACAAGTCGCTATGAAGCAAGTCGCTACACACAAGTCGCTATGAACCAAGTCGCTAAACACAAGTCGCTATGAACCAAGTCGCTAAAGAGCAACTCGCTAAGTGGCCAAGTCGCTAAAGAGCAACTCGCTAGTAACAACAGAGACAAGTTGCTAGAAATTGTAAAGACAAGTCTCTACGCCAAGTCTCTACGCCAAGTCTCTACGCCAAGTCTCTACGCCAAGTCTCTACGCCAAGTCTCTACGTCAAGTCTCTACGCCAAGTCTCTACGCCAAGTCTCTACGCCAAGTCTCTACGCCAAGTCTCTACGTCAAGTCTCTACGCCAAGTCTCTACGCCAAGTCTCTACGCCAAGTCTCTACGCCAAGTCTCTACGCCAAGTCTCTACGTCAAGTCTCTACGCCAAGTCTCTACGCCAAGTCTCTACCAAAATAGGCGCCAAGTCTCTACGCCAAGTCTCTACGCCAAGTCTCTACGCCAAGTCTCTAGCTAGATACATTGAATCTGGACATAACCACAAGTCTCTACGAAGAAATATAACTACAAGTCTCTACGAAGAACATATTCAAAAGCACCACTTTCCAATCCAAAAACAACTCAACCACGATGATTCAAGCCTTCCAAATCAAAACCTAAACACTTATGATGATCTTAAACACAAAAGTACAATCAAAATCCAAACTTTAATAGTAGAAATCAACCAAATGATGCAAAAACCACTAAACTTTCTCAAACTCAAAAACTACCTAAAAACCACTAGAAATCCAAAGATATGTAAGAGATGATCTAACCATGGCTCTTGATACCAATTGTAACATATTGGATTTCATAAACACATAAATAAGCTCAACAATGGATCGAATAGTATAGAGTTTAGAGAGAGAAAGTGGGATCCTTTCTAGAGAGAGAAAGTGAAAGAAAACATAGAAGGTTAGATTAAGATGAATGAAAGGTCCAACCCTCTACCTTGGGAGGTAGAGGGTATATATAGTTACAAACTAAACGTCCTCCTTCGGACTGTGGATCAGGCATACAGTGGGTAAAGACCCGTCCTTCCTCCATGGTGTTGCTCTAAACTAAATAACTAACTAATAAAACAGTAAATAACGATATGTCTACGAGCTAACTTATGCTAGATTATATTTGGGGTGATCGACTCTTCACTATGGAATTTCTAATTCCTAACAATTAGCATTGATTGAAACACTCTCATTGCTGGATAAACTGTCAACAGACAGCCGGATCCCTCCATAATGCCTAGACGGATCCCTTCAAGAAGGGAACCGTGGGATCCGTGAATCAGAAGCACAAATTTCTACTAACTTGAGTTTTACTTGCAGGAAATTATGCATTATACTCTTGTTTTCTAACTTTTACTTTGTAGATTTTCAAATTAGCATATGAAGATTTTGACATCATAAAGCTAGGGGAGCTTTGTGTCAAACGACATTGCAAAATCATTTGCAACTTAATCCAATTTTGGATTACACTTCATGATACCCCATTGCATCTTTGCAATCTTCAAGGGGGAGCACGTTTTCGTCACTTAGACGAACCATTTGCAAACTTAATTGTAAACACAATTAGTTTATTTTACGTCATGTCCTTGACGCCCTTTCAAAGGGATGGACTCGTCAAGGGGGAGTTAAGACGAGTACCATTCCCGTCACTTGCTCTCTTTACATTTTTACATACCTTTTCTTATAAAAATTGTGTTAGTTTCTTTTAACAATTTTTGTTTCGACAAAAAGGGGGCGAAGAAAGTAAAAACTACAAATTCAAACTTCTACGAATTTTAGCTTTTCCTTAAAATAATTTTATGTTTTGTCATCAACAAAAAGGGGGAGATTGTTAATACAAATAAGCCGTTAAAGCGTTTATTTATATTTTACGATCTTCTAATGTTTTGTCGATAACAAACGTAAAATCATTTTAACGAAACAAATAAAATGCGTAAATGGTTTGAGTTAATAGTTTCCTAACACACTTACATTTTCACATAAAACACTAAAACAAGTATAAGTGATTTTATGATTTAAATACATATGTACAACAACTAGTGTTTACATATTGGGTTAGCATATACTTAAACTAAGTATACTAAAATGGGTAAAAACAAGTATATACTAAATGGGTAAAAACTAGCAAATGGTATTGACCCATAACCCATGGTTTTATATATACCACTTAAGCAAGTTCATTGTATCTAGAAAAGAAAACCATGGATCAACCCATAACCCATGACCCATGACCCATAACCAAAAATACCCATGGGTAAAGAGGAGCGTTCCACGGATCCCTGGCTTTGTGCTAGCCGGATCCCAAGTGGAAGGGATCCAAGGGATCCGGGGAAACAGTAGAGAATTTTCTCTATAAATAGAGACCCATTTCTTCCTTTCTATTCATCATTTAACACACATACATCCCTCTAGTATTCTAACCCTCTAACCTCAGATCCAAGTGATCTATGTAGTTTGTCTTTTGTTTTTGTGTGATCTTCTAGGTTCCTCTTAAAGGAAAGATCACCACTTCTTGAAGACGTGCAAGCTCAAGTCCATGAGTTGCCATGCTTCGTCATCATCAAGACAACGAAGGTTCTCTTGTTGATAGATCTACCTTTCTCCATAGATGTTGGGTTGAAGGCATTAGTGAAGAATGCCGAAAGTGTCAAGATGAAAGGATTAGTGAAAGGTGCTCATCATCCGTGTAAAAGCATTAGTGAAGAATGCTAAAGGTGTCAAGACGAAGGCATTAGTGAAGGGTGCCAAGCGTTGTGTCAAAGACATTAGTGAAGGATGCCGATGAATCAAATCAAGTAGCATTTGGGAAGAATGCTTAGGTCGTATAATCGATGAGGTGCATCGTTATACATATAAGTATTTGTTTATTTACAAGGATGGTGATATCCTTGATGGTGTTGTAACAAGGAGTAGATCTCCTTGAGATTAGGTGTTGTGTCGTGAAGAATAGTAGTTCCTCCATAGTAATGGAACTAGGTGCTTAGACTAGTACCTAATAAAGGGTAGGCGACGTTGTGATAGGATTAGTTCTCCTAAGGTGTGAAAGAACTCGGTGGTTAGCCTAGCACCGTATAAAGGGTAGGTGACGTTGTGTTAGGTGTGGTTCGCCTTGGTGTGAAAGAACTCGGTATTTAGCTTTGTACCGAAAAAAGGTTAAGCGAAGTTGTGAAGGCTTCTCCGCCATAAGGAGATTGGTGTAGTGCTTACGAACTCTCGAGTAGGTGACTCGAGGAGTTGAGTAGGGCAAGGAAGGTGTCCTTGTAGCCGAACCACTATAAATAACTTGTGTCGTGGTGATGTGCTTCTTACTCTTTATCTTTCATTACATGTTTATATACTTATCTATCAACGTCCAACATAAACAAATTAAATAGATTGACATAAGTCGATCTAAACATTTAAAAGGAAGTTTTAAATTGGTAAAACTATTCAACCCCCCCTTCTAGTTTTCCACAGAATTGATTTTGTATTTTTAGCATCAAATACTTGTTTAGATTGGTCCCGGTAATTACTAACGTTAAGCCCTTAAGTCTCGTAACTTAAAACCTGGCAACATAAAAATGAAATACTTATAAAAATGTCTAAACTGGTCAAGATACCCCAACTAAGTTTATTAAAAGTGTGATAAGCTTAACGGAGTGTGCTTATGTTGTTAAAAACTAATAATGTAGGTTTGAGTACGCGTTGTGTGCGATTTCACATTTTACAAGACGACATCTCGTTAAATAAACAGAAGTGAACGAAAATTTTTAAAGAGTACCGATTATAGTATTTGATTTTACGTAACGATAAGAGTCAAATAGTCAAACGTCAAAAGGTAAGATAGTCATTCTATCTTATGAAAATTTATGTCACATTAGTTACTTGCTGTAATCGCGTAAATTGATAACGTTTAATGTTAAAAAAAATAGAGGTAGAAAATGGATATACATTCTTGCATTAGGATATTATATTAATTTAATACTAGGTGAAATTTACCGGTGGTTACAGTATTTCTGAAAATACAAAACTATCAAAGTGTTAACAAAATATGTTTGATAATTATAAACACTTTGTGAGATTTTCAAGAAAAAGGTTTTATGGCAACATAGGAATAGTTACGGAGTTATAAGGTGACTAAGGATAGGAAAATACGTCCTATGATCCGCCAGCATCGGAGGGATCTACCCAAGGACAATACCAATAGTTAGTATTAGAAGTCCTTAGGTATGATTGGAAAAAGGAGAATATGAGAAAAGGAGAAAGAAGGAGTTGAAGAATTAAAAAGAAAAGTTAAGAAAAGGGTGAAGAGAAATAGCCCTCCATATGTTCAACTTAGGAAAAAACGGGGTTCAATTCATATGCTAATGGTTGTCACTAAGATGACACCGGTATTGAAGACAAATATGTTATGGACCCAGTGACGCACTGCGCTTAACCTTCTAGCCACTTAAGTTCTCTTAAAAGGACTTGTTTCATTCTCACGGGGAACCGTGCATAATCTATCGACCTCTCACTACAAGACGTGTTGATATTGAAACAGGAGACACCGCTCTAGTCTCCGACTACTAAAACTAATACGCACAAATCGATTCTAGAGCCACGAGATTCATCAAAAGATCTATTAGGAACACTAAAAAGTTCTACACTTGTTGTTCAAACAATAAGAACACAAGTGATATATTTTAGTGTCCTACGGAGATCCTAGCAATCTGCCAGAACATTTATGAGAGGATTTACATATGTAATCCTCATTGATTGAATGGAAACTCCTGCTAGGGTCAACATCAAACAACCCAGACAGCAGGTCACTTCGGTAATCCCTTGTGGGTTACACTTAGTATTCGCGGTGGTTTCAAATGG
Source organism: Chrysanthemum seticuspe (assembly GCA_019973895.1). Lineage (NCBI taxonomy): Eukaryota > Viridiplantae > Streptophyta > Magnoliopsida > Asterales > Asteraceae > Chrysanthemum > Chrysanthemum seticuspe. The sequence continues at coordinate 204,093,056 of BPTQ01000005.1, forward strand.
TCTACAGTCGTGGAGTGATACCTCGGTGTACTCCAGTGGCTCACAACGACAGAGTGAAGATATTGACTACAGGGACATGCTTGTGACCATTCGGTCTGAGATTCGTCAAAGAACGCGCCAACGATCTGGGATGTACCTGTACGAAATATCTGAATCTTACGTCGGGAAATTTATTGCTAATTGTTTACATGCAAGACTGGAGATCCGGAGTTCCAAGAGAGACCATCACTACCACCACTATCATCAACAATATTCCATCTCCACATGATAATACCAACATCCTAACATAAGAAAGTTCTCACCAAAGATCAAAGCAACATAAAGTTCACAATGATTCCATGTCAAAGTCAAAGAATCTAGAAAGTTTAAAGACTAAAGATCAAAGCTAAGTAATTGAGAACTATGCAAGTATAGAGATTCAAAGTCAAAAAAAGTATGAGCATGTTGGAGAAAGACGTAGAGACACCAGAATCTAAGACTTTGATGAAAGGCAGAGAACAACATATGATCACAACAACAACAAAGAACGAAGAACAAAGACACATGAGACGTCAAGCCAAAGAAGTCAAAGAAAGAAATAACACACCTACTCTCTTAGAGGGAGATTGTTGGAACGGCGTCAAGCAACCTTTGATGACTAACCCTTAGAGGGAGATTTTTGGGAATACGTGTAACTATTATCAAGTGTCGGTAATTTATTATGTAATAGGTTGCTTAGTTATTATGGCTTATATGTTAGAAAGAGTCCACGACCTAAGAAGTAAGCCCATGGGCCGTGTATGTAATGTTCTAGAATGTATCCTAGGCGTTGCCCTAGGTAGAAGTACTATATAAACACATGTAACCTTCTTATGAAGGTGTTGGTTATTTCATTTATGCTAGTAAACCTTTGTCATTCTTATTTGTGAAGTAAACGACCAAGTCTATATTCTATTATCTCATTTCTATCATTACTACACTTGTGTTACAACAATCATGGTGACCTAACAACTTGTTACGTCATATCCCTTCCTAGGGATATGCCGTATCGATGACAAACCAGACCTATACAAAATATCAGTGATACGCCGCATCAGTTACACATCAGACCTGTACATTTTCTATAATATTCATTCTTTGCAAATAACAAATAATAAAATCTTTAACATAACACATACACACCTATATATAACTTGAAAACAAAATTGTACATAATTATGGCCAACGAAAACGTGCTACTTTCAAAATTAAGGAGTATGCCAAACGCTGCCTTATACGACCCATAACTAATTTCCTTCATTTGTAAACTTCTAAAATGAATAGAAAATGAACATAAACATGTTTTGACACTAACATAGACCTCTAAAAACATGTGGGGCATTACAAGAAATATCAAAGTGCTAGTAAGAGTCGCTTGTCACCTAACCTGAGCATAGCCATTTCTCCCAAAATGCACTCTTATCTACAATCTCCAAGCCCCAACGCGTATCTTCATATTCCTACACAAAACATAAACTGATAACGGTAAGTGCTTGCGACTTAGTGATTAAATGGAACAAACATGAGATAATACTTGCAAATTATATCATGAACATAATAGTCTTCAAAATGTTATGAAAGGTACGAGTTTTAGTCGTCTTGCTACTTGAACATTGTTAATACAAATAAATCGTAAAAATGTTTATTATTATTTAGCGATCTCTTTGTGTTTTGTTGATAACAAATATAATGTTATCATAAGTAAAATTATAAGGATACATGTTATTTTTGTAAAGCATCTACATATACAGTCATTTAATATAAATTGTTGTAATAATTCATTTATTGTAATAGTTATTAGGATGGGTAAAAACCATAACCCATGACCCATACCCATGGAGCATATCCATAACCCATAGAGTTAACCCATAACCCATTGTCTAGATGCATTGCATCTTTCAGATACATTGTATCTACTTAGATACCCATGGTCCAAAATCTAGGACCTATGACCCATGACCCATGACCCATGACCCATAACCCTTAACCCATGGGCAAATAGGAGCGTCTCACGGATCCCTCCGTTTACACTAGACGGATCCCTCAAGCAAGGGATCAGTGGGATCCGTGCAACATTAGCAAGAAATTGCCTATAAATAGAGAGCCATTTCTTCATATTAACTCACCCCTCTTCTTACAAACTCTCTCATATATTCTTACATTCTTCTAACCTAAGATCACTTGATCTAGATAGTAGTTCTTCTTTCTTTTGTTGTGATTCTCATATAGGTCCTTCTCTAAAGCGAGATCACGAGCATTCTACAAGTCATCCAAGAAAGGGGTCCTTGATTGATTTGTTCCTCCACAAGATTTCTGTAGCAAAGATCTTGTATTTCATATTTCACATATTTGTTGTGTTATAGTAGTGTTGGTTTGGTCCTCCGTGTTAAGGACTCAGTATTTAGCTTTGTACTGGAAAAAGTGTAAGCGACGTTGTGACGGCTTCTCCGCCAAGTTGAAGGAGTTTGTTGACATAGTGCTTGAACTCTCGAGTAGGTGACTCGAGGAGTGTGGTAGGGCAAGGAAGGTGTCCTTGTAGCCGAACCACTATAAATCGATTGTGTCATTTCTATCCTTTACTTTATTTGCTTTCTTTATTTGTAGTACTTATAGATCTATACTGTCTCTCTATCCACACGATTTCACATTACATCGAATCTAAAGTTTTTGAAACTAACTTAAAATCAGCAAAACTATTCAACCCCCTTCTTGTTTTCCACAATTGGCATCAAAAGCTATGTTTACAAAAGTTTTAAAGTAAATAGTACTTTGAAAATTTTTCGATCACTATGGGTTCTGAAAATTATAAAGAAGGAAAATCTATGCAACGACCTCCACTACTTGAAACTAATGGTTTTATTTATTGGAAAAATAGATTCGAAACGTATGTGAAGTCAAAAGATATTGATCTTTGGTACATCATTGTTGAAGGCGATTTTGAAGCCACTACAAAAGATGAAACCGGAAATTTAGTAAACACACATCATGATCAACTCACCGATGATCATAAGAAAAAGCTTTCCAAAAATAGGGAAGCTAAAATGGTTTTATACAATGCTTTACCTAAAAAGGAATTCGAAAGAATTTCCATGCTTAAAACTTCTAAAGAAATTTGGGATTCTTTAGTTGTAACTCATCAAGGAAATCAACAAGTTAAAAACAATAAAATAGATTTGTTTGTTCAACAATATGAACAATTTTCAATATCGGATGACGATACTATAGATTATTCTTTTGCTAACTTTAATACTATAAGTACATCATTACAAGCACTTGATGAGTCTTTCTCTAGTCGTAATCATGTTAGGAGATATCTAAGGACACTTCCATCCAAGTGGAGATCTAAGGTGACGGCAATTGAAGATCAAAAGACTTGTCAATCCTCACCCTCGATGAACTCATAGGCAATCTAAAGGTCTATGAGCTTGTCCCCGCTAAAGATTCCGAAGCCTCAAAAGAGAAGAAGGAGAAGCAAAAATCTCTTGCTTTAAAAGCCAAGAAGGTCTCAAGTGATGAAGAAAACTCTTCTTCGGATAGTGATGACGAAGAGTATGCCATGGCGGTAAGGGATTTCAAGAAGTTTTTTAGAAGAAAGGGAAGATATGTCAAGCAACCATATGCCGACAAGAAGGGGTTCTGGAAAGGCAAAGATGACAAGAAAGCAAGGGATGAACGCGCTTGTTTTAAATGTGGGGACCCTAATCACTTTATTAGTGAGTGTCCCAAACGTGACGAACAAAAAGCGTTCGTGAATGGTTCGTGAGGAATGAGCGAGGAGGAGGATGAAGAAATTTGTCTCATGGCAAATGACGAGGTATGTCACGAATACTATAGTAGCTCATCATTAGATGATGATTCATTGCATCATGAATATGAAAGCTTTGCAAAATTAGTTTAAAAGTAATTAACAAAAACAAGATTTTGAAAACCAAAAATGAACGTTTAGAAAAGGAAGTCTTTGAGTTAAAAGCTAAATTAAAACGTTTAGAAAAGGGGAAGATAGCAAGTGAAGAATGTGAGCTTTGCGTTCAACTTCAAACACTAGTTGATAATCTAGATTCCAAGATTGCTAGAATGAACACTAATACTCTTGATATGATATTAGATAGTGTTAAAACAGGAAACAACCAAAAAGGTTTAGGTTTTCAGCAACTTGATGCGTCAACTAGTGAAAACAAAGAAACACAATTCGTCAAAGCAATAGAAAAACAAGTCACTGTAGTCACGGATCCCACGGATTCCACAAAAAGAGAACTGGCTAGTGTAAAACCAGGGATCCATGGGTCTACTGAAGCGAACAGTAGTAATAATGTAGCCTCCTCATCTAGAACCGATTTTGTTATTGTTAATAAGAAGAAACCAACCCATGTTACTATTAGACAACCACCTCCAAGACAAAATCAAAGTTTAATAAGAAACAAAGGTCCATCTTTTTCAAAACCAAACACATTTATAAGGAGACGTAATAATGTTTATCCGAGAAGTAACCATCAAATGGGATGGAATCCTAATATGCAAAACAGTTTTCCATTTCAAAACTTTTCACCATGGAATGCATACTCACCTTTTCCATATATGTCTAACACAAATGAAATGTATAACACTAATGGACCCATGAAAAAATGGGGACCAACCTTTTGAGTTAATTGTTTTTTTAGGTATGGTTAAAGGTCGACCTAGATCCGGATGAATGGATCAAGGATAGCGGATGCACGAGGCACATGAAGGGTAATAAAGATTTATTTTCCACATATGAATCCTTCAATGGAGGAAATGTGGTATTTGGAAATAGCAAAAGAAAAATCATCAGTAAAGGTACGATTTCTAATAAATCTCTAACCATTAACGATGTATATCACGTAGAAAACCTAAACTTTAACCTCTTATGTATAGGACAAATATGTGATAAGAAGTATAACGTACTCTTTAGTGAAACCGGTACTAAGATATTGAGAAACGGTATCACTATAGGAAGAGGAATTAGGAAACATAGAGTCTATGTCATTAAAATCGGTAATGAACCTAAAGACAAACTTTGTCTTACTTCTATGGATGATACTTCGACTTTATGGCATCGAAGATTGGGTCTTGCCAATATGCGACTTCTTCAATCGCTATCATCCAAAGATCTAGTAAGAGATCTACCAAAATTAAAATATGAACATCATTTTTGTGATACTTGTAACGTAGGTAAACAAGTCCATGGTAGTCACAAAGCTAAAAATATGGTCTCTACAACTAAGTGTCTAGAATTACTTCACATGGATTTATTTGGTCCATCCGCTATCCAAAGTTATGGAGGCAACTACTACACTTTGGTTATCGTGGATGATTGCTCTAGGTACAGAAGGACTAAATTTTTAAAGAATAAAAATGAAACGTTCGATTACTTTGAAATATTAAGTAACAAAATCCAAAGACAATTAGGAAGTCCTATAGTATCTATTAGAACGGATCATGGTAGGGAATTCGATAATGAAGTGCAATTTGGAGCCTTTTGTGACACTAATGGTATTACTCACAACTTCTCGGCTCCTCGCACTCCACAATCGAATGGGGTAGTTGAAAGAAGAATAGAACCCTACAAGAGTTGAGTCGCACCATGTTAAATGAGGAATCCATACCTTAAAAGTTTTGGTGCAATGTCGTTGATACATCAAAGTACATACTTAACCGAGTCTTAATTAGACCATTTTTAGGTAAAACTTCATACGAGTTACTTCGAGGCAAAAAGCCTACGTTAGAACATTTTAGAGTCTTTGGTAGCAAATGTTTTCTACTTAACACTAAATATTACCTTACTAAATTTGATCCTAAATCAACCGAAGGTATCTTTTTAGGTTACTCTCCTAATAGCAAAGCTTATGTCATATTAAATAAAGAAACAATGAAGGTTGAAGAGTCATTAAACGTAAAATTTGATGAGAGTCCACCCAAACCTACCCTACCTCTTGTCGATGACGAGTTAATCGAAAGTGAAGTCTTAGAAATAAAATAAAATATAAACAAGGAAGATGAACCATTAAACAATGAAATCATCAATATTAAAGAGTCTAATGATCATCCCGTAGATAAGGTCATAGGAAAGTTAAATGAAAGAACCTTAAGTTCTCAAGTCCAAAACCAAAGTAGCTTATTTTGTTTTGTCTCAACCATAGAACCTAAGAATACACAAGAAGCCATAAAAGATGAAAGTTGGGTAATGGCTATGCAAGAAGAGTTAAATCAATTTGTTTCTAACGATGTTTGGACACTTGTCCCTCCACCTAGTAATCAAACCATAATAGGAACCAAATTGGTATATAAAAACAAGTTAGATGCAAACGGTGTAGTGTCTAGAAACAAAGCTAGACTCGTTGACCAAGGGTATAATCAACAAGAAGGAATAGACTTTGATGAGACCTATGCCCCCATGGTTAGATTAGAGTCTATAAGAATACTTCTTGCTTATGCTTGTGCTAGTGATCTTAAGCTTTTTCAAATGGATGTTAAAAGTGCTTTTCTAAATGGTTTTATTAATCAAGAAGTTTATGTAGCTCAACCTCCGGGCTTTATCGATTTCGAAAAACCTAAACATGTGTACAAATTAAAGAAAGCTCTTTACGGTCATAAACAAGCCCCAAAAGCTTGGTATGATAGACTCAAGTCATTTTTAATAAAAACAACTACACCATGGGGTTAGTTGATAATACACTTTTCACTAAGAAAAAGGAATCACATATAATTATTGTTCAAATATACGTGGATGATATTATATTCGGATCTACTTGTCAAGACATGTGTGATGATTTCTCTAAAATCATGCATGACGAGTTTGAGATGAGAATGATGGGAGAACTAAGTTTCTTTCTTGGTCTACAAATCAAACAAGTAGAAGATGGTATCTTTTTTAATCAATCTAAATACATAAAAGAGATGTTAAAGAAATTCGGTTTAGAAGACTCAAAACCCATAAGAACACCAATGTCATCCGACACTAAACTTACAACAGATGAAGAAGGTGAATCCGTTGATAACACAAAATACCGTGGCATGATTGGTAGTCTTCTCCACCTTACGGCTAGTCAGCCGGATATCATGTTTAGTGTTTTTCTATGTGCTAGGTTTCAAGAAGATCCTAAAACATCACATCTAGAAGCGGTTAAAAGAATATTTAGATACATTAAGGGTACGATTCAATTAGGATTATGGTATCCTAAGGGTACGGGGGTAGAAACTATTGTATATGCAGATTCTGACCATGCAGGTGATTATGTTGACCGAAAGAGTACAAGTGGTGTATGTACTTTTAAGGGATGTTGTTTAACATCTTGGTTCTCGAAGAAGCAAACAGCATTGGCCATATCAACAACCGAAGCCGAATATGTCTCCGCCGGCAAAGCATGCCAACAAGCACTATGGATGAAACAAGCGTTAGTTGACTACGACATTCATCTAAGTGACATAGCTATTCTATGTGACAACAAAGGTGCCATCGATTTAAGCAAGAATCCGGTGTTCCAGTCTCGCACCAAGCATATAGAGATTCGTCATCACTTCTTAAGAGACAATGTTCAAAAGGGGAACATCTCTATTGAGAAGGTAGCATCCGAAGACAACATAGCCAACGTCCTCACCAAACCGTTGAAGCGGGAACAATTCAACTTGCTTCGTCTTGGTCTTGGTCTTATGGAACAATCGTCGTAATTAGTTTTTAAACTCTACAAGGTATGTAAACACTAGCGTTCTTCTTTTCTGAGTCTAGGATCTCTATTTCAACACACAACTCACAAACAATACGGGAATTTTCAAAACCCAAAGTAAGTTTTATTTACAACACGTAATTTCATACTTTTTTTTGGGGATAAACATTTTCTTCAAACAAGAAACTTTTTCGAAATGTTTTCTAAAAGATACTTCTTCCCGTATCATTTTTATAAAAGCTATTTCTCACGTCTAGGACAAACCTCTTATTCATTATTAATACAAAGTAAAAACCCGTTTTCATTCCATCTCATGTCTTTCGAATGCTAAAGGGAACACATAACTAATATTTGTTTTGGGGTACATTCATTTAAAGAAACAATGAATTAGGAGCACTCGGATTATCTCACATAATAGTATGCTTTTTCACTTCTAGTCTATTTTTCCTTTTCTTTTAGGAGTTGAGATAACCGCAACTCCAAATGGTTTGCATATAGGCACACACTAGGCACAAATATTTCCAAAAGAAAATTTTTAAGCTGCCTGAATCACCAGTACCATGGATCCCAGCATTAACGCTGGACGGTTCCCTCAAGCGAAGGATCCGTAGGATCCGTGAGACAGAAGTTGAAATTCTCTTCTGTTTTTCTCACTTTGGCTAAAAACCTCTATATTTTCATCAGTTTATCCTTTTTACTAATGAGTATGTTTCTTAATGCTTGTGTTCTCATGATCACATGCCTTAAATTCATATATAATCAATAGATTTTAGTCCACTTTTTGGGTCAAGTATTCATTACAATGCATTATTTTCTCTATAAATAAGGTTCTCAAAATGCTTGCATCTTCATCACTCTCAACCTCATAAACAACCATCATCATGTCATCCAAAAGATCTTCTAACATAGATGAATCACCTAGTGCAAACAATCCTCTTCAAGAAATCCAAATTTTTTTTCTACCACCTTCCGTAGTACCACCACCCAAATCTAGAAAAACCACATGGATTAGCATCCGGCCTTTTTGTTTAGCCAAAACATTGTCAAATAGCTTATCACCAACTACTCATTCACCACCAAATGATTCCATAGTAGCACCTCCCTCATCTCCAACAAGCACACCACCATCATCACTTATCAAGTCTCCACCTAAAGTCACTCTATTGGAACTCCTTAAGACTCCAACAAGATTCCAACAAACCAACCCAAAAGAACTAGTCTTTTTAACACCTCCCACATCTCAAAACACAATTTACAAAGACCTTGTAACTTCACCACATTTAGCTCCCATTCTCTTACAAGAACATCTAGGTTCTTTTCCACCACCACTTCCAAACATTCCGGACTTTGATCCATATTTTCCAATTTTTCCACCTCATTTTCCGCATCCCACAAATCAAACTAACCAGGAAACCTTCCACACACATTACCCACATTATTTACATTGTGAACATTGCCAATGCACTAGGGATCTTGAAATCGAAATTAGGGAAGAGATGTGATTCATACTTAACCACATTCTTGATCGCATCAACATCATCACTCACCAAAACCTCCATCCATAACCCTATGCAAGCATGGAATGAATAATATAACTATTTGCTCTAGTCTTTTCCTTTGAGTCATTTTTTTAAACAAACCTTGTTCTTAGTTTTAAATGTTTATGTGTGGCATATATACCACTACATTTTGTTATTTTATTACAAGGCTTTGTTTACATACCTTGGATCTCTATCTTGTTTCTCGTCAATCACAAGATTATTTATTCATGTTGCTACTAACCTTTTCTTTGTAGGTTTTTATATTTTCTCACTTGACGCCCTATTCTAGGGGGAGCTACCGTCAAGGGGGAGTTAGAGATACGTGGACTATTTTTCCACACTTTATTTCATAATTAGCGTTACTTTTTGCTTCGACAAAAAGGGGGAGAAGAAGTAAAACTTATGCTTTCAAAACATACATCTAATCTTAAGTTTTACTCATCATAACATTATGTTTTGTCATCAACAAAAAGGGGGAGATTGTTAATACAAATAAATCATAAAAACGTTTATTAATATTTAGCGATCTCTTTGTGTTTTGTTGATAACAAATATAATGTTATCATAAGTAAAATTATAAGGATACATGTTATTTTTGTAAAGCATCTACATATATAGTCATTTAATATAAATTGTTGTAATAATTCATTTATTGTAATAGTTTATTAGGATTGGTAAAAACCACAACCCATGACCCATACCCATGGAGCATATCCATAACCCATGGAGTTAACCCATAACCCATTGTCTAGATGCATTGCATCTTTTAGATACATTGTATATACTTAGATACCCATGGTCCAAAGTCTAGGACCCATGACGCATGACCCATGACCCACAACCCATAACCCATGGGCAAACAGGAGCGTCTCACGGATCCCTCCGTTTACACTAGACGGATCCCTCAAGCAAGGGATCCGTGAGATCCGTGCAACAGTAGCAAGAAATTGCCTATAAATAGAGAGCTATTTCTTCATATTAACTCACTCCTCTTCTTACAAACTCTCTCATATATTCTTACATTCTTCTAACCTAAGATCACTTGATCTAGATAGTAGTTCTTCTTTCTTTTGTTGTGATTCTCATATAGGTCCTTCTCTAAGGCGAGATCACGAGCATTATACAAGTCATCCAAGCAAGGGGTCCTTGATTGATTTGTTCCTCCATGAGATTTCTGTAGCAAAGATCTTGTATTTCATATTTCACATATTTGTTGTGTTATAGTAGTGTTGGTTTGGTCCTCCGTGTTAAGGACTCGGTATCTAGCTTTGTACCGGAAAAAGTGTAAGCGACGTTGTGAAGGCTTCTTCGCCAAGTTGAAGGAGTTTTTTGACATAGTGCTTGAACTCTCGAGTAGGTGACTCGGGGAGTGGAGTAGGGCAAGGAAGGTGTCCCTGTAGCCGAACCACTATAAATCAGTTGTGTCATTTCTATCCTTTACTTTACTTGTTTTCCTTACATGCATTACTTATAGATCTATACTTTCTCTCTATCCACAAGATTTCACATTACATCGAATCTAAAGTTTTTTAAACTAACTTAAAATTGGCAAAACTATTCAACCCCCCTTCTAGTTTTCCACAATCGTGATATAAATATGATCTTGGTTCTGAACTATACATAATATGTGAGCACGTGCTTCTGACTAGATGATGCTTAGTCGTCTTGCTAAGTGAGAACTTCTCTAACCGACGAGTACTCTTCTTGGGGTTCTAACTTGTCATTGTGCTTATCTATACTCGGGTCATCCACAAAGGATGCTTGATCATATATACTTGACATGCTAGTTCTAAACATAACTCATCCATGTCGGATTCACTATAATAAGCACGGGCCATCCACAAAAATAATTGTTCGGGATTTCTATATTGTGCACTTCTTATACACACTACATGACTTTTGGTACGTTTCTTGGGCACCATAAACTTGACAAATGATGCTTCTTGTGATCATCATAAACATGGTTTGTTTTCGGCTATATCCAAACTACACATAAGTTTTAATATCATGGCGAATCAATTAACATGAAGGTAATAATCCGTTACTCACCTCTAAGTCTTTTTTAACCTTACGTAAGCTTTCCAAGAGAACCTAATCACATAATAATCATTCTAATGCTATTATAACTTAGTAGTTCACTTATCTAACATGTATTGGGTCTAAATAACTTAAACATGATCACATAAGGTGCTATATTATCATTAAATATACATTTACAAAAAGACTTGTTGTGCAGAATTTCTGATAGTCTGCTGAAATCTGCGATTTGACCCACTTAATCTTGGAGTTAGGACGTGAAAATAATTTCATTAGAAAGTAGAATCTGAGAACTAAAATTTGGTTTGACATCAACTCAATATGATAAACAGTCTATTTTCTATGGCCATATAAAATCTGCACAAATTTTAATTGAGCATGTTGATCCTACTTTAAAATGTGTCCATAATAACACAAAACCCATCATAAACTATTCTACTCTTTACCAAAAGTGTATTTCAGCTTATTAATCATGTTAAGATAATTTCCCAACAATCCTAAAAGTAATATCATAAATTTAAGCACTATATTAAGCTTGTACCAAACACCCCTTAACTTAACAAATTTAGGCATAACATCAAAACCATAACATGAGTTCTTTTACACTATTAGCCATAATTCTCCCACATGATTCTTGACCTAATCACATCAGAACAAGGCTTATAACATCATAATTTATCATAACACAAAGCTAGGTTAACATAAAACCTTAATTAAGCATAAAACACTTAAAAGGCATTTATATAGAACTTAACTTGAATCAGGCCTTGAAAGTGATATAATTTTTAGAACTTGAATTCTTCTATAAATTTTGACAAAACACCATTAACACTTATCACAATCACCAAATTACTTTTGCACAAATTCTTCTAATTCTTGTGAAACTTTTGTTTAAGAATTAAACTAAAACCCATATTTCTACCTGAAATCCCATCACATGAAACATGGACACTTATGTGTCATTTTAATAACTATCCCTGCACTTATGAGGTGATTAGGATCAAAGGAAAATTTGGTAATTTTCGTTCTAAAATCTACTTTGCACCATTAGTCACTAACGTTATATATTTAGCACCATTAGTCCATTTCGTTAACTATTTTGCCATCTAATTCCTTATTTGTATAAATACTAACATAAAGACTTTTCTTATTTTATAATAGCAATATAAAAGTCTATTTCTAAAACTTATAAAATTGAAGTGTTATAGTTCTCCCTTACTAGAATTGTTTGTGTCCTCATGAACATCCTTGGGAAACTATTCTGCTTAATTTATGTCTATCAAAAAGGCTCACCCATTGAGCTTATACTAATACATGAGCTAGTTTTATTTCTAATAATTCTAAATTATATCTATCATGACTATGAACATATGATTATAATACCTGAACCTTCACCGAATTCATTCTTAGCTTCTTTTATATGCATTTTGTACGCTCAATCTCTGGCTCTTGCATCGATCGATTCTTTTCTGTCTGCATTCTTGATCTGTCTATCGGGTTGTATCGCGGGTTTTGCTATTGGGCAATCTCTACTATCATGATCAGTTTTGTGACATACTTCACAAACCCTTACCGGTTTTCCACAATCTCTGCTAAATTGACCAACCTATCCATAATGATAACCCTCGTTTATGCATGCACGATATTCACCAAAGGGTATTTTCTTACAGATTTTCCAAATCTGATAGTCATATTTCTAATCACGATCTCTTTCTGATCTCAACCTACTTGAACTTTTGTTCATGTTCTTTTGGCAGGGAAATATCCTTAATCATTTCTTTTCTTGGAAGGTTGGGTGCATCTTTCATGGTTTCTTGCTCCACATCCAATGTGACATTAGTCAACTCCTGGAATTTATGATAACTTCTCATAGAAACAAAGACTCGAATATCTTTCCTTAGTAGTGATATGTAATGTTCCATCATCTTTTTCTCATCACCTGCATAGTCAGGATTAAACCATGCTCAATCGATGAATTTCCCATGAACTCACTTACAGACTTAGTAGTTTGATGCATAACCAGAAACTCCTGCCTGATCTTTCTTACTTCAGCTTCTAGAGAAAAGTACATAAGAAACATATCTTTAAAGTCATTCCACCTCATGCTATTCATTGCATCTAAACAACTAGCACCCTTATTCAGATCCCACCAATCTTTAGCCTTATATCGTAATGTTGTTCCCATTAACTTGGTTAGAGTTAACTAAAAAGTTAATCTATCCAAGCTCCATAACTTAGTAATGTAATGAGAATACTTTGTTAAAAGATAAACGTAAAGTAAAAGACACGTGGTTTTTCAATGTTTAATTCTATTTGCAATTAACAAAGAATTATACCCAAGTGTTTGTGGAACAACACTAGGGATTAAATGACAAGTATGGTAATTCTCCTCACTAAACTTAAGCTAAGCTTAAATACAACTATGCTAAACCAACTAAGATATTCTCATGGACTTAGTTGTATTTGATGGAGAGAATGGAGTTTATGAATGTCATCGCATTAAGTACACAAAATTGTCAACTTTTCTACTCCTACTTATTGACCTATTTATACACAATGATTTACAATCGTTATTAAATAAGAAAAAAATATGACCTAAGCTAATTTAGACAAAATACTTGCGTATTTTGTCTCTATTATAGTGTTCTACTTTGGTATAGGACAATAGAGCTTTTTGAGCAATAGCGAGACACTGCTCTAGTCTTTAGCCATTCAGGGAAAGTTTGACCTTTGCTTGATAAGGACTCTCCCATATATGTTTCAAACTTATCGATAACGCTCAGATTGTACATGTTTTCAGTAGCGTTATGTGTGCTTTTTTATATGTTATTCGGTTATATTCATATGATTTTAGTGCTTAATCGCATCAAAAGATGTTTGTCTAGTATTTATAACCAAGTGCAGGAAAACAGAAGGAAAAGTTAAAGAATGTTTAATAAAAGAAGATCTTCGTTTTAGTGAAGCATGTCAAGCACAAGTCAGCATTTCAAGTATCGTAGAAGATCAAGATGATTGAAGAACCAAGTTCTACAAGTCAGAATCAAGTAAAAGGTCGATTTTCCATCATTCAGGAAGACCAACCGATCAGTCGCAACCCGCAACCGAATCAGCTGGAAAATGGTCAAAATTTATACCCTGCAGACATGCCAGCCGATCGGTCGCCGCCCGCAACCGATTCAGCTGGGTTAGTGCAAGAAGACCAACCGGATCGGCTTGACAAGCAACTGATCCGGCCGGAAGACTTGTTTCTGGTATTTCTTCATCACTAAGATTCCCCATTACATCCAAATGATTCTAGGTCCTTCCCTTGGTGTATTCTAGTCCCTTCCTAACTCCTTGGAGGCCAATTTCAACATTTAATACCCTAGGCCTTGGAACTAGTATAAATAGAGACCTTTTGTGAGCATTTGTTGGGATATGAAAGTGCTGAACAGTTATAGTGCTGAAGATTAACAAAATACTACAGAATGACAAAGAACTGGAAAAAGTCAAAGAGTCAAAGTACTACTAAAGATAAAGTCAAAGTACTGCTCACAAAGTCAAAGTACTGCAAGATTAAAGAACTGTTTTATTCGTTTATAGAAAGTCTTGTAATTCTAGAATATTCTATATTAGATTACTTGTCGTACAAGGATACAATTTGTAAACCGACTAGGGTTATCCTTGAGTCTATAAAAGGACCCCTATATTGGCATTAGAGGTACGATTGCTTACAAGTTATTATTTAGAGTTTTAGAGAAGATCGATATTCTTAGAGTTGTTGAAGTATCTGCATAATAAGCAGATTTAGAGTTATTAATAAAGTTGTTCTTCTTAGATTTGTTAAGTAAATTCTGCGTACTTAATAAAGATTACTCAGTGTTTCATTGTTAGTAACTTAGGATTTATCTGAGGTTATTAAACCTTAAACAAGCTATTTAAGTTAGTTTGGTTAGAGTACATCAATCCAACAAGTGGTATCAGAGCTTGTGTGGAAACTCTGACTAAGAAAAAATCCTAAAACCTACTACAACAAAACCCAAAGATGTCGACTGAAGCTGTTCCACCACCATCAATCACCTCACTCAGAATTTCAGTCATCAAGAAGGGAGAATATGACCTATGGTGCATGAAGATGAGGCAGTACATTGCCATTACAGACCATGCTTTATGGAATGTAATTGTCAATGGCAATGAAGTAGTTCCAGAACCTGTAGAGATTGCGTGACAACCTAAACCTCCCAAAGCTGTCTTACCAGCAGCTACCATAAGGAATCAAGAGAAAGCTCTTAACATTCTCTTGTCTACTATACCTGATGGACATCTACTGAAATTCCATAATGCTAAAGATGCAAAGCAACTCTGGGCTGCTCTCAAGACTAGATTTGGAGGGAATGAAGCTTCTAAGAAGATGCATAGAAATCAACTAAAGCAACAGTTTGAAACTTTCATAGTTGGTGAAAGAGAGAGTCTTGATGCTGCATATGATAGGTTTCAAAATCTCCTCAACATGTTGGAGTGATACAAGGCAGAAGTATCAGTTGAAGATGCTAATCTGAAGTTTCTAAGGAGTTTGCCATCCGCATGGCATGTAATTGCTACAATGATCAGAGGACAACCTGGTTTGGATGTCATGTACTTTGATGATCTCTACAACCATCTGAAGGTGTATGAGCACGAGATGAATGGTCAAACAAGTTCTAAGTCTCACAATATTGCTTTTCTATCATCTGAAAAGAGGGGCAGTACTTCCACCAAAAGTACTGCTTCTCCTACTCAAACTACTGTAACTCAAAGTACTATCTCGTATGCTGCTCCCACCCATGCTCAGCAAGCCCCATCAACTACTACTATGCACTCAGATGAAGTTGTGTGCTCCTTCTTTGCACAGCAAGCTAGTTTACCTGTCACTTATGAAGAAGATCTAGCACAGATTGAAGAAGATGCCCTTGAAGAAATTGATATCAGGTGGCAAGTTGCTATGATCACTGCTAGGATCAAAAACTATATGAAGAAGACAGGAAAAAGTATTGATTTCAAACCAAAACAGGGAATAACTTTTGACAAATCCAAAATTGAATGCTTCAATTGTCAAAAGACTGGACACTTTGCAAGGGAGTGCAGGTTTGCTAAGTATCAAGCAAACAGGACATCTGAGAAACGAAAGCTTGAGCTAAAAGAAATTCCAATTACTGAAAAAAGGCTTTGGTTGCTCAAGAGAATTTGTCAGAAGTTGACTGGAGTGAAGAGTTTGATGATGAACCAGTGACTTATTGTATGGTAGCAGTGGAAGAAGTAGTTGAAGAATCATTGGAAGAATTGGACTGGAGCACTGCTTTTGATGAGGAACCTGAACATGCAGCTTTGGAATCCAGAGATTGTCTAGGAGGATTTGATTGGAGCTTGGAGTGTGAAGATGATCCTGTTCTACTTGCAATGGTAGCTACTTCACCAAGTTCACCCCTATCTCTGAGGTATGCTCAAATTGTCATGATTTCTATCAAAAACTGCTAAATAGTTATGTGATTGAAAGAGATAATTGTGTTAAGGCTGGTCTGAGGTAGCAGGTTATCAAATAACCTTAGAGTCAATGGAAGCCAAAATTATAACTCATGAAAATAATGAAATGGCTTGGGCTGAAAAGTATGAACAACAGGATTACCAGTTAAAACTAAGTGAATGGAAACTAAATTGTAAAATTGCTGAAATTGAGAAATTGACTAAGGAAAGAGATGATTTGTTAGCAAAGTTTGATGCCTGGAAAGAATCTAGTCTGTCACATGTTACTTATGTTCAAAAACAGATAAGAGCATATATTAGAACTGGCTTAGGTTTTGGTATGGACTTTGATAACATAGAAGAGAATCAATCTGGTGAAGACCTAGAGGATATAACCACTAGTGATGATGAACTCATTAATTATGTAGACACATCTAGTAATGATGATTCAATTTGTGAACCACCTCTAGAATACAAGAAAGACAAGGGTTATCATGCTATCCCACATCCTATAGGTAGTCATCAACCCATAAGACCTGATGTTTCACGTTTTGGTGTAGACAGTTTAGAGTTTAGGAAGAAGCTTATTGGTCAATCTAGGTCTGAAACCCCAAAAGAAATTGTTGAAACAAATTTTCAAAGTCAAGCAGTACCTTCTACTCAAAGTACTGCTCCACAAGCAGTACCTTTAAGAAAATCTTTTCAAAACAGTACTGCTAAACCTTTTTAGGATAATTTTGGTCAAAACAGGTTTCATCATTCACCTAGAAGGCACAATAGTTTTGGTCATAGACATAGAAGAAGTCACTTTGGGAGTATGGGTGAAAAACTGTGTTTTGTGTGTTATAGTCCTACTCATCTAATCAAGGATTGTGAACATCACTCATAATACCTTAGGAAATTTCCAAAGAACAGGTCTGCCAACCAGAAACCTAGAAAGAACAAACCAGTCTAGAATAATTCTAATAGGGTCAATCACAGTAACTTCTCACCAGATCATAGGTACCCTCACCAAAGAAGACCTTTTTCAAAGCAACCAGTACCTTCACAAGCAGTACCTTCTCAAAGTACTGCTCAGTCAAACCAAGGTACTGCGCATACCACATGGAACACGAATCCTAGGAGATCTCATTACTATCAACCTAGAAGGTACTACAATTCACATAGGGGATCTAGATCACAGGAACCAAGTGTTAAAACTACATGGATCAAGAGAGAAAGTACTGCAGAGGGACAAACAGTACTTTCAACAAAAAGTGAATCAGATGTTTTTATAATACAAGAAAAAGAGAATGAATTTGCAAAAGAGATTTCTGTTGAAAATCCAGAAAGTTTTGAAAATCCACATGCTAAAAATCAAAAGATAATTCTGGATTATGTTTTAAAAAATAGTAGAAATTACATACTCAAAGAATTTGAGTTTGTAACTCCACAAGGGGAACACAAGTCAGTAATGGCTTGGGTTCCTAAAAGAAACTAACTCTCTAAATCTTTGTGCAGGGCAACCCAGAAGAGCAGCTTAAAGATCATTTGATTGTAGATAGTGGTTGTTCTGTTAGCATAACAAGAGACAAGGAGTTTCTGTCAGGTGTTTTGGAGTATATTAGTTAGTAAGCTACATTTAAGGGGAGGACTATTTAGTATTAGTATAGTCCTGTGCATTGCTTGAGGGGAGGATATTTATGTATACTTAGCTTATACAGAGGAATTTGGAAAAGTACTGTTTTTTTTATGAAAGTACTGCTTGGAAAGTACTGCTTGGGAAAGTATTGCACACGTGGAAAGTACTGTTTGTCTTATTAAAGTACTGTTCCAACGGTAATATTGAGGGGTAATTACTACTAACGGTAACTTTGTTATTATGGGCTGTGATTTTTCAAATCTCACCTATAAATAACTACTCTCCGATTTTCCCTCTCATCTTGGTATTCTCATATCTTTTCCATATTTCTCTCACCACCTCTTTATTATTCGATTATATCTCTTCTTGTGCTCACATAATCAACAATGGCGAATCATAATACTGTTTCCAAGCATAACATGGTGGCGAATTTAGACAAGACTGAATCTAATGAGGATTTTCATAATATAATTGATTATCTTACTGGGTCGCCAATCAGTTATGCTCTTTTAGTGGAGCCGGATATAATTGAACCCTGGATTCAAGAATTTTGGGCTAATGTTAGGGATAATATGGAGAATGATGAATTTTATGTTCGATCAACAGTTGCTGGAAGAACTGTGAAGATTACAGAAGCCTCTATTCGAGAAGACTTATTGTTTAATGATGAAGAAGGGGCTATTCATTTTGATAAACAACTGATTTGGGATACATTTAGGGACATTGGCTATGAAGGGTCCTTAACAGAACAAACATTCAGGAAGCCCTTATTTTGTCCACATTGGAAGTTTTTGGTTCATGTGTTGCTTCACTGCATAAGTGCTAAAAGTAATGCATGGGAGCAGTTTGGGTCAAATATAGCATCTGCTATTGTTGGGTTAGCTACTAATCGTATTTTCAATTTTTCAAGGCTAATTCTTGATGGGATGCTCTCACATATTTCACATGGATCCAAATGGTTGATGTATCCTAGGTTTATACAAGTTTTCTTAAACCAACAACTTGCTGATGTACCTAAACCTACAAGTTTATTACCAGTTGTGGTACAGCAAGCAAAGATTTTTACGTTTATGGAGAGGAAAAGTGATTTATTCACTGGAAGACACACTCCATTAACTGCTTCAATGATGGAGGTTGTTCAGGCTATTCGTGATGAAGTTGCAGAAAGTAATGAAGAAGAAAGTACTGCTTCTCCACAAGGTACTGCTTTTCAGGGTACTGCATCACCAAGTACTGAATCACAACGTACTGCATCACAAGGTACTGCTTCCTAGAGTACTGAAGTTCAAGAGCATCTTGCAGTTACACCTCCACAATCTCCACAAATATTTGTAAATGCTTCTCAACAAGAAGCACACTCACCATCTGAAGGAGATGCAGTCTCTATGGAGCCTGAGGGTCAAGTTCTCAACAACTATGCTTTAACAAGGGAATTAAAAAGGTTGAAGAAATCCTCTGAAGATCAGGATACAGAGATTAAGAGATTGAAGCTTAAATTTAGAAGACTCAAAAAGTTTGTCTGGCCATTGGTTCAACATCATCGTCTATGGGTCAAATCTCAAAGGAAGCAAGGACGACATGTTAGGAAATTTAAGAAGAAAACCAAAGGCAAAAAGGTTCATAAACAATCTTCTGTCCAATTGGGGAGGAATTTAGAAGAAAAGAATTTGAAAGAAGATGTTGTTAAGGAGAAAGAACCTCAAGGTACTGAAGAGCATGTTATCATTGAAAGTACTGAAGAAGAAAGGACTGAAGATCAAGGTACTGAACAACAAAGTACTGCTTTTCAAGGAACCTTCAGACAAGAGTTAATTACTCCAAGAGTATTAGATTTTGAAGAGGAAGCTGCTCCTTCAACTGTTATTCATGAAGAACAAGTTGGTCCTTCAACAACTGCCATACCAAAAGAAGCTGATACACCCAAACCTGTAAGAACTGCAAGTGATGATGAAACTATTGCTGAAATATTGCATGATTTATCAAAGCCAAGGGGTGTTACCATTTCTTAAGTTGCAGAGGAACAACCAAGAGTTTCTCAACCTGCAATAGATCCTAAAGATAAAGGAAAGGATATTCTGGTAGAAACTAAGAAGAAAAAGCTAACTTTGGCAGATCTTAGAGCAATTGAAGTTGCTAGAAATGAGGCTGCAGCTAGAAAAGTACAAGAAGAACTTAATGCTGAAGTAGTGACTGAAGTTACTAATGAAGAGGCAATGAATGAAGAAGCAGCTAGGAAATTACAAGAAGAATTGAATGCTAAAGATGCTGAATCATTACAGTCACCTACTCCTGTTTCTTTTATACCTAGAAGACCAAATCTTGCTAAAGAAAGGAATGCAATAATGGCTTATTTGAAAAGTCGAGGATATAAAGGATTGCAGAAGCTGAATTATGTTGATATGAAAAGATTATATGATGCTGAGACAGAGGCTTATAAGAAGGATGTTGCAAGCATCAAAGATTATAAAGATGAAGCTACTTGGACTGAAGCAGAAAGAAAGAAAAGTTTAAAAAGAAAAAGGAAAACTGAAGTTGAAGATATACAGTTTTCAAAGAAAGAAAAAGTTGAGCTAAGATCTGAAACTAGGGATGAACTAAGAAATTATCTCAGAATAGTAGATTTTGAATATTCCAAAGAAGATGCTGACATGAAGATGAACAGATCTCAGATTATTGCTTTTGAAGTTGTGAAATCTAAAGATGGAAGCTATCTGATGTTTCATAGAGAAGATGAAAGCTTCAGAGTGTTCAATAGGCTATGAGATTTATTGCACATCATAAATAGAGTGGATCTATTCTATTTATATCATGTGGTGAAAGATTAATTTGAATATCATCCATCAGAAGGAATTGGTTTAGTTTTACTTGGAGATCTCACAACTGCATGGGAAACTGAAGAACAGAGCAGTGATGAAATTTGGAAGAATCAAGAGAACTGGGAAATTGTTAGCTGGAGATTCTTTGAAGAATCTGGTGTACATGTTCTAGAGCTGGAAAATGGAACAATGATTCACATGTTTGAAGATAGAAGATACCCTCTTACAGTTGAGCTTATGAGGAGGATGTTAGAGCATGGAATGGAAGTTGAAGAGGATAATGAAACTGCTTGTATAGTCATCAATCTGTTTATCAACTGGACTACTATGGCTGATGATGATGAATAACTGGTATGAGTTTTCATTGAATAAATTATTTTTGATAAAACAGTACTTTATTCAAAGTACTGCTGATCAAACAGTACTTTAATCAAAGTACTGCTTGCAGCTTTTAACCAGTTAAATGATTTTTGAAGAAATCTTTTGTTAAGTAACAAATATTTTGAAACAAAGGTTGAATAAATGGTTTTTGAGATGGTAACATCAATAGGTTATCAATCCACCATGGTTACAAAAGGATTGGCTAATCCATGAGAAAACGGCTCTGGTAAAGATATCTCAAATCCGTTTTTAGTTAACAACTTGCTAATAAGTTGTATGGTAATCAACTCACCATATCAGTTAATGTTAAGAGTTGGCTAGCCCACAGGAAAATGGCTTGTGGTAAAGGCTGTGGAAAAACCATTATTGGTAATTAGTTCACCATTAGATAAAAGAACTAACTAGTCCAGAAGGGTACACCTTTTGGTAAAGACAAAACAAATCTGTTGATAGGTTGTGATTTGCTAAAAATCATATGGTTATCAATGTACCATGGTCTTATACACCAAAACATTCGGCTACTCCAAAGTTAATGGATTTGGTAAAGAGATTAAAATCCATTAAATTTTCAGTGATTCACCTCTCACAGGAGTTAACACACCTGGAAGTGATGAGAATAGTCTGAAACTTAAACTGAATTAATGTACAAATTGTCATATGTTGCTGTGTTGCTGAAAAGATGGAGCTTGTTGGATGATGCTGTAAAAGAATATTTCTAAAGATATTTTGATTAAGCACAGAAACTACAAAGATACAATCCAAAGACAAAGACACAATCTGTTCTTAAAGATGAAGCTGATAAAGATAAATTCACAAAGGAACTTGAAGTCAAACAAGTAGAATTCAAGTTAGGGGAGGATTGTTAAGATATGAAAGTGCTGAACAGTTAAAGTGCTGAAGATTAACAAAATACTGCAGAATGACAAAGAACTGGAAAAAGTCAAAGAGTCAAAGTACTTCTAAAGATAAAGTCAAAGTACTGCTCACGAAGTCAAAGTACTGCAAGATTAAAGAACTGTTTTATTCGTTTATAGAAAGTCTTGTAATTCTAGAATATTCTATATTAGATTACTTGTCGTACAAGGATACAATTTGTAAACCGACTAGGGTTATCCTTGAGTCTATAAAAGGACCCCTAGATTGGCATTAGAGGTACGATTGCTTACAAGTTATTATTTAGAGTTTTAGAGAAGATCGATATTCTTAGAGTTGTTGAAGTATCTGCATAATAAGCAGATTTAGAGTTATTAATAAAGTTGTTCTTCTTAGATTTGTTCAGTAAATTCCGCGTACTTAATAAAGATTACTCAGTGTTTCATTGTTAGTAACTTAGGATTTATCCGAGGTTATTAAACCTTAAACAAGCTATTTAAGTAAGTTTGGTTAGAGTACATCGATCCAACAACATTTGAGACACACACTTCAATACAACTCTCTACTTATCAAACACAAAGCTCTTAGCTCTTAAATTCATCCTTAGAAGTCCAGGAAAGTTTGGAGGTCCAAGAAGTTAACATTTGGAGGTCAAACCCCTAAGAAGTCAACCCCAATACTTTAGGAATCATTACTTCACCATTTGTGATCTTATTCCAAGCATTGTAAGACACTTAATTATGTTTTCTAATGTTCAAAGTTCTGAGTTTATGTTTACGTTTGCTATGAGTGGCTAGTTTCTTTATACACTTGCTTAAATGATGTTGATTATCATGTGATTAGTTTATGATTGTGTTAACATGTTTTAACTCAATTTCAAGTTGATTCTAAGATCCAATTGTGCTAAAGTTTCATAGTGGCATTTGTTAATCAAGTTTGATTAGTTGATATTAATCGTAGAGGTCGAAAGAACATATTTTTATTCAACTAGTTATAATCATTTTGTCTATGGATGATTATTTTTACCCATTATTCTTGGTTAAACAAAGAAACTAGAGTGTAGTTGTAATAAGAACGCTTTTTGATTATCAAGTTGGATTGATTGGAAACATCTAAAAGGTCATAAGATTAGTTGTTTACAATCAGTTGTACCCTTTTGTCTATAATCGGTTACCTTTTGTATTGACCATTTCTTAAGCAAATTTGATAAGACAAATGAATGTTTTTGTGTTTAAGTTTGTGAAAGTAAACTTATGAAACTTGAATTGATCTTGAATTGAGTGGTTAAACTTAATGCTTGTTTTTATGAACTAAAATCTTGACGAAGGTTTAACTTGTAAGAACAATAGGTTAGTACACCAACTAATTATCATAACCAACATGTTAAGAGGTTAACACAATCATACTAATCATGGATAAGAAACTAGTTTAAGCATGTGTAGTTTTTAATCATCTGAATTTCATTATAACTATTCTCGTTGTTATTTGCTTTTGGATTGCCTTAGTTGCTTTATACTTGTTAATCAGATTCACTCACAAATCCCTGCGAATGATCCCGACTTACCTTCAAAATCTTGCTATAACGGACGAGTGCACTTGCTCGTATGTGTTATTGGTAAAATTGGTAAATCGTCTTTTATAAATTTAAAACTTGTACACACGTAGCACATCAAGTTTTTGGCGCCGCTGCCAGAGATTTTGATTGTGTTTCAGCAAGTTTTAAATCTACGTCTGTCGATCCATTTCTAAAAAAAAAAAAAAAAAAAAAAAAAAAATTCCGAGAACTCCAACCGATCGGTCGTCTTCACAACCGATCCGGTTGCGCCAAAACCCATAACCCAGTTGATCTAACTGATCGGTCACCCCTCGCAACCGATTCGGTTACTCTCTTCTGTCCAAAAATCTATTTTCTTTGTTTGTCCGTGTGTTTATACCATTAGAAAACCGTGTACCTAGAGTACCAAACCCACCATTTGATAACCTTGTAGAAGCCAAAGTCGTTTACAACCCTTTCACCAATTTACCTTTTCCCATGGCGGACGATCAACCCATGTGGGGAACCAACCGAGCCGTAGCACCAACTCCTGGGAGTACGATTATTGCTGTCAACCTTGGTGACAACTTCACCGTAAAGGGTCATCATCTTTCTATAATCAAAGACCACCAATTCGATGGCCGTGCGCGGGCCGATCCACATAAGCACATTGCCGAATTCATCGAAATTTGTGGTATGTTCCGGTATGGCGACACCGATGTCAATGCCATCAAACTTAAACTTTTTCCATCATCACTCGCCGGAGATGCAAACGTATGGTACAATGAATTGACCCCAGGAATTATCAATACTTGGGAGGAGATGAGGCAAGCCTTTATAAGACGATTCTTTCCACCTGCCATGTTTGATCGATTAATGGGAGAAATTCGTTCTTTCACACAAAACCCCAACGAATCACTTGTCGAAGCTTGGCTTCGGATGAAAGATTTTCTTCGGAGTTGTCATGGACATGGACTATCGAAAGGAACCATTATCCAAATCTTTTACCATGGACTTGACGAAATCTCTCAAGGTATCCTTGATGCCGGAGGAATTTTTCTCTATAAGACTCCTAATGATGCACATCAATTACTTGAAGATCGAGTACTTCTAAAACTCAATTGGTCTAAAGATTCAAAAACCAAGCCTCCTCAAAAAACCGTTGCTTTTGTCAAAAAATCCGATACCTCGAAACTCATGGAGAAAATGGAAGCCTTAACTTCAAAAATCTACTCGCAATACAAAGATATCAAAGGAGAAATGAAGGAAATGCGAGATGAATGCAAAAATTATGGAGGAAATCACCCATCGTCTAAGTGCGACGATAAACCCATGGGTGGACCTAACGAAGGCGAAGCGAATTAAGTCCAAGGAGTATACCGTGGAGAAGGATATCGTGGTAGTTATTACGGTAGAAATTCTGGAAATTGGCAAGACCGCCAACCAAGGGATAATAATCGTGATTCTCAACCTCGAACCGACAATCCACCCCCACAAACTCTGACAAAAAGATGGAAGAATCGGAATTCGAAAAATACATGAGAGAATTCATGACTGCTCAAAAATCAACGAATTATTTCATCAAAAATCAGTTTTTCAATCTCAAAGCCAAAGTTGAGCAAGGACAGAAAAATATTCAAGCCTCTATCCAAGATCTCGAAAACAAATTTGGTAGATTTTCTGGCCAACATTCCTCTCGACCATCTGGTTTGTTACCAAGTAACACCCAATCCAACCCAAAACCATCGAACGATAAAACGTACCATCGACCACAAACAAGAAATGAGCATATCAATGCTGTATTCACAAGAAGTGGTCTCTCGTACGATCCACCACCAAATCCAAACGAAAATGCTCCTATCATCCAAGATAGTGAGGATGAAGCTGAGGAAACCAACCCAACGCAACCCACCAAAAAGAAAACCGTTTCACCTATCAAGGCGTACACACCAAAAATTCCATATCCTCAACGCCTTAAGAAAGAAAGAATGGAAGAGTGATATAAGAAGTTCATTGAAATAATCAAAGATGTTAGAATCAATGTTCCTCTCGTTGATGTCTTAGCTGGAATGCCCAATTACGGGAAATTCTTGAAAGAACTTCTTAACAACAAGAGTAAGCTAGAGCAATATCAGCTACCTTCCTTAACGAAGAATGCTCGGCCATCATTGAAAAAAAAATTCCGCCAAAGCTCGGATATCCTAGGAGCTTTCTTATTCCATGCACTTTCGGGAATAATATTCAATGCGATGCTTTAGCCGACCTAGGCGTAAGTATCAATTTGATGCCTTATTCGCTATATTCCAAATTATCCATCAACAGCCTTAAACCGATAAAGATGAGCATTCGATTAGCAAATCATTCTTATCAATATCCTGTTGGAATTGCCGAGAATATGCTCGTTCAAGTTGGTAAATTCATTTTTCCCGTGGACTTTGTAATCCTGGAAATGGAAGAAGATAGTAAAGTCCCACTCATCTTAGGAAGACCTTTCCTAAATACCGCTGATGCGATCATCAAAGTGAAGGGTAAAGAACTCAACCTTGGAGTTGGAGAAGGTCGAATCACCTTTCTAATCGATAAAGCAATGCGCTATCCACGTTCCAGTGATGACACTTGTTTCAACATCGATGTTATCGATGAGGTCACTGACGAAGAATTGGATGCGCTACTTAACGAATCTGATCCATTCATGACTACTTCCGAATAGATCAATGAAACAGACCTTGACAAAGAGTTTGTTGATTTTATGAAAGTAGAGTTTGTGAGGAATTGGAAATTCTATAGTAAAGCATCGGTCACCCCAAATATAATCTAGCTTAAGTTAGCTCGTAGACATATCGTTTATTACGTTATTTAGTTATTAGCATAGTTTAGTCTAGTGCAACACCGTGGAGGAAGGACGGGTCTTTACCCATTGTATGCCTGATCCACAGCCCGAAGGAGGGCGTAATACTTTGTATAAATAGCCCTCTCCCCACAAGGGAGAGGGTTGGATGTTCATTTGGAATCTAACCTTCCATGAGTTTCTCTCACTAGAATATCCCACTTTCTCTCTCTAAAACCATATATTCATACGCCCATATTTATTATGTATTGATGTGTTTGTGAAATCCAATATGTTACAATTAGTATCAAGAGCCATGGTTTGATCATCTCTCTTACATGTTCTTGGATTTCTAGTGGTTTTATATGGTTTTTGGGTTTGAAAAAGTTTATGATAAGGTTTTAAAAGGTACCATTTTGAGGGGTCGTTTAAGTCCTTATTTGATCACTTTTGTATCCGTTATTGCTTAATATCGTTCCTTTTCACTTTTTAGGTCTCTTGAAGGCAAAATGCTGGAATGGCACTTATTTGGACGAAAAGGCGCGAATATATGAAGAAAATGGCCAAAGTCAAAATTGAGACACTCGCAGTTGCTGAAATTAGAAGGCGACGGCGTCAGGTGCTAATGGCGACGCCGTCCCAAGATTTTTGTGACGATTCAGAACTCAAAACTCGTATTTTCAAGTGACGACGTCTAGTTGTGAAAGAGTAGGCCGTCGCTACTCAGACGGCCTAGATGCAATCCAGACGACGTCAGAAGCTGAAGAGGACGGAGTTACAGACATAAGGTGACGCCGTCGCAAGGTTAACGTGGCCAAGACGAAACCCTAATGACGGCGTCACTAAACATAAGGTGACGCCGTCGCATATGTAATCTTATATATAGAATCCGAATTTTTCAGTTTTGAAGAGAGTCTTTTGGAGTGAAAACCTAAAACCGAACCTAAGGTGTCTTGTACAGTATTTTAGGGTTTTAAACCCTATCTTACATCAAGATAAGTCTTTACTTCATTAATTCAATTATGTCTTTGATTATTTATGTGTATGCTTGCATGTTCTCCATGTCCGGCTAATTTATTTGTGTGTTTGCTTAAGAAGTATGAAACTTAATTATTGAATATTGATTGGTTGTTTCTTATCTTAGTTGATTAATGATCTAGTAATGCGATAGGTCATTCGTTGTGTACTTAATGCTTGATTCATCTTTGTGAACCTTAGAATATAATTACCTGAGTAGTTGTAGGCTAAACCATCCAAAGAGCGCCTTAGAGTAGGAGTTTATCATCCCTAGTGGGTTTGTAGACGAGACCCTTTGGTAAGTTCAAAGAGTTAGGGAGAAACGCATACCCTACAACTTTAGACACACAACGCAACTAGGAATAAGGACGTGACAACTCAACCATCAATAGGAGATAATTAAGGAGTAATACAACCTAAGTAAACACATCTTTAAACTATCATACGAGCACACATTAATTAGACATAGACTCCCACAACCTTAGTTTAGATAATTAGATAATAGTAGAGTAATCGGTAGAAATACCAACCCCCCAAATCCAATACCCGAGATTCGTACCTTTCCATTTCATAAAATATAAAAAGATAAAAAATAATCTTCCTCAACCTTAACCTTAGCGTAGTAACTCCTTACTAGCATTCCTATTCCCCTAGAGAACGATATCAATACCCGTGGCTTACCCTAATTACTACACTACAACGATTAGGTTCACTGCCTAGGGTGTTATAAAACTTGCTCGAAGAAAAGGAAGTTTCCTTGACCCCGAACGACGCATGTAGCGTTATCAAGTTTTTGGCGCCGCTGCCGGGGAATAGAATAGCTAGTTAGTAGTCCACCTCGTTTAGGTTCTTTGCTTGATTCCTATCAAGTAAATTTTTCTCAATTTTTAGCTTTCTCTTAGTCTATCCCCCTTCTTCGTGACCTTTGTTCGTAATCCCATCACTTTTCATCATGGAAGGTGATAACCAACCACCACTTGATAACCCAGCACAAAAAAATTCAATGTCACTCAAAACCCAACCCAATAACCAACACAACCGTCGAAGCCGCTATGTGAGTAGAAACAACGACCTTCAGGATTTGCAGAAAATATTCGATAGTACAATTAGGGATGCTGTTGAGAAAGTAGTCAGCGCTGCTATAGTTGGCTCTATGATTAGCAGTCATTCGGAAAATGGCATGATAAACAACAACGTGGATGTGGAAAATAGTGCTTACTTCAATCTTTACCCCACTAAGGAAGAGATTGCGTACCATCAATACATAATCGATAATCCACGATCACCCATCATTAGGATATGCCCAAAGATTAGGAGGGGAAATCCCTGGAACCTAAAAATCCCTTCTATGATCGGATATAGGAGTGTCGACCACGCTTACATAGATACGGAATCCCCCATCAATGTAATGTCATCTGCTGTCTACAATGACATTATGAACGAGCGACTCAATATTAGGAGAGACCCTAAGTATCCGGGAGGAGTTTGCAACTTTGTGGGAAGAGTCAAGGACGTGCATGTCTTTATAGGAAATTTCACCTACCTAGTTGATTTTATGGTCCTAGAAGATGTAGGATGCGTCATTGACTATAGTTTATCCCAAGTAGTGTTAGGGAAACCGTTTGTCGAAACATCTAGAATGAGCCATAACAAGCATGATGGAACGGTTAGGTTCAAGGAAGGAACCGATGAGATCACCTATAGGATGCCTTGGAAAACGAATGAGTATGGCCACTTGTCCATTTATGATCGAGACAACATCAAAGCTTTTGAGGACAAAAGCAAGGAAGATGTTGAGAAAGGTTATAAATTCATGTGGGAAAGAAGGAGGCATTATTATAAGGATTGCTTAACTCTAGGGCCTAAGTATAGAGTCGATGAAGATTTTGTCAACATGATAGAATTCTCATTGAGGATGCGTGAGGAAACGTAGGAGTACAACTATGAGTCTAGCTACAAGACTCTTAAATAAAGAAAAGCGCTTCGTGGGAGGCAACCCATGCTTAATTGTTTGCTTGTTAGTGTCATATATCTTTTATTAATTGTTTATCCTCATGTTTAAATTTGTAAAAATGCTTTATTTTGTTTTTAACTTCGTCTTAATTGCATATAAAGGTATTTTACATAAGGGATAAGTGTAGGGAGGATTACACACGTTTTCAAAAGAAACGTAAACATGAGAATAACAATTAACTAAAAGATATTTATGTTTGTTTGTTCGAGTCAAATGCTTGTATCGAGTCATAATGGATGTTTTGCAGGAATTTTTCCAGATTCTAAATATGTAAATTTTCCAGAATTTTTTCCAGAAAATCGCAGACCAGTTTTTGTCAGGATAACCTGACGGCGTCAGGATTGCCACCTGACGACGTCAGGAAGGAGTAAAAACATCAGATTACTTTTTTCTCGTTTTCTGAGCTACTTATAAATTTATGGAATTTTCCAGGTCTTAATTTTCTTAGAAATTCTGTAGACATCCATTCCACAAGCATTATATCCTAGTTTAAATCAGGTCTTATATATATTATTACCGCCGATTTTACGCGAAGGTTTCGTTTGTTTCTTCAAGTGTGCAGGTTTAGTTTGTCAAGAAGAAGTTACATAAGATTGGAAGGAGCTTTTCACGCAATAATTCTTCTTGAAAAGGATTTAACCACCACTTTACACAGATCCTACCGAGTAATCAGGGGAGTACTAGTTTCTTTCGTTTTTGATTACCTTCTTTTATCATAACTTTGATACTTTCGGGGAACATTGGGGACAATGTTCAGTTTAAGTGTAGGGAGGGAAAATAAAACGGGAACTTTGAAACTATGCTTATCCTTGACTATCTGCTTTGTCCAATTGTGATTGTGTAATAAACCATGAGAAAATGTCGGTTAGGGTAATTTTGGCACCAAATTTAAATTTTTTTATGACATATAGGAGTGGGCCATTAGTCTTAACAAAAGCGTCTCATGGATAGGAAGTTGCATGACTAGCACAAAAACCCTTTACCACCCAAATTCCACCAAAATGTGAGGATCGCCCTTAGATTAGTAGGAATTAAAGCATTCATCTTCAATGCTTAGAGTGTGAACCGGTAGTATATTAGATTCTAGAACTTGTTTTGTGATGCATTCCGAGATCGCAAGTGAGGCTACACTTGTGTAGTTAGGAATAACTAAATGATAAGAGGAATTAGGATAACCCTTGTTTGATACCTGTAATATAATTACTTCTTCCATATCGGTTAAGTAATTCCCCCACACCCTTTGCGTTGTACTCATTTTTAGTACACGATACCCCTAGTTAACCCCTCAGAGCCTATCCTTTTCGCGGTTCTCGTGATGTTTCGGTTTTTCCGGAATATCAATGAAGAGCATTGTTTACACCCCACCCCCAAATATACACCCAAATCGCCTTAGCCTACCCCTTATGCACTCACTTTTAGTGCAAATGTTTGTTATCACCCTAAACCCTTAGCTCAATTATCTAGTTGCTTGCATAAGTTGCTAAGTCGAGTCATATCCTTTGTATACAGTTTTGGGACGATTGGGATTCATGGGAAAAGTTAAAGTTTATGAAATGACGGGAAGGGAACGTTAAATTCAAATTCCCTTTGTTTGCATAATAATGTACCCCAAGTGTTTTGATCTTTTCAAATCGGGTCAAATTAGTGTTAGAGTAATAAAAACTCAAGTGTAGGGATATGCCTGTAAATCCTAAGTATTTTGATGTTATCGTAGAGGATGGTAGAGTAAAAGTGTATGAAAAAAAAAAAAAAAAAAAAAAAACATACGGGCTACCATCCTACATCTATCCTTTAAATTTAGGTTTGTTTATTTCAGTTATCTAGAGTTTAGAGTGTCGAGTCTTGGCTTAGCAACGCCATTCTTCGTATGCATTTAACATAGAGATTTTTGACTTACCACCACTAAATAGCCTATCCCACCAAACCCTTGTTTCCCTACCATAAGCCTAACATTACAACCCTTTAAAGACCTCTTTGATAGTCTTTCCTAGGTGCTTACGCCAAAGCGATGGAGGTTTGATCTATTCTCAAGCCTATGGTAATCTATGTACTAGGACCGGTTAATGAGTGTTTATCTTCCATTTCCTTTTTGTTATATTTCATATATACACCCGAGAGAGATGTGAGTATCCAAACACCCCATGTGAGGTGCTAGTATGTAATTTCCGTGCTTGTTATGACTTTTGCGGGGCTTATATGTGTTGTGGACCGTTTTGAATTAATGCTTCATGACCCCTAACTTATAAATTAATTGGCTAAAAGCACATTTGCTTGAGGACAAGCAAATAACAAGTGTAGGGATATTTGATAAGGTTTTAAAAGGTACCATTTTGAGGGGTCGTTTAAGTCCTTATTTGATCACTTTTGTATCCGTTATTGCTTAATATCGTTCCTTTTCACTTTTTAGGTCTCTTGAAGGCAAAATGCTGGAATGGCAGTTATTTGGACGAAAAGGCGCGAATATATGAAGAAAATGGCCAAAGTCAAAATCGAGACACTCGCAGTTGCTGAAATTAGAAGGCGACGGCGTCAGGTGCTAATGGCGACGCCGTCCCAAGATTTTTGTGACGATTCAGAACTCAAAACTCGTATTTTCAAGTGACGACGTCTAGTTGTGAAAGAGTAGGCCGTCACTACTCAGACGGCCTAGATGCAATCCAGACGACGTCAGAAGCTGAAGAGGACGGCGTCACGGACATAAGGTGACGCCATCGCAAGGTTAACGTGGCCAAGACGAAACCCTAATGACGGCGACACGACGGCGTCACTAAACATAAGGTGACGCCGTCGCATATGTAATCTTATATATAGAATCCGAATTTTCAGTTTTGAAGAGAGTCTTTTGGAGTGAAAACCTAAAACCGAACCTAAGGTGTCTTGTACAGTATTTTAGGGTTTTAAACCCTATCTTACATCAAGATAAATCTTTACTTCATTAATTCAATTATGTCTTTGATTATTTGTGTGTATGCTTGCATGTTCTCCATGTCCGGCTAATTTATTTGTGTGTTTGCTTAGGAAGTATGAAACTTAATTATTGAATATTGATTGGTTGTTTCTTATCTTAGTTGATTAATGATCTAGTAATGCGATAGGTCATTCGTTGTGTACTTAATGCTTGATTCATCTTTGTGAACCTTAGAATATAATTATCTGAGTAGTTGTAGGCTAAACCATCCAAAGAGCGCCTTAGAGTAGGAGTTTATCATCCCTAGTGGGTTTGTAGACGAGACCCTTTGGTAAGTTCAAAGAGTTAGGGAGAAACGCATACCCTACAACTTTAGACACACAACGCAACTAGGAATAAGGACGTGACAACTCAACCATCAATAGGAGATAATTAAGGAGTAATACAACCTAAGTAAACACATCTTTAAACTATCATACGAGCACACATTAATTAGACATAGACTCCCACAACCTTAGTTTAGATAATTAGATAATAGTAGAGTAATCGGTAGAAATACCAACCCCCCAAATCCAATACCCGAGATTCGTACCTTTCCATTTCATAAAATATAAAAAGATAAAAAATAATCTTCCTCAACCTTAACCTTAGCGTAGTAACTCCTTACTAGCATTCCTATTCCCCTAGAGAACGATATCAATACCCGTGGCTTACCCTAATTACTACACTACAACGATTAGGTTCACTGCCTAGGGTGTTATAAAACTTGCTCGAAGAAAAGGAAGTTTCCTTGACCCCGAACGACGCGTGTAGCGTTATCAGTTTAGTAGTATTTGCATCATTTGGATCATTTCTTGTGTTAAAGTTTGAATTTTGATTGTACTTTCATGTTTAGAATTATTGTAAGTGCTTGGGTTTTGATTTGGAAAGCTTGAATCACTGTGGTTGGGTTAGTTTTGGATTGAAAAGTGTTGTGTTTGAACTTTTCTAGCTAGCGACTTGAGTCTCGGAATTGTGTTCTTTGTAGCGACTTGTAGTTATATTATTCAGCGACTTGTAGTTGCAGTGGTAGCGACTTGAGCACTAGCGACGTGTCTTTTGAGACAAAGCGACATATAGTACAAGTAGTGGTCGTACTGTTCAGTCTAGCGAGTTGTTCTATAGCGACTTGCACACTTAGCGAGTTGTTCCTTAGCGACTTGCTCACATAGCGAGTTATTACTTTAGCGACTTGTGCATATGGCTATTTGTATCTAGCGACTTGTACTTATAGCGATTTGTGTCTCACAAGCAATCTCCCCCTAGCGACTTGAGTACCTACCGACTTGTGTGAGAAGCGACTTGTCTTCAAGATTTTTAGCGACTTGGTGAATTAATGCAAGCGACTTGTGCCTAATATCCATCAACACAATGTCTTACACCACTGCCTTTAATCTCCAAAGTAATCAAACTCTATGATACCTCACAGAACAAAGAAACTGTTTGCTACTCAGAAAGTCTAACCATGATTGATTCTGCAAATTATGATCAAAACACTTCACATTCTGAGTCAAATATCAAAGAATCGCACTTGTTAATGATACATGATGCAAAGCAAATGGAATGCAGCATTGAGCCCTATCAATTACTTTATTTGCACCACATACATCTGTTATCAACAACCGGGGATCGAACATGTAGTGCTCTCTTCTGCCAGGACTTAGCTACATTGACAAGAACCTTGATGCTGAACATAGAACAACAGAAGCTTCAAATTACTAAAAAGAAGGTATTAAAGGATGATTCCAATGCTGCACTTCAGGTAATCCACAACCAATTTTAGCCATTTATCAATGGGGAATATTCCGCAGACTTCGATCAACACGTGACTGGAATTTCCTTCAAGAAACATACTGGAATGGAAATTCATGAGTTCATCAATACATTTATCCAACTTATGGATAATGTGGAAAAGTACATTAAGGAGGCTGCTCAAGAGGATGATAATTTGAACGAGTGTCAGGTGAAATTAAGTAAAAGTTGTGATAAGTCGAGTAACGGTTCAGTTGAAAGGACGGGTGATACTGAATGCAGAATATTAGATACAACAAAGGATGATGAAACCGGTTGTACTGAATACAGAGGCTCAGAGTCAGATAAGCTTGAAACAGCCTGCAGTTCAGTGACTCTTGTTATGCATGATGTGAATGCAGATATCAGACAGACAAATGAACAGGTGTCATGTGATGAGGTACCCTTAACTAATCAACATAATACATCTGCTAATGTACCTAAACAAAATGATCCTAATTCTGAATATGATGTTGATATATGTTTCTTGGTTAAGACTGAGTCTAGAATCTTTAAAACAAATGAAATAGTTGAAAAAAGGGTGTTTGATGAACTTTCAAACAAATACTCAATTCTTGAAAAACATTGTATTTCCTTAGAAATTGCAATACAACAAAGAGAAGAAAGTTTTCTTGCCACAAAACCTTACATAAATCCGGAATTCCCAGAATTTTGAGAATTTTTTGAAATTAACCAGTTAAAAACCTAGATTCTGGACAAAGACTCAACCATATGTAATCTGAAATTACAACTCTCAGATCTGCATAAGAAATGTAATATAGGGATGAACAATCTTAACTATAAGGTGAGTGGTCCGCTTAAATCTAAGAATGATGAATTGGCTCTATGTGTGACCAACCTATTAAGGGATAATGAGTCCTTGAGAAAGAACTTATTAGAGAACAATTCCAAGCTGATAGATCAAACTAACTCCTTGTTGGCAAACATTGATGCCCTCAAAGCCCAAATTCAGGATAAGAGCTTCACCATTGTTGCCTTAAAAAATGAGCTTAGGAAATCTATTTGGAATAGGGTGAACACTAAGTTTGCAAAACCATAAACCTTGGGTAAGCCAATTGTACTAAATAATACAGAACGAGCTGTAGTTAGACAGACCAATGCTTTTAAAACAGAAAGATTTAAACCATCGAAATCTAAGCTTGGCTCCCAAGTTGATGAGAATATTGTTTTGTCAAAACCAGTCACTTCACTAATTCATTCTGATATGATGAATAACAATCCCTAACTTAATGTTCGAAGCCCTAAGATCAGGAATATCAGGAGATCATCTAGTTCATATAAGAAGCATCAAATGGCTAATCAATTCCATAAGAAACAAACTAATTACAAAAGGACCAAAGTTCAAAATAGGGAAGTGGTTACATCTAAATCTACTAGCAGTTGTTTCGAGTGGATTCCTACTGGTTGATTATTTAAGTTTACTGGATCCAAACGGACTTACACACCTAGATCTTGCCTTAAGTGGATGCCCACAGGAAAAATCTTCAAGAATATTGAACTTAAAGGAATTTCTATTAATGATACTCCTAGACCAGACTGTACAACATCCAAAAATGAGGATACACCTGTCATTAACTCATCTATTTGCAATACTCCATGTGCTATTAGTGGAAAGTGTCCTCAGTCTTTTTCAGGTACAATGCTCAATTCAATCATAAACATCATGACCTGGTTTCCAACAGAAATGAAGATTGCTCACTCAGGAATTGTAGCTTTTCAGAATTGATGTACCTCGTACTTTGACTCCTGTTCGTCTTGAATCTGGACTCGTTCTCATTAATCCGTGTACAAATTAAACTTTCATTTGTATTTAAAAAAAATTAATTAAATCTTTATACAAAATCTAATAAAAGATGTATCACTTGTTATCGATAACATCTACGGTCCTAGAAATGTCATTCAATAATGATACGGGGTCCTTAGATGAAGTTCGAACAGATGATATACTCTATTTTTAAACGGGGGGTTGTATTTCAATCAATGTTCACTCTTAATTGGTGACATTGATTGAGGGGGAGAATCTTTCATTTTATCTCTGCATCATTGTTTGATATATGTAATGTGCTGGTTTACTGCTGCATGTTTCTTTACATGGAATGACTAATTCATGATTCTTTATGTACACTGTGCTAGATAGCTTATCCATGTTACGTCATATATGGTACTTGTCATATTATTCAACATGAATGTTACTTATCCATCGTATAGCAAGCAATTTGCTATGTACAAGGGCTGATAGAGTCAATAGTACAAATTTACGAGTGATACTAAGATAGGTAGTGACTTGTCTATATTGTCATAATATAAGGATCAAATATGTCATTTATTGATACTTGAGAATGGTAGTTTTGACATAGCGACTTGCATCATTCAGATAGCGACTTGCCTTGTGTATTATGTCTTTCTACCGACTTGTCTCACTTTTACTTTGATAAAGTATAAGGACTGAATATGCAAATCCCTGATTCTTGAGTATAGTACTTAGGCGGTAGCGACTTGTCATTATTAACATTCTTTCAAAAAATTTGAAAGTATTTCTCTCCCTCCATCGTGACCCTCCTTATAGCGATTTGAAGTTGTATGATTTTTTTAAGTTTTGATTTGAATCCTCCATGCCTAATACCTTATCTAATACACCTTTGGTTTAACAGATTTCACCGATTGTCCTACCCGCGACTATCTATCCCATTCTAGGTTAGTGTGTGGTCGTTAATGGTGGTGCGCAATATTGACTAGGTTGTATTTAGGGTTATTGAGTTTGAATTTATGGTGCATTAGTGTGTTTTCATGGTCTCCCTTGTGCACTTTTTGTAAAAAGTTTATGTGTTTGTTCGGATGATGATTGTTATGCGTTTATGTATATGATTGTGTCGTGGTGATATTCAATCTTTGTAGTGCTTTTGGTCATGACTGATGTATCATTTTCTTGTGTGATAAGTGTTAGTTGGATATGTCAATACGTGTTCTTGTTGGCGACTTATCACATAGCAGGCTATTCTTGGTAGCGACTTGTCTTGTATATTCCTCATGGCGAGTTGTCAATGCTTTAAACATTCTTGATAGCGACTTGTTATGTAATTGAGTGATACTTGTAGCTACTTTTTGGTAGCGACTTATCCTTGTACTTTTTGGTAGCGACTTGTCTTGACAAGTTGGCGACTTGCTAAAACATTTTCATAAAGGCGACTTGTCACTGGTTTTTTTTATAGCGACTTGTTTTGACAAGTTGTTTAAAGCGAGTTTCTATAATATTTTCATGTTAGCGACTTGTCTCTGGTTTTATTTGTAGCGATTTGTCTTGACAAATTGTACATAGCGACTTGCTATAACACTTTTGTTAAAGCAACTTGTATCTGGTTTCTCTTGTAGCGACTTGATTTGACAACTTGACTTAGCGACTTGCTATAACACTTCCATTATAGCGACTTGTCTCATGAAATCCTATTAAAGCAATTTAGTTTTAACAACTTTGCTCAAGAAACTTGTCTCTAGAAAACCTTGTCAAAATGATTTGTTACTCTGAGAATTACTAAAGCATTTTAACCTATTTTCTGAGTATTTCAATCTGCCTGTCCTTCAACTGTCATGTATGCTACTCATTGTGCTTATGTCATGAGGTTGCATTTAGATTGATTAGCTAACCATGTCTAACCTAACATGCTCTCGAATACTGTTGTTGTATGTGTGAATCTAGAGAAATTTCAATGGCAAACACAACCTCATCCGAGAACCTTGCTACCTCTACTCCACCCACAGTTCTTACAGACAACGAAATTTTTCCAGAAGATAAATGGGTAGAGATTGGCAAAAGCAACTGCTATGTGGACATGGAAAGAACACAACAAAATCCAGTCTTCAAGGTTGCTATTGATATTCTAAAAAACACTAACATCTTTAGTGCCTTGACCAAGCAATGCACGATCCCTTCCATTTACCTACAACAATTTTGGAACACCATTACATGGGACAAGATCACAACCACTTATTCTTGTAAGCTTGATGATAAGGGATATGAAATCACCTCTGACATTCTCAGTAAGGCCCTAGAAATCACACCATGTGACCCTACTATACAATCTGTCCTTTCACCTACTGCAGAAGAACTAATAGACTTTCTAAATGATTTGGGTTATCAAGTTAACGTAACAAGGGCTTCAGATATCATCATCGGACACATGTATCAACCTTGGAGAGCCATTACTACTATTCTTAACTTATGCTTATCTGGCAAAACCTCAGGGTTCGATAAAGTGAGGACACCTATTCTGCAAATCTTATGGGGTCTCATCAAAGGGGTGAACATTGATGTCACGGAACGTATTTGGGAAGAATTCTCGTTGTCTATGCACACTTTCATCACCGACAGAACAAATGTTCAGAATCAAGCCCAAGGAAGGAAGGAAGTACATAAACTTGTAATTCCTAGCATAAGATTCTCGAAGCTTATCATTCAATTCTTGCAACAGACTCATCATTTTAATCCAAGGAGTGAGTCAGTCCTCCATAAAGCTAGTGATGAATTTGTACTTGGTAACCTCAAATATGTTGCCAGAGGTGTTAATAAAGAGATCTTTGGAATGCCAATTCCTGATGCTCTTCTCACAGATGATATTAAGAAGACTGACTACTTTAGAATATACAAGAAAAGGGCATCCAGATCCAATGTTGATGACGCTCCCGATCCCACACAACCCAAGTCTACAAAGTCTACTTCTAGCACTAAATCATCTAAAACCTCATATGCCGCCCTTCCCAAGAAGAGACTTGATAGATCTCAATCTACTGACACTTCATCACAGAAGCAGAAAAAGA
Organism: Chrysanthemum seticuspe; assembly: GCA_019973895.1. NCBI lineage: Eukaryota > Viridiplantae > Streptophyta > Magnoliopsida > Asterales > Asteraceae > Chrysanthemum > Chrysanthemum seticuspe. The sequence goes on from BPTQ01000005.1 coordinate 204,132,466, forward strand.
GACAGAGAGAAGCCAGCAAGGGAAAAGATGAAGGTTCCAAGGATACTGAGAGACAAATGAGTTTAATGGATGAAGATGAGGCCGCACTTCAACAAGGTATTCAACAAAGCTTAGATCCCCGATACATGTCTCAGAGACCATCAGTAGGAGGAGTTGTGATTTGAGAACCAGCATCAGCACCACAACAAACTACACCAGCTACTCAAGACAAAGGCAAAGGTATTGCTGGAGTTGAAGCAGAACAAGCAGCTCATATGCTTCTGACTATCTCTTCTCCACTACCAATAACTACTACCCAATTTGAGCTGAAGAAAAGAAGCATTGAATCATCTTCCGCTCAAGAACCAACTGGAATGGAAAAGAATGTGTCTGATACACAGGAAGATACACTTGCATCTAGTGACACTCACTCAGCAAGTCAGGAGACAACACCTTTTACTGAGAAGGTTCCAGGGATTGAAACAGTAAATGAAGAAAATGAGCTGGTGAAAGACCCACAGGAGATCTTCGAGTCAAGATCTGAAGAACACAGGTGCCTAGATGAAACAAACATGTCTACGGGATCTCTATCCTCTCTTAAGAATCTAGATGCTGACTTCTCATTTGGTGATCAGTTTTTGAATGACAAAACCTCAAACACCGAGACTTATAAGCAAAATGATGAGAAAGAGGAAGCTGAGTCTATGTACACGGTCAACATCCAGCAAGACATATCAACCATCGCTCCGATGTCTGCACCTGCTCTTACAACCGCACTTCCACCGCCCAAACCTGCTCTAACAACCGCACTTCCACCACCAGAACCTGCTAAAGATCTATCACTTGAACCAGTTGTTACAATTAATGACACGGACACTCCACCGGCTTCACCACCTCTAATTCTAACACCTGATCAATTGCTCGACAAGGCAGTGAAACGAATTGAAGCTCTTGAGAGGCAATTGCCTAAACCTATCAACGTCCTCGAGCGTCGTGTCTACAAGGTGGAGAACCTTAACTTCGATGAAGGAGTTGCAGATGCCATTGAAGCCGAGGTTAAAGATGCTGTAGAATGGGCAATGCAAGCTCCACTTCTTCAAAGATTTAAAGACTTGCCCATCTCTGATATGGGAGCAGTCCTTTCAGAGAAAATGTATGACGCCAATGAGCATATGGATGAGGTCCATAAGAAACTGTACGTGGCCCTTGAAGAATCGATTAAGCACGATAATCATTTATAGTTTCTGGAGGACATTCGAGAAATGGAGGCTAAGAAGAAAAGGAGGACTTCACTGTTGGAGTCGTTACATAAAGGTCCCAAATCCCCACCTCCTCCTCCTCCGCCTCCAACTGGAGGAGCTGGAACTTCTGGTGCTGGTGGATCTTCTGGCACAACCACTACACCTCCACCAAAACCACCAACATCTCCTCCAAAACCTTCAAATCAATCAAGTTCATCCGGTGATCAGGGTACTCATAAGAAGTCTACAGCATGGACCACGGTTGATTCAAGGTTTACAGCCACCTTCTCCACTATCTTGGAAGACCAGGTACTACATGAAGAGTCTTATGTCATGGCAGAGTCAGAATCCGATGACGATGATGCATCCATGATAATGCTACACGCGTCGTTCGGGGTCAAGGAAACTTCCTTTTCTTCGAGCAAGTTTTATAACACCCTAGGCAGTGAACCTAATCGTTGTAGTGTAGTAATTAGGGTAAGCCACGGGTATTGATATCGTTCTCTAGGGGAATAGGAATGCTAGTAAGGAGTTACTACGCTAAGGTTAAGGTTGAGGAAGATTATTTTTTATCTTTTTTTATATTTTATGAAAAGGAAAGGTACGAATCTCGGGTATTGGATTTGGGGGGTTGGTATTTGTACCGATTACTCTACTATTATCTAATTATCTAAACTAAGGTTGTGGGAGTCTATGTCTAATTAATGTGTGCTCGTATGATAGTTTAAAGATGTGTTTACTTAGGTTGTATTACTCCTTAATTATCTCCTATTGATGGTTGAGTTGTCACGTCCTTATTCCTAGTTGCGTTGTGTGTCTAAAGTTGTAGGGTATGCGTTTCTCCCTAACTCTTTGAACTTACCAAAGGGTCTCGTCTACAAACCCACTAGGGATGATAAACTCCTACTCTAAGGCACTCTTTGGATGGTTTAGCCTAAAACTACTCAGGTAATTATATTCTAAGGTTCACAAAGATGAATCAAGCATTAAGTACACAACGAATGACCTATCGCATTACTAGATCATTAATCAACTAAGATAAGAAACAACCAATCAATATTCAATAATTAAGTTTCATACTTCCTAAGCAAACACACAAATAAATTAGCCAGACATGGAGAACATGCAAGCATACACACAAATAATCAAAGACATAATTGAATTAATGAAGTAAAGACTTATCTTGATGTAAGATAGGGTTTAAAACCCTAAAATACTGTACAAGACACCTTAGGTTCGGTTTTAGGTTTTTACTCCAAAAGACTCTCCACCAAAGACTGAAAAATTAGGATTCTATATATAAGATTACATATGCGACGGCGTCACCTTATGTTTCGTGACGCCGTCGTGTCGCCGTCATTAGGGTTTCGTCTTGGCCACGTTAACCTTGCGACGGCGTCACCTTATGTCCGTGATGTCGTCCTCTTCAGCTTCTGACGTCGTCTGGATTGCATCTAGGCCGTCTGAGTAGCGACGGCCTACTCTTTCACAACTAGACGTCGTCACTTGAAAATACGAGTTTTGAGTTCTGTATCGTCACAAAAATCTTGGGACGGCGTCGCCATTAGCACGTGACGCCGTCGCCTTCTAATTTCAGCAACTGTGAGTGTCTCGATTTTGACTTTGGCCATTTTCTTCATATATTCGCGCCTTTTCGTCCAAATAAGTGCCATTCCAGCATTTTGCCTTCAAGAGACCTAAAAAGTGAAAAGGAACGATATTAAGCAATAACGGATACAAAAGTGATCAAATAAGGACTTAAACGACCCCTCAAAATGGTACCTTTTAAAACCTTATCAAATATCCCTACACTTGTTATTTGCTTGTCCTCAAGCAAATGTGCTTGTAGCCAATTAATTTATAAGTTAGAGGTCATGAAGCATTAATTCAAAACGGTCCACAACACATATAAGCCCCGCAAAAGTCATAACAAGCACGGAAATTACATACTAGCACCTCACATGGGGTGTTTGGATACTCACATCACTCTCGGGTGTATATATGAAATATAACAAATAGGAAATGGAAGATAAACACTCATTAACCGGTCCTAGTACATAGATTACCATAGGCTTGAGAATAGATCAAACCTCCATCGCTTTGGCGTAAGCACCTAAGAAAGACTATCAAAGAGGTCTTTAAAGGGTTGTAATGTTAGGCTTACGGTAGGGAAACAAGGGTTTGGTGGGATAGGCTATTTAGTGGTGGCAAGTCAAAAATCTCTATGTTAAATGCATATGAAGAATGGCGTTGCTAAGCCAAGACTCGACACTCTAAACTCTAGATAACTGAAATAAACAAACATAAATTTAAAGGATAGATGTAGGATGGTAGCCCGTTTTTTTTTTTTTTTTTTTTTTTTTTTTTCACACTCTATTTTTTTCTTTTCTCTTTTTCTATTTTTTTCGATTTTTTTCGATTTTTTTTTTTTTTTTTCCATACACTTTTACTCTACCATCCTCTAAGATAACATCAAAATACTAGGGATTTATAGGCATATCCCTACACTTGAGTTTTTATTACTCTAACACTAATTTGACCCGAATTGAAAAGATCAAAACACTTGGGGTACATTATTATGCAAACAAAGGGAATTTGAATTAACGTTCCCTTCCCGTCATTTCATAAACTTTAACTTTTCCCATGAATCCCAATCGTCCCAAAACTGTATACAAAGGATATGACTCGACTTAGCAACTTATGCAAGCAACTAGATAATTGAACTAAGGGTTTGGGGTGATAACAAACATTTGCACTAAAAGTGAGTGCATAAGGGGTAGGCTAAGGCGATTTGGGTGTATATTTGGGGGTGGGGTGTAAACAATGCTCTTCATTGATATTCCGGAAAAACCGAAACATCACGAGAACCGCGAAAAGGATAGGCTCTGAGGGGTTAACTAGGGGTATCGTGTACTAAAGATGAGTACAACGCAAAGGGTGTGGGGGAATTACTCAACCGATATGGAAGAAGTAATTATATTACAGGTATCAAACAAGGGTTATCCTAATGCCTCTTATCATTTAGTTATTCCTAACTACACAAGTGTAGCCTCACTTGCGATCTCGGAATGCATCACAAAACAAGTTCTAGAATCTAATATACTACCGGTTCACACTCTAAGCATTGAAGATGAATGCTTTAATTCCTACAAATCTATGGGCGATCCTCACATTTTGGTGGAATTTGGGTGGTAAAGGGTTTTGTGCTAGTCATATAACTTCCTATCCGTGAGACGCTTTTGTTAAGACTAATGACCCACTCCTATATGTCATGAAAATTTTTAAATTTGGTGCCAAAATTACCCTAACCGACATTTTCTCATGGTTTATTACACAATCACATTTGGACAAAGCAAATAGTCAAGGATAAGCATAGTTTCAAAGTTCCCGTTTTATTTTCCCTCCCTACACTTAAACTGAACATTGTCCCCAATGTTCCCCGAAAGTATCAAAGTTATGATAAAAGAAGGTAATTAAAAACGAAAGAAACTAATACTCCCCTGATTAGCTTGGTAGGATCCGTGTAAAGTGGTGGTTAAATCCTTTTCAAGAAGAATTATTGCGTGAAAAGCTCCTTCCAATCTTATGTAACTTCTTCTTGACAAACTAAACCTGCACACTTGAAGAAAACAAACGAAACCTTCGCGTAAAATCGGCGGTAATAATATATATAAGACTCGATTTAAACTAGGATATAATGCTTGTAGATGGATGTTTACAGAATTTCTAAGAAAATTAAGACCTGGAAAATTCCAAAAATTTATAAATAGCTCAGAAAACGAGAAAAAAGTAATCTGATGTTTTTACTCCTTCCTGACGCCGTCAGGTTGAAATCCTGACGCCGTCAGGTTATCCTGACAAAAACTGGTCTGCGATTTTCTGGAAAAAATTCTGGAAAATTTACATCTTTAGAATCTGGAAAAATTTCTGCAAAAACATCCATTATGACTCGATACAAGCATTTGACTCGAACAAACAAACATATATATCTTTTAGTTAATTGTTATTCTCATGTTTACGTTTCATTTGAAAACGTGTGTAATCCTCCCTACACTTATCCCTTATGTAAAATACCTTTATATGCAATTAAGACGAGGTTAAAAAAAACAAAATAAAGCATTTTTACAAATTTAAACATGAGGATAAACAATTAATAAAAGATATATGACACTAACAAGCAAACAATTAAGCATGGGTTGCCTCCCACGAAGCGCTTTTCTTTATTTAAGAGTCTTGTAGCTAGACTCATAGTCGTGCTCCTACGTTTCCTCACCTATCCTCTCGTGCTCATACTTAAGCCATTCCAACGCTCTTTCATTCTTTTTGTAATCATCTCCTAATTCAAGGCATTTTTTGTAATACCGCTTAGTTTTCTCATACGGGTACCTAAGCCCACTCTGCTTATCCCTCTCACTAAGCAATGGAATAGGGGTCATTCTATTACAAACCTCGATGTCCTTATGTTTAAACCTAGGATGAGCGCGTGGCATTTGGTAGATGAAATCTTCAACTTCATCAGAGAATGTAATTAGACCATCAATCATCCGTTCATTCAACCTAGTCAATTTTTTGAAAGGTTTTCCAAAAATTACTTGAGTGAGGTCCTTATCTATAAATTCTCCTAAGTCTTCTAAGACCATGAACTCTACCAAATAAGCAAAACTTCCGACAAACACGTGCAAATAAATGACTGCTCCAACAACATTGTTCCCTTGATAAGTTAACTCATTGACCTTGATTTTGTTGTATAGGTCCCTTGAGATTAAGTTTAAAGGTAAGAATGAATTCAAATAAGCATCGAACCCTTCTAGTCCTATTTTGCAGGGGAATTGCATGTTAAAGGGGCCATCTTTCTCAATCCTACACCTAGGGTCAAAACATTGGGAGGGGTCTTCCTCAATTTCAGAACTAACTTCATTAATGACCTCCCCGCGATCAAGTGCTTCACCATAATCAAATTCCTCATCAGAATCTGAGTAATAGAAAGGACTTTTTTGTTGCCAATTTATCTCATTATGCTCTAGGTGATTACCAAAATGGTGAGTGGGTGAAGGGTTTTGTGGGATTGCGTTCTCAATCTCGAGATTGGGAACGGGTAGAGTGAAGAATCTTCGATGGAAAATAAGGATCATGGTGAATGATGGTTTTTACGAACGAGGGTCACGAAGAAGGGGGATAGACTAAGAGAAAGCTAAAAATGAGAAAAATTTTACTTGATAGGAATCAAGCAAAGAAACCTAAACGAGGTGGACTACTAACTAGCTATTCTATTCCCCGGCAGCGGCGCCAAAAACTTGATAATGCTACACGCGTCGTTCGGGGTCAAGGAAACTTCCTTTTCTTCGAGCAAGTTTTATAACACCCTAGGCAGTGAACCTAATCGTTGTAGTGTAGTAATTAGGGTAAGCCATGGGTATTGATATCATTCTCTAGGGGAATAGGAATGCTAGTAAGGAGTTACTACGCTAAGGTTAAGGTTGAGGAAGATTATTTTTTATCTTTTTTTATATTTTATGAAAAGGAAAGGTACGAATCTCGGGTATTGGATTTGGGGGGTTGGTATTTGTACCGATTACTCTACTATTATCTAATTATCTAAACTAAGGTTGTGGGAGTCTATGTCTAATTAATGTGTGCTCGTATGATAGTTTAAAGATGTGTTTACTTAGGTTGTATTACTCCTTAATTAGCTCCTATTGATGGTTGAGTTGTCACGTCCTTATTCCTAGTTGCGTTGTGTGTCTAAAGTTGTAGGGTATGCGTTTCTCCCTAACTCTTTGAACTTACCAAAGGGTCTCGTCTACAAACCCACTAGGGATGATAAACTCCTACTCTAAGGCGCTCTTTGGATGGTTTAGCCTACAACTACTCAGGTAATTATATTCTAAGGTTCACAAAGATGAATCAAGCATTAAGTACACAACGAATGACCTATCGCATTACTAGATCATTAATCAACTAAGATAAGAAACAACCAATCAATATTCAATAATTAAGTTTCATACTTCTTAAGTAAACACACAAATAAATTAGCCGGACATGGAGAACATGCAAGCATACACATAAATAATCAAAGACATAATTGAATTAATGAAGTAAAGACTTATCTTGATGTAAGATAGGGTTTGAAACCCTAAAATACTGTACAAGACACCTTAGGTTCGGTTTTAGGTTTTCACTCCAAAAGACTCTCTTCAAAACTGAAAAATTCGGATTCTATATATAAGATTACATATGCGACGGCGTCACCTTATGTTTAGTGACGCCGTCATTAGGGTTTCGTCTTGGCCACGTTAACCTTGCGACGGCGTCACCTTATGTCTGTAACGCCGTCCTCTTCAGCTTCTGACGTCGTCTGGATTGCATCTAGGCCGTCTGAGTAGCGACGGCCTACTCTTTCACAACTAGACGTCGTCACTTGAAAATACGAGTTTTGAGTTCTGAATCGTCACAAAAATCTTGGGACGGCGTCGCCATTAGCACCTGACGCCGTCGCCTTCTAATTTCAGCAACTGCGAGTGTCTCAATTTTGACTTTGGCCATTTTCTTCATATATTCGCGCCTTTTCGTCCAAATAAGTGCCATTCCAGCATTTTGCCTTCAAGAGACCTAAAAAGTGAAAAGGAACGATATTAAGCAATAACGGATACAAAAGTGATCAAATAAGGACTTAAACGACCCCTCAAAATGGTACCTTTTAAAACCTTATCAATCCACCAAACATATCCCAAAGCTGTCTGAAGATGAGGATTGGTTTGATGCATACATTTCGGGTGAACGCGCTAAAATCGTTAGAGTTGCACCTTCAAAGGACATAACTCAAAGCTGGCTCACCAAAGATAAACCTCAATCTCCTGAACCTGCATGGTCCATTCCCGAGTCTGATTCAATAATCCCTGACAACAATTGGGCTACAACCATTATCTCCAACTATGAAGCTCCAGCAGAAGACTCTCTTCTTCACTTCACATTGGATATGGGAAGCTTTATAAAGTGGTTTTGTAAGAAGAAGGGAATTTCATCAATCACACCGAAAGATCTTGAAGGCCCAGCGTTTGAAATCGTCAAAGTCTTCCACTCTGATGTTAATCTGCTTCAATATAAGATGGAAGAATGCCATAAAATGCTGAATGATCAAGTCAGTGAGCAGATCAATTGGTTTAATGTGAACTACCCTCTTCCTCTCGGTGGTGAACCTGGTCAAGTGACTATTCAATCAGAGTTCTTCTTCAACCATGACCTAGATTATCTATGTGCTCGAACTACAGAAAGAAGACCAGCTTTATCGATTTCTAAAATGAAAGCTGCTACCTACATAGATCAGGGTCTTGAGCAGATGGTACCTGATCAATTCTGGACAGACAAAGAACAAGAGTATGACATCGCGGCTTCGTACGGTATTTCTCATTGGTGGTTCAAGAAGAAGAAATTCTACATTGATAGACATGGAGCTAAAAAGAGTCGCAAAGCTGTTCGATCCAAGCTGCGAATTCTAAGTGTTGTTAGTGTAGAGATCTTCCCAATCTATGGTTATGATTATCTAAAGAAGATTGTTCTTTGAAGAGCAGACTTGAAAGATCATGTTATAGAAGAAAACTACTTCAAACATCTGCTGCCAAGTGACTTTGAAGATCTCTATCTTCTGAACCTCCAAGGACACCTTGACCATCTACCTGTTCATGAGAAGAAGGCTCTCTCTGCTGATGTCAATCTCTGGATCAGAGGCTTGGTCATTCGACAAAGAGTTGGGGATTTTCAGCTAGGCATGGAAAGCTACCAGACTCGGGTCAACCTAACAAGACCGCAATGGGAAGCCTCAAGACATGAATTTCGTCACGAATATATAGTGATTGACACCCCTAGAGCCGTCCTCTTTACCGACAGATACGGGTCACGTGTGCTAATGAGACTGTGCGAGCTTTTCAAGTTCAGTGATGGTACACTCAAGATGGTCGTAGAAGAATTGAACTCGAGAGTGAAGGAAATCAAACTTGACCTGAAGCCGTGGAACAAAACAAAATTCTAGTCTGAACAGGATTTGAAGATGTGTGAAGAGTTCATTGCTGCGATCGGACGAAGACTAAAGACTAGAAAGATTTATCGCAGCCTTGAAAGTTTTGTGGGTGGTAGACTTCGTGAAGGTCATTACAAGCTACTTCAACGAACTGAATGAAGACATCTTCCGGGAGTAGTTTTTGTTTATATATTATGATTTGTGTAATGTGGCGATTGTACAATAAACAACTATAACTATAATGTATATTGTAGTGATAGGTTATAAATTGTTGTTCCCTTTTAGTCAAAACGGGAACTTAGGAGTAGTCCGTTTCAGATCAAATAAAACCGGACACATTTTTCTCCAACAAGTTTTGTTTCTTACATATTTAAATCACTTGAGATCCAAAATATCAAAGGATTTGAAATTTTTAATCGGGGGAGAAAATGTGATATAAATATGCAATCTGATAAAAGGTGACCAATTTGTCTCAAAGTGCATACTGCTCTCTAATATGTGCTAAACTCTTTTCGAATCTCGAAGCATATATTGAGGGGGAGCATTTAAAAATGAAAATAAACTTTCAAGGTACAAATATTTCTATTTTTTAACATAAAGTACCTTGATTGATTCTTAAATGGTTTCTAAATGGTTGTGTGATCGTGAAAGTTATTTAAAAGGAACTCTTTCCTCTATGTGAAAAAATTATTTCAAATATCCTTTGCACATATTGAGGGAGAGAATTTACCAAAGAAATTCAAATGGCTTTTTCCACGGAAATTGTGATCAAGAATTTATTTCAAAGAACTATTGCCTCCATGTGCTAAACAATTTCAAAATCATATGCGCATGTTGAGGGGGAGCATTTCTAAAAGATCAAAAACAATTAAGGTACAAAATGCTTTGATTTTATATCACAAGTTCCTTGATTGATTTTCCAAATGATTTTTCAATTGGTTTCGAGAAGGAAAGAACAATACCAAAAGACCGACCAATTTACTTTATGCATGGAGTTATAAGGATGGTTAGGTTAGGTATTCGTTCCCACGATCCCGCCAGAGCTGGAGGGATATACCCAGGGAAAATCCACTAGATAGTGTAGAAGTCCTTAGGTATGATGAAAAAAAAGGAGAAAAGTGAGATATGGTAAGAGTGCGGACTGAGACTGAGCTAGTACTGGAATTAACCCAACAAAGTTCTAGTTATGAAGTCTCGGTAAGCACTGAAGGGGTTGAAGAATGAAAAAGATTTCAATGAATAAGAAAAGGGTGAAAAGAAATAGCCCTCCATTAATTCAACCTTAGGGCAGAAACCGGGTTCAATACATATGCTACTGGTGGTTACCAAGGTAACACTGGTATTGAAGACAAGACCTCATGGACCCAGTGACGCACTGCACTACAACTTCCCAAGCTACTCAAGTTTCTCTTAAAAGGACTTGTTTCATTCTCACGGGGAACCTACTTTATCTATCGACTTTCTCTTAGAGATAGTTGATATTGAAGAAGGAGACCCTATCCCTAGTCTCCGGCATAGGAACCAAATGTGCACAATTGAGTCTAGAGCCACGAGATCATCAAATAAATCTCATTAGGACACTGTCAATGAAGACTCTCTATTTCACACAATGTGTAAAGAGAGAATATATTTCAAGAGTCCTACGCATTATCCTTGTGGTATTGCCAGAACATCTGAGTGATATGCAAACATATTCACAATGAAGATGGAAAGCCTTCTAGAGCCAACATCATACAAGCTCTTGGTAGGTGGCATGTGAGATCTATCCAATAGATCAACCATGTGACAACTGAACAGAAACAATGGGGTGATTCATAATTATGAATCAATCCTGGTTCAGGTTATGGATTGACGGATACCTTTGAAAAACCGGTCGTTGTGCTTAAAATTATTTTCTCTAGCACATCGACTGTGTATTAATATTTCAAAAATAAAAGGTGTTTATGACTGATAATTGATTTTTCTCAAAAACCTTCGTTGTATTGCAAAAACACTTTATTGAGCAGTACACGATTGTTTTTCAAATTTTCATCAATCAGTGAATCTCAAATTCGTTGGTTCACTCACTCCGTGTTGTCTTCTTTGAGACATTCCGGTTTGAGAACGGCTAGAGCAGCTGCGAAACCCTGTCAAGGAGATTCTTCGGAATTATACCTGATCACAGGCAGTACTTGTACTGATCAACGGGGAACCGTGGGCCGTGTACCTAAATTCAACAAAAGTGATCAAAGACACTTTCGTGTATTTTATTGCTAACTGTTGTATGCAGGTACACCCAACTTTTGCAGCTGATCAGAATGGAGAGGTCAATCCATAGCCGCATGCTCACACAACACATTCATTTCTAAAGACATCATGATAAGTGCATCAACGACTCTGATATTTTCACTCCATGCTTCTGCTACACTGCTGCAAATATCATGAATCATCTAAGGCTTCCGCTTCTCTGATAAGAAGACATCATAATCCTGAATGTGAGCATGTCGGTCCATCTGTCACAACATCATATGAGGGCAACACAACAAAGGGTGATACTGAGATTTACTTAAGCTGATGATCTCAAAGCTAGCTCAACACTCATCAAAATGTGGATCAGCTCTATAACCTCCACTTAATGTTCAATGTAGTTGGACCATGAAGAAATCACCACGAAATTACAAAGTCTGAACATTATGATGAATTGAAGTCTACGAGCTCAAGACTGATGATTAAATAGAATGCTAGGATGCAAAATTGTAAATCATGGGGTGACCTCCCTTAGGGGGAGATTGTTAGGAATTGGAAATTCTATAGTAAAGCATCGGTCACCCCAAATATAATCTAGCTTAAGTTAGCTCGTAGACATATCGTTTATTACGTTATTTAGTTATTAGCATAGTTTAGTCTAGTGTAACACCGTGGAGGAAGGACGGGTCTTTACCCATTGTATGCCTGATCCATAGCCCGAAGGAGGGCGTAATACTTTGTATAAATATCCCTCTCCCCATAAGGGAGATGGTTGGATGTTCATTTGGAATTTAACCTTCCATGAGTTTCTCTCACTAGAATATCCTACTTTCTCTCTTTAAAACCGTATATTCATACGCCCATATTTATTATGTATTGATGTGTTTGTGAAATCCAATATGTTACAGAGTTTGAAGGAGATAACACGGAGGAGGAAGAAATGGAGGAAGAGAATTTTGAAGAAATAACTTTCGATGACGAGATGAGAATAAAATCTTCTCTTCAAGAACCACCAACAGATCTCGTGCTCAAACCTCTCCGTGATCATCTTGAATATGCTTACCTGGAGGAAAACTCACTTCTTCCGGTAGTCATATCTTCATTACTCGAAGCCAAGGAGAAAGAAAGTTTAGTTTCTGTCCTCAAAAATCATAAACGAGCTTTCGCTTGGAAAACATCTGATATTCCAGGAATTAGTCCCAATTTCTGCAAACACAAAATCAATTTCGAAGATGGGATTAAACCTGTTGTGGAATGTCAATGTCGATCAATCCCAACATGAAAGAAGTTTTCAAAAAAGAAATCATCAAGCTTCTCGATGCTGGTATCATTTACCCGATCGAGAGAGTCCTTGGGTGAGTCTAGTTCACTGTGTCCCCAAGAAAGGAGGAATGACGGTTGTAACTAACGAACATAATGAACTAGTTCCTACTAGAACTGTCACTGGTTGGCGCGTTTGTATTGACTATCGTAAATTAAACAAAGCCACCAGGAAAGATCATTTTCCCCTCCTGTTCATGGATCAAATGCTTGAAAGACTAGCAGGGAATAAATTCTTTTGTTTCCTCGATGGATTTTCAGGATACTTTCAAATTCCAATCGATCCGAATGATCAAGAAAAGACCACTTTACTTGCCCTTTTGGAACCTACGTATACCGGCGTATGCCTTTTAGTCTTTGTAATGCACCTGCAACTTTTCAAAGGTGTTAGATAGCCATATTCCAAGATATTCTTGAAACCTCCATGGAAGTTTTCATGGATGACTTTTCAGTTTTCGGAAACTCATTCGAAGCTTGTCTTTCCAATCTTGATAAAATGCTCGAAAGATGCGAAGCTGCACATCTTGTCCTTAACTGGGAAAAATGTCACTTTATGGTGGCTGAAGGAATTGTGCTTGGACACAAAATCTCCAGTGTGGGCATGGAAGTAGATAAAGCAAAAATCGACGTTATCACAAAACTTCCACCACCAACTAACGTTAAAGCCGTTAGAAGTTTTTTAGGACATGCCGGTTTTTACCGCTGATTTATCAAAGATTTTTCAAAAATATCTCGCCCGATGACAAAACTTCTTGAGAAGGATTCTGTCTTCGACTTCAATGCTGAAATCTCAACTGACCAGTGCTCCCATCATGGTTTCACCTGATTGCTCACTACCCTTCGAGCTCATTTGTGATGCAAGCGATTTTGCTGTTGGAGCCGTCTTAGGCCAACGAGAAGGAAAATACTTTCGGCCGATATATTTTGCTAGCAAGACACTGAATTGTGCTCAGCAAAATTATACAGTCACAGAAAAAGAATTATTGGCCGTAGTTTTCGCATTTGACAAATTCCGATCTTACCTCATGCTTTCAAAAACAGTCATGTTCACCGACCATTCGGCACTCAAATATCTATTCACCAAGCAAGATGCAAAGCCGCGTCTCATCAGATGGATTCTGCTACTCCAAGATTTTGACATCGAAATCAAAGATAAGAAAGGAGCAGAGAATCTTGCCGCTGATCATCTGTCACGTCTTGAAAATCCCAATCTAGAGGAGTTGAAGGAAGAAGAAATCGATGATTAGTTCCCTGATGAAACCCTCATGGCGGCTGATGAAAACGAAGATCCTTGGTTTGTTGACTTTGCGAATTATCTTGTTGGAGGAATTCTCAGAAAAGGATTAACTTACGCTCAAAGAAGCAAATTCTTTTCGGAACTTAAACACTACTTTTGGGAAGAACCTTAACTTTTCAAAATGTGCCCTGATGGAATGATCCGAAGATGTGTTTCTGGTTCCGAAACCCGCAGAATTCATGATGAATGTCATCATGGCCCTACTGGGGAACATTATGGTCCTTCCACCATAGCTAAAAAAGTTTTTGATGCTGGATTCTATTGGCCAACAATGTTCAAAGAGGCACATACACTTGTCCAAAACTGTGATGCTTGCCAAAGATCCACTAACCTTTCACGCAGAGACGAAATGCCATTGACAAGCATTCAAGTGTGTGAAATATTTTATATTTGGGGAATTGATTTCATGGGACCATTTCCCAAATCCCACAAATACGAATACATTCTCGTTGCTATAGATTATGTGTCCAAATGGGCAGAAGCCGAAGCTTTACCCAAAAACGATGCTCGTGTTGTCGTTAATTTTCTCAAAAAGCTTTTCGCTCGTTATGGAATTCCCAAAGCATTGATAAGCGATCGAGGAACCCATTTCTGTAACAGGAAAATGGAGAAAACCTTGAAAAGATATGGAGTTCGTCATCATTTTGCGATAGTTTATCACCCACAAACCAGTGGCCAAGTTGAAAACACCAACAGAGCTCTTAAAAGAATACTCGAAAAAACAGTGAAGGACAATCCTTTAGTGTGGTCGAATGTTGGGACATAAAAAGATTAAAGTACTGAAGAATTAAAGTGTTGAAGAGTCAAAGTACTGCTAAAGAATGAAGTCAAAGTACTGCTTGATTTATCAAAGTATTGCATGCTTAAAGGACTGATATGCAAAATTGTTAAGGATTATCTTGTAATTCTAGAATGTTCTAAGATTAATATAGTATTACTTGTCGTACAAGGTTTCTAATTGTAAACTGACTAGGGTTATCCTTAAGCCTATAAAAGGACCCCTAGGTTGGTATTAGATACATGTGTTATTAGAGTTTTAGAGAGTACGATATTAGAGTTTTAGAGTTGTTAAAGAATCTGTATAACAAGCAGGTTCTAAGTATTAATAAAATCGTTAAAGTTAAAAGATAATTCTTCTTAGCTTTGTTAAGTAAATTCCGCATACTTAATAAAGTTTGTTCAGTGTTTCATTGTTAGTAACTTAGGATTTATCCGAGGTTATTAAACCCTTAACAAGCTATATAAGTTAGTTTGGTTAGAGTACATCGATCCAACAAGTGGTATCAGAGCTTGTGCGGAAACTTTGACTAGGAAGAAACCCTTAAAACCTAGTTAACAACAAAACCCTAATGATGTCGACTGAAGCTGCATGATGAGTGCGTATTCACTCATCATTTTAGGTCAAAACTGAACTGCAAAACATCTAAAAACACTCTGAAATGCATCAAAATACTAAAAATATCTCAAAATTGTGTTTTATATGTTTCAGATGCAAAATGTTTAAAATCAGATGAAAAACGAACAAAGTTTGCACAATTGGCAGTTTCAGTCCCCCGTCTTTCAAAAATTGACAGAAATAGTCCCTGAGCACGTAATTTAAAAAGAAAAGTCACCAAAGGTCCTTTTGAAATCATAAGTTGTCATAATTAGTCCTTTGGTGAAATATTTCAAAAGTTTGAGAAATTACAGTTTTAATCCCTGGATTTTTAAATTTGTCAAGTTTAGTCCTCGGATTTCACAAT
The DNA here is from genome assembly GCA_019973895.1 of Chrysanthemum seticuspe. NCBI lineage: Eukaryota > Viridiplantae > Streptophyta > Magnoliopsida > Asterales > Asteraceae > Chrysanthemum > Chrysanthemum seticuspe. The sequence continues at coordinate 204,148,285 of BPTQ01000005.1, forward strand.
TTGCAAATTTGGTCCCTTGGTTTATTTGAGAGTCACAAGATTCTTGGATTATAATTTCAGAATTTACATTCGTGGACCCTGAAATTTTCAATGTTACACATTTGGTCCCTAAATGTTAAATGGTTTCATTACTTATCCTAAATCTAAAACCAACCAAGGCCCAATATCCTAACTACAACCCAAACCAGTCCAAACCATGACCCGGTCAACCCAATTACCACACCCGGTCAACAAATACACCCACCCATCTCCCCTGTCCTCCCATTCCCGCCCAAACTAAACACAATCCCAGAAACCCTAGATACCTTTTTCATCTCCCCAGAACCCCCTCTCTTTCTCACCATCCCAGACACTCAACCTCTCAACCCTCTATTACCCACATCTCACCTTTACCCAAACCCCCTTATTCCCTTTTACCCGGTTAACCCCAAAACCCAAACCCACTATCTTATTCCACCCCCTCCATGTCATCAATCCAAGCTACAAAAGAGATCAGTGGATGGCTCAGATGCTTGCCCTTATGTACCTACTTAAATCAATGGTCAGGATTGCTTCAAGAAAGCACAAATGTGGATCTTTGGCTTTGCACGCACAAAAGAAACACAAGAAGAGAAGACCAGAAGAGTAAAGAGTGGAAGACCATAGTAGTTTAAGTAGTATAAATAGGAGCACTATGTAAGCCATGAAGGGCACCCCTAGTTTTTAGAAAAAAATTTAGTTTTAATGTTTTTAAGATTCTGTTGTAATATTTTTATTTGGTTAATGAAATGTTTCTTTACCTCTAAATCTTATGTTTAATCTCTGATTGAATATAGTTAATGTTTTAAGTTCAAAGATCAAGAAAAAGAAAGGGGTCAATCAGTCTGCTAAAGAAGAAAAAAAAAATCAGTAAAGGGTTGTTTGTTTTAAGCTTCAAACTGGTCAAATACCCTTTTGTACCCGTTTGACTCACCCAGTCAACCTCACTTAAGTAATTTGAGTTCAGTTACAAGGATTTGGAAATGGTTAAATAAGATTGGTACAAGTTTAGAGTATAAAAAATCATTTTCTTTGTTCCTCTTAAACAGCACAGGACAGTAGCAGGGGCTACTGTTCTTGTGCCTTTTTCTCAGTGAGATTGGTAATCAATAATTCTAAAAGTTTGTTTTTATCAAAGTATAGCTGCCTAGCTCAATCTTGTCCAAGTTTCAAGCCTTGAAAAAATTTCTAGCATAGTCAAAAGTGTTCTCAAAATCTTGCTTTTCACTTTCACTTTTGGTTCTACACCAGCAGTCAAAACAGCAAAATAACCAAGCTGATCTCAGCTTATTTTCAAGCCTTAAACAGTTTATCCATGGTTCCCATTCTGCTTTTCTTGAATCTCTATTACCCTAACTTTTGTTTTGCAGCTTGATCTTGCTTGGAAGCTCACTCTTAAGCTCAAAAGATAAGTTCAAAACAGGTCCCCAGCTGCTGTTTGCAGCCTGCAGTAACAAGTCAGCATCACTTTCTTTTTTTTTTTTTAGCTTATCAGATTAGAGTTTAGTTAGAAATATAAAGTAGCCTTTAGATAAATTAGCATTAGAAGCATAACTCAGTTTCCCCTAGAGCTTATTAAGTGCAATTGGATAGTTTTTCTTTTAGTTTATAATCTCAGTTTAAGTGCTTCCCATAGTTTAAGCTTAGCATCCCAACTGCTTATCTGATTTCCCTCCCCCTAGCATAGCTTAGTTCTGTTTTTTTTTAGATTCATTGCTAAATTAGATTGTTTGGCCCATGCTTACTGTTTTTCAGGCTTGTTTGAGCTTAAAACAGTTAAAGAGTGTTTGGTTTTAGGCTTATAAGGGTGTTTGTTTGTGTACTGTCCCAAACAGTTACACATAAGTTATCCATACAGCTTTTTTAGAGTTTTCAAAACAATTGTGTTTGCAAAGTTCCTCATTTTGCTAAAATTTTCAAGTTTCAAAAGCTACGTAAACTTAGTTTAGCCCAATGTTTGTTTGAGTCTTTAAAAGAAGTGAAAATGTCTTTTTGTTGCTCACTGTTGGAAAAAGCTGTTTCAAACAGCTTATTGAAAAGAATTTAGAAGTGAAGTTTTTACAAAAGTTTCATCATTTGATCTTATCTACAAGTCCCAAAAGAAAAAATCAAAGAAAAAAAAGTTTTGCAAAAACTGACAGTGGTGGGACTCGAACCCAAGCCACTCAGCTCACACACAACACTCCTACCATTGCGCCCTTGGGACTTGTCTCGTTGTAACTTGCACAAACAAATCATTTAAAGTACCTTAGGCAGTTTAGCTTATAAGCCTTCTTGGCTTATTTCGTGCTTATTTTCCATAGTACCTTCCACATTTTTTAATTTTCTCATAATCAGTATTAGTCTAAGTACTTTTCTGTAAATTTTCAGATTTTTCTATAATGGTTTAGTATTTTTTATCATTTAATTAGTGTTAAATAGATTTTAATTCGTAGAAAATAATTTAAAAGTCAAAAAAATATTCCGCTTTTTCCTAAAATCATTTTTAGTCGAATAGATCGTAGGAAAATTGGTTTCACACCCGTAGCCCTTAAATTTCAAAACTTTTACGTTTATGGCTCGGGTTGTTTTACCGTTTTTACGTTTTTGCGTTTTTGCACCCTAGGACTTAGTGTAGTTTAGTTTTATCATTCCTTAGGTTTAGTGATAGTTTAATTTTAGTTTATTAGGGTTCCCTTGCCTTAATTACTTTCCCGTTCATTAATTTGTAGAATACGTAATCAAATCCAAATCATTGAAATCCAATTCAAGTTCAAATCACGAAACTCAACGAATCCTTCCATTCACACCTCGTTGGGACACGACCCGGGGAAATCACTTCCCGGTATCACTTTTATCACACCCGTGAGGTTTGGCACGTTGACCTTTTTCCTAAATGGTTGATTTGTCGAATTTTACGGTTAATTTGATATATTGATATTGTGTTTGTTTTCACCACTCACTTTACCACGAATCAAATTTTGGCGCCGCTGCCGGGGAGGTGTGTTGCGACAATATCGTGAAGTTTTTGCGATTAGTGACTTGAAGAACCTTCTTCGTGAAGTTATTGTTTTTATAAAAATACAAAAATACAAAAATATTTTTCTTTCTTTGTATATATATGTAAAAGATTAAAAATACAAAAAGATTTTCCTTGTTGTTTTAAATAAATAGAAGACACAATCAATATAACATTCTTAACTGAGGTGTTATCATTATAAGTTCCCGAACCAAAGATTTAAAACTTGCCTTTGTGTCGCTTGTGGATTTATTTATTTCTATCGGACAAACAAACTGTGTGGTGGGTATAAGGACGGCCTGACATTAAATTGCGGCTGTAAAGAAGCGGGTTTTTAATAAGCTTCGCGCTGACCTACAAAGCTTCTCCGCTCGCTTGTGCGTTTGTCTTGTAGAGGTGATTTATTCACTTGGGATTATTGGTTTAAGTTCACTGTTGTTTTGCCTATGTCTTGTTTTAATTGAAAGTGTTGTTTTTGAAAGTTCATGTGCACTCGTCTTTGTCATAAAACCCCAAAAAAAAAAATAATCGTCTGTATCCTCTGACCCGATGATTCTTTCCGTTTATCCCTCTTATTCGTATAATTCTTCGTGATGTCTTCGTCTTACCAATTCGTTTGCGAATGGTGTGGGGGTCCTCAAAATGGTGAAAATTGCCCTGGTTGTAGCATTGTGAGTGCGGGAAACGGGTTTGTCTACAACCAAAATCCCTACAATGAAACAGCCAATTTCCTTAACCAACCCCCACATCATGAGATGGATACATGTTCTTGTGAACATTGTGCAGGTCCTCACCAAGGTTTTGAATGTCAAGTTCAATATAAGAATCAAACCTTTGGTTATGACCATTATCCATACAATTCACCAAATCCGTCACAACAATCGTATTGTTGTGAGTACTGTGGAGGTCCGCATTTTAACTTCGAGTGTCAAACGAGGAATTCATATGACCAACCTCCACAGTACCAAATGATTCAAACACAACCTCCGCCAATTCCTCAAAAACTTCTCCTAGATTTTCTAGATGTATTAAAGGATTTAAAAGAATTGGTTAATAAACGTGCCCAAGAAGAGTCTCATCAGAAAACGTATGGAGAACTTCTAGCTGAAGAACAAGCAGCTCGCAACGAAAGATTGCTAGCCGAAGAAGCTAAAAGGCGTGCTCTATTTAACGAGGCTTGCCGTCTCGATAACGAGGATGAGGAGGATTGGGAGACGATAAAGGACAAGGTGCATATCTCAAGCCCACAAAGTACCGCACATGTCCACTCTCCGCCCTTATCTTGCCTATCTACCTTAGAACCGTCGGATAATCTTTTAATGGGGGACGAACATCTTAGCACTATTCCGGAAACGAAACCGTCGTGTGCTGAGAACCTTGTCCCAACCCCACGTGAATCCGAGGTTATCTCCGGTAATATGTGTGATAAGCCGCTTGACGATGATTCTTCTCCTCCTCTTGACATTCCAAACGATCATGTCGAGATGTTCTCCGATTCTGATGAAGATTGTACTCCGTTTGACGATTCTTTATCTTATGGAGACATCGATTATGTCGAGGAGTTGCCTTCTGAGCTAGTCAGCTTAAAGGAGGTGAGAGATTTTGATGATCTGAAAATTGAGGATGATATACATCGTGAAAAATTGTTCAATGTAGATCTTCTCATTTCTAAGATCGAATCATTTTGTGATAAAACAGCTTCACCTCCTATCCCCATTGAGGATAGTGACTCTATCTTGGAAAAGCCCGAAACATTTCCTAACCTTGAGGCTTTATCCAATGATTTTCTTCCGGAATATGAAGCATTCCGTTTTGATATCAGTCATATTGGAGAGAAGAGTAGTGGCAGTCCCACTTCTCATCCTGATATCTCTCTTTCGACTTATGAGTCGTTTTGCTTTGATATCGATCATACTGGAGATACGAGTCGTGGCAGTACCACTTCTCATGCATGTATCTCTCTTCCTGAGTATGATTCGTTTTGCTTTGATCTAGATCCTGAGGGGTTCTCCGGTGAACTCTCTCATATCATATCTCCTTCGGAGTATGATCATTTCTATTTTGATCTTGATCTTGACCCGGAGGGAGACATGCTCTATCATAAGAGTTTGCTTATTGAGGACACTACCCCGCCTCTCCCTCCCGAGGTGTTTGTTGAAAATGACCAAAAAAGCTTTAATGATGATATTCAAAATAAGGAAAATGAAAAACTTTCTTTTGAGGATGAAGATCTTATCCTGATTTTTATAAACATCTTTCTTCCATTCCTCACATATGATGTGACTTCTCATCTCCTTCATTCCTACGGGAGTGAGGACATCATATTTGACCCCGGCATCTCCATTTATCATTCTTTTGAGCCGGTTTTATCTCATCGGAGTGGAACTTTCATCACATTCAATGTTTATCCAAACTATTTGAATGGAAGTCCGATTGAGATTTTCTCTTCCACTTGCTTCCCCATGGACCAATGAATTCGGGGTCGAGTCAAGCTAGCGACTCGGTAATCAAAAACAGTAGCACGCTATATGGGTTTTCACCCGTATTTCTGACTTCTTTCTACTTTCTACCACCCTAGTGTGGGGGAGTTGCCCCCCGCTATTGTATAAAGGTTTTCTAAAAAAAAAAAAAAAAAAAAAAAAAAAAAAAAAAAAAAAATCTTCAAATAATGGCCGTAGTATTTCCCTTTTACGTTATCAGTTTCGGCATAACCGCCGGTACTTTGAATATTGAGGGCAATATTCATTTCTAGTGTGGGGGGGAATTCTCACGAATTTTATCATATAAATATAACCAATTCCCCCGTTTTTGGCCAAAATTTTTTTTTTGGAATAAGTGTTTTGCACTTATTTCGGTTATCAGTCCGCCATGTCTGTAAGACTAAAGGATTGGCTAATCCAGGAGCAAACGGCTCTTGGTAAAGATTTATCAAATCCGTTGACGGCTTGCAATTTGCCCAAAATTGTATGGTGTTCAGCTCACCATATCTTTAATTAGTGAAGAGTTGGCTAGCCCGCAAGTTTATGGCTTGTGGTAAAGGCAGTTGGAAAACCATAATTGGTAATCGACTCACCAAAGATAATATTGATAATTTATCTAAGAGTTGGCTAGTCCAGAGCAAACGGCTTCTGGTAAAGACAAATCAAAACCGTTGAAAGCTGGTGGTTTGCTCAAAATCACATGGTTATCGGTGTACCATAGTTCTTACTTGAACTGAAACATTTGGCTACTCCAGAAGTAATGGCTTTTGGTAAAGAGACTCAAATCCATTAAGTTTTCTCAAAAGATTGCTAGGGACTAGCAATGTTTTAGTGTGGGGGATTTGATGAGTGCGTATTCACTCATCATTTTAGGTCAAAACTGAACTGCAAAACATCTAAAAACACTCTGAAATGCATCAAAATACTAAAAATATCTCAAAATTGTGTTTTATATGTTTCAGATGCAAAATGTTTAAAATCAGATGAAAAACGAACAAAGTTTGCACAATTGGCAGTTTCAGTCCCCCGTCTTTCAAAAATTGACAGAAATAGTCCCTGAGCACGTAATTTAAAAAGAAAAGTCACCAAAGGTCCTTTTGAAATCATAAGTTGTCATAATTAGTCCTTTGGTGAAATATTTCAAAAGTTTGAGAAATTACAGTTTTAATCCCTGGATTTTTAAATTTGTCAAGTTTAGTCCTCGGATTTCACAATTTGCAAATTTGGTCCCTTGGTTTATTTGAGAGTCACAAGATTCTTGGATTATAATTTCAGAATTTACATTCGTGGACCCTGAAATTTTCAATGTTACACATTTGGTCCCTAAATGTTAAATGGTTTCATTACTTATCCTAAATCTAAAACCAACCAAGGCCCAATATCCTAACTACAACCCAAACCAGTCCAAACCATGACCCGGTCAACCCAATTACCACACCCGGTCAACAAATACACCCACCCATCTCCCCTGTCCTCCCATTCCCGCCCAAACTAAACACAATCCCAGAAACCCTAGATACCTTTTTCATCTCCCCAGAACCCCCTCTCTTTCTCACCATCCCAGACACTCAACCTCTCAACCCTCTATTACCCACATCTCACCTTTACCCAAACCCCCTTATTCCCTTTTACCCGGTTAACCCCAAAACCCAAACCCACTATCTTATTCCACCCCCTCCATGTCATCAATCCAAGCTACAAAAGAGATCAGTGGATGGCTCAGATGCTTGCCCTTATGTACCTACTTAAATCAATGGTCAGGATTGCTTCAAGAAAGCACAAATGTGGATCTTTGGCTTTGCACGCACAAAAGAAACACAAGAAGAGAAGACCAGAAGAGTAAAGAGTGGAAGACCATAGTAGTTTAAGTAGTATAAATAGGAGCACTATGTAAGCCATGAAGGGCACCCCTAGTTTTTAGAAAAAAATTTAGTTTTAATGTTTTTAAGATTCTGTTGTAATATTTTTATTTGGTTAATGAAATGTTTCTTTACCTCTAAATCTTATGTTTAATCTCTGATTGAATATAGTTAATGTTTTAAGTTCAAAGATCAAGAAAAAGAAAGGGGTCAATCAGTCTGCTAAAGAAGAAAAAAAAAATCAGTAAAGGGTTGTTTGTTTTAAGCTTCAAACTGGTCAAATACCCTTTTGTACCCGTTTGACTCACCCAGTCAACCTCACTTAAGTAATTTGAGTTCAGTTACAAGGATTTGGAAATGGTTAAATAAGATTGGTACAAGTTTAGAGTATAAAAAATCATTTTCTTTGTTCCTCTTAAACAGCACAGGACAGTAGCAGGGGCTACTGTTCTTGTGCCTTTTTCTCAGTGAGATTGGTAATCAATAATTCTAAAAGTTTGTTTTTATCAAAGTATAGCTGCCTAGCTCAATCTTGTCCAAGTTTCAAGCCTTGAAAAAATTTCTAGCATAGTCAAAAGTGTTCTCAAAATCTTGCTTTTCACTTTCACTTTTGGTTCTACACCAGCAGTCAAAACAGCAAAATAACCAAGCTGATCTCAGCTTATTTTCAAGCCTTAAACAGTTTATCCATGGTTCCCATTCTGCTTTTCTTGAATCTCTATTACCCTAACTTTTGTTTTGCAGCTTGATCTTGCTTGGAAGCTCACTCTTAAGCTCAAAAGATAAGTTCAAAACAGGTCCCCAGCTGCTGTTTGCAGCCTGCAGTAACAAGTCAGCATCACTTTCTTTTTTTTTTTTTAGCTTATCAGATTAGAGTTTAGTTAGAAATATAAAGTAGCCTTTAGATAAATTAGCATTAGAAGCATAACTCAGTTTCCCCTAGAGCTTATTAAGTGCAATTGGATAGTTTTTCTTTTAGTTTATAATCTCAGTTTAAGTGCTTCCCATAGTTTAAGCTTAGCATCCCAACTGCTTATCTGATTTCCCTCCCCCTAGCATAGCTTAGTTCTGTTTTTTTTTAGATTCATTGCTAAATTAGATTGTTTGGCCCATGCTTACTGTTTTTCAGGCTTGTTTGAGCTTAAAACAGTTAAAGAGTGTTTGGTTTTAGGCTTATAAGGGTGTTTGTTTGTGTACTGTCCCAAACAGTTACACATAAGTTATCCATACAGCTTTTTTAGAGTTTTCAAAACAATTGTGTTTGCAAAGTTCCTCATTTTGCTAAAATTTTCAAGTTTCAAAAGCTACGTAAACTTAGTTTAGCCCAATGTTTGTTTGAGTCTTTAAAAGAAGTGAAAATGTCTTTTTGTTGCTCACTGTTGGAAAAAGCTGTTTCAAACAGCTTATTGAAAAGAATTTAGAAGTGAAGTTTTTACAAAAGTTTCATCATTTGATCTTATCTACAAGTCCCAAAAGAAAAAATCAAAGAAAAAAAAGTTTTGCAAAAACTGACAGTGGTGGGACTCGAACCCAAGCCACTCAGCTCACACACAACACTCCTACCATTGCGCCCTTGGGACTTGTCTCGTTGTAACTTGCACAAACAAATCATTTAAAGTACCTTAGGCAGTTTAGCTTATAAGCCTTCTTGGCTTATTTCGTGCTTATTTTCCATAGTACCTTCCACATTTTTTAATTTTCTCATAATCAGTATTAGTCTAAGTACTTTTCTGTAAATTTTCAGATTTTTCTATAATGGTTTAGTATTTTTTATCATTTAATTAGTGTTAAATAGATTTTAATTCGTAGAAAATAATTTAAAAGTCAAAAAAATATTCCGCTTTTTCCTAAAATCATTTTTAGTCGAATAGATCGTAGGAAAATTGGTTTCACACCCGTAGCCCTTAAATTTCAAAACTTTTACGTTTATGGCTCGGGTTGTTTTACCGTTTTTACGTTTTTGCGTTTTTGCACCCTAGGACTTAGTGTAGTTTAGTTTTATCATTCCTTAGGTTTAGTGATAGTTTAATTTTAGTTTATTAGGGTTCCCTTGCCTTAATTACTTTCCCGTTCATTAATTTGTAGAATACGTAATCAAATCCAAATCATTGAAATCCAATTCAAGTTCAAATCACGAAACTCAACGAATCCTTCCATTCACACCTCGTTGGGACACGACCCGGGGAAATCACTTCCCGGTATCACTTTTATCACACCCGTGAGGTTTGGCACGTTGACCTTTTTCCTAAATGGTTGATTTGTCGAATTTTACGGTTAATTTGATATATTGATATTGTGTTTGTTTTCACCACTCACTTTACCACGAATCACTGCACCACCCCCATCCATCACCTCACTCAAAATACCAATCATCAAGAAGGGAGAGTATGATCTATGGAGTATGAAGATGAGGCAGTACATTGCTATTACAGACCATGCACTGTGGAATGTGATTGTCAATGGTAATGAAGTTGTGGAAGAACCTTTAGAAATTCCTGGACAACCTAAACCACCTAAGGCCGTCTTGCCAGCTGCTACAATAAGGAATCAAGAAAAGGCTCTCAACATACTCTTGTCTGCTATTCCTGATGGTCACCTACTCAAATTTCATGATGCTAAAGATGCAAAATAGTTATGGGCTGCTCTCAAGACAAGGTTTGGAGGTAATGATGCTTCCAAAAAGATGCAAAGAAATCTGTTGATGCAACAGTTTGAAACTTTCACTGTTGGTGAAAGAGAAGGTCTTGATGCTGCCTATGATAGATTTCAAAATCTCCTGAGCATGCTAGAGTTATAAAAGGCAGAGGTGTCTGTTGAAGATGTCAATCTGAAGTTCTTAAGGAGTTTGCCATCGACATGGCATGTGATTGCAACTATGATCAGAGGACAGCCTGGTTTGGACACTATGGACTTTGATGATCTCTACAACCATCTGAAGGTGTATGAGCATGAGATGAAAGGCCAAACAAGTTCAAAGTCTCACAGTATAGCGTTTGTGTCATCTGAAAAGAGAGGCAGTACTTCCACTAAAAGTACTGCTTATCCTACTCAAAGTATTGTTGCTCAAAGTACTGTTAGTTATCCTGCTCATTCGATCACAACCATGACCAACCCCACATCATCACCAACAAACACTATCCATTCTGATGAAGTTGTATGCTCATTCTTTGCTCATCAAGCCACTCTGCCTGTTACTTATGAAGAGGATTTGTCACAAATTGAAGAGGATGCTATTGAAGAAATTGATATAAGGTGGCAAGTTTCTATGATCACTGCAAGGATCAAGAAGTTCATGAAGAAAACAGGAAGAGGCATCGACTTCAAACCAAAACAGGGTATCACTTTTGACAACTCAAAGATTGAATGCTTTAACTGTCAAAAGACTGGACACTTTGCCAGGGAATGCAAGTTTGCTAAATATCAGGCAAACCGGATGAATGAGAAACCTAAGCTTGAACTAAAGGAAATTCCTATTATTGAAACAAAAGCTTTGGTTGCTCAAGAGAATCTATCAGAGGTTGACTGGAGTGCTAAGTTTGATGACGAACCAATAACCTATTGTATGGTGGCAGTGGAAGACTCAGTGGAAGAGTTTGATTGGAGCACAGCTTTTGATGAGGAAACTGGACATGCTGCTTTGGAATCTAGAGATGGTCTTGGAAGCTTTGATTGGAGCATGGAGAGTGAAGATGAACCTGTTCTGCTTGCTATGGTAGCTACTTCACCAAGTTTACCCCTATCTCTGAGGTATGCTCTAAGTGTCATAATTTTTATCAAAAAGTGCTTAATGATTATGTAACTGAAAGAGATAACTATAGTAGGGCTAGGTCAGAAGTAGCTGGTTATCAAATCACTTTAGAGTCTAAGGAAGCCAAAATAATAACACATGAAAATAATGAAATGGCTTGGGCAGAAAAGTATGAACAACAAGATTGTTAATACAAATAAGCCGTAAAAATGTTTATTTATATTTTACGATCTTCTAATGTTTTGTCGATAACAAACGTAAAATCATTTTAATGAAACAAATAGAATACGTAAATAGTTTGAGTCAATAGTTTCCTAACACATTTACGTTCTCACATAAAACACTAAAACAAGTATAAGTGATTTTATGATTTAGATACATATGTACAACAACTAGTGTTTACATATTGGGTTAGCATATACTTAAACTAAGTATACTAAAATGGGTAAAAACAAGTATATACTAAATGGGTAAAAACTAGCAAATGGTATTGACCCATAACCCATGGTTTTATATATACCACTTAACCAAGTTCATTGTATCCTTGAGATACATTGTATCTAGAAATAAAACCATGGATCAACCCATGACCCATGACCCATAACCAAAAATACCCATGGGCAAAGAGGAGCGTCCTACGGATCCCTGGCTTTGTGCTAGCCGGATCCCTTGTGGGAGGGATCCTCGGGATCCGGGGAACAGTAGAGAATTTCCTCTAAAAATAGAGAGCCATTTCTTCCTTTCTACACACAACTTTACATACATACTTCCCCAAGTATTATAACCCTCTAACCTCATATCCAAGTGATCTAGGTAGTTTGTCTTTTGTTTTTGTGCGATTCTCTAGGTTCCTCTTAAAGGCGAGATCACCACTTCTTGAAGACGAGCAAGCTCAAGTCCATGAGTTGCCATGCTTCGTCATCATCAAGACAACTAAGGTTCTCTTGTTGATAGTTCTTTCTTTCTCCATAGATGTTGGGTTGAAGGCATTAGTGAAGGATGCCGAAAGTGTCAAGATGAAAGCATTAGTGAAAGGTGCTTATCATCCGTGTCAAAGCATTAGTGAAGAATGCTAAAGGTGTCAAGACGAAGGCATTAGTGAAGGGTGCCAAGTGTTGTGTCAAAGACATTAGTGAAGGATGCCAAAGAATCCAATCAAGTGACATTTGGGAAGAATGCCTAGCTCGTATAATCGATGAGGTGCATCGTTATACATATAAGTATTTGTTTATTTCCAAGGATGGTGATATCCTTGATGGTGTTGTAACAAGGAGTGGATCTCTTTGACATTAGGTGTTGTGTTGTGAAGGGTAGTAGTTCCTCCATAGTAATGGAACTAGGTGCTTAGCCTAGTACCTAATAAAGGGCAGGCGACGTTGTGATAGGATTAGTTCTCCTTGGTGTGAAAGAACTCGGTGGTTAGCCTAGCACCATATAAAGAGTAGGCGACGTTGTGTTAGGTGTGGTTCGCCTTGGTGTGAAGGAACTCGGTATTTAGCTTTATACCAGAAAAAGGTTAAGCGACGTTGTGAAGGCTTCTCCGCCATAAGGAGTTGGTGTAGTGTTTATGAACTCTCGAGTAGGTGACTCGGGGAGTAGAGTAGGGCAAGGAAGGTGTCCTTGTAGCCGAACCACTATAAATACTTGTGTCGTGGTGATGTGCTTCTTACTCTTTATCTTTCATTACACGTTTATATATCTATCTATCAACGTCCAACATAAACAACCAAATAGATTAACATAAGTCGATCTAAATATTTAAAAGGAAGTTTTAAATTGGTAAAACTATTCAACCCCCCCTTCTAGTTTTCCACAAAGATTATCAGTTAAAATTAAGTGAATGGAAGCTAGGATGTAAGATTTCTGAAATTGAGAAGCTAACTAAAGAAAGGGATGAATTGCTAGCAAAGTTTGCTGCTTGGGGACAATCTGGTCTTTCACATGTTAGTTTTGTTAAAAAACATAAAAGAGCACACATTAAGAATGGCCTAGGTTTTGGTATGGACTTTAGTAGCGTAGAAGAAAACCAACCTAGTAATGAGGACCAACTTAATTTTGAGGATATAACAACTAGTGATGATGAACTCATCAATTATGTAGATAACACATCTAGTGATGAGGAATCTATTAGTCAAACACCTCCTGATTTTAAGAAAGACAATGGTTATCATGCAGTTCCTCATCCCACTGGAAGTTTTCAACCACTTAGGGCAGATGTTTCTCGTTTTGGAATAGACAACATAGAGTTTTGGAAGAAGCTTACAGGTAAATCTAGTTCTGAAACCCCTAAAGAAACAGTTGAAAAACCTAAGGTTGATAATGTTAAGAGTCAAGCAGTACCTTCAACTCAAAATACTGCTGCACGATCAGCAGTACCTTTCAAAAAATCTTTTCAAAATACTGCTAAACCTTTTCGGGATAATTTTGGTCAAAACAGTTTTCATCATTCACCAAAAAGAAAGGATAGGTTTGGTCATACACATAGAGGAAGCAATTTTGGGATTACAGGTCAAAAATTGTGTTTTGTTTGTTACAGTCCTGATCATTTGATTAAGCATTGTGATTTTCACTCAGAGTACCTAAGCAAATTCCCAAAGAACAGAACTGCCAACCAAAAACCAAGGGAGACTAGACCAGTTTGGAATTATTCACATAGGGTTAACCATAGCAATTTCTCACAAGACTATAGGTACCCTCACCAGAGAAGATCTTTTTCAAAACCCCCAGTACATTCAAACACTTTTCAAGGTACTGTTAAGCCAAAACCAGTACCTTCTCAAAGTATTGCTCAGTTTTCACCAAAAACTATTTGGAATAGGAACCCTATGAGATCTAATTACTATCAATCAAGAAGGCGTTACAACTCAAAGAAAGTAGCTAGATCAAGGGACTCTACACCATAAGTTAAAACCAAATGGGTTAAGAAGGAAAGTACTGATGGGGAACAAACAGTACTTTCAGCAAGAGAGAGTGAAACAGAGATTTTTGTTGAAAATAATAAAGAAAACTTGGATGAAAAAGAGATTTTTATTGAAAAACCAACACAAGTTTTGGAACAACCAAAGATAATTGATCATGTGCTTAAAGAAAGTGGAAATTACATACTTAAAGAATTGAAGTATGTAACTCCACAAGGGGAACACAAATCAGTAATGGCTTGAGTTCCTAAAATTAACTAACTTTTTTTTATCTTTGTGTAGGGCAACCCAGAAGAGGAGCTTAAAGATCATCTAATTATGGATAGTGGTTGCTCTGGAAGCATGACAGGAGACAAAGATATTCTGACAGATTTTAGATCCTATTGTGGAGGAAGAGTTGCATTTGGGAATGATGCTAGTGGAGGAAGAATTACAGGCAAAGGAACTATTAAGGCAGGAAGCATAAATTTTGAGAATGTTAGATATGTGAAGGAGCTCAAGTTTAACCTTTTGTCTGTCTCTCAGATCTGTGATAAGAAGCACCCTGTGTTATTTACTGACACAGAATGTCTCATACTTTCCCCTGAATTCAAGCTTGTTGATGATAACTTGGTAATACTAAGAGTAACAAGAACTAATGATGTGTACAGCCTGGATATGAAAGTCTTCACTCTTCTGGAAGAGCAACTTGTTTTGTAGCAAAGGCAACACTTGAAGAAGCACATCTGTGGCATAGAAGATTGGGCCATGTAAATTTCAAGAATATCAACAAATTGGTCAAAGGAAATTAATTCAGAGGTTTACCTTCCAAGACTTACAAGAATGTTCACTCATGTTTGGCGTGCAAGAAGGGTAAACAACACAAAGCTTCATGCAAGAGGCTTGAGGAAAGAATTATTAGAGAACCTTTGGAGTTGCTGCACATGGATTTGTTTGGACCTGTTTCTGTTGCTAGTCTAAACAAGAAGAAGTACTGTCTGGTTGTAACAGATGATTGCAGTAGATTTAGTTGGGTATTTTTCTTGGGATTTAAAGATGACACCTTCGATGCTATTCATGATCTAATAATAGCCCTTGAAAATCAAATAAGACTCAAAGTAAGAGGTATTAGATGTGATAATGGGACTGAATTCAAGAACAAGCTTATGGATGAGTTTTGTACTAAGAAAGGAATCAAGAGGGAGTTTAGTATTGCTAGAACTCCACAGCAGAATGGCTTTGCAGAAAGAAAGAAAAGAACTTTGATTGAAGCAGCCAGAACAATGCTTGCAGATTCATTACTACCTATTCAATTTTGGGCTGAAGCTATAAGTACTGCTTGCTATGTATTGAATAGAGTATCAGTTACCAAACCTCAGATGAGGACACCTTATGAGTTGCTGATGGGAAACAAACCCAACATTCGTTTTATGAAACCTTTTGGATGTCCTCTGACTATACTCAACACAATTGATAATTTGGGCAAATTTGATGGTAAGTCAGACGAAGGATACTTATTGGGGTACTGCACCAATAGCAAAGGATTTAGAGTGTATAACAGGTCACCAAAAAGATTCAAGATTGTCTTCACGTTGAATTTTTAGAAGATCAAGAAAATCAGAAGGGTAAAGGACCTGATTGGATGTTTGATCTTGAGGCTTTGACTCCTTCTATGAATTATGTACCTGTTAGAGAAGAAAATCAAGTAGATCACAAGGAAGATGATTTACAGTACATTGTTCATAGAGTCCATATTAGACCTGATGTTGTTTCTGATGAAGAACCTATAACTGTTGAAAAGGAGAAAGGTACTGATGAGCCAAAATCTACATTGTCTGCTGAAGATCAAGCTATTCAAGATGAGCTTAATAGGATGCTTTTTCAAGATGTAGTAGCACAATCTTATGATGATGATCAACGAAGAGCTTATGAGGAAGCAAAGAAAAAGAATAAAACTGCAGATTTCTCTCACAGTACTTTGGCTAACAGTACTTTAGATCAAAGTACTGCTGCACCTGCTGACAGCACTTTGGATGATTTGGATGATCCTACCATGCCTGGTTTAGATGACACTGATGATGAATTTGAAGATGAAGGTATTTTCTTAGATTCCAATGACGATGCTGATTTCACAAATTTGGGTGATAATGTTGAAGTTCCATAGACTTCTATCTTAAGAGTTCATAAGAATCATCCTACTGGTCAAATCATTGGACCTTCTACCTCTGGAGTGCTTAGCAGAACCAAAGCTAAGGGCTTTTCTAAACCTCATAATGCTTTGCTTAGCTTTGTTTATAAACAAAACAGGTTAAATCATAAGGATCACCAAACATGCCTGTTTACTTGTTTTATCTCTCAAGAAGAACCCAAGAATATAGCTCAAGCGTTAACTAAAGAGAGTTGGGTTGAAGCTATGCAAGAAGAACTTCTTCAATTCAAACTTCAAGAAGTTTGGGTATTATGTGATCTACCAGATGGAAAGAAAGTTATTGGTAAAAGATGGGTCTTCAGAGTCAAGAGAGATGAAAGAGGGAATGTCATCAAGAACAAGGAAAGGTTAGTAGCACAAGGCTTAAAGGACTGATATGCAAAATTGTTAAGGATTATCTTGTAATTATAGAATGTTCTAAGATTAATATAGTATTACTTGTCGTACAAGGTTTGTAATTGTAAACTGACTAGGGTTATCGTTAAGCCTATAAAAGGACCCCTAGGTTGGTATTAGATACATGTGTTATTAGAGTTTTAGAGAGTACGATATTAGAGTTTTAGATTGTTAAAGAATCTGTATAACAAGCAGGTTCTAAGTATTAATAAAATCGTTTAAGTTAAAAGATAATTCTTCTTAGCTTTGTTAAGTAAATTCCGCATACTTAATAAAGTTTGTTCAGTGTTTCATTGTTAGTAACTTAGGATTTATCTAAGGTTATTAAACCCTTAACAAGCTATATAAGTTAGTTTGGTTAGAGTACATCGATCCAACATCGAAGAAACTTGACGATGCTCTGTGGGTATTTTGCATGGCTTACAAAACTCCTATTGGCACAACTCCTTACAGACTCCTGTATGGGAAAACTTATCATTTGTCGTTCGAAGTTGAACATCGTGCTTACTGGGCTCTTAGAAGCTGCAACACCGATCTCAAAATAGCTGGAGAAAAGATATTTTTGCAATTGCACTAACTCGACGAATTGAGACTCCAAGCTTATGAAAATTCTAAACTGCATAAAGCCATAACCAAAGCTTATCACGACAAAAAGATGCGAATTCGAAAAGAATTCAAAGCCGGAGATAAAGTTCTGCTTTTCAACATGAAATTTAAATTCAAAGCTCTTAAGCTGAAACCGAAATGGTTCGGACCATATATCATTAAACATGGATATCCATCTGGATATGTCGCACTTTATGACAAACATGGTGGAAGTATTATTGTTAATGGGCACCGAATCAAATTATACTACGACAAGGAGCAAATGAATGAAATTTTAGTTGAGACAGTTTCGCCTGAAAATGAATTCGAGACCATCACCTTCGTAGCACCTTTTCCAGGAAGAATCACACAAAGTGTTCCTTGGAAACCGTCTGCTGAATTCATCTGGAGGGATATTGATGCGACTGTGAAGAATTAATGTATGTCCCTGAACTTTTCAAGATGTTCAAGGCTACAACTGTAGCCACATGAATTCGGGAAGATTCGAGTCAGGCTGATGACTCATGTTAGGTCACTAGTTTTACAACACAAGCTTATAAGAGAAGAGATAAGGCGATTGAACAAGTAAACAAGCACACACACACACAATAGTATGAAACGGTTAGGCGTAATGTATGAGTGAAAGAATAACTTGAACAACCAACCCTCAAATGAGGGTTTACAATAGTTTATATAGGCAAGGAGCTAGGGCAACACTCCCTCTCCTTCCCTATTCCTTATTGGGCTTGGATCAAGCTTATGGGCCTTCTACATAAGCTTGACCTTAAACAAACATAAAGGCCATAATAAAGCTACCTATTACATATGATATATAAATACTTGAAATACTGTTTAGGAGTGATTCCAACAATCTCCCCCTCAAGTATATATGAATGTAAACGGTGAAGGCGTTGATGTAATAGTAGCAGTGACGTCTTCTGACATTCTTCTTTCTTGTGAGAGGAATTGTCTTGATTCGAACAATCTCCCCAGTGTAGAGAGATCGTTAACTTTGAACAGTTCTGCGTTGACGTCATCATTGACTTTGTTCTTTGATCATTGTTCTTTGTGGTGAAAGTGATAGTATGTTGTTGTCTGTATCAGTCTGCCTCAGGTCTGCTTCGCTACTCCAGTGTCTCCACGTCATTCTTCAACATGCTCACACGCTCTTTGACGTTGGAAATCAGTACTGATGAAGTTCTTTAAATCTTTGACTTTGTAGATTCTTTGGTTAGACGAAGAATCATTCTGACGGTTGTGTTGCTTTTGAATAGAACTTTCATTAGTGATGATGTTGGCGTGAACATGAGAAGAATCAGCACGATCATCCCGCTCCGGAGCTTCCATAAGAAGAAAACATTGCAAACGGTTAGAAATAAGCGGTTTCCGGCACTTACAAGTTTGAACTTCGAGAGTGTTAACAGCATAGTGTGAAAACACAACTCTAATTCTTACAAAGGCCGTTCCTGAACTGGAGTTCCACAAGTGAGATAACGCGATGTACCGAAGTACATCTACAGTTCAGATGAGTCGCTGAGGTACACCGAAGCATCACCTCACGACTGTAGACTGTTTGAGACACACTCCGCGTAATCCACGGGGAGTTACCGAAGTGACCTGCTGTCAGGGCTGTTTGATGTAGACCCTGGCAGGAGTTTCCATTCAATCACTGAGGATCACAGATGTGAACCTCTCATAAATGTTCTCGACAGATTGCTAAGATCTGTGAAGGACTCGATATGAACCACTGAATCACTGAAGATCTTATTAGTTGATCAACAAGTGATTAAATGTCAAGTGTTCCTAAGAGATCTTTTGATGAATCTCGTGGCTCTAGACTCAATAGTGCGTTTTGGTTTTTCCTGAGCGGAGACTAGGGAGAGGGTCTCCTTCTTCAATACCAGCGATCTCTAAGAGAAAGCCAATAGATTATGTAGGGTTCCCTGTGAGAATGAAACAAGTTTCTGTTGAGAGGAACTTGAGTGGCTAAGAAGGTTTAGTGCATGCGTCACTGGGTCCATGACGACTTTTAATCTTCAATACCGGTGTCACTAAGTGACAACCAGTAGCATATGAATTGAACCCGGTGTCTGCCCTAAGTTGAATAATCTGGAGGGCTATTTCTTTTCACCCTTTACTTTACATTTCTTTTTGATTCTTCAACTCCTTCTTTCTCCGATTCTCATTTTATCCTTTTTATAATCATTCCTAAGGACTTCTAACACTAACTAATGGTAGTGTCCTTGGGTAGATCCCTCCGGCTCTGGCGGATCATAGGACGGTTATTCCTAACCTTAGTCACCTTATAACTCCATGACTAACCTATGTTTGCCATTATAACCACTGTAAGTTAAAATATCTCTCAAAGGGTTTGTAAATGAAAAACATGTTTGAACCACAGTGAGAGATAAGTTTTTGCATAAATACTCCCCCTCCACATGTGCTTAATAGTTTTAATGGTTAAATGCACAGTGAGGAAAGAGCGCGCACTTTATGAATTGATCCACTAAAGATAGACAATCTCCCGCGAGACACGGTTACGTTGAATAGTTAAAGAGATATATTGTCAGCTTTTAGGTGACAACTAGCTCTAATAACTACCTTGAAGGTGTAGACAAACCTTGGAAGGTTGTCAAAGCCGTCAGAGTTCATGTCTATCAAAAGTTTCTCGAATGGTACTTTCTACTCAGACAAGTCCTTTGCGAGACACGTTTACATCACTAGCGAACTAGCTTGAAATTATTACCCGTCCAGGACAAGTCTTTTCGAGTTATAAACAGTTTAGTACCGTCAATTCGTTGGTTAAGTCTGAGGTACACGGATTCATTTGCATTCAGCACAACATATTTCTTATCAAGCAAATTTTCTCCCCCTCAAAAATGGCATATAAAAATGTTATTTTTGAATGGTTGAGAATAAATATGACCATTTTGAGTGTTGCGGGAAGAGTGACCACTGTGAACAATTTATGAACAAAGTTTTAATTCAAATACTCCCCCTCAATTAGTGATATAAACGGTTGAGGTTTTGAAAATTTTATGGGGAAGTACTTGTTCTTTTGAGCAAAACCTTGAAAAAATGAAAGGTTTGATAGGTTTTACTAAAAAATAAGAAGCTTTCGCTCCTTTTATAAGGATTGTGGCACTGAGGCGTACCACAGGGTCCTTTCTTGACAATTACGGGTTGTACACTGTTATTTGTGCACAAGCCATATACATATATAATCATACATCCAAAATCATATGAAGGAAACAATTCAAGGGGTACCAGGAAGTGCAGTGATATTCCCAGGAGTGCGCACCGGGCGTTGAAAACCGGTGATGTTTATCCTGGGTCTACCACCAACATAGCTCTCCAAGCGTCTGAACTGATCCCTTCTGAACAACCGTTCATCAATCATGGTGATGATCCTTCTCACATCCCTTCTATCCTGAGAGTTCCAGCGCTTAGGATTCCCAACCTTCAAGCGTATATCCTTCAATCTGTACGCCAATCCATCCCTAACCATCTTCAAGGTATGATCCCCGAATTTATGGAGCTCACTACACGCCATTAAGCAGTTTCTGCGAAGTTCACTGCGGTAAACAATGCCGAAAGGTTTGCTGATGAGTGTAAGTTGTTTGAGCTGGTTGATGTCAGGAAGATCAAGCTGTGGTGGAGTGAAGTTTACACGTTTCTGATATGATTCAACGGCCATCTGGATATCTTCGACACGTTCTTTGATCACAATGCGTCTAATGAAGATGAGAACTGACTTGATGAATTCACATTGAATTTCAGTCGAGAATTGTCTCATACGACCCTGTACTTTGGCAAGGTACATGTCTTCGATGTCGTTGAGTGACAAGTTCTCAAAGTCAGCCTCTGAGAATTCATAGTCTTGTTCATCTTGTCGTTTGACTATGATATTCTTCAAGAATGTGTAGTCCCACTTAGACTTGAGATCAATGTGTTTGATGGCCACGATGTTCTTTGAGCAATACACTTCATGTTGAGACTTCTGAACCAGGCAGCTTCTGTAGCAGATTCTTCGGCGTTCAGGCCAATGATGAATCCCATACAATGCATCTTGGTCGTATGCTTGCACGTTGTCAGAAAACAAGTGATTTGCACGTTCCTCGATAGCTATGCAGTTTGAGTAGGTAGCCGCTGGGAATGGAAGAGTTAATGAGGTAGCGTATTTTCTTGAACCATCGCCACCATGGAGAAGAAAATCCAGGTCTGTGTTGAAGAAATATCTGAAGGGGATCCTTGGTTCATCTGTTTGGCCGATTGTTGGTAGAGGTTTGGTCCAGTCAGTGTAATATGGAGGGTTGTTCCGTTTAGTGAAGTCGATGTTTGCTTCTGGGTTGAGCCAATCCATGTTGTTAGACATGGCTCGAGCAATGTTTTCAAGGTGATATTCAACCTCGATTGCACTTTCCGAGCTGTTTTTCAAAAGAAGGAATGCGTCATTCTTGATGCGCTTCAACTCGGATTTCGTCATCTTCTTCACACGGAATCTTTCTTGCAAGATTTTTGCATGCTCCAAGGTACTACCGTCTACCAATTCTTGACCTTCTTCAGGGTAGGGAGTGTCGTTAACAAGAGTAGCAAACCAATCAAATTCTGCAGTTTTATCGTCATCAAGCCATGATACGACGTCATTCAGAGTCGTTTTCTTCTTCTGTTTAGAAGGTTTTGATGATGATTGTGGTTTCTGCACTTGTTTAGGTGAGGTGGGTTGTTGTCGGGGCTCAAGGACCTCTTCATCGTCACCACCCGTGTACTCAAAGTAGTCACCTGTTTTATGAGTCAGGGGTGGTAACTCGGAATCGTCCCGAGGTTTATCAGTAGAAGACCGAGGTGATGGAGACTTATGTTGAGAAGAAGTTCGATGTGGAGGAGGTGGCATAGATGTAGATTGACCAGACTGCTTCTGACGTTTAGGTGCAGAGTCCTTATCCTTATCATCGTCATCTCTTGGTCGTTTGGATTGAATGGCTGACTCCTTGCATGATGATCTGAGTTGATAGTCAAGTAGAATTTCGAAAAATTTAGCTTCATCTGAAGTAAACGTTCCAGATCTTTTTGACATTTGCATCACAAGTTTAGCGATTAACTCAGATTCAGAGAGATCAGCGTCTTTTGCCATTGTATGTTTGACCAATGCTACGATGTTAGGGGTGAGTTGTCTGGAAAATACTTCTTTTGTCACACTGGGGACAGTGTCGAGAAGAAACTTGTGGGTTTGTTCTCTTGCTGACTTCGCCAGTTCCTTTTGGACTTTTGGAACAATATCCTGAAGGTACTTTTGAGTGTATCCTTCAATCATTTCATTTAGTTCCCCCTGACGATGACTTCTCATGAATTCCTGAATAGCTTTCCTATCTTTCCGCATCTCGTCATTCTCATCATGTAAGTACTGCATTTGTTCAGCATACCAATTAAGTTTTCTTTGAAGCATGTCCTTCTTTCTAACTTGTTTGACAGCTTTCACAATTCTTGCATGTGTTTGAGAAATCCAAGATTTAGGTGGTTTCTTCACGGATTTGGATGATGATCTGGTTGACTTAGTTGATGGTGGTGGTGATGAATGAGATGAAGAGTCCGATGATGAGGAGACATGAGGAGACTTCATGTCCTTAGGAGTTTCTGAGGTTTTCTCCTTTGAGTGCGTAGGACTGTCGAGAAGAAACTTTGTATAATCATCCTCGTCATCCTTAGACTTTTCTTTCTCAGTTACCAGTTTCTCAAAATCATACTCAATAGTGTCTTCAACAGGCGGTTGTTGTTGCAGAAGAGTGGTGGCACCAGATCCCTTATCGGGTTGATTAACCGCATCAGGACCTGGAGAGGAGTGGGCAGCACCACTTGATCCTCTGGGGCCACCCATTTGATCTTTAGCAAATTCAGCGGCCTTTTGAGTGTGTCGGACGTTGTGAAACTTTTTCCTGTATGATTTATCCAATTGCTCTTCGTCTTCTTCTTCAGAGCTCTCATCATAAGGTACAATAGCTGGAGTCTTCCCTTTTTCTTGGACAGCTGGAGGACTTGGAGGTTTTGTCACTGAGGCAGGTGTTTCGGTTGCAGTTGCAGAGTAATGAACCTCTTCATCTGTCTCAGTATCTTCAGAGCTTTCATCCCTAAGTTGTCTTTGAGGTTCAAGTGTGGGAATAGGTTCGGCTTCCTTTACGGGAACAATCCTTTTAGAAGGAGCTTTCCTTTTAGGAACCTTCCTTTGACTCACAGAACTTGTTGTGCTTCCTGCACTTCCTCTTCTGGTTCTCCTGACAGGTGTTCCAGAAGATTTTTCGTCAAGATGACCAACTTTGCCTTGTCTGACTGCTTCCAGATACCTTTGGTACGATTCTAGCTTTCTGACATCTTCAGTTAGAAGGAAATCTGGGAGCACGGCACCTTGTTTCTTTGTAGACGTTTCCTTGATTCTTACAGATAGAATAGGCTCCGTCAACATGTCGTGATTGTCTGGGTCATTGAGCCTTTTGGGAATATCAGGATGAAGTCCAAGAGCTCTTTGTATCAACAGTTTAGTATATCTGATGTAGGGAATCTTTGAGCCAAGTTTGTTGAGAAATGACATCATGTCATCCCAAATCAGAGCTTCAATAGTGATGTGTTTCATGTTGACGAATGCCCAAAATATTTGCAGTTCTATGAGCTTAGGATGCTCATAGCCGCTGTCACGACCAGAAACAGACTTGGTGATGATCATGTAGAGTGTTCTCCATGGTTGAGGAATACTCTTAAGCTCTACATGAGAGTGCTTAGAGATTACTCCTGTAGCCTCGTCATAACCGATATTGATTAAGAATTGGAGAGTTAGCTCTTCAGCAGGTGTGGCATAAAGTTTGGTTGGATTGACTTCAGGAATAAGGAGAGCAGCCCTTAAGTCTGCAGGTGTAATAGTGACTTGTTTGTGGTTCAGAGTCACTGTCACAGCGGTCCTTCCTTTGACCCTTTCCATAGTGTTCCAGAACTGTTAGATGTAGATCTCAGGAATGGTTGCAGAGTGAGTAAGCATGTTCTGATACGGATGAGTCTTCAGAATATCGATAGCAATAAGACATGAAGATTCAGAGCAAGTGAGGGTGTCAAAGTCAACACGGAGGTTATTCTTTCCAATCTTCATTGGATAGCCATGAGGATAGATATCAGCAATGGAGAGAACTTCAGGTGCATCCACATTCATTTGTTCAGCCATGTCGTGATCTGAAATAACATTAGCCAAAAGAACCAACATATCGAAAGACATAATGTTAGTCAACAAAAGGTCTTATTGTCTAGTTGTTGAATGTACAGTGATAATGATTGTTACGAGTCCTAAGTCACTTGTATGTTCAATCAATGATATCGTGAAATGTTTCATGAGTTAGTTAACTTTAAGTTTTAAAGTTTATTTTATCACTTATTGTTCACAACATATCAAACGATTCAAGTTTATTAGTGACATTTTTTGGATTCGTGATGATATGATTAGTTTATTTACAAGTTTGTACAAGTAACAATTCATCATGAAGGTCAATCCAGGGTTAAGCGTAGTTTTGGCAAAGATACGCGTAGACAGGAATGATATATGCTTAGGCGTAAACTTACGCGTAGAATCCTAACTTACGCGTAAGAAATGTTACGCGTAGGAAAAGGAGACCTTATGCGTAGAGCTTATGCGTAGGCATATATTTACCTTACGCGTAAGGTTACTCGTAAGAGTTGACCTTATGCGTAGAGGTCACTGTTTACGCATATCCTTCACAGGATACGCGTAGTCCATTGTAGAACCTTAAGCGTAGAAGCTACGCGTAAGACAAGTCTTACGCATAACAATCTACGCGTAAGGTGATCCTTATGCGTAGATAATCAAATGACCTTGATTCTGAATTATAAGTGTAGCAATCCTGAAATAAATTATCAAATCATCAAAATTAGCACTCATATTCATTTCAACAACAATACATGGCATGAATCATTCATAAACAGTTACGCGTAGAATATCTTACGCGTAGACTAAACCCTAGTTCTACGCGTATCAAATCTAGCCATGGATTATGCACCAAAGTTTTTTTGGTATATCATAGAAGTTGTGAGAGCATGTAGACCAAGTTTTAACACTTTTTATGCAGTGAATCAAAAATACCCAAAGTTTATGAACTTTAAACCCTAGTTTCGAATTGATGACCAATTCGTGTTTCTGGGTGGCTATAGACTATGGAAATCATCAATTCAACAATGCAAAAGCATAACCCAACTATCTTTTTAACCAAAACACTTCATATTTGAAAATACCTAAATCGACTTTTAAACCCTAACTTTCAAAAATCATCAATTAGTGTTTCTGGGTGGAGTTTGATGGTTAACAAAGTATCATTGATGTATAAGAAACGTTTTGACACAAACCATGTAACCAAAAACACACACACAATGATTATGTGTTCATACGCTTAAGCGTAGATCACAAAATCACGCGTAACACACTTTTTAGCCGTTGGATTTGCGTGATATTAAAACCCTTAGCTTAAAACTATGTTTGGATCATTAAAACACTTACAATTTGATGATCAGAACAACGGATTTCTTGAATGAATCTTAGGCGTAGATGAGATTAGGTTTAGTAATAAATGTGAGTGAAAGAATTAGGTGAGAGGTGTTTTATTAAAGTTAACTTTAAACTTTTGGCAGTTTTAGTCCCTCCACCTTTGCCTTTTTCAAACCAAGCCATTTAACTTCCATTATGGTTACCAAACGAAGATTTTAGGAAACGAACATGACGACACTCCCCCTCGACTTGAGAAAATAATGAAAGGTTATTAATTTAGGTCCGAGGAGTGTCTTTGAATCAGAAAATATACCACCATTTGTAACAGAATCAACCGAGATGTGGTAACATGCAAGTACACAGATGTTTTGAAACAGTTAATGGATTATTTTCTCCCCCTCAACACTTGATCGGAAAAATACTGAATTTTGAAAGATTGAAGTGTTGACGGAAGAAATGTACTTGCCATGTTGAAAGAAATATAGATTAGAAGAAAATTTTTGTTGTTTTATCGGATTTTATATTTTTGTATTTTGTTTTTGAAAATTTATTTACAAAAGATGTTTTGGTGTTTGACAGGTTTTTAAGACTGTTTTAAGAGGTCATCCAATTCCTCTTGAGTCAAACACCTCATACCAATTCGGTGGACCAACTCATTAAACCTAGCGGGAGGCAAGGCTTTGGTGAGCAGATCTGCCAACTGGTATTCAGTACCCACAAAGTATAATTCAACGGTACCCTGTTCCACGTGGTCCTTGATGAAATGATAGCGTAGATCGATGTGCTTTGATTTCGAGTGCTGAACTGAGTTGCACGAGATTGCAATGGCACTCCGATTGTCGCAGTACATCGGGATTCTGTCAAATACGTAACCATAGTCTTTGAGTTGTGTTCTCATCCAAATGACTTGAGCACAACACACGGACATGGCTACATATTCTGCTTTGGTTGATGACAGCGATGTACAATCCTGCTTCTTAGATTGCCAAGACACCAGTTTATCACCGAGAAATTGTAGAGCTCCTGAAGTACTTTTCCTTGAGTCTAAGCATCCTGCGTGATCAGCGTCTGAAAAAGCGATTAGTTCAAAACCAGAATCCTTCGGATACCAGATCCCCAAGTTAATGGTTCCCTTGATGTATCGGAGGATTCTTTTAGCCTCAGAGAGGTGGGTTTCAGTTGGTCGCTACTGATAACGGGAGCATAGATAAACGGCAAAGACAATATCAGGTCTGCTAGCTGTTAGATACATGAGACACCCAATTATACTTCGGTATTTGGTGGGGTCAACTAATTTCCCATGTAAATCAGCATCTAGCTTCTTGGTATGAGTCATTGGTGTGGCATAAGTATCACAGGTTTTCATTCCAAATTTGTTTAACAATTCAAGGGCATATTTGGACTGACTCAGAAAAATACCACGGGGTGATTGATGAACTTGCAGTCCTAGAAAGAATGTAAGTTCACCCATCATGGACATTTCAAAATTTTTCTTCATTAGTTTTGCAAAAGCGATTGAAAACTTTTTATGTGTTGACCCAAAAATGATGTCATCCACGTAAATTTGAACAATTAAGATGTGTGCCCCGTGATATTGTATAAAAAGAGTTGGGTCAACCGAGCCTTTGGTGAAATTATTGGCAATGAGGAAAGATGATAGCTTATCGTACCATGCCCGAGGGGCTTGTTTGAGACCATAAAGAGCTTTGTTCAGTTTGTAGACATGGTTCGGGAACTCAGGATCAACGAATCCATCTGGTTGGCTGACATAGACCGTTTCTTTAAGTTGCCCATTGAGAAACGCCGTTTTGACATCCATCTGATAGACTGTCATGTTCATATGAGCCGCGAACGCGAGAAATATCCGAACAGCCTCAAGACGAGCAACCGGAGCAAAAGATTCTTCAAAGTCTATCCCTTCTTCCTGACGATAACCCTTAGCAACTAGCCGTGACTTGTTTCGGATGACATTCCCTTCAGCATCCAATTTGTTTTTCCAAATCCATTTTAGACCAATGACGTAGACCCCTGTTGGTCGTTCAACCAGTTCCCATACTTCAAGACGTTTGAATTGGTTGAGTTCTTCCTGCATGGATTTAATCCAGTTGTCTTTTGTCATTGCGTCTTTAATGTTTTTAGGTTCAGATTGGCAGACAGTGAGTGCATAAATGCAGTGTTCACCATCTGAGTGAAGACGTTGTCTCGTAACGACTGGTTGATTCGGGTTGCCAATAATGTTAGCCAGAGGATGGTCTTTTGTCCATCTATGTGTAGAGGGTTGATGTTGGTATACATTGTGCAGATTCTGAGGATTCAAATGGTTTGTTGAAGATTCCGCTACATCTGGTGCAGCAGTCTCATTGGCAAACGGGTTGAAGAACGCATTTGGATCAAAATCTGCAGGTGGGGGTACTTCATTCAGAATATCATCAGCTGGTTCATCATTGTTGGAAGCGGTGTGTTCAACTGTTGTGTTGGAGTCAATTGGTGTAGGTGCATCTTCAACAGTAGTTGTTGTAGCAGGTGTATCAAGTATAGGAATATTATCAGGTTGTGCAGCGGAAACAGCGGATACACCAGGAGCACGTTCATCAAGATCGTCACAGAACAGAGGAGCAAATAACCTTTCCATTTGTTGACGAGTTAGCTGAGGGCTTTCTTCAGCTGATGATGGGGGTTGAAGGAAGTTTAAACGGTTGTGACCGGGTTCTAAGCTGTTATACTCAGAAGCCATTTCCGTGAGTTCATCGAAATGAGCATGAATCGTTTCCATTACCTCCTTAGTTCGACGATTCCAGATTCGGAAACCTTTAGAATTGTCACAGTATCCAATAAAGACTCCAATATCAGCTTTGGCTTTTAGCTTTCCAAAATCATCACGATCATTATTTGGATAGCAAAGGGATCCAACTACATGAAAGTGTTTGAGGTTCGGTTTATAGTTGTGGACAAGCTCGAAAGGTGTTTTGTTGTGGCGTTTTGTGATCATAGAACGGTTTTGAGTATAGCATGCAGTAGATACGGCTTCTGCCCATAAGTAATCTGGAAGTTTAGCATTGATTAACATTGTTCTTGCAGCTTCCACTAACGTTCGGTTTCGTCTTTCAACAACTCCGTTTTGTTCAGGTGTCCGTCCAATAGATGTTTGATGCTGAATTCCCACTTTCTCATAAAATTCACGAAGGGTTTTGTTAACAAATTCAGTTCCTTTGTCTGTTCTGATGATTCTGACGGTGTTGCGGAGCTGAACCTGTATCTTTGTGAGAAAGGTGATGATCATTTGTGGAGCTTGGTCTTTGCTACGAAGAAAGTAGACCCAAGTCCATCGTGAGTAGTCATCAACAATTACTAAGATGTACCGTTTGCCATTGATCGTTTGCACGCGCCTCGGGCCATACAAATCCATGTGAAGAAGATGAAGCACATGCTGAGAGCTGTGTTCCACCTTTGAAGGAAAATGAGCACGAGTGCTTTTCCCTTGTTCACATGCGGAGCAAAGGTGATCTTTTGAATACCGGAATCGTGGGAGTCCTTCAACTAGTTTGTGTCGAGCAAGGTTGGTGATGGTTTGAAAGTTTAAATGTGAGAGACGACGGTGCCATAGCCATGATTTTGTAGATGTTGCCTTTGAAAGTAAGCAAATGGGAGAGGAAGCAACCATGTCTTGCATAGAGATAGTGTAGAGACTAGAATTACGCGAGCCAGACATAAGGTCGTTTCCTTGTAGATCACGAATGAAACAAGTTTTCTCCCTGAAAGCAACCTCCAAATCTCCATCACAAAATTGACCTACTGAAAACAGATTGTGACCGAGGCCTTCCACATAGTAAACCCTGCTGATTTCGATGTTCCCATTAACATAATCTCCGTAGCCCATGATGGCTGCGAAGTGATCGTTCCCGAATCTGAGTGTGCCAATGAACTTTGCAATAAAGTTTGATAACAGTTTAAGGTTGCCTGTCATGTGTCGGGAACATCCGCTATCAACAATCCAGAGAATGATCTGTATCACCTGCATTACACACAGACGACACAGATGGAATAGAAGTAGATGTGGAACCCGAAATGTGAGAGGGTTCCGAAGCAGATATGTTAGACATACACACATTTATAATTTTAGGCATCCATTTAAATCCTAGTGTGTTATATATCCATTTCTGCCATCTATAACTACTCTTTGCTTTAGTCTTAGTGAAAGCACTAGGTGGTACTACATTCTTAGGAGGTGAAGCGGGAGCTACTGTGATAGCAATGGTTGCCTTAGAATCTAAAGATGGTGGTTTACCAAGCACAGACTTGGAATGATTAGTGGGCCTAGAGGTATTCCGATTCTTAGGATTCCGTAATCTAGAGATTATAGCTTTAGCAACACATTTGTCATGACAATCAGAATTCATACTCTTTTGACAAATATCACAAGGTGCATTAGACTGTATATCAAAGGTACTTAACGGTTTAGCATTCGTTACATCACTATTTCTATTACATTTGCCAGACGCAACATCTATAGTGGAAGTAACATGAGTTTTATTCAGAATCCTAGGGTGTTCTTCTACTTTAGCATTCCTTATTGATCTTTTCTTAGGTCGCAACTTCCTATTCTTCGTTTGAGTGCTCCTAGGCTGTGAAGTGCGGACGTTTGGAAAAGATGCAACTATTCATGTTTCAGTAGAGGGAAACACATTAGCAACTTGTGATTTGGAAGTGGGAATTCTAGGTTCACGATTACTAAGTGTGATTGGTGCTAATCTCTTAATCACAGTAGGCGGGAGTTGTTCATACTTTCCTAACATTTCCCGTAACTTAGAGATGGTGTGAATCAGATCTTGATTTTCAGAACGAATATTACCAGCAAAATTCATGACATCTCTAGTGTGAGCAAGATAGAGATCAAGTTCATTAGATGCTTCATCTCGAGTCTTTTTGAGTAAATCAAATATGACACCATATTCCTGTTTAACTTTTAAAAGTTCTTGTTCATATTTTGAGATTTGACTTTTCAAAGACACGTTTTGATCATCCAGTTGATCAATTTTAGGATCAGAAGATTTTGCACTCAATTGAGCGATTTTCTTTTGAAAACTAAGTTGATGGTTGTGAATATCTTTTTCACACCAATGAAGACGACGTTTTGCATTGTAAATTTCTGTGTGTAATCGTTTATTTTCAGCTTTTAAAGACTCGATCTGAAGCACATTATCGGTGTTTTCAACAGTAACAACAGTGTCAACAATATCAGCAGAGATATGATCAGATGCATATGGCAACGAATAGAATAGCACAACATTATGGATATCAGCACAGATAACATCTTCCAAGAGTCGATCAACATCTTTTCTCAACAGTTTCTTTTTTCGTTTTGTGTTAGTAATAGATGTTTCTGTTTTCTCGAAAACATTTTTCATTACCCCAAGTTCCTTATGAAAATCCTTTTCCCAGGCAATTGCACAACTTTTCAAGTTTTTAACATTAGGTAAAAGATTTTTCTGAAAAATGTCTCTTTGTTCTCGCGCCATAGGCGATTGAAAATGTTCAACTTTGATTTCAGATCGATATTCTATCTCATGTTGTAAAATTTTGAGGTCAGCCATGAAAATGTCAAAATATCGAAGAATTTTTCGATTTTCAGGTTGAGAGTTTACTTCGCTAATGGAAGGTAAAGGACCATAAGTTTGTGCAAAGACTGTTTTGGGATTAACAATAGAAGACTCGAGTGTTTTGATGATAACCCTTGGTGTGTTAGAAGAATCCGTTGGTGTGACGAAAGTGACCGCGTTTTTATAATTAAAAGGTTTGTTGTAAACAACATTTTTTAATTTAGATCGACTCTCGTCTTCTGCATCTAATTCCTCTTGACGATGGTATTCAACAACACTCATGACAGTATTATCAATTTTGTATTCTGCACTGGAAACTTCAGGAGTTGGTTTGAATGTTTTTAGTGAAAGCTTAGGTTTGTAATCGGCTAGATTTTTTCCATATCCATTTGGATTAGGTTTTAAGGTAAACTTTTCAATAGCTGTTACTGATTCACCATGTTTGTAAACAACAGTTTTAAACTCTTTAAGTTTGTTTTGCAAACCGAGAATTTCTGCAAGAAGGTCATCTACCCGATTCGTTGAATGCTTTTTGTATGCGGAGAACTGTTTTTGACAATTTAACAACTCAGCCTTAGCATTTTGATTTTCCAAGGTGAGAGCGTTAATTTGCTTTTTATGTTCATGTTTCAGTTGTTCTAATTCGGACAACAAAGCATTCTTCGAGGCGGCTAGATCACGCATCTGTCTCTCCAAATATTTTTCGTTTTGATGAGATTTTGCAAAAGCGGCTTCAAAACCTTTTTCACGGTTTTCTTGAGTTTTGAGAAAGTTGAGTTGCATTTGTAAACATTCAAAATCCTTGGTTAACAGTGCATTTTTACTTTTTAAGGATTGATTTAATGCATAACATTCCTCCATTTTGATTTTATGGTCTTGAATTAACCGAGCAAAATCCGGATGAGGCAACAGATCATCTTGTTCAACGTGAGTCTCAACATGATCATTCTTTAGATCCTCAAGTACGACCACGGAGTCAATTTGATTATCAAAGGAAACCATGAGGTCATCTTGATCGTCAAATGTAACTACAGGGTTAACTTGAAAATCATCAGAAGAAGATGTAGAAGACTCATTTTGAACAGTCTGATCCGTGCCGGATTCAGATATTGGCAGAGATATTAGTTCAGATATGATGATGGTTTGTTCGGGTACCTGAGACAAGCCATCAGTGTCATACACTGGGCCTGTATCACTCATGTGCAGCTCATGCATATTAGCCATCAACATAACAGCTGCATTCGCCTGCAAATCCTCCATATCATCATCTGAGTCTGCATCTGCCATAAAGTTCTGTTCTTTGGTTGTGAGAGATCCACCAGCTTCATCCTTAAGAGCCAACAGTAAGGCCTCTTTGAAATAAGCACTGCCCCTAGTCCTTGGCTTTGGGCATGCATTAGCCAGGTGTCCCTTCTCATTGCAGTTGTAGCATCGAAGACCATTTAACCGATTTTGAGCATTTCCCGGTTCCACCACTTGAGCTCTGTTGTTATTCCTACCCACAGCATTAAACCCTTGACCACCGCCCATCTGACGACCATAATCACGATTCTGAACTTCAACACGTCCATTGTTCACAACAGCTTGAGTCCGTGTGTTAGATGAGGAACGAATACGATTGTTGGATTTGTTGGTGTAACGGCCAAAAGCATTAGCAATCATCACAAATCCTTGTTGCAATGCTTCGAACGGATCTGTTTCCTCAGTAGCTTCACTGACATATGCTTGAGCATTGTTGTTGTATGGAACCAATTGATTTTGTTGAGGTTGAGGTTGTTGCTGTGAAGGTGTGTTGGAAGCAGTTGGTTGAGTTGCTGGTTGAGAGGGATAATTCTGTTGAGCATATAAGGCAAGTTGTTGATTGTCCGGTTGTGACTGTTTAGCAATTTGAGCACGGAGAATCCTTTCCCGATCAACTTCCTTCTCATGAGGCTTCAAGTAATCGTACAACAATCCATAAGTAGAATGATGCATATTCTTTGCTTGACGGAGAAAAATGACATACTTCTCCCATTCTGGACCAAGACTACTCAGGAACTTAGTATTCACTGCAATTCTTGGCATAATGATGTTGTGTTTATCCAAATCATTGATGATATCTGAAAATCGATGATGATAGGACTCTAGTGTCTCTCCAGGTTCAATCAAGAAGTGTTCATAAGCCAAGTAAATTTTGGATTCCAAATCTTCCTGATTGAGTACAGATCCTTCCATAAGAAGACGAATATGATCCCACATTTTTTGTGCAGTCTTTTGAGCATCAACACTACGAAGAATTGGGTTTGGTAATCCTAAGAGGATGTATTCCATTGCAAGTTCATCCGCTTCATAGTGTAGAAGTTCTGTAGCATTAAGATCAGCAACCGTAGCAATGTTGGTTTGTTCATCTCTTGTTGGAACAGCGTTTGGATCTCCGGGTACAGTGACAGTAGGCATCTCAAATGGACCTTCCAAGATAACCTTCTTTAAGAACTTTCCATGTGGCTTCTTCAGATCACAGAACCGAAAGAACCTTATCACCCATTGATCGTAGTTGCCTGGAGTGAGCATTGGAGGTCTATCAAGTGATCCAGCTTCATGAATTGATTGTTGGCTGCTTAAAGCTTCACACATCTTAGCAAACCAAGTGGGTTCCTTCATAGTGGTCCGTGATGGATGTTGATTGAAATCGGTTGTGTAGGGTTGAACTTGAAGGCTTGATTGTGGTTGAACCATTTGTGGTTGTGGAATTGCACCAAGTTGTGGAGTATGTTGCTGATTAAATTGTTGTTGATAAATAGCTTGTTGTTGATTCCATTGTTGATGTTGTGGAGTTAATTGTTGTTGTTGTTGATGATTATATGTCACACCCCCAAAATATCGCAGCGGAACGATAGTGTCATTGGGGTATAACGTCATAGCACAAAGTATGGATACAGAAAACGACCTCTATAATGAGACGTTTTGAAAAGTTTACCATTCGATAAATAAGTTAAAGTTTACACCACAAGAAATCACAAGGTTTGATAATACATAAAAAGTTTACAAAACAAGTCGAATGGTAATTGTTAAAAGCACAAGACTTCAATGTATGCCATGCGACCCAAAAGCTCCATGAAGTGCTATCATCTTAAGACCTGAGATAAACATGCTAAAAAGTGTCAACACAAAGGTTGGTGAGTTCATAAGTTTGTAATTTCATGATCTAAAATACTTTGAGAAATGTTCACACAGCAAAGGCATTGTAAATCCACTCAGTTCCAAGTTCCGCCCATACAAAACTTGCAACCTGTGTGTTCACAACCCACTGCCTAAAATAGAATGACAATCATGAATATACGCATTATAGTAGTTAAAAGTATAAATGTCACCACAAGGGTCTTCCAACAACTCGTGTTGGGATGTTCCTCCAACGCTCACGTTGGGATGTATCCATAAAAATGGCCTTCCAACATATGAATGCTGGGATGTTCCTCCAACGACTCACGTTGGGCTGTATCCAAATTAATGGCCTTCCAACATATAAATATTGGGATGTTTGTTTAAGTCTAGTCGCAACACGCACCAAGTCTAAAGTATAAGTAATATTGTTTAGCAATAGAGTTTAAATGTTTTGATAAATAAGCATGTATCTCGCCCCAAATAGTTTATAGGAATTTAAACGAGTAAAAGTGGGGTATGAACTCACCTGGTGTGATTAATATGCTAACAAAATGATGTGCACGAAAATGAGGCTCGGAAACTATCCGCAACCTAAAATGAATGTTATGACTTGAGTTATGATATGTAATGAGTTATGGTGTTATGATATGCATGCATTTCGTATGTTATTTATACCATTTGCGGGTTTTGAAAATATCACTCGTCGACGAAAAATACTCTTTTGACGTCTTGACCCTTCAAAAATGACCTTACATGTTTTTACGTCAAAATGTCATCCTACAATGGTTTTATAATGATTTTTGGTGAAATTAACACTTTTCGTCGCAAAACAATGTCGTCGGAAAAATCATGAAATTAACAAAAATGACTCCGGAAAAGTAGTCGTAAAATGGTGTACGTCGATCGTTAGAGAACGAACTCGACGGTTTTGGAAAGTTTGTACCGATATCTAAAAGTTTCAGTTCAGGAGTTTTCGTCCAAAAGGTCTCGATCATAAAGATATTAAAGGCTAAAGATGGTGGTTTTTGCTAATTGTGTGCAGAAAATAAGTTTCGGCCAACTTTGAACATCCGTAAATAATTTACTAAAACTCCGCTTTACAAACGGCTTTTTGATTTGAAAAATATGGCCGGTGAACTTGATTTTACTAGAAGACATTTCGTTATAAAAAGTTTCACATCATGGTTAAAAAACTGCCGCAAACATAGCCCTAACAGCTAATAAAATACTTGTAACGTAAAAATAATATAGTTTTTCAGAAAATAATATTTACGGCAACTTTATAAAAACATGCATAACTTTGTCGTTTTAGATCCGTTTTCTACGTATAATACGTCCTTAGCTTCGTATCGAAGTAAACTAATATATTTTTGACAAGTCGAAATAATTTGTGAAGCTTAAGGCTCGTTTTTGACTCGAAATATACAAAAACAGCAAGCTGAAATTTTCTGAAAATAAACATTTCGTCGTCAAACTTTAAAAATTCACCACGGCTTCGTTATAACTCCGTTTTTATCCGTTCAAAAGGCCACGGATTCGTTTTAAAGTATATTTTCTAAATATCAAGGCCAAAATGTCGTACCAACAGTAGGTTTTTCCAGAAATTCGAATTAAGGACAGAACGTAAAATATAGTTTACGAAAATAGTTTTTCTCGGACAAAACCTATTCTAATCCCTTCAAATCAACTCCAAAACTAATCTAATCCTACCATACACCTTCTTAGGGTGTCATGGGTTCCTAATCACCATCAAGACCAAAGATTACCATGGGAGTAATTATAGGATGACCATATTGTATATATAACTTTAAAATCATGAAATAAATGGTATAAATCACATAACATGCATATAAGCTCCAAAAATGAAAAGAAACATATGAAAATGAAAAGCAAACTTGAAAATGAATAAAACATGCTTACAAGTGATAGTGATGAGGTGTAGGTAACAAGGATTAACTTAAATATCCTTGGTTTTTATTTCAAAACCATATAAAGGATATAACTAGATTGTGAAGAACTTGAGCTTGCAAAATTTTTGATCCCTCCTTGGATCCTATATGCAACCGGTTATGGAGAAGAACCAAGAGAAAGAAGAAAGTGTTTCTTGACTTGATAAATAATTGGTGAAATGTGAATGAGTTGAATGGAGTTGGAGTATATACATGTACAATCAAAGAAAAATTATCACCAACTCATAAATGCAAATCCATAGGACCGGATTTTATGGACTTTTGTTGCTCAATTATTTTTTTTTTTTTTTTATTTTTTTTTTTTTTAGTTATTGTATAAATGTACACTTGTATAATTTGTAAGAAAATGTAAGTGAAATGTTGTGTAATAATAACTTTGTAAAGTAAATGGTAGCTTTTAGATAAAAGAAATTTTTAATAGACCAAAGTAGAATGTAATGAGATTATAAAAATTGTAAAAATACTTTCCTTGTGAAAATTGAGTGATAAAATAATTATCGTAAGATTTTTAAGAAAAACGACGTAATAATTAAACTTTAACGATTTAGGTACCAAATAAATTTGAAACACTAGGAAAACTAAAAATATAGTTTTTATAAACTAAATGTGAGTATAAAAATATATTGGGATCATTTTTGGAAGTATCGGATTAAATTTTTAAAATAATAACTCACGCGATAACGTTTAATTAATATAAATATTACGCGTTAAATGTGAATGCAAAAATCATGAATGAACCGTTATGAGATGATGAATATGGAGTATGAGGAATGACCGGAAATTGAGAATTGTGACATTCTTCCCCTGATAGAAGAATCGCGTCCTCGCGATTCAATCGATGATACATAAGGTTCTACCCTAAGGTTCGCGAAATCAAGTGTATGGTCAAGTGTTTATGTCAAAACTTACGCGTCTAGGTTTCTTATCTAATGAGACTCACTGAATCTGAATAATACGGTGGATCACTTAATGGTCTAGGAAAACGTACCAGTTACGCATTGCGGGCTTCCTCGGTCCCTATATAGAATGCTCGACCTCGAGGTGGACTGATATTGAGTACCGGGTTCGGGTTATTTCCTTCAATTGCCATAGCTAGATGAGCTTGTATCGGCGGCTTATTCAACTGAGGACAATTATTCCGGAAGTGATTCGGGCTGTTACATTCAAAGCAAGTCTTTTGATTATTCCTCATGTTGCCCGTGTTAACCGTTGTTGTTGGTCTTGCACGCTCTCTACACTGGCTTGAAAAATGATTCGACTGATTGCATATTGTACATAAGCGGCAGGGCTTGGTCTTCGGGTGATGATAAGCACATTTAGCACATTTGGGATGTGTACCCGCATACTCTCTTTGTTCAGTACTAGTTGCCACAAAAACTCTCGCCCTTTTGTTGTCTGCTACCACGTCTATCTGCTTATTCGACCCACTTGCTTCCTTCCTCTTATCGCTGCTCTTCAACGTACCATTTCTAACCATCTCGTCTGTCAGGGTTCCTGCCCTCAGTATCGCACTTTGGATTGTAGACGGCTCAGTTGTTTTCACAGTTCCACGGATTTCGGGGACAAGACCATATATGTACCTCGAGATTCTCTTGGATTCAGGGGTAACTAGATGAGGAACTAGTCTGGCTAACTCATGAAATCGGTCAGTGTAGGCTGCGTGACCAGCCCCTATCATAGAGTGGTGATAAAATTCATCCTCTAGTTTCTGCATTTCATTGTCCGGGCAGTACTCCTCTTTCAGTAACTCCTTAAATTCGTCCCATGTCATACTTATGGCTGCCTCTCTGCCTCTAGCCTGTAGCTGTGTGTTCCACCATGTCAATGCCTTTCCTGATAACAAGCAAGCAGCATACTTCACCCTCTGATGTGTGGCACAATTGCTGATGTCGATCACTGCCTCTGTCTTCTCTACCCATCGAGTATACGCCAAAGCACCTCCTATACCATCAAACTCCACAGGTTTACATGCCGAAAATTCCTTGTATGTGCATCCAATTCTGTTGTTGTTGTTGTTGGTGTTGTTGTTGTTGTTACTACCAGCTACATTGTTGGTGTCGCCAGTACCGTTCCCATTCCCGTGGTTTCCCAAGTTATTCATATGATTTCCAACTTGTGTGACAATAGTGGGAAGCAAGATTTGAAGTTGTTGAGCGATGATGGCGGCAAAATCAGGGTTTCCGCCAGTGTTGTTGTCATTGTTACCCATGTCGCTACCGCCTCCTCTACCTCCACGTCCACCTGTCATTCCACCCCTTGGTACCGCACCACCTCGGCCAGTGCTGCGTGTTACTCTCTTTGGTGCCATTGTCTCTGCAAGGGAAAGAACCGTTGAATTCCCAATGTCTATACTTAACGTCCTCAAATATAATTCCACGCCATAAATTGGTTCCTAAGGTGTCCACACCGATCTACGTATGCGTGGTTGCATATGTCCACGTGAGTTGTGACGCATTTATAATTATGTTGGCCACCATAATTATAATTGCCTCATTTCACACGTGTACATACCACCAAGCATACATGTCCCGGCGATTGGTGTTACTTAAATAGGTAGCCAGTCTATC
This sequence comes from Chrysanthemum seticuspe, assembly GCA_019973895.1. NCBI lineage: Eukaryota > Viridiplantae > Streptophyta > Magnoliopsida > Asterales > Asteraceae > Chrysanthemum > Chrysanthemum seticuspe. Next base: position 204,187,283 of record BPTQ01000005.1, read on the forward strand.
ATCCGATTCTAAACAGTGAAGGAGGGATTTAGGGTAAGTATCTAGGAAGAGTCGCACTTGGTGTATAGGAAATTCCGTTAGGTGCTAAAGTCACTATGAGGTTTAGTCGCCGGCAGTTCCTAAGGTATCCTCAAGAGAACTCCCATCCTCGGGCAAAATCATCAAATCTATCCAGCTTTATAGTAACACTTATTTAGCTCGATCTCGCATCTCATCAAACAAGAACTGTCACGAGATCAAGTTAGATAAGTGCTCATTACTGAGCTCCATATCTTTGATGACCCAACTAGATTTTGGGACTCCCCTATTGGTACAAGGAAACTACGTTATCTAATGAGGTGGTTCTAGAAGGAATACTTAAGAAAACATATGCGCACGAAAAGTGAGTAAGGCAATAGGAAACGAAAGGATCGACGTGAGAGCGGTTATAGTCTAGGAACTAAAATGCAACCTAGTTCTCTATAACCAAGTCTCTGATACCAATCTGTCACACCCCCAAAATATCGCAGCGGAACGATAGTGTCATTGGGGTATAACGTCATAGCACAAAGTATGGATACAGAAAACGACCTCTATAATGAGACGTTTTGAAAAGTTTACCATTCGATAAATAAGTTAAAGTTTACACCACAAGAAATCACAAGGTTTGATAATACATAAAAAGTTTACAAAACAAGTCGAATGGTAATTGTTAAAAGCACAAGACTTCAATGTATGCCATGCGACCCAAAAGCTCCATGAAGTGCTATCATCTTAAGACCTGAGATAAACATGCTAAAAAGTGTCAACACAAAGGTTGGTGAGTTCATAAGTTTGTAATTTCATGATCTAAAATACTTTGAGAAATGTTCACACAGCAAAGGCATTGTAAATCCACTCAGTTCCAAGTTCCGCCCATACAAAACTTGCAACCTGTGTGTTCACAACCCACTGCCTAAAATAGAATGACAATCATGAATATACGCATTATAGTAGTTAAAAGTATAAATGTCACCACAAGGGTCTTCCAACAACTCGTGTTGGGATGTTCCTCCAACGCTCACGTTGGGATGTATCCATAAAAATGGCCTTCCAACATATGAATGCTGGGATGTTCCTCCAACGACTCACGTTGGGCTGTATCCAAATTAATGGCCTTCCAACATATAAATATTGGGATGTTTGTTTAAGTCTAGTCGCAACACGCACCAAGTCTAAAGTATAAGTAATATTGTTTAGCAATAGAGTTTAAATGTTTTGATAAATAAGCATGTATCTCGCCCCAAATAGTTTATAGGAATTTAAACGAGTAAAAGTGGGGTATGAACTCACCTGGTGTGATTAATATGCTAACAAAATGATGTGCACGAAAATGAGGCTCGGAAACTATCCGCAACCTAAAATGAATGTTATGACTTGAGTTATGATATGTAATGAGTTATGGTGTTATGATATGCATGCATTTCGTATGTTATTTATACCATTTGCGGGTTTTGAAAATATCACTCGTCGACGAAAAATACTCTTTTGACGTCTTGACCCTTCAAAAATGACCTTACATGTTTTTACGTCAAAATGTCATCCTACAATGGTATTATAATGATTTTTGGTGAAATTAACACTTTTCGTCGCAAAACAATGTCGTCGGAAAAATCATGAAATTAACAAAAATGACTCCGGAAAAGTAGTCGTAAAATGGTGTACGTCGATCGTTAGAGAACGAACTCGACGGTTTTGGAAAGTTTGTACCGATATCTAAAAGTTTCAGTTCAGGAGTTTTCGTCCAAAAGGTCTCGATCATAAAGATATTAAAGGCTAAAGATGGTGGTTTTTGCTAATTGTGTGCAGAAAATAAGTTTCGGCCAACTTTGAACATCCGTAAATAATTTACTAAAACTCCGCTTTACAAACGGCTTTTTGATTTGAAAAATATGGCCGGTGAACTTGATTTTACTAGAAGACATTTCGTTATAAAAAGTTTCACATCATGGTAAAAAACTGCCGCAAACATAGCCCTAACAGCTAATAAAATACTTGTAACGTAAAAATAATATAGTTTTTCAGAAAATAATATTTACGGCAACTTTATAAAAACATGCATAACTTTGTCGTTTTAGATCCGTTTTCTACGTATAATACGTCCTTAGCTTCGTATCGAAGTAAACTAATATATTTTTGACAAGTCGAAATAATTTGTGAAGCTTAAGGCTCGTTTTTGACTCGAAATATACAAAAACAGCAAGCTGAAATTTTCTGAAAATAAACATTTCGTCGTCAAACTTTAAAAATTCACCACGGCTTCGTTATAACTCCGTTTTTATCCGTTCAAAAGGCCACGGATTCGTTTTAAAGTATATTTTCTAAATATCAAGGCCAAAATGTCGTACCAACAGTAGGTTTTTCCAGAAATTCGAATTAAGGACAGAACGTAAAATATAGTTTACGAAAATAGTTTTTCTCGGACAAAACCTATTCTAATCCCTTCAAATCAACTCCAAAACTAATCTAATCCTACCATACACCTTCTTAGGGTGTCATGGGTTCCTAATCACCATCAAGACCAAAGATTACCATGGGAGTAATTATAGGATGACCATATTGTATATATAACTTTAAAATCATGAAATAAATGGTATAAATCACATAACATGCATATAAGCTCCAAAAATGAAAAGAAACATATGAAAATGAAAAGGAAACTTGAAAATGAATAAAACATGCTTACAAGTGATAGTGATGAGGTGTAGGTAACAAGGATTAACTTAAATATCCTTGGTTTTTATTTCAAAACCATATAAAGGATATAACTAGATTGTGAAGAACTTGAGCTTGCAAAATTTTTGATCCCTCCTTGGATCCTATATGCAACCGGTTATGGAGAAGAACCAAGAGAAAGAAGAAAGTGTTTCTTGACTTGATAAATAATTGGTGAAATGTGAATGAGTTGAATGGAGTTGGAGTATATACATGTACAATCAAAGAAAAATTATCACCAACTCATAAATGCAAATCCATAGGACCGGATTTTATGGACTTTTGTTGCTCAATTATTTTTTTTTTTTTTTTTATTTTTTTTTTTTTAGTTATTGTATAAATGTACACTTGTATAATTTGTAAGAAAATGTAAGTGAAATGTTGTGTAATAATAACTTTGTAAAGTAAATGGTAGCTTTTAGATAAAAGAAATTTTTAATAGACCAAAGTAGAATGTAATGAGATTATAAAAATTGTAAAAATACTTTCCTTGTGAAAATTGAGTGATAAAATAATTATCGTAAGATTTTTAAGAAAAACGACGTAATAATTAAACTTTAACGATTTAGGTACCAAATAAATTTGAAACACTAGGAAAACTAAAAATATAGTTTTTATAAACTAAATGTGAGTATAAAAATATATTGGGATCATTTTTGGAAGTATCGGATTAAAATTTTAAAATAATAACTCACGCGATAACGTTTAATTAATATAAATATTACGCGTTAAATGTGAATGCAAAAATCATGAATGAACCGTTATGAGATGATGAATATGGAGTATGAGGAATGACCGGAAATTGAGAATTGTGACATTATAAGTGTGAGGGAAATAGTTAGAGTATGGTGGTTGAGACATGATGATAAACTTGTGTGGTAAAGATGGATCTTTGTAGTCGAATGAACCTTTGTTGATGAAGTATCCTTAGGCGTAGAAAAGACAAGAACCAAGTAGCACTAATGCGTAAAAACACCAAAAGTTACGCGTAACAAAGAGGAGTTGCGCGTAGGTTTTAGCTTACGCGTAAGTAGGAAAAACTACTAAAGTTATGCGTAAACAGTAAGTTAGGCGTAGAAAGTTAGGCGTAGGATTACCTTATGCGTAGGACTAGGTCTACGCGTAAGATGAATCTTAAGCGTAAGATTTTCTACGCGTAAGCTTTATGCTTAAGCGTAAGATTGGGGTTTTTGCCCAAATGATCTTTTACACTTCACAGTGCAAAAGATATCCAAAGTCGACGTATTTTCAGACTTATCCAAGTAAGAAAACACGGAATAAACCAGAAAATTGAAGATCAAACCAAGGAAAATCTTACGCGTAATATTAGGGTTTTGATACGCGTAGGATTACTCGTAACTTAGATTCTGCCCAAATGTGTTTCTAAACCAGTTTTTTGTTATGGAATAGCTTCAATAGTACCAAAAGAACACAAGAGTGTGAATTTTGATGTACCAAAACTGCTAAACGGGTTACGCGTAGAACGACACCCACGAACAAAAACAAGCTTAAAAACGTAAATCCACGCGTAAAGTTTGAAACTTTTTGCCAAAAACAAGTATTTTAACACCTCAAAACATTGAAAGTACAAGAATCTTGGATTAAAAAGTGTAAAAAACGAGTTTTTAAGATAACCAAAGTTAGCGTTATCTCTACGCGTAAGATTCAAAATCAAAACTTCAAAAACAAACGAGTACACCCAACTATTTGGCGATTGATACCACTGTTAGGTCACTAGTTTTACAACACAAGCTTATAAGAGAAGAGATAAAGCGATTGAACAAGTAAACAAGCACACACACACACAATAGTATGAAACGGTTAGGCGTAATGTATGAGTGAAAGAATAACTTGAACAACCAACCCTCAAATGAGGGTTTACAATAGTTTATATAGGCAAGGAGCTAGGGCAACACTCCCTCTCCTTCCCTATTCCTTATTGGGCTTGGATCAAGCTTATGGGCCTTCTACATAAGCTTGACCTTAAACAAACATAAATGCCATAATAAAGCTACCTATTACATATGATATATAAATACTTGAAATACTGTTTAGGAGTGATTCCAACAACTCATTAATAAAACAAGCGCTTCTCGGAAGGCAACCCGTGTGTTTCTGATTTGATTTTCTGTGGTCACGCCCCAAAGTTTAAACCTTTGGTTGAACTTAAGTGTGGGGGTGCCACATCTTAATAAAACTCTTTTTGTTTGTATATAAGATTTTGTGCAGGTAATGATTACTCCGCTTGGATCAAAGAAAATTAAGCCGACAAACTCATTTGAATATCTGGTTTTATCTCTATTTCCCTATTTCTATACTTTGAAGTTCGTTTTTCACATTGGGGGGGGGGGTGAATAGGAAAATTAGAGTTTTTAAGCTTAAATTTAAATTTTTGTTTGCCCTTGTGATCTAGTTATTTTCACGCTTTTAGGATAATATATTAGAATAACTGGATCAATCCACTGGTAAAACTGGTAATATTTGAAAATTTGAGATGTGTTCTGATTAATATTGCAATCCATTCTGGGATCGATAACATTTGCTAGCACATGTTATAGCCCTTTTCACTAAAATTGTGAGGATTTGAGCCTGTTCTATATAAAGCATACATCTTTTATGCTTGAATCTTTTGCTATGAGTGTGCAGGTGATTTTATTTATTCTAGAACTTGAACTTGTAAATCATTACTAGACCGCAGTGAGATCGCATTCGTCCGATATAAGTGAATTCGTGTCATAAAGAGTCACATTAGGATTTTAACCCAAATGGCCTTCCATTTTTCATATTATGATATATTAACTAGCCACATCGGTTAGTTAACCACCCACATGGACCCATTTGTAATGCTCATCTTTAGCGCTAGATACCGTTAGTTACACCCTCTGAGCCATCCTTTTCGTTTTTGATAAATCCAGAAAATACAAAAATATTTTACACTTTAAGCCTTAGCCTAACCCTTGTCAATGTCTAAACGGTTGGTTGCTAGTCACCTGGTATGAGAAGATTTTCTAGATGATTATAAGTGACCGCACCTTGTCAGTTGTATGAGCCATTTCAAATGAAGATATGTTTAAAATATATATATATATATATATATATATATATATATATATATATATATATATATATATGTGTGTGTGTGTGTGTGTGTGTGTGTATGTATTAGCCAATGTGCTATGCTCGAAAAAAAGTTGTTATGGCAAATTAATCCGAAGAGTTGTGGAAATCCGAAGAAAAGAAAATGAAGCTATGATCATTTATTGGTTTGCGGATTGTTTGGTAACTAGCAACATGGGTATTAGACCTGATTCTATTTTTATTTTAACACCAATTTCATTAACATTCCCATGCCTTATCCATACCCTTGACCCTAAGCCTAACATTTCAACCCGAATAAAAGTCCTCTTTAAATGTTTTTTCTTGGTGCTCACGCCACGTCGGTGGAGTTTTGTTTCTTGTACAAGCCTATGGTAATAATCTAATCATGCCTGAGTAATGAGTGTGATTTATCTTGTTACTCCACTAAAAATTGAGTGATTGAGTGAATTATATTTCGTTCCTTTTACGTGACGTGTTTTGAAATGTTAATCATGCAAGAAAGTCATTTGATATTGTCAAACATTTTGAATTTTCACCCTTAAAAAACTAAATTGATTAATCTTCTCTCATACTTGTACTTGGTGGATTTTCATCATATTTTTCGTAATCATAATTTTGTACCAGTGGATATTTTATTTTCTAGATTTGCTTGAGGGCAAGCAAAGTTTAAGTGTGGGGGAATTTGATAACGCTCAGATTGAACATGTTTTCAGCAGCGTTATGTGTGCTTTTGTATATATTATTTGGTTATATTCATATGATTTTAGTGCTTAATCACATCAAAAGATGTTTGTCTAGTATTTATAACCAAGTGCAGAAAACCGGAAGGAAAAGTTAAAGAATGTTCAATAAAAGAAGATTTCCGTTTTAGTGAAGCATGTCAAGCGCAAGTCAGCATTTCAAGTATCGTAGAAGATTAAGATGATTCAAGAACCAAGTTCTACAAGTCAGAATCAAGTAAAAGGTCAATTTTCTATCATTCAGGAAGACCAGCTGATCGGTCGCAACCCGCAACCGAATCGACTGGAAAATGGTCAAATGTTATACCCTGAAGACAGACCAGCCGATCGGTCGCCGCTCGCAACCGATTTGGCTGGGTTAGTGCAAGAAGACCAACCGGATCGGCTGGAAAAGCAACCGATCTAGGTGGAAGGCCTATTTCTGCTATTTCTTCATCACTAAGATTCCCCATTGCATCCAAACGATTCTAGGTCGTTCCCTTGGTGTATTCTAGTCCCTTGCTAACTTCTTGGAGGTCAAGTTCAACATTTAATACCCTAGGCCTTAGAACTAGTATAAATAGAGACCTCTTGTGAGCATTTGAGACGCACACTTCAATACAACTCTCTACTCATCAAACACAAAGGTCTTAGCTCTCAAATTCATCCTTAGAAGTCCAGGAAAGTTTGGAGGTCCAAGAAGTCAACATTTGGAGGTAAAACCCTTAAGAAGTCAACCCCAATACTTTGGGAATCATTACTTCACCATTTGTAATCTCATTCCAAGCATTTTAAGACTCTTAATCATGTTTTCGAATGTTCAAAGTTCTGAGTTTATGTTTATGTTTGCTATGAGTGGCTAGTTTCTTTATACACTTGCTTAAATGATGTTGATTATCATGTGATTAGTTTATGATTGTGTTAACATGTTTTAATTCAATTTCAAGTTGATTCTAAGATCCAATTGTGCTAAAGTTTCATAGTGGCATTTGTTAATCAAGTTTGACTAGTTGATAGTAATCGTAGAGGTCGAAAGAACTTATTGTTATTCAACTAGTTATAATCATTTTGTCTATGGATGATTGTTTTTACCCATTATTCTTGGTTAAACAAAGAAACTAAAGTGTGGTTTTAATAAGAACGCTTTTTGATTATCAAGTTAGATTGATTAGAAACATCTAAAAGGTCGTAAGATTAGTTGTTTACAATCAGTTGTACCCTTTTGTCTATAATCAGTTACCTTTTGTATTGACCATTTCGATCTTAAGCAAATTTGATAAGACAAATGGATGTTTTTGTGTTTAAGTCTGTGAAAGTAAGCTTATGAAACTTGAATCGAACTTGAATTGATTGGTTAAACTTAATGCTTGTTTTTATGAACTAAAATATTGACGAAGGTTTAACTTGTAAGAACAATAGGTTAGTACACCAACTAATTATCATAACCAACATGTTAAGAGGTTAACACAATCATACTAATCATGGATAAGAAACTAGTTTAAGCAAGTGTAGTTTTTAATCATCTGAATTTCATTATAACTATTCTCGTTGTTATTTGCTTTTGGATTGCCTTAGTTGATTTATACTTGTTAATCAGATTCACTCATAAATCCCTGCGAACGATCCCGACTTACCTTCAAAATCTTGCTATAACGGACGAGTGCACTTGCTCGTATGTATTATTGGTAAAATTGGTAAATCGTCTTTTATAAATTTAAAACTTGTACACACGTAGCACATCACTTATCCCGCCTTGTCCTGTCATTCCTTCAGTCTTCATAGATGTTGACAAGACTTGGGGTTCAATGAGTTATTATCATAACTCACTGAACCCATCACCTTCTTCTTTGGATCAGGTATCATTCATTGAGTCCCGCCTCACTGAATGGAAAGTCTTTCTTCTTAGACATGTCCTGAGCATCCTGAAGATGACTCACTGCGTGACTATTCACTCATTGAATTGAATATTGTTTAAGGGTATATGACACTTTGGGTATTTTCTATTCAAATCCTTGTTTAAGGGTACTTGGGTACTGAGTGGACCTAACAGTCTCCCCCTATTTGGATATAAAGATAGCCTAAGTGTTTGTGATTAGTGTAAGTGAGCAAAGGTCTTCTTCTTGCAGTGATGATACTATAAAGCATGTAAAGAACACTGATGTAACATAAAACATCCTTCATTCATAAATTACACCAGCCTAAACATTTCTAAAAGATAGTGAGTACAACATCCTCAATCCAAATAGTATCCTAAGGCTTCTGGCTTCACTCTCTTTGACTTGAGCTTTTCTTGGTCAGGATAATTAACGATCTTTTTCCTCAAGCCTAACAGAACTTTACATTTTTAGTGGTCTTGACCTTTAATGCCATTACCAGATATCCAACCAAGACATCAATCCCAGCATTGTCAATGTCACTCCATCTTTGGAAGGCTGGATTCCCATAGGCATCATAGAAAAAGAATCCAAGCTTAGGTTGCTCAAGGACCAAGTTATTGACAATTAGAACACCTTCAGGGGAACTCGATTACCTTCAGGATCACTCTATTTTAGGTTCATACCCTACATGTTTCCTCTTTCTTCCTGAGGATTGAGCTTGACCCTGTTGAAGAGCTGGAGCTAGGAGAGCAGACTGAATCTTGAGTTCTTTAGGTATTTCCTTCAGTATTTCATACCTTTTTAGCACTGATGTCATCAGGTCCTTAACGCTAATATTCCTTTTCTTCTCAATGATTGGACCTAATTCATCAAGCTCAGTGATTCCAAAATCTGCGAACTTGAATTGATCATGAACTTCAAAGTTCCTTTGGTCACCACCCTTATAGACCCAGAGAACTGCAGGCTTGGACTTGGGTTGAATCTTCACATCTGTGATGGGTTCAGGCCTTAGTCTTTGTGTCATATTCCGTTTGTACTCCTCAATCTTTTTCTTTCTTAACCCAACCATTCTTTTAACCTTCTTTGAGTGATGTTTCATGAGAGCCTCTAATTCTTTATCCTAAGACTTTCTTTGGGTCAATACCAAGTGTCTCAATATATTCCTGAATAGTATTGATCACTTCAGTCTTTGTTAGTGATAGCCTCCTTTCTTCTTCAACATCCTTTTTTAGTTCTTCCTCCTTCTCTAGATGAGCATTGATTTCATCGTTTGTCAGATGGAATATCTTTTCATTGATCTCATAAGGTACCCTGATAGGTGCATCTGGGTCCTGGCGGACAATTGATGATGCTTTTATAAGTTTGGGTTGTTTAGGATCTGATGCGGTTGTAATTCCTTTTCCTTTCTTATTGGAGACTGTTGATGAAGTTGGTTGTTCAGGCTCTGCCTTTGGCTCTTCAATCTCCCCTGAATATGAGAAGGAGTTAGTGTTTCAATGCCTTTCTCCTCCCAAATATTGCTAGACCTTCAGCGAGATCAAGCGTTGGCTCTAACACTAAAGTTGAGGGGGTGGATTGACCCTTAAATGCTTGATAGATTTCAGACATCATGGACTTGATGTCTGAGGTGTCCTTCCTGATAACAAAGAAATCTGAGTGGATAGAGGCATGAGAATTCTCCAGGGCAGTCATCCTTGGCCCAAGATTCTAGGACAAAGAGTTTGTAGATTTTGCCCAGATTGCCAGATTCTTCTCGTGAGTAGTAATGCTGGACTTGATGTTAGTAATAGAAGATTGAAGACCTTGAATATCAAGGCTGTTGATCCTCTTGATAAGCTCAGTGAGTCTGGTTGAGTTCTGGATGTAAGCCTCAGAAGCCTCAAGGACTTTCTTGTTGAGTGCATGATCATCTTTCAAAGGTTCTTGAATTCTTGCAACACTTTGGTAAAGACTTTTGAGAGAGTCAAGAAACCTACTTAAGTCTTGATCCAGAGTGGTCAGGGAGTGTTCAACAGATGTTCTGTGATCAACATGAGCTTAAAATAATCTTCAATAGAGGCCCTGAGATTAGGATAGTTGTGACAACTCGCAATTTCAGGTCATTTCTCGAAACAATTCATGCCTTACAATTTCAACATTTATCGTAAACTAGGTTTGCGTGTTTCAAATTCGCGTAACCTTTATGGTTTAGCGGCGAATTCATGATCATATCATCACGAACATTTCATATGGACTAAGTTTAGTCTACATTTCATTTACATCATTTGCATCATGATAGTTCATTCATGACATTGCATTTCACTTTAAACGCGTAAATTTTATATTAAATAAACGTTATCGCGTGAGTTATTATTTTGAACATTTAATCCGTTACTTTCAAAAATGATCCCGACATATTTTTATACTTACATTTAGTTTATAAAAACTATATTTTGAGTTTACCTAGTGTTTTAAATTTATTTTGTATATAAATCGTTAAAGTTATATTATTACGACACTTTTCTTAAAAATTACTCGATAATTATTTTATCACTCAAATTTTTCAAGGAATGTATTTTTACAATTTTTATGATCTCATTATACTTTATTTTGATCTATTAAAAATTACTTTTACCTAAAATTTCCTTAAATACATTAATGTATACTAAACCTTACAAGTTACATTTAAACTACATTTCACTTACACTTTTTAAGATTTTTACAAATTATAATTGAAAAAAAAAAAAAAAAAAAAAAGATATTTGTTGAAAGTCATCCCATAAAAACCGGCCATAGGGGGGCATTAATGGATTGGTATGGTTTTTCTTTGATTGTCTAAATCTATACTCATACATAAAGACTTATTTACACATTTCACTCATTCACTACATTATTAGCAAGTCAAGAAAATTTTTCTCCTCTCTTTTGGTTCTTCCATAACCGGTTCTACAAGAGTTCACCAAGGGATCATCAATTTTTTTTTTCTCAAGCACAAGTAATAACAATCTAGATCACACTCTTAATTAAGGTTTTGAAATAAAAACCTAGGGTGTTTAGGTTAAACCTGGTTCTTTGCACCTCATCATATTAACTTGTAAGCATATCATTTACATCTTCCATTTTTCCTTATCATTTCATAAGTATTTCTTCATATTTGGAGCAAACATGCATGACTTATGTTGATTTATACCATTTTTCCATGATTTTTAGAGTTTTATATATATAAAGTCATCCTATAATTATTCCCTTAGTATTTATTGGTCTTGATGATGTTTAGGAACCCATGACACCCTAAGAAGGTGTATGGTAGGATTAGATTAGCTTTGGAGTTGATTTGAAAGGATTGGAATAGGTTTAGTACGAGAAAAACTATTTTCGATAAGTTATAAAAGTGTTCTGTCCTTGTTTTATTTTTCTGGAAAATCCGACAGTAGGCACGAAATTTTGGCCTTGATATTTAGAAAATATATTTTAAAACGAATCCGTGGCCGCTTGAACGGATAAAAACGGAGTTATAACGAAGAAGTTATGAATTTTTAAAGTTTGACGACGAAATATATATTTTTCAGAAATTTCAGCAACATGTTTTTACTTTGTACGAGTCAAAAACGAGCCTTAAGCTTCACAAATTATTTCGACTTATCAAAAATATATTAGTATACTTCGATACGAAGCTAAGGACGTATTATACGTAGAAAACGGATTTGAAACGACAAAGATATGCACGTTTTCATAAAATTGCCGTAACTATTATTTTTAGAAAAACTATATTATTTTTACGAGACAAGTGTTACGGTAACTAAAACGACCATGTTGAGGGCTGTTTTTAACGTGGATGTGGAACTTTTTGGAACGCAATGTCTTCTAGTAAAATCAAGATCACCAAGCATATTTTTCAAAACGACCAACCGTTTGTATAGCGGAGTTTTAATAAATTATTTACGGATGCTTAAACTTGGCCGAAACTCACTTTTTACACAACAATTAGACAAAATCACCATCTTTAACCCTTATTATCTTTACGTTCGAGACCTTTATGACGAAAACTCCTGAACTGAAACTTCTAGATTTCGATACAAACTTTCCAAAACCGTCGAGTTCGTTCTCTAACGTTCGACGTACACTATTTTACGACTAGTTTTTCGAAGCTATTTTTGTCACTTTCAAGAAATTTCCGACGACTTTATTTTACGACGAAAAGTAAAATTTCACAATAAATCATTACAAAACCATTGTAGGATGACATTTTGACGTAAATACTTGTAAAGTAATTTTTGAAGGGTCAAGACGTCAAAAGAGTATTTTTCGACGATAAGTATTATTTTCAAAACTCGCAAATGGTATAAATAACATACGAAATGCATGCATATCATAACATCATAACTCATTACATATCATATCATTCGTAATAGGTCCAGATTAAAGTATCACGCTATACCTCAGTGTACTCACTCTTGTCATCATACCAGTTTATCAAGTGAGTTTTCATAGCCCCGTCGTACATGCTTTTAATTATTTTCAAACCTACGGGGGAGAATACATTGCACAACATTTTTATTACGATACCAAGTATGTTAAATTCATTTACATTGCTTAAGTTACCGCATTTGCCAATTGAAAGTCCCCATTACCTGAACATGAACCGTTAATCTTAGAAGCGAGGGTGAGTGGATAGATCTATCGAGGGTGACGCCTCCATCCGGGTTGGTGAATCCCAACTAGTAATACGGATGCATTTCATTTAATAACATTATTGAGTTGTCTGGCAAACACTCTTTTGGGGCCTACATTATGAACAGTCTCGTTTCGGTGTCATGGGCTTAAAGCAATTGTAACATTTTTTATGTGACATGTTTATCATACCAGTAACATTTTTACGTGACATGATTGTCATGCCTGATCTATACTTGCGTAGTCGTATAAAACATTTACATAAACCTATGATTTCTCACCAACATTATTGTTGACCGTTTTAGCAATGTATTTTCAGGTAACTGAGGCATTATCATCATGACATGGTTTAGGAACCACCTTTTGAGTCGCGGCGTCGACTTATAACATTGTACATTATGGCACTTTCTTTCAAAAACATCGTTTGGACTTGTAACATATTTTTATTTCCGCAAACTTTGTAAACTTTTGGGACCTATGTTGTAACTCTGATTATTTTATTAAATCAAACGATGTATTTTTCCAAACGACACTTTAGGTCGTTCAATATAACTGTGATTGTGATGCTATGACAGTCAATCCCCAGGAATTCCATTCCGCTGCAAAACAGGTAATTTGGGGGTGTGACAATAGTTGACAGCTGCCTCAGTGTGTTGATCCATTGTTAACTGGTAAGCTCATTGAAGAGGGCAAACTCTTTGCGAAGAAACTTGACCAACTATCTTTCATTGAGAGGGAGGACATTGTCATACTTCTTTAAAATTCAAGGACAAGAAGAAGTTGTGAAGTTAGAAGAATCACCCTCATGAAAAGGAGAGTCCTCAGGCCTTGTAGGTTGGGGGTGGTGAAGACTGATGCTCTTGTTTAGTTGTTTGAGCATCAGTGTCCAGATCTTCACCAGCAGCATAGTTTTCTTCTTCACTTTGCACAAGTTCTTCCTCAGAGAAAAGAAAATCTACAACATCAGCCACTATCTGCAAAAAAAGGTTAGTCGGCTCCTCTTCATTAGAAAACTTTCCTTGGTTGTGGTCAGGGCTTGACCTACCAGTAGCAGAGTGGGTATCTCTGCCTGGTACCTAGGGATAGTCCCTAAGGAATGCGCAACTCCATGGGGGTTTGATGCTTCCGTATTAGTGGGTGGTATAAACCGCTCTGAGTCTTTGTCCCTATGTGGCCTTTCAAACATTGGTGGGGCGGTGCCCGTGCTATCCTTAGAGACCATGGAAGTTAATCCTGTATTAGTGGGTTATTTATTTCTCCCTGAGTCTTTGGGATCAGTAGTTGTGCCCTCAGACAAAAGTTAAGATTTGCGAGTGTCCTTATCAGGATGTAAGTGGGTGTGGATCTCCTTTCCAGTAGGGTGGTGTTACCCTGCCGAAGATTTAGGACCCGTTTCTCCCTGAGAACCTGGTTGTGATTTACCAGATTCATGAGCATGATGTGAGGGTTGAGATGATTCCGACTCAACTGACTTGTTCATGTCAGCTGAGTCTTTGGGAATAAAATGTTTGCCCAAGGACCCTGAGTGTGATTTCTCAGAGACCTCCGTTGGCGGTTGTTCTTGGTTCAGAGGAACATTGGCTTCCTTGGGTGGCTGTTTTGTCGAGGGCTTTCTCCTCTTTGGAGGCAGTGTTCCAGAAGCCTCAAGGCCCTGTGACTGAGTGCTCACAGTCTGAGACTTCACTCTCTTCTTCTTTTTGGGAGGAAGAGGTGGGGACACTGAGTCCTTATGATTGTTTATAGAAATCATATAGTCCGTCAATTCAATGTTAGAGACTTGGGCTGGGTCCTTTTTAAAATTTGTTTCACTCAGGATGACAGCTAAAAACCCAAAAGATATATCCTGAGTATAGTCAGAGCCCAATAACCTTTCAAGGGCACAAGAAATAAACCTAGGGTAAGATACATAAGTTACCCTAGTTTTACTCAGGAGCCTGATTACAATATCACTGTAAATGATCTCACCTATGTCGACCTCAGTTCCAGTGAAGAAACAGTAGGCCATAATCAGTTGAACATAATTAACCTGCTTAGTCGATGAGTAGTTCCCGCTGAGAACTTGAATTACAAAAGTGAATAAGATTCTCCAAGCCACAAGAAAAGAGTTTCTAGTTACTGGAATTTTATCCAAGTAACTGGGTTTTAGAGTTATTTTGGCTATCTCAGCCTTTACAGCCTCAGGCTCAAGGTGAACAACCTACTTACCCTTTTTGTAGGCCAACTTAGTAGATGAACAAAAGGTGACAAAGTCAATGGTCAGTGGCCTTTAGGCGTTCATCATTGAGAACTTGATGAGGTATTTTTTGAGTGGGCATGCCTCAGAATCATCAATGGGTGTTTTTGGGTCATAGGCTTGTGTAGTGCACCAGAACTTCCTAAGGAAGTTTTGATATAACACTCATGGGAATTTTGTAAGAGCCGTTTTCAGAGGACAGTTGTATAAAAATTTGATTATATCCTTGTAGGCAAAGACATTGTTGGGGTAGTTAAAGTTTCCTACAATATTGTTTGTTTGAAACTTGACATGGTAAAGATTCATGTCTGCCTATTGTGGTGCATACACGATTCCCTGGTCAGCTGCCATTTTAGTTTTATGAGAAAAAGGTTTTAAAGTTTGAATGCTAGTATATCAAACACCAGATGGTCACAAGTTGAGTCCAACTTGATCGCTTCCGTGAAATGATTGATATGTTATCAAACAGATGGATATTAAGATAGATATCTTGGTATTAATCTAAGTTTGATCAAGAAAACAGATTTGGAAAAGTGTTTTGATACACATAACTTTGCTTAAGAGAGAAAAGATTTTAGCAAAGTTTCTTTAAAGAATTTGTATGTGTGTTTTTGTGATTGTAAAGAGGGGTATTTATAGAGTGGTGGAGAGGGATTAGTTTTGTAGTTTTCAAAAACTTATTTTGATAACAATTTTGGAAGGACGTTTGAAGTCTGCATTTAATGCCACCACTCCAAATGCCCGCATTTTTTGCGACTGTCGATGTGAACAGTTGCGTAGTTCCGCAAAAGGCACTTTTGCAGGCATGACATGTGCACACAAAAATCATGAGATATTGTTCGTGACTATGCACATTAAATGCCTAGTGGGTTTAGAAGAGATGTGTGAGGGCCCAAGAGTGGATGCCAGTTAGTAAAAAAGAATATATATTCTATTATTTAATATGTCCAGTCACCAACCTAGGACTTTTACTAACTAAATACTTAAAGAATTTAGTTTTGAATTGAACGCCTTTTGTCAGTGTCATGAGCCCATGAATGAGATTTCATTCAGTGAGTTTTGTTTGGTTAGGTTATTCAGTGAGATATTATTCACTGAGGAAATTGTTACTCAGGGACCATTATTTATTCATTGATTTGAGATTATTTACACTATGTTGAACATATTCAATCACTGAACTGATTGCCAATGTTCAACATGCCCAATTCTACTTTTAGTCTTGTGAAAGTGGGTTCATCCAAGGGTTTTGTGAAAATATCAGCTAGTTGATATTTAGTGGGGATGAAGTGTAACTTAATGTCTTCTTTCATGATGTGGTCCCTGATGAAATAATATATGATATCAATGTGTTTGGTTCTTTGATGGAGCACTGGATTGTTAGAGATGGCAATTGCACTTCTTTTGTCACAAAAGATGAGAACTATCTTCTAATGGATGTCATAATCACTGAGTTGACTTTTCATCCAAAGTACATTTACACAACAGCTAGCAGTAGCCACATATTCAACCACAGCAGAGTACATAGCCACTGATTGCTATTTCTTGGTGCTCTAACAGACTAGTTTGCCTCCAAGAAATTGACAGGAGTCTGATGTACTTTTCTGTTCATGTTGCAACCTGCATAATCTGAGTCTGAGTATCCTTTGAGGTTAAACCCTGAACACTTGGGATAGTAGAGCTCAAGGTTTGGAATACCTTTCAAGTACCTGAGGATTCTTTTGGCTGAAGTGAGGTGAGACTATCTTATATCAGACTGATATCTAGCACACATGCAGACTGAAAATAGAATGTCAGGTCTTGAGGCAGTGAGGTACATCAATGAGCCTATTACTCCTCTGAATAATGTTTCATTTACTGATTTTCCTGCCATGCAAGGGCCTAAGTTGTTTGGAGGAACCATGGGTGTTTTTACTAAAGAGCAATCACAAATCTCATATTTCTTTAGGAGATTTCTAGTATACTTCTCTTGACTGATGGAGATTCCTTTATCAGTTTGTTTGATCTGAAGTCCAAGGAAGTATGTGAGTTCTCCCATCATAATCATTTCAAATTTCTTTGTCATCAGTTTCTCAAACTGTTTACATATTTTATAATTTGTTTAGCCAAATATGAAGTCATCAACATACATTTGGACTAGTATTACATCTCCTCTATTTGTATGTTGTGTATCAACACAAAACACCAGTTTTCAGCTTTAACTATAAACTTTGAAATTTTTTGTTAAAAGAAATATATATTAAAAAAAAAACCCCACAATTTTGTTGTGTATCAATTTGTAAGCAGTATTGGGAATTGAAAAATGTTGTAAAGAAAAGAAAGAAAATAAGTTTTGGTAGTAGGCACGTGGCTTGGTGGGAAAATGGCTTACAAACTTGCCATCAATTTTTATTATATTACCAAAATGCCATTTCGTTTATTTAATTAAATTATGTTATCATGGATACATATAACGGTTGAGATTGCTTCCTATTCTTCTTACTTTAAACTACTATCTTACGATAACCTCCCTCTATATCTTAATCTTAACTATATATATATATAAGCTTAAGAACGACATGCCCAAAACATGCTTCAAGAACATGAAAAGTAAAGAGACTAATCTATAAGTCTTAACACAATTACAAGCCAACATTACAAAACAAAAAGCATGACAATAAAAGCCATTATAATTCAAAGTTCAAACTATTTGAACCGATACATATCTTCAAACGGCTGCATGCACTATCCATCATAAGCCCATTGTGGGCAATAAACCCATAGTCTTCAATTTTGCAATAAAAATCATAAGCCCATCTTGAGACTTCTTAAAATAACCAAATCAGACTAAAAAAATTCTCTTATACTTCTTGAAGCGTACAGCTAAAATAAATTACCCATTAGTCCTATACTCCACAACATTTCCTAAACACCCCTTATGTACCATACTGACCATAACATCATTTCCCAAACACCCTTTTTGCACCATAAACCAACCATTATTAGTGAAGAAAGCCAAGAAAAAATACCAGTTTCCTCACCCTTACTATATATTAAACTAACTCCATCATTTCTACCCATCACACAACAACAAAAAAAACACATTTTCTTCATCAAAGTAACAAAAAACCATGATCTTTTCAGAGTCGAAACAATCAAAATGACCAATTACATCAATAATAAAATAACAGCAACAATAAGAACAATCACCACATTATTTCTCCATATAAACCAGCAAACTTCAGACTTGCAATCCATTAAGATAACCATTTAAACCAGCAGAGAACCAAAAACAGACCAAGAACTAAGATAAAGTTTTCTTCTTTATGTTATTTTAGGGAAATAAGGATCGTTTGTTGTAAGATGAATTTGGTGAAAGTGAAAGAATATATACTTTAGCAACATTTCCAGTACCTATTTGCGGAATATTGACAACTTGTATAAGAAGCAACATCAGCAAGCCGTATCCGAAGGCCGAATCATCAGCAAGGCGCATCAGCTACCCGTATTAGAAGACCATATTAGAAGGCTTCATCAGCAACATAAAAGGGAGAAACAAGCAAGCTGCAAGAATTAATATGGCCCGTATTAGGCTAAATGAATAATATATATAAATTTCAAAAAGTAGTAAAAGTGTAAAATATATTTTATTTTATAAAGTAAAGTGAAATTTGTTAATACAAATAAGCCGTAAAAACGTTTATTTATATTAAGATCTTCTAATGTTTTGTCGATAACAAACGTAAAATCATTTTAACGAAACAAATAAAATACGTAAATGATTTGAGCCAATAGTTTACTAACACACTTACATTTTCATATAAAGCACTAAACAAGTAATATTGTTTACATCTTATAGAAATGCATATGTATAACAACTAGTGTTTACATAATATGGATATGTACATATATATATATATATATATATATATATATATATATATATATATATATATATATATATATATATATATATATATATATATATATATAGGGAAGGGATCGGTTGCGGATTGGATTTTAAGTAGGGATGGTGCGGATAATATCACAGTAGTTTTTTTTTTTTTAAATTCAAGAAACTCTGAAAAAATTAAAAAATAAAGAGGATGATAAATTATTAAGAATCGATGAAAAAAATTTCAAAAAAAAACCGTTTTCATAATTAAAGGTATTGTGATATTAAGGTCGATTTTGACTTTTCTACAAAAGTCAAGATCTGATCTTAATATCACATAAACTTTTTTTTAATACAAATTGTTAATATTACACTAACTTTTTTTCGATATCACACTACTTTTTTGTTTTTTTTACTAATATTATTAATACCACCGTTCTTTTTCTAATAAAAAAATGTTAATATCACGGTTCCTTTTTACTATCACAGAAACTTTTTTTCTTTTTTTAATAAATATGTTAATATCACCGTAACTATCATATGTTTTTTTAATATAATTGTTAATATCATAGTAACTATCATATGTTTCTTAATATCATGGTTCATTTTTACATATAAAAAAGCTTAATATCACAGTTGGTTTTATAATATCACCATTTTATAATATCATAGTTTCATAATATCACAATAGAACTCATAATATCGTTAATATCACGGTAGGACTCATAATAAAAAAAACAAAAAGTGCTCAGAAAAATCTGAAAAAATAAAAAAATGAAAGAAGATAACAATAGTAAGGATCCCTCAAAAGAAAAAAAAATTTTAAAAAATCGTTTACATGGTCAATTGGTACCGTGAAGTTAGCACAGATCTTGATCAGATCTAGAATGGGCGGTCCAGATCTATCCGCACATCCGCATGAATTAAAAAAATTCGCACCTGATGTCATGCAATGGGTCATGGGTTATGGATCAAGCTCTATGGGTATGAGTCATGGACTTTGGGTTTTACCCAACAATATTCAATGTATCTAGTCAATGGTTTAAGGACTTAGATTTTTACCCATTACAATATATACCAAGTATGTATATATATATATATATATATATATATATATATATATATATATATATATATATATATATACATATATATATATATACATATATATATATATATATGTATGTATGTATATATATATGTATATGTATGTATATATATATATATATATATATATATATATATATATATATATATATATATATATATATATATATATATATATATATATATATATATATATATATATAGAGAGAGAGAGAGAGAGAGAGAGTTAGGATCAAATAAGAAGATTACTTAAAATAAGAAGGAATAAGAAGAACTATAACCGCAAATCTGAGATGCATCGACCTAAATTAGATGCATTCTTATAATCTTAGATGCATTATAACGCATCATAGTGTGTTTTCTAGCTTTTATTCAGATGCATATACGTATATTAGATGCATTTCATGATTTCTCTTGTTTTTTGTTCCTCTGCACGTGCCGAAATCATGAAAATCAATGTGCACCATCTATACATCAAATTAACTTACAAAACTCAAGATGTTGCATCTATATGAATAGAAATGAATCTAATGCAAGTCGTTGCATCTCAAATGCGTGGTTTTGGTCACTTCTCACTACTTCTTATTTTAATTTACTACTTACTCGATCCCTACTCTAAATATATACATACATATATATATATATATATATATTGTAATGGGTAATGTAATGGGTAAAAATCTAGGTATTTAACCCATTGACTAGATACATTGAATATTGTTGGGTAAAACCCAAAGTCCATGACCCATACCCATGGAGTTTGATCCATAACCCATGACCCATTGCATGACATCATGCATGAAGTCTTGTTGGGTATTTTCCATGATCCATAACCCAAGACCCATGACCCAATGTCTAGATACATTGCATCTTGTTGGGTATTCATAACCCATAACCCATAACCCGGTTTGCAACCCAAAATCTGGACTTAAGCTGACCAAGCTGCCGGATCCCTTGGATTGCTCTAGCCGGATCCCTTTAGGGAGGGATCCGTAGGAACCGTGGAACAGTAAAGAATTTTGCCTATAAATAGTGAGCCATTTCTCACTTGCAACTCACCCCTTTTACACATACTCTCTCTTAGTATTGTAATATCTCTAACCTCATATCCAAAGGATCTTTCTATGTAGTTTTGTGTTTGTGTAATTCTCTGGGTTCCTTTTAAAGGCGAGATCACCACCTCTTGAAGTCGATCAAGCTCAAGTCCGTGAGTTGCCAAGCTTCGTCATCATCAAGACTACTGAAGTTATCTTGTTGATAGTTCTTTCCTCCCTCCTTAGAAGTGTTGTGTTGAAGGCATTAGCGAATGGTGTCAAAGGGTCAAGTCAAAGGCATTAGTGAAATGTGCCAAAGGGTCGTGTCGAAGGCATTAGTGAAAGGTGCCAAAGGATCAAGTTGAAGGCATTAGTGAAAGGTGCCAAGGGAGTACATTCGATATGGTGCATCGATGTACAAGATAGATAGTTTGGATCAAAGGATATTGATATCCTTATGATGTTGTAATAAGGAGTGTATCTCCTTTGGGGTAGTCGTGTATTGGTGTAGTGTTGGGTAGTAGTTCCTCCTTTTTAATGGAACTCGGTATCTAGCCTTGTACCGGATAAAGTGTAGGCGACATTGTGATAGGTTTGGTTCTACCTCATGGAAGAACCCGGTGTCTAGCCTTGTACCGGATAAAGAGTAGACGACGTTGTGAAGGCTTCTTCGCCACATTAAGGAGCTTGTGTTGTGTAGTGCTTACTAAGTCTCGAGTGGGGAACTCGGGGAGTGGAGTAGGAGGAAGGTGTCCTTGTAGCTGAACCACTATAAATACTCGTGTCGTGGTTTTGTGTTCTTTACTCTTTATCTTTGCATTACTTGTTTATATGCTTATCTATCATCATCCAACACACACATTAAATAGATTGACATAAGTCGATCTAAATAGTTTAAAACGAAGTTTTAATCGGTAAAACTAGTCAACCCCCCCCCCCCTTCTAGTTTTCCACAATTGGTACCAGAGCTTCGTTACCAAGTTTCTTAGAGTATATTGTACTTTAGAAACTTGATACGATCCCTATATGTTTGAAAACTACAAAGAATGGAATTTCTTAAAACAAAAAGTCCTGTTTTTAGAAATCATTATATTTTAAATGTTGGATAGCGATAGATCATTCTAACATTTTCTTTTGAGAATTCTTCATACTAGGATTTTGGTATCTTAAAATATCATGAAGGATTATGCGTCTATGATTTTCAAAAATCATAAAAAGAATATATAGCAAAGGTATGCTCTCTTATAACTTACTTATAGATAAATTGATAATGGGTGCTTCCTAGCCTTATTAGTAATATCATTTCTTATAACACGTAAAGAATCGTAGACTTAATACGTATACTCCAGTATCAGAATTCTCCAAAAGGTTGTTATCTATATTAAACACATCATCAAGAATAGCGTTCTTGGTTGATCTTTATAGACAAAAACTACAAACTAGTCATTTTACCTCGTAATGATAACTTGGATAATCAAAAGCATAAGTCATCATTTCTCACATAAGGATATTGACATTAAATTGGTAATCTATGTCAATAGTGTCCGTGTGAAACTTTCCATATCATGATAAAATAGTATTTTATCATGACTCTTAACTTCCCAATTTATGATTCATTCGTAAAAAGGGAACCTCATCAAAAAAAGGACTAGTAAAACACGAAAAATCGTTAAAACCTCGAACCATAAACAAACCTTAAGTTATAGAGCAAAATATTCAACATTAGTCAAGAATTAAAACTCCCGTGTCAAAATTATCAAAGTTCACTTAGACTGTTTGCTGCTAATCTGCCGGATCCCTGCGATTGAACTAGCCGGATCCCTCATTCAATGGGTCCTTGGGAACCGGCACATCAGAAGACAGAATAAGTGCTAGATGATCACTGTGGATTTTTACTTTCAACTTTACTCTCCCACTCACGAACATAAACCCTAAGTTACTGTTCATAGGAGTTCATTCCTCATCATTCCAAAGGAAACAATCACTTGTGTAAGTATTATCTTCACTATATTGTAATTTCCATTCTCTAATTCCTAGTAGTACAATTTTCATCTTGAGAACTTGGGTTGAAATGGGTTTATCACAATTTGGTATCACATTGTTTTCTAAGATAAACTAATCAAAAAATCAACATTGTTAATTCAAATTAAAAACTCATTTCGAATTCAATAAAGATGTATTGAGCATAATTGTGATGAACCTCATTTGGATACTATTCACATAATTGACACCACATTGTGGTTTTGGAGTTTAGGATCAACCATGCCGAGCTCTAGGCAACAAGACTATCAAGATACAGCACACTACATACCGATGTATCATAGAAAGGAAGGTCTTAGTCCTGACGACCGAAAGGCCTTAAAAATGTTGCAAAAGAGGTTAGTCCACGAGGGCCGTGTAGTCGAACCTTCATTTCTCAACAATACTGACATCCCCAACTCTTTGCGGGAATCAACTTTCAATGCCTTATAACCATCAACGAACAAGTTTGTCCGTTCTCAAGTTCTACGAGAGTATAAGGATAATAAGAAATGAGGATGGAACCATTTCGATCGCTTTTGTCATTAATGAACACAACTATACCTTCACCCTTGAAGAGTTTGCTCGGATACTTTGTCTCCCTTGCCAAGGAGTATGCTTGTCTTCAAATGAATGGTCACTAGCCCACCTCCATGACACGGTCGATGAGCATCCGGTTTATTCCACACCTCTCCGGATCCGGCTACGGTAAGAGATATCGTCTTCATTCAAAGAGCCTCCCCGTCTCGGGTCACTAGGAAATCGATGGTCATCTATAGGGATCCCTTCCAAATGGAGCTTTCGGAGATGTTCCCATTGTACAAGAAATGGGAACTAGTGTTAAGGAAGAATGTCCTTTATTTGGTGGGAAATAAGGATCATCCCAACGCTTGCCTAGTCTACATTATCTATTACCTTGTCAATGGGACTCATTTCAACCACGCATATTACATGGTTAAACGGATGGCAAGTGTATCAAGGACGGACAAGATGGTGCTCCCATATGCTATGCTTCTAACTCGCCTAGCCAATTTTGTCTTTGCTCTAGATCCATCTCCCTATACCGATGACCACTTCATTAGCAACAAGGTCATGGTACCCTTGTCCGATGAGAAGACTACAAGGTTTATGGTTGAAGGCAAGAGACCTCATCCACCGATGGACTCATCCGAAGAAAGGGAGGGAGAAGGAAGCAACCCTATAGGCAACTCCCAACTTGACCCCGTGGCATACATTGAGCAATTGCCGGACTTCCCAAGCCCATCTCAAGAATTTCAACAAATGAATGGGATGTTTAAATGTCTTGCCAACTTTCTTATGGGGAAGAAGAATAAGTAGGCTTGAAGGGTTGAAAGGTGAAGCTTTGAGGCATTGGAGGAGAAGTTTGAGTGAAAGGGGAGGTAAGGTCGAGGACCTTAAATTCAAACAATGGTTTGTAAAACATCTTAAACAATATTTCTGTAACTTAGGACTTAGCATTAGCATATGGCATGACGTAAAACAATGACACCCTAACTTAGGCGACCCTAATGAGAATTCTACGACTACTTGATTGAAATCAAGAAGTTGGTCTTCCTCATACTTGCTTGCCTTTTACGACTACTTGATTGAAATCAAGAAGTCGGTCTTCCTCATACTTGCTTGCCTTTTAGTCACTCTTACATACCATTCTTGATATACCTTACTTGCATACATGATTGCTTGATGTAGAAATGATTAGGTTTGTAATTTGCTAAGAGGTGCAAAATCTACACATTTTCTGTGAAGGTACTGGTCAACTGTAGCCAGATCCCTGAGCTATAACTAGCTGGACCCCTCATATGAAGGATCTGTGGGATCCGGGTAAACAGACATAGGAGTTTTACACTTTCACTTCAATCCAATCTTCCAGACCTTATTAGACTAATTTAACATGTTACTTTAGGATCACTTAATTCCTCCTCAAACCCAGATGATCTCACATTCACTCATAACTACCTTAGGATCACTTTCAAGGTGCTTGTGATTTATCACTTCATCAAAAATCACCATATCTCCGCTCCAATGTTCACATATTGCTTCTCGCATCTTAAAACACCTAACTTGATATTTCTCTCAATTTTAGCAAATTGATTTTAGTCATCCTTATCCCAAAATAGGCTAAAAACTAGTTTTACATTTTTTAGGATTTTTAAGGAATTTTTCAAATTTTCCTTGAGTTATTATCTGATCTCTAGGGTCATTTGACATCATGTGACAACTTCAAATTCTTAGTATCATGCTTAAGCACTTAGTTGCACACACAAAAACTCCATTCTTCTTACCAAAAACCATCATTAGATATTCTCATTCATTATGGTTGGACATTTAAGTCCTATACCATTTAAGATATCTTAGGGAACCTAAACACTCAATATTTATAGGTACTAGATCTTGATAGAACATCATCACTCTACTTCATTACTGTTTGAAAGACGAATCCTTAGATTATAACTAGACGGATCCCCAAAGTTAGGGACCCGTGGGAACCGGGTCTGCATAACAGATTATGTTCACTTTACTCATCAATTTCAAACTCTGTTAGGAATATTTGTAATACTTAGTTTAAATTGTAATACTAGTAGTTATGTAGTTCCTATTAGTAGAATAGTAGTTCCTACTTGCAGGTATATAGTTCCTGCTGGTAAGGTTATTATTATAGTTACTACTGGTAGTTCTTACTGGTAGCATAGTTAGTCCTAGTATCGTTAAATAGTTATTCCAGGATAAGATTTAGTTTGTTAGATTTGAGGATATGCATTAGCTAAATTAGGAAGATATATGCATATCAATCTCACATGTTTTAGTTAATGTCGATTAGGGTTTGATGATTATAAATATAACCCACGGCATAGGGAATTGTAACTGACACACAAAACACAATTCTCATTGTTCTTTAATAGAAACCCATAGAAGGATCTTTTAGTTTTATTAGTCATGTTCTTCTTATTAGTTGTGTTTATATTCCGCGTAGACATTAGCTTTTCAAAGCAAGAGTCTCTCTTGTGTTTAGCTTGTGATTACCTAGGCTATTCACCACCCTTAACAGGCAGTAAAGATCTATCTAGAGTGGGATCCAACAAGTGGTATCAGAACTTGTTGAGAGTCTCTCATAAGAAGAATTTTTTTTAAGATCCTTATAAACCACACAACCAAACTCCTCTCCACACCTTTAAAATGGCAGGATCTGGCGATGAAAGTGATGACTCGGTTGTTGAACCACAACAAAATATTCAACCTCAGATCATCACCACTGTCTCAAACAACAATGCAAAATTTCCTTATTTGAAAAAGGATGAGTACGAGGTCTGGGCTATGAAGATGGAATACTGGATCACAAACAATGACATAAATGTCTGGAAGGTGATTCAGAATGGAAACAGCTTGAAAAGGACTGGAAGAGATCGTGATGGCAATGTTATTATTCTCCCTGTAACAACTGCAGATGAACACATTAATGCTCAGAGGGAATCAAAGGCAAGACTACCTTGCTTCAATCTATTCCTGATGATCATGTAGCAGATTTCCATTATATGGATGATGCAAGGGATATATGGAATGCAGTCAAAGCAAGGTTTGGTGGTAATGCTGAGTCCAAGAAGATGAGAAAGTCAATGCTGAAGCAAGAATTTTCAGAGTTCAGAATTAGTGAAGCAGAAGGATTGCACAAAGGATATGACAGGATGCAGAAGATACTAAGTCAGCTTAATCAACACAAAGTTAAACCAGAAGATGAAGATATTAATCTCAAGTTTCTAAGAGCTTTGCCTCCATCATGGTCTCATGTTGCTTTAACATTGAAAACCAAAGGTGGACTAGAAGCTATTTCTTTTGATGATCTGTACTACAAGTTAAAGACTCTTGAGGTATACATCAAAGGATACTCTACTTATTCCTCAAGCCAATAAGCAAGTTCAAGCAATTCTGCATTTGTTAGTGCCACCAGTACTAACAAAAGGATGTCACATGAAGATAGTGCAAGTTATTCTTCATCTACAACTCCTTCAAACTCTAAGACTAGGTCTTACAGATCTAACAATGTGATTGAAAATGTTCTTCAATCTTTTGTTGTTGATACTGAACCAGAACAACAACTGGCTTATAAAGATCTTGAACAAATAGACAAATTGGATCTAGAGGAGCTGGATTTGAAATGGCAAATGGCTATGCTATCTGTTAGAGTACACAAGTTTGAGAAGAAAACTGGAAGAAAGATTAATTTTGACAAAATGGAATTTGCTAGGTTCAACAAGAAGAATGTCAGATGTTTCAAGTGTCTTCAAAAAGGACACTTTTCTAGAGAATGCAGGGCAAAGTGAGGAAATTACAAGCAGAAGTATTCCTCATTCAAGATTCACGAGCTTGGAAAGAAGGAAGAAGATTCAAAAGCCTTGGTCTCCTCTGTTGATGCATTGGTTGATTGTGTTAATACAAATAAGCCGTAAAAACGTTTATTTATATTTTACGATCTTCTAATGTTTTGTCGATAAAAAACGTAAAATCATCTTAACGAAACAAATAAAGTACGTAAATAGTTTGAGTTAATAGTTTCCTAACATACTTACGTTTTCACATAAAACACTAAAATAAGTATAAGTGATTTTATGATTTAGATATATATGTACAACAACTAATGTTACATATTGGGTTAACACATACTAAGTATACTAAAATGGGTAAAAACATGTAAATACTAAAATGGGTAAAAACTAGCAAATGGTATTGACCCATAACCCATGGTTTTATATATACCACTTAACCAAGTTCATTGTATCCTTAAGATACATTGTATCTAGAAAGAAAACCATGGATCAACCCATAACCCATGACCCATGACCCATAAACCAAAAATACCCATGGGCAAAAAGGAGCGTTCCACGGATCCCTGGCTTTGTGCTAGCCGGATACCAAGTGGAAGGGATCCGTGGGATCCGGGGAACAGTAGAGAATTTTCTCTATAAATAGTGAGCCATTTCCTTCTTTTGATACACCCACTTCACATATACTCTCTCCAAGTTTTATATCTCTCTAACCTCAGATCCAATAGATCTATGTAGTTTGTCTTTTGTTTTTGTGTGATCTTCTAGGTTCCTCTTAAAGGCAAGATCACCACTTCTTGAAGACGAGCAAGCTCAAGTCCATGAGTTGCCATGCTTCGTCATCATCAAGATAACTAAGGTTCTCTTGTTGATAGTTCTTCCTTTCTCCATAGATGTTGGGTTGAAGGCATTAGTGAAGAATGCCGAAAGTGTCAAGATGAAAGCATTAGTGAAAGGTGCTCATCATCCGTGTTAAAGCATTAGTGAAGAATGCTAAAGGTGTCAAGACGAAGGCATTAGTGAAGGGTGCCAAGCGTTGTGTCAAAGGCATTAGTGAAGGATGCCGAAGAATCAAATCAAGTTGCATTTGGAAAGAATGCCTAGGTCGTATAATCGATAAGGTGCATCGTTATACATATAAGTATTTGTTTATTTCCAAGGATGGTGATATCCTTGATGATGTTGTAACAAGGATTGGATCTCCTTGAGATTAGGTGTTGTGTTGTGAAGGGTAGTAGTTCCTCCATAGTAATGGAACTAGGTGCTTAGCCTAATACCTATTAAAGGGTAGGCGACGTTGTGATAGGATTAGTTCTCCTTGGTGTGAAAGAACTCGGTGGTTAGCCTAGCACCGTATAAAGGGTAGGCGACGTTGTGTTAGGTGTGGTTCGCCTTGGTGTGAAGGAACTCGGTATTTAGCTTTGTACCGGAAAAAGGTTAAGCGACGATGTGAAGGCTTCTCCGCCATAAGGAGTTGGTGTAGTGTTTACGAACTCTCGAGTAGGTGACTCGGTGAGTGGAGTAGAGCAAGGAAGGTGTCCTTGTAGCCGAACCACTATAAATAACTTGTGTCGTGGTGATGTTCTTCTTACTCTTTATCTTTGATTACACGTTTATATATCTATCTATCAACGTCCAACACAAACAATCAAATAGATTGACATAAGTCGATCTAAACATTTAAAAGGAAGTTTTAAATTGGTAAAACTATTCAACCCCCCCTTCTAGTTTTCCACAATTGGCATCAGAGCTTCGTTACCAAGTTTCTTAAAGTATGTTGTACTTTAAAGACTTGATACGATCCGTTTATGTTTGAAAACTACAAAGAAGGATTTTTTAGGCCATATTTTCTTTTAAATCATTTTGTTGGACATTGATAGATGATTCTAACATCTTTTGTTCTTAAGAAATCTTCATGCTAGAATCTCTCCAAAATCTTCATTCAAAGAATAATGAAGTCAACATTCAAGGAAGGATCTAAAAAGTAATCACAACTTACGTACACCAAGTACAAAGGATTACTTTAAAAAGCTCATGAAGTATTTTTGGTATTATGCCAAACCAAGAAGCACAGAGGTATGTTTTACTTTTCATTAGATAGGTTACGTGAGTTCAATTTATTTTCATAAGTTCTCTTTGTTCATTAATCACTAACATCGTTAGAAGTCTCTTTCGTCACTTTTCCGTCTTTTTCATCGTCGGGAATAATATTCCTTTTGATTCGTCAAACTAACGCCGTCACCACATATGAATCCTCGATATGTGATTCATCAAAAGCCGTCATTCAAAAACAATCTTCATCTAATACCTCCGAACTATTTTTTAGCAAGCTAATTTAAAAGCCTGCTACAAAAATAATGCCAAACAAATCCTTTCATGTCCAAAGTAGCCGGATCCCTCTAGTTGTACTAGTCGGATCCCAAATACAAAGGATCTGGGGGAACCGTGGAACAAAACTCAGTTATACGCTTTGAAAAACAATAACCATTAATCTTTTCCCTCTACTCACATAACACAAAAACGAATACACCACTGATTTCATCCTCATTGGATTCCATTATCACAAGTATTCCTTTCTAGAACACCATTGTAAGTAATTACATTAACTTGTTCTAATTCTCATCATCCTAATTCTAGGGTTTATGGTCTCACAAATCTCTAATCAATTATTTTAATTAGGGTTTTCAAAATTAATCATGAAAAGGGGCTTTTAACATAACTAAGATCACATTGTGTTCACAACATTGTTAATACAAATCAAAACCATAAACCCACCACAACTAATTTTACGTAATTGAAAATTTTGTGTTTTTAGGATCAACCATGCCTAAAGCTACTCAACAAGATCATCATGATACCGTTCACTACCTTACTCATTATTATCGTAATGAGGAACTCTCAAAAATCGACCGCAAGGTCTTCAAAAAGCTAGAAAAACGACTTATCCATGAAGGTCGTGTAATCAAGGAATGTTTTCTTCAAGATACCGACATTCGTCAAGTCTTCTCGGTAATCAATTTTGATTGTCTTCTTGACATTGATGAACAAATTTGTCCGGTCTTTATCTTTGAATTTTATAGAAGCATTAGGATCATTCGAAACGTCAATGATAGCTTTTCAATCGCTTTCATCATCAATAAACAAAACTCACTCTTCCTCTCAACACCTTTGCTCAAACTCTTCGCATTCCTTGTGAAGGAATTTGTATGTACTCTCAAGATTGGGCAATTAACACTCAAAACCTTGCACTCGATCCTAAACCAATGTACCATACTCCTCTTGATGAGCCCGAAACCATTTGAGACACCATTTTCAAAATAAGAGCCGACCAATCCCGTTTCGACCGAAACAAGAAGCTCATTCACCGTAATCCATTTCAAATGGAACATTTCGAAATCCATCCCATGTTTAGAAAATGGGAAGAAATTCTTAGGGAAAACGTCATAAGCCTAGTTGGAAACAAAGATCATCCAAACGCATGTCTTGTGCAAATGATCTATTGTCTTATCCACCAAAAGCCATTTAATCTCGCCTATTACATGGTAAGGAGAATGGCTAGGGTATTCAAATCTTCCAACATGGTACTTCCATATGGTATGCTCCTAACACGACTTTGTAAGTATGTTAGTGCATTGCAACCATCCCCTATCAACAATGATCATTTCCTTGCCGATCATGTAATGGTACCTCTTACCAAACTACCCTCTAAACGATTCAAGGTCAATGGAAAGAAACCTAAAGCTCTCTCGGACTCCTCGGCCGGTGAAGAAGATGATGAAGATGAGGAAGATGTCGACCCCGTAGCCAACATCAAGTTAGAAATCCTTGAATACCACCAACAACTTGCAATCATTCCAAACGAGACCGCGCAATTTAAATAATTGAGGGGCATGATTCAAAACCTCGCTTACAACCTCACTAAGCCGTCAAAAAGGAAAAGAAAGGATTGACGAAAGAGACAATAGGAATGTGCTTATTTTCGTTTATTTTATGTTTGGATGATTACGTGTTAGTTCTTTTGGTTTATGGATATTTGGATATTGTTACTTTATCATACTTTTATAAGTGGTGTTTTGTGATGACATGCTTGTTCCTATTGCTTTACTTATAGATTTGTTAGTGTGCAAAATCTGCACATCATTTCTGTGTAGTTTCTGATCTGCAGATGCCGGATCCCAAGAATTAGTCTAGCCGGATCCCTTCCTTGAGGGAACCGTGGGATCTGTGACATCAGATCAGCAATTCAGCATTTCTTGCATCAAAATAACTTTCTAGATAAAATCTCATTAGCTAAGCATATGTTTTTAGAATCCAACTAGAACCACTTCAAGGATGAGAAAGGCTTAGACTCACTAAAGGCTTACTTAAAATCATAGTCAAAATGCCTTTTGATTTATCAACACATCAAAGCTCACCATATTTCTGCCTCAATAACTTACAAAATGTTTCTCATCTTTCAAAACACTTAAGTGGACAAATTAAACAAATTTTAGGAAATTTTTTCCAATCATTCTTATCTCAAAGTGAGACAAAAACTAGTTTTTTCAATTCTTGTGATTTTTAAGAATTTTTCAAATTTTACCTCAAGCTCAAATCTGATCACTAGGATCATTTATCATGACTTAACACTACAAAACTCTTAGTGTTATCTTTGGACATCCATTGGTAGTCATCTTGTCCCATCATCTTTCCATAAGAATCAATCATTTGCTATAACACTTATTACCTTTGATCATTCAAGTATCCTCTCATCCTAAAACACTTAGGAGAACTGAAACACTCAAAATAAGATAGGCTTTAGCTCCTAGAAACCTCATTTCAAACCTGTCATAACTGCTGAGAACCGGATCCCTAGGAATAGCCTAGCCGGATCCCTCCAAAGAGGGAACCGTGGGATCCGGGTGACAGTTCATGACAAACATTGTTAAAACAATCATTTCAACTCATCTTCCTAACTCAAACACTCCATCTCATCTTAAATGAGTTCCTAGATCTGTGAAACTCTGAATCTCAATCTTGTGCATGTTAATCATCACATTTCCAAGAACATTAGTGGATTAAGTCTTAAATGCAATTGCCAAGTTCTTCCCTTTATAAGCCATATTGCAAAGAACACTTTAGTCATCAAACATAAACACAATTATCAGCAATTACAACCATCTCCCTTAGTCATTTTATCATGAGAAAGGATCCTAGTGCTAACTCATCCACTCAAGAACCACCCAAGAAACTTGCTAAGATCATAAACGAAGTTTCCTCAACCGAATCATCTACGGTTAAGTCCACTAATGCTAGGATTTCCCCTACACCAAGCAAACCAATCAAACTAATTCCCAAGAAGATTGTTCCCACTAGGATTTCACCCTTCACAACTCAACCAACATCATTAGTGCCTAGAGCCACCTCACAATCATCTCCACATTCTCACAATGTAGAAGACTTACCTCCTTGGCCATCTCATCTTCCACCACTACCAACAAATTCACTTGAAAAGGGTGAGCAACAAAATCAAAGTGTTAAATCAACACTTGCTCCAACATCAAACTCTCTCATTCCCCCCAATAGTCGATTTTGGATTATGAGAAGACATCAAAGGCAACCACCCGACCACATGGAAGTTGATGCTTCTTTACCTCCACTCTCAAACATTGTAGAGCCATCACCTAATGAGCCTCCACCAATTCCTCCTTCATTTGAAGATCCTCAACCCATTTCACTTGAACTTCCACTTCAAGAAATTCAAAACCATGACAAGGATTGCTATCATTGTAAACATGTTGAAAGGTTGATACATGAACTACGTGAAGAGCAACGTTTCATGTTTTATCACCTCCTCGAACATTTCGAAGAGGTCAACAAGCCTAAACTACAATGAGCATCATAAGTCACAAGCTCAAACTTAGAATGTTTAGGAAACCTATCTCATTCTTGATCATCATTAAGATTTTAGTTTAATCAAGAGTTTGGGTAACTCATTGGCATTAATAGCACTTGTATGGCTAGTTCATTCTCTTAGTTTTAGAGATTTGGTCGATCATCTCTTGTTTTTATTGAATGAATATCTATATGCCATAATTGTTATGTGCTTTGTGTTTTGTGGTTGCTATATCATATACTACTTCACATCTTCATTAGCTCTCATTACTGAAGAAACTGTCAACAGACAGCCGGATCCCTCCAAAATGCCTAGACGGATCCCTACAAGAAGGGAACCGTGGGATCCGTGGTACAGAAGCACAAATTTCTACTAACTTGAGTTTTATTTGCAGGAAATTATGCACTATACTCTTGTTTTCTAACCTTTACTTTGTAGATTTTCAAAATACACATGAAGATTTTGACACCATAAAGCTAGGGGGAGCTTTGTGTCAAACGATATTGCAAAAACATTTGCAACTTAATCCGATCTTGGACTATACTTCATGACACCCCATTGCAACTTTGCAATCTTGAAGGGGGAGCACGTTTTTCGTCACTTAGACGAACCATTTGCAAACATAATTGCAAACACAATTAGTTTAGTTTACGTCATGTCCTTGACGCCCTTTCAAAGGGATGGACTCGTCAAGGGGAGTTAAAACGAGTACCATTCTCGTCACTTGCTCTCTTTAAATTTTATATATTTTTTAATTGTGTTAGTTTCTTCTAACACTTTTTTTTTCGACAAAAAGGGGGAGAAGAAAGTAAAAACTACAAATTCAAACTTTTACGAATTTTTAGCTTTTCCTTAAAATAATTTTATGTTTTGTCATCAACAAAAAGGGGGAGATTGTTAATACAAATAAGCCGTAAAAACATTTATTTATATTTTACGATCTTCTAATGTTTTGTCGATAACAAACGTAAAATCATCTTAACGAAACAAATAAAGTACGTAAATAGTTTGAGTTAATAGTTTCCCAACATACTTACGTTTTCACATAAAACACTAAAAAAAGTATAAGTGATTTTATGATTTAGATATATATGTACAACAACTAATGTTTACCTATTGGGTTAACACATACTAAGTATACTAAAATGGGTAAAAACATGTAAATACTAAAATGGGTAAAAACTAGCAAATGGTATTGACTCATAACCCATGGTTTTATATATACCACCTAACCAAGTTCATTGTATCCTTAAGATACATTGTATCTAGAAAGAAAACCATGGATCAACCCATAACCCATGACCCATGACCCATAAACCAAAAATACCCATGGGCAAAGAGGAGCGTTCCACGGATCCCTGGCTTTGTGCTAGCCGGATCCCAAGTGGAAGGGATCCGTGGGATCCGGGGAACAATAGAGAATTTTCTCTATAAATAGTGAGCCATTTCCTTCTTTTGATACACCCACTTCACATATACTCTCTCCAAGTTTTATATCTCTCTAACCTCAGATCCAAGAGATCTATGTAGTTTGTCTTTTGTTTTTGTGTGATCTTCTAGGTTCCTCTTAAAGGCAAAATCACCACTTCTTGAAGACGAGGAAGCTCAAGTCCATGAGTTTCCATGCTTCGTCATCATCAAGATAACTAAGGTTCTCTTGTTGATAGTTCTTCCTTTCTCCATAGATGTTGGGTTGAAGGCATTAGTGAAGAATGCCGAAAGTGTCAAGATGAAAGCATTAGTGAAAGGTGCTCATCATCCGTGTCAAAGCATTAGTGAAGAATGATAAAGGTGTCAAGACAAAGGCATTAGTGAAGGGTGCCAAGCGTTGTGTCAAAGGCATTAGGGAAGGATGCCGAAGAATCAAATCAAGTTGCATTTGGAAAGAATGCCTAGGTCGTATAATCGATGAGGTGCATCGTTATACATATAAGTATTTGTTTATTTCCAAGGATGGTGATATCCTTGATGATGTTGTAACAAGGAGTGGATCTCCTTGAGATTAGGTGTTGTGTCGTGAAGGGTAGTAGTTCCTCCATAGTAATGGAACTAGGTGCTTAGTCTAGAACCTATTAAAGGGTAGGCGACGTTGTGATAGGATTAGTTCTCCTTGGTGTGAAAGAACTCGGTGGTTAGCCTAGCACCGTATAAAGGGTAGGCGACGTTGTGTTAGGTGTGGTTCGCCTTGGTGTGAAGGAACTCGGTATTTAGCTTTGTACCGGAAAAAGGTTAAGCGACGTTGTGAAGGCTTCTCTGCCATAAGGAGTTGGTGTAGTGTTTACGAATTCTCGAGTAGGTGACTCGGGGAGTGGATTAGGGAAAGGAAGGTGTCCTTGTAGCCGAACCACTATAAATAACTTGTGTCGTGGTGATGTGCTTCTTACTCTTTATCTTTCATTACACGTTTATATATCTATCTATCAACGTCCAATACAAACAATCAAATAGATTGACAAAATCGATCTAAATATTTAAAAGGAAGTTTTAAATTGGTAAAACTATTCAACCCCCCTTCTAGTTTTCCACTGATTGGACAGATCATGATGGTCAGAATGATGGAGTTGCTGCTTCTAAAGAGTATGGTATGGTTGATGGATGTGATTCTAAGGATGCAATTAAAGGCTGCACTATAGGTGATGCTAGAGAATTTGCTCTCATGGGTGTCACTTCTGAGGCACATAATTGCCCTTTTGGTTGTGTCAATAAATATAATGAACTTCAAAAGCAGTATAATGAACTTAATGAACCAAATAGTGACTACTTTATACAAGTTCAAGCTTACAAGAACTCACTTAAAACTTTGGAACATCAAAAGAAAGTTCTTCAAAAGAATCAGCTCACACTAGAAGAAAAGATTAAGGTGTTGTCTATTGATCTAGAAAATACAACTAATCTGCTAAAGCATTCTGAAAGAATAAATGCTGATGCTGAGACTGCTAAGCAAGAGTTACAGACCAAACTTGATAATCTGTTGGATAAAAGTGAGATCTGGACAAACACTTCTAAAAACTTGTTCAGATTAATTGATAGCTCTATGTCTGTTAGAACAAAAGTGGGTTTGGGATTTGCTAACTATATAAGGGGAAAATGAGTTAGGATGGGATGACTCTGAATTTCGTGTTTTTACCACTACCTCTGAAGAAATAAAAGGTAGACCTTTATACAATAGGTTTGTTAAAGCATATAACATGAAGGCTGTGCCTTTACCTCTTTCTAGAGATTACACTCCTCTATCAGATGATAGTGACCTAGATGAATCACAAATGTATTATGGAGCAAAGTCCTCAACCTCTAATGACTCTAATTCTATGTCTAATAACTTTGTCTCTTGTGATGACAGTGATAAATCTTCAAAGGTCAATGTCCCTGCCTCCAGTGTGTGTAGTGTCAAATTTTCAAAGCCCAACTCACCTGATTCTACCTCCTATGCATCAACTTCCAGTGTTTCTACATCTAAGAGTGAAGCTAAGATTGAATCCAAAGTTAGGGCTCCTATCCAAGAACCCATAATTATTAAAGATTTGCCTAGTTTATCTTGTAATAGTTCTGATAAGAATGAAAACATTTCTAGGACTTCTTGTAATAAGAATGGTTATTTTAATAAAAAGTCATATCATTTTAGGAAGAATACTTCTCCTGTTTCTAAGTTGTGTTTTGTATGTGGTAGTAATACTCATCTTATTAAGGATTGTGATTTTTATGAGAAACAAAAGGCAAATACATCTGTTGGTAATGGGCTTGGAATGAATTAAGTTAATCACCGAAATCAGTTTGTCCCACAAGCAGTTCTTTTGAGGACTGGCAAAATAAATATTCCTCCTGTAAGCCATTTCCTACTGGTAGGCTTAATAGGCCTTTTCCAGTTCCCTCTGATAGAGCATACTCTCCATCATTTACTACTGATTGGTGGAAAAGTAAGGCTAGACCTATGCCCCATAGACCTAAAAGTTCTTATTTTCAAAAATATACACCATATGCACCTATGAAGTATGGTGGGGGGAGAGGGGCAACTGCTGTTAAGAGCTTAGCAGGTTGTTCTTGGAAAACACAAAGGAAAGGCTCATTCTGGGTACCCAAGAACAATAGTGGATCTCATACATCTTCATGGCCACACTTTTCAGATCCACAAGGCAGACCCAAGTCATAAATGGCGTGGGTCCCCCTTAGACACTACCTTTTATCATATTGTATATTTGTAGGTAAATCCTTTTTCAGATGTTGTAGATGAGGGAATCTTTGATACTGGTTGTTCTAGAAGTATGACTAGTAACATGGAAAGATTGGATGACTTTCAAGAAATTCAAGGAGGAAAAGTGACTTTTGGTGGTGGTGAAGGTAGAATTACAGGAAAAGGGACAATCAGAACTCCCACACTGGATTTTGAAAATGTCTACCATGTGAAGGAACTGCAACAGTTCAACTTGTTCTCCATCTCTCAGATTTTTAACAAGCAGAATAAATTTCTTTTCACAGATACAGATGTCTTATTCTCTCCAAGGAATTCAAGCTTCCAGATGAAAGTATGGTGCTCCTGAGGGTTCCAAGGAAGCATAATCTTTACACCATCAACTTAAATGATCTCAGTCCCAAGGGGAATTTGGCTTGTTTGGTGGTAAAAGCCACTGCTGATGAATCTTTCAAATGGCAGAGGAGGATAGGTCATGTAAACTATAAAAACATGAACAGATTGGTGAAGGGTAACTTAGTTAGAGGTTTACCCCCTAAACTTTTCAAGAAGGACCATTCCTGTGTTGCCTGTTGTAAAGGCAAGCAACACAAAGTCTCCCATAAGGCCATTACTATTGTCAGCTCCATTTCTGAGCCTTTGCAATTGCCTCATATGGACCTCTTTGGTCCTACATCCGTCAGAAGTATTGACCACAAATATTACTGCCTTGTGATCACTGATGACTATAGCAGCATCTGTTGGGTTTTCTTTCTGGAACATAAAGATGAGACCTATCCTGTCATTAAGGACTTCTTTAATCTTGTAGAAAACCAGTTGAACAAAAAAGGTAAAAGCTAGAGAAAAATACATCGTTCGTCCCTAATCTTGTACATACGCATCACGTTGAACCAAACCTAGGCATTTTCATCGTTGGAGGTCCAAAACAATGCTTTTATACTCTATACAAGTCCCTTGACTAGGATTGCCAAAGTCAACATAAATTTTTTGGGTTTACATTGAAGGTATAATAGACCATTCACAATTTTAACATGCCTTAGTTAAAGTCTAACCCAACCCTCAGAAGCTGGAAGAAGGTAATACAGAGAGTCATGATAAATTTCTTGAGAAGGTGACCATGAAAAAATAGCTGAAAACTCAGTTTGGATACAAATGTTCGGAGGAGTGCTTCTTGTTCTCTTCTGACTGGGAATCTTTCTTGAAATGCGATGATAGCCCATTTATTGATGAAGACTTTTATGGATCACGAATCGGATCCTACAAAGATGAACTTAAGCTTGTAGGAGTAATAACTCAGATTAACAGTGGAAGCAAAGTTCTTTCTAGTTACCTTGAATCTCACTCCAATTTTGAAACAATCAATCGAATTTATAATTACTTGTCAGAAAAAAGTGGGAGCTTGCTGGCGATTACAATAAAAAGATTTGGATCCCAAGAGGAACTGATAACGGGGAGTGGGTTGATCCTGAAGGTTGTGTTCTTACTGACAAAAACAATCTATTTGATGAAGAGTTGCATGTTTTGGAGAAATTAAAGTATGAGAAGAAAAGTTTCAACTTTTTTGCAAGTGTTTTCCATGTGAAAATTCATTCCTCAGTTGTTATGATGTTTTCACTGGTTATCAACTGAGGAATGGGAAAATTCATTCCTCAGTTGATGACTTTGGCAATCTTGGTCAAGGGACTTGTGTAGAGTATAAAAGCATTATTTTGGACCTCCAGCGATGAAAACTCCTAGGTTTGGTTCAACGTGATGTGTGTGTACAAGATTAGGGATGAACGGTGTATTTTAGTCTAAAAGCTATAAGGAGTGATAATGGTATAGAGTTTAAAAATGCTTATATTGTTGAACTCTGTGGGTCTAAAGGGATAAAGAGGGATTATAGTAATGCCAGAACACCATAGTAAAATGGGTTTGCTGAGAGGAAAAATAGAACCCTCATAGAGGCAGCCAGAACCATGTTGGCTGACTCTAAGTTACCTACTACGTTTTGGAATGAAGCGGTAATATCCATCATAATAAGACACCATATGCCTTATTGACTGGGAAAATTCCATCAGTCAATCATTTTAAACCCTTTGGGTGTCATGTGACCATTCTAAACACAAGTGATCATTTGGATAAGTTTGATGGGAAGGTAGATGAAGGTTATATTGTTGGATACTCTGCAAGTAATAAAGCATACAAGGTGTACAATGTGCCAAATAGAAGGGTAGAAGAGACTTTGAATCTGAGGTATCTTGAAGAAAAACTTAATGTACAGGGTCTCGGTCATGAATGGTATTTTGATCTTGATTATTTGAATGATACATTGGGATATAATCATGATAAAGCTAACTAATCTGCAGGCACACAAGAAGCTTCAACTAACCCTGCAGGTACACAAGATACTGATTCAGAATCAGAATTTGATGAACAGGTCATCATTTTCCCTTATAATCCATCTCACAACATTCAAGAAGTTCAGCCTAAAGATTCTTCTGATGATAAGGATAATGATTCACCCCTTGACTCTGCTGAAGAAATTTTTCAAAAGGAGCTTGCAAGGCTGAAGGGAACAAAGAGCCAACTCTGATGCTGACAGACTTGGATATGACTCTACAGTTCCTTCTGGTGAAACAATGCTTTCTATTGGTGATGTTTCAGCTCCTACTGGTAGTGAAACAACAGTTCATAATGGTGGTGCTTCAGTTCCTATTGGTAGTGTTTCTACTAGTAGTGTTCCAGTTTCTACTGGTAGTGTTCCGAACCTACTGGTGCTTCTTCTGACTCATTCTTTGATGTTGAGCCTATAACAAGATTTCCAATGCCATCAGACCTTGGAAATAATAAATCCTCATCTGGTATCTTCTCTTCTTCATCTTATGATGATGATTTTTGTGCTGATTTAACCAACTTGGCATAAACTGTGGAAGTCAGTCCTGTGGCAACCAAGCGAATCAATACACTCCATCCTCAATCTCTAATTATTGGGGATCCTAATTCAACTTTGGAAACAAGAAGACAGGCCAATAAGCCTACTAGTGGTGAATCTGCTTTTATCAGCTACATTCATGCACAACAAAGAGACAACCATACAGACTTTCAACATTTTCTGTTTGCTTGTTTTCTTTATCAAGTGTGAACCAAGGAGTGTAGCTCAGGCTCTTGAAGATCCAAGATGGGTTGAAGCCATGCAAGTAGAAATGCAACAGTTCAAGTTTCAGAATGTTTGGGTTCTTGTTGATTTTCTTGAAGTAAAATATGCTATTGGGACAAAATGGATACTCAAAAACAAGAGAGATACCAGGGGGATTTTTGTCAGGAACAAGGCTAGGCTTGTAGCTCAAGGCTATAGACAGGAGGAAGGCATTGATTATGATTAAGTCTTTGCTCCAGTTGCAAGGATAGAGGCAATCAGATTGTTTTTGGCATTTGCATCCTACATGGCTTTATGGTTTATCAAATGGATGTTAAGAGTGCTTTTCTTTATGGGAAAATTGATGAGGAATTTTATGTCACTCGACCTAAGGGATTTCTGGATCCTCAACATCCCAAGAGGGTCTACAAAGTATTCAAAGCTCTATATGGACTTCATCAAGCACCAAGAGCTTGGTATGCAACCCTTTCTACCTTTCTACTAAAACATGGGTACAGAAGAGGCACAATTGACAAGACTCTCTTTCTTAAGAAGCACAACAGAGATATCATCCTGGTACAAATTTATGTAGATGACATCATCTTTAGATTTACAAAGAAGGCCTGGTGTGATGAATTTGAGGCATTGATGAAGGGAGAATTTGAAATGAAGGCTATAGGAGAACTAACTTTCTTCCTAGGATTACAAGTTCAGCAAAGTCCCGATGGACTTTTTATCAGCCAAGACAAGTATGTACATGAGATCCTAAAGAAATTTGACTTGGAGAATGTCAGGACTGCAACAACACCCTATGAAGCTCCAGAGCCTAAGTCCAAGAATGAACCTGATATTCCTATAAATGTACATTTGTACAGATCTATGATAGGTTCCCTCATGTACTTGATATCTTCAAGGCCTGATATAATGTTTGCAGTTAGTGCTTGTTCCAGGAATCAAGTCAATCCTACTACTTCCAATTTGGAAGCAGTGAAGAAGATCTTCAAGTATCTCAAATGCCAACCTAAGTTGGGCTTATGGTACCCAAGAGAGTCACCCTTTGTGCTTGAAGCTTATAGTGACAATGATTATGCTGGTGCAAACAAGGATAGGAAATCCACAACTGGTGGTTGTCAGTTTCTGGGTAGGAGGTTGATCTTATGGCAATGCAAGAAGCAAACCATTGTGGCTACCTCTTCCACTGAAGCTGAGTATGTTGCTGCTGCTAACTATTGTGGTCAGGTACTCTGGATACAAAATCAATTGTTGTATTATGGGTATAACTTTATGAACACCAAAATCTTTATTGATAACCAAAGTACCATTTGCATAGTCAAAAATCCAGTTTTTCACCAAAGGACTAAGCACAAAGATATTAGGCACCATTTCATAAGAGATGCTAATGAAAAGAAACTTATTCAAGTTCTTAAAATACATACTGATGATAATGTGGCTGATTTGTTAACCAAGGCTTTTGATGGACCTAGATTTAATCAATTTGTGGTTAACATCGGGTTGCCCAATCTATATGTGCTATCATTGAGGGGAGGCTTTGAGTTTAAGGGGAGGATTATTGTTGTAAAAGTTTTCTTTAAAAGTTTTCTTGTTACACTAGGTTGTAGTTTATTGTATATGTTTTGTATGTCTTGGTCTAACCTTTTGCAGATTACTAGAACATGAAGGTGGACTAGTGATTTTCTATAGTACTATGTGGCTTTAATGTTGGACAACTTCCTACTGGTAGTTTAAGTCATTCCTAATTGTTGCTCATTTCCTTCTGGTGGTGTTAACTTCCTTCTGGGTGACTTTTCTTCGTGCTGGTCATTTAAGTTTGTGCTGGTCATTTAAGTTCGCGCTGGTTATGTCAGTTCGTGCTGGTTATGATATTGTGGTTGACTTTTCTTCTGGTCATTTAATTTGGGTATTATCTACAGTGAAAGTTAGTGTTCTGATATTTATGGCATTTAATTGGTCAAAGGGTTACTTATGTTAAGGATAATTACTGTTTTCTTCCACTTTTAACAATTATTCTCTTTC
Organism: Chrysanthemum seticuspe; assembly: GCA_019973895.1. Lineage (NCBI taxonomy): Eukaryota > Viridiplantae > Streptophyta > Magnoliopsida > Asterales > Asteraceae > Chrysanthemum > Chrysanthemum seticuspe. The sequence goes on from BPTQ01000005.1 coordinate 204,230,175, forward strand.
CATAAAACCCTAATCTTCAAATCGGTCCAATACATATCAATTCACTTACCCCTGACGACCAGTAACCACTTTCATTGTGATTTACATCCACCACCACAACTCAACCCTCTTTCAAAATCATCAATAGCTGCACTTAAATACAAGAACAAGCACAACAAAGTAGGTTACTTGGAAAAATCCAAAGGGAGTGATGATTATCATCAAATTATTGACTTCTTGAGGGCATCTCACATCCGATATGCTATCATACATGACCCAAACATCATCTTTGACTCATTGGTCAAACAATTCTGGTCAACGGCTACACTAAGGTCTGTTGACTTAGGTCCTCCTGCTATTCTTGCTACTATTGATGATACACAGTGCACCATTAATAAGGAATTAGTCAGGACTAAACTTCAATTAGATGATGCTGGTGGTATTACTGACATGCCAATTGCTGAAATCTACTCTGGAATGGATAATCTTCAGTATGCCACTAAAGGAAAGTTAACTTTCTTCAAGAACAGGTTTTCACCTCAATGGAAGTTTTTGATCTACACCATTCTTCATTGCCTTAGTTCCAAGTCTGGGAGTTGGGATCAATTTGGTAGTGCTATTGCTGTGGCTCTTATTTGCTTATCTGATGGGAGGAAGTTTAAGTGGTCCAACTACATCTTCAACATGATGGTGAGTAACATTAGCAGGATAATAAAGTTCTTGATGTATCCTAGATTTCTTCAAATCATTTTGGGTATAGAAACTAGTTCAACAAGGCAATATCAGGTGTTCAAGCTATCTAGGAAACTTTTTGCTAATATGAAGCTCAACTGTGAGGTGCCTGATATGCCTTTTTTGGCTGCTATGATTGCCCAAGCTGAAAATGGTGAAATTCCTATTCATGAAGCTATGCCTAAATTTGTCCCTAAACCAATGCCTACACATGACCCTGAACCTGAACCTATGCCTCAACCTATGCCAGAACCTGACCAATCTCAACCCTATGTGTCTTCACCTCCAAGTCCTCACCCACATACATCTCAGACTTCACCCAGGTCCACTACACCTCCCACAAGGTCAACTCTAACTCCACCTATTGGTCACACTTGAGGAGGTGCATAGGATCCTATCTCCCTTGCCGCTTTGTCCTCCATGGTTACTAGTCTTATGCAGAGGGTAAATTCGTTGGAAATAGAGCTCAAGGACCACAAGAAGCTCTTTAGGAATGTGGTGGGAAAGTTGGTCATCAAGATCAAAAAAATTGTAGTACTACTTAAGAAGAAAAAGATGGTGGGTGATTCTGATCAGGAAGCTGGAGGAGAGAAAGGTGTAGATTTGGATGCACTGATCAAATTGGATAATGTAGCCATAGCTGCTGGTTTTGATCTTCCTTCTAGTGGTACTTCTGATGTTCCTCCAGCTGGTACTTCTGTTGTTCCTCCTGGTTGTTCTTCTGATATTCCTTCTGGTGCTACTGCTGATCCTAATGATCCTTCTGGTGGTATCTCTGATGTTCATGATGATGTTGCTACTGATGCTCATGATGATGTTGATACTAATGCTCATGTTGATGATGATACTGATGTTTATGTTGATGTTCATCCTGATATTCATGCTGATGTTTCTTCTGGTGGTGTCTCCACCAATCTCGCTGGTAGCTCCTCTGTTCCTGATCCTGCTGGTGTTTCAGATAAAGGAAAGTCTCCACTGGTAGATGAGGACACTACTGTCAGAGCAAGGTCAGAAAATCAGATGGAAGAAGAGAAACCTGGTGCAGAGGATGCACAAAGGGCTCATGAGGAATAATTAGTTAATTTGGCCAGACACAGAGCAGAGATGGCCAAAAAGAGGCAGCAAGAAGTTCTTACTTCTGCCATGTACTAAACTGAGTCTGATTGGGTTGACATCATGGCTCAAGTTGAAACCAATGCCTCTCTCTTCAAGGCTCTATTGGGTGAGGATGTCTCTGCAGATAACTTTCCAGCTAGAATGGTTGCTTTGATCAGGAAGAAGAGACAAGATCTTGCTGAGAGGTTATCAGAGGAGAGGAGAAACAGGCCAATGAAAAAGGCACAACAAAGAGATTTCATGAGACATTTTGTCAAGAACCAGAGCAGTGTTGTCTACTCTACTAGATGGACTATGGATCGGGTGAAACTCTTAACTGATGAACAGTTGAAACAGGAGTTTGAAAAGATTCAAAAGGCTCTTGCATTCACTCAGATACAGAATTTCAACAGGTCTTTGAAGAGGAAAGGTTCTGAGGAAGAAGCACCTTCATCTAAGAAGCAGAAGTCTACTGAATCTCCCGGTCCTTCTGATTCAACTGTACCTCCACCCCCACCAGTTGGTTCTGCTCCCATTCCTACTAAAGCTTCAATTCCTACTACCATACCTATTCCTACTGCTACTCCTACTGAGACTCCTATTCCTACTGTGACTCCAAATCCTGCTGCAACTCCCATTCATTCTGCTCCCATATCCACTCGCACCTGGAAGAAGTCTTTTGCCAAGCATACACCAAAGTCAGTGTTTCAAGCTGTGGATTTACATGTAACCACCCGCATTTTTAGGTTACTTTTTATTTTCGAGAATTTACTATTCACTTTTACTATTCAAATTCACTATTCATCTCGTAAAATTTTTAATCCACATTCTCGTAAGATAAATTATTTTAGTAATAACCTGAGAGTTCGACCATCGTTAGATCATTTTCACAAAAATTATTAAGTAAACATCGTTTTAAAGTTTCGTTTTAGACGGTCCACCGTTTAAACATCACGCGCTTAACGAAAATCAACCCTGATAATTTTCCTCGCATCAGATAAATTTTTAGATCCTTCATGATTAATTTGAGAATTTTTAAGAAATATTATTTTTAATATTACCAAATAAGCCCAGCACTGAACAAAACTAAACTTATGTTTTAAACAATTCTACTTACATCTAGACTTAACGATTCATGCACTGTGTTTCTAATATGTTTTTGACACTTTTACATTTTTGGAAAAGTCAAACATATTTCCCTCCTTCTTTGACCATAAAGGAATTAACCTTGTACGTTCTACATTTCTGCTTAAATCGCGTAACTTTTAAACTTCACGAATAACTGTAAAGTTATCCCGCGTATGACGAAAACCACATTTTGACATCTCATATCACTTTTAGACTAATTTTAGTCTACTCTAAATAAATTCACGGTCATTTCCCTGAAATTTCGTTCTTTTCTGATAAACTGCGAATTACGCGTTTTTGAACCGTATTTCCAGTTTTAAGCAGCGTTTTTGCACCCAATGAGACTTATCACCCATTTTATATTTTTATATGGAGTATAATGATGAGTTTCATAATTCCTACAAATTTCGTATTTTTACGATACCCGGTTTTACGTTTTATGGCTTCGGTTAGCGATTAACGGAACCAAAACTCACTCCGTAACCAAGATAAGATCAAAACTAATCACATAAGTCATCTTATCTCTTCCATGACAGAAGTTAGGGGGGGAGTCATCATATTGGTGGCATCATCCTAACCTTGGTTCATTAAGATCATTACAAGTGTCCTAAACCTAACCATGGTTAATATTTAACCCAATATATGGTTAACCAAACTTACCCTCCTATAAATAGCAAGTGATATACATCCCAAAGACCTCCACAAACTGAATTGGGTCGTTCATACTCTAAAATATCCATATCTTCCATCATTTGATCCATAAACTCCAAGTTTATGCAAGGAAGTTCCAAAGATCAAGCTACTACATCAAATCTCTAGCAAGTTTAAGTGATCTTCTTGAGTTTAGATCCACTCAAGTCACTTAGAACTTCATCACCAACTCTTCATGTTTGCAAGGGTGCCAAGGTGTGGAAAGCTAGCTCAATCCAAAGTCTTAAGCGATCAATCAATGTCCGATCCTTACTAGTTACTCCTTTCTTATTGAAAGCCAAAAGTTGTAAGAAACTTATCACCACCATCATCTCATCTTTATTATTCATAATTTTAACTATTTCATGCCATATATATAGTTACTATGTTGATTCATGATGTACATATACTCAATCACTTGTTTTAATTCATATATTGTCATAAAAGTAACAAACTAGTAAACTAGTCATATTATACACGTATGAGACCATTAAAAACAATAACATAAGGACTTTATAACTTACATAATATGGTAGACAAGATAAAAAGGTAAACATAGCAACTTGAACCACCCGAAACGGACAAACGAGTCAAAAGTTATAGGCAAAAGAAGTTAGCGAAACCAAAACGCCAAAACTGCCATTTTGAAACTGTTAAGGGTTCTGCCATTTTGAAAGTCATACTTCTGGTCCGAATCATAAAAAAGTTAAAACACGAAAGTTGTCCGGAACGACGTTTTCCGTTAGTAGCAAAGAAGCTCGGACCTTGAAAACGCTTAAACAGGCCATAAATCTTTCAAAAACAGAAACTGCCGTAAATATAGTCTCATAACTATACTTTTGTCACAACTAAAAGCAAACCAAGAGGCCTAATGGCCATAAACCAAGACCACGGCTACGGCTAAGACCAAAGTTGAGTCTCAAGACCATGGTAGTCAAGACCAAAGTCACGGCAAGGCCATGGCTAAAGCCTCAAGGCTTGTTTACCCAAGATCGTTAACTAAGGTAATCATGTATATGAAACGACGAGAACTTGTAATAACCAACTTTACAATTTAGAAACTTGTAAGCTTTTCTTTAAACACTTGTGATATAAATTATGATGATATTTGTAATAACCATTATGATTCCTAATCAAAACCAAACAACCTTGTAACTTGTGTTTACAAACCATATGACACTTATGATATATAAATAAAAATTATGTTTTATCTACTAAGTGCTACAAAACTAGGGAGCTTCATGTGAGGGGTTTCATTTGAGTAAAACGTATCAACGAGTTGCTGGATTTACGATTTAAAGTGTCCTAGCTCCTCGAACGTTTACTACATGACCTCTGAATTATGATGGCCCGAACGGTAGTACGATATATATAAACTAAACATGTTTTCACAGCTAGACCATTTCTATAAATGACATACACAAATACCATGTACTACATCATGATCAACATAGAGACGTATATAGGATGGTTTATGTTTTCCTAAACATTATTCCAAACCTAAGTCGCAACATTTTATTTTAGGTTGCTCGTAGAAGTTCTCACGGCATATCTATCATTCTCATTATACATGTGATATCATTTATTAAGGTGAGTTCATAGCCCCACTTTCTATTATTTAATTGTTTTACAAACCCTTGGGGGAGATACATGCTTTATTTTAAACCGAACACATTGCTTTCAAACTGTATGCTTATCTGATTGTTTTATTAGTACTAAGTTACCGCATTTGCCAAACATAAGTCCCTTAATCATGAATCATTAATCACTATGTGAGAGTGGGCGCGAATATTGTGAATAGATCTATTGGGATTGACGAATCCCGTTTGTGTTGGCCCCATTAAAGGCAAACAAACGCACTATATTTGAGTAACATTGGTAAAAATGGCAATTTTACCAGATAGGGCACGCACCGACATTTTCTCCAATTAATTTTGGGACACGTTAACGCCTTGATTGCATGATGCTTAGTCTAATAATAACTGTTTTGGTTTTCAAACCATTGGTGTGAATTTATAACTCACACTACAAACATAATGTGTTCAACCATAAAACAAACTCTATGAATTTCACTCAACCTTTGTGTTGACAGTTTTAAGCATGTATTTCAGGTCCATAATGTCGAAAGCTGGCACGGAAGAGCGAGGACTAGATCAAGAAGGCTATAAATTTTTATTATCATTCGAAAACCAATTTAATGTATTTTGTAAACTTGGAACCATCTGGGACCTCATTTTTGTAAACTCTGATATTTATATAAATCGAATGATAAATCTTTTAAAACGACTCCATTAGAGTTCGTTTTCTATTGTTATGACTGTTGTGCCATGAAGTAACACCCAGTTTGAATTCCGCTGCGTAACACGAAATTGGGGGTGTTACATTACAAGCAGAAGATAAGACCTTCATCAATGTTGATGTGGATGAGGATTAAGATGATGAGGATCATGTTCCTTATTCTCCTCTTGCTGGTTGGGAAGTGATCACTACTCCTCTGGGGGTAGTTAATGCTCTTTACAAGATGGATCGGTCTTCCAAACACTTTACCTTTCTCAGGGAGATTCTACATCTGGTGGAAAGACAGGATTTAGTTATGTTGTATGGCCTGGTTCTCCAACATTATGACACTCATCCAGTTGTTGGTGTTGGGTTTCTATTATTGGGTGATCTTCAAGTGTTGATGGATTCTCAAAAAGGTGGTAAAGGTTTCTTAGTTTGGGCTGATCAGCATAATTGACAGATTTGCAGCTGGAGGCTATAACCTCTTTCCAATGTTCATGTTCTGGAAACAGTTTCTGGCATGGTGGTCTACATGTTCACATATGTGTCTTATCCTCTCAAAGTCAAGGTCTAGGAGCAGATGCTTAGACTCAAGTTGGAGATTGCTGGTGAGGTTTTGGGTAATGACATGACAACTGCTGAGCAATTGGTTGGGTTTATCAAGCATCAACTTGTTGTTGCCAGAGTTTCTACTGCTTGATCATGGTACCTTGTTATCCTTCTTTTTGTGTATATATGTTGTACTAGTTGTCTTTACTGGTTTTTCATTTCTCTTTTAGTATCAAGTATTTTGCAAAATGGCTTTTTGAACCTGAAAGTTTTTAGTTGTGTTAAGTTTTGATGTGCAAAATTGTTTTGATTTTGACACACATGGTACAAAAACTATTTTGAAAACCAATGGTATTCAACTCACCATGTCTCAAAGACAAGAAATAGTTGACTCGCCATGAGGGTACGTCTCTGGTGTGATTATCAAATCCGTTGATAGTTGCTAGTTTACTTAAAATCAGATGGTTCTCAATGTACCATGGTCTTATACATCAAAACATTGTTACTCCATGAGCAAACGGCTCTGGTAAAGAGGACTCAAATCCGTTGATGGTTGATAATTTGCCAAAAAATTGTATGGTGCTCAACTCACCATGTCTATGTAGATGAAGAGTTGGCTAGCCCACAAGATCATGGCTTGTGGTAAAGGCAGTGGAAAACCATGGCTAGTCCTGAGCAAACGGCTACAGGTAAAGATAAATCAAATCTGTTTATGGCTGTAATCGTTTGCCAAAAATCATTAGGGTATTCCAATTCACCAATGATTCACATTCTAAGAATTGGAATGGTTTCTAATTCACCAGGATGATGCCATGATTTCATCAAAGAATTAGCTAGCCCAAGAGTGAGTAGCTACTTGGTAAAGGCTCCTCAAATCTACTCATGTTGCTGAGGTGGTTTGTTGGAATCACTCCTAAACTATAGTTCAAGTGTTTGTAATCAATATGTAATAGGTTGCTTAATTAGGCTTTTATGTTAGTATTAATGGCAAGGCTTATGTAGAAAGCCCATAAGCCTTGGCCCAAGCCCATAAGGAAGGAAGGGAACTTCTAGTGTTGCCCTAGTCCCTTCCCCCTATAAATAATGTTGTAAACCTTTATTTGAAGGTTGGTTGTTCACATTTCACTTATATCCTACGCATAACCTTTTGTATTCATACGTGTGTTTGTGTATTGTATTCATCCGATCACTTCTTATCTATATTTCTTACATATTGATGCTTGTGTAACAATATGGTGACCTAACAGTGGTATCATTCGCCATCTAGTTGGGTGAAACAATTTTGTTTTTGAAGTTTTTTATCTATACGCGTGGGTTTTATGTGTTAAACTTTCATACGCATAAAAGCTCAATTTTTTACACTTAAAAACTCAAGATTTTTGTGGTTTAAGGTTCATTTAGTGCTAAAGTTTAAGTTTTTAGCATCAAGTTTGAAACTTTACGTAGGTAGAATCGTTTTTGAGCTTGGTTTTGATCGTGTAGTTATGTCTACGCGTAAGGGTGAATGTTCTTTTGGTTCATCAAGTTTCAAACTTTTGTGTTATTTTGGTGATATTGAAGCTCTTTCATCATTAAAATCAGGTTTATAAACACTTTTAAGCATAAAAATCAGTTTTGGTGATAGTTGGTACTTTCTACTCATAACAAAACCCTAGTTTTACTCGTAAGCTCAAGGTCTACGCATAAGCAGCAGTCTACGCGTAAGAAATTCATCATTTGATCTTCAGTGCTGTTGGTTTACTCAGTGTTTTCTAGGTTGGATAAGCCTGAAAACACTTCAACTTTGGTTATCTTTTACACTGGTATAAGTGTAAAGGATTTTTGGGCAAAACCCTAGTTTTACGCCTAAGCTTAAACACTTACGCGTAGCATCTTCCTTTGCCTAAGCATTTTCTTACGCCTAAGCCTGTCTTACGCCTAAGAAAATCTTACGCATAAGGATTCTACTACTAAGTCTTTGGTTTACGCCTAAGCTAAGTTTTCCTCAAGTTTACGCTTAAGCTTTTACTACGCGTAAGTTCTCTTTTACACGTAAGTTGGGTTTTGCGCGTAAGGTGATTTCTATGCCTAAGCTGCTTTCTACGCCTAAGGTTACTTCATCAACATTGTTTCATTCAACTACAAAGATCCATCATCGACACAAGTTTCAAGATGTCTCAAACACCATACTCTAGCTACTTTCCTCATGAGTATCCTCAACAACAACAACAATTTTATCAACAATATCCTCCACCATCTCCACAACAATTGCAACAATTTCAACAACAATTTCATCACTTTTCTCATGGAGCAAACCCTCCTCCACCTCAAATGGTTCCACCAAACCCTCGTCAACAAGTACAACATTACTCATACTTTCAAAATTAGTATCCCGCCAAGTATGCTATGAATGTTACAACACCAAAGGAACCGTCTTGGTTTGCAAAGATGTGTGAAGCTTTAAGTAGCCAACAATCCATTCATGAAGTTGGATCCCTTGACAGACCTCCAATGCTCACTCCTGGAAACTACGATCAATGGGTGATAAGGTTCTTTAGGTTTTGTGATCTAAAGAAGGCACATGGAAAGTTCTTGAAGAAGGTCATCCTTGAAGGTCCTTTTCAGATGCCTACTCTCACTGTACCCAGAGATCCGAATGCTAATCCACCAAGAGATGATATCACCAACGTTGTCGGTCTTGATCAACTTACTACTGATCAACTTCTTCACTTAGAAGCTGATGAACTTGCAATGCAATATATCCTTTTGGGATTACCCAATCCAATACTTCGTAGTGTTAATGCTCAGCAGACTGCTAAAGCAATGTGGGAGCACATTCATCTTCTAATGGAAGGTACAGAACTCAATCAAGAGGACATGGAATCAAAAATCTACTTAGCATATGAACACTTCATAATTGAACCGGGGGAGACATTAGAGTCATATCATCATCGGTTCTCAGCATCATCAATGACTTGGAAAAACATAATATCATTATGCCAAGGATTGCAGTCAACACAAAGTTCCTAAGAAGTCTTGGTCCTGATTGGGAAAAGTATGTTATTTTCATCCGACAAGCGAAGAATCTTCATCACGCTACATACGGATTATTGTATGACTATTTAAAGCCTCACCAAAAGGAAGTTGAAAGAGAAAGGATCATCCGTGGAGTCCCTGCTTCACCATCACTCCCGGATAATAAAACTCTTGCTTGGTAGGCTCAATCATGTTATCCTCAATTCCCTACCTTACAAACTGTTTTCACAAACCCTCCACAATCGAGTGTTCAGATTACACCATATGATCCTTCACAACAACAATCACAAGAAACTCAATTGGTTCCATACAACAACAACAATGATCAGGCACTCTATAGTGAATCAAATGAGGATGCAGATGCCTTCGATGCAATGAATCAAGGATTTGTTATGCTTGCAAGAGCCTTCAGACGATTTGCTAACAAATCCAACAACCGCATTCACACATCGTCAAATACAAGGAATCAAGCTGTTGTTAACAATGGAAGGGTTGAGGTTCATAATCGTGGAAATGGTCGTCAGATGAGTAGTGGTCAAGGGTTTAATGTTAATGGGAGGAATAACATGGGTGCTCCACAACGGGTTCAAGTGGTTGATCAGGGAAATGCTCAGACTGGGGATTAATGGTCTCCGATGCTATAACTGTAATGAGAAGGGTCATCTGGCTAATGCATGCCCCAAGCCGAGGATAAGAGGCAGCGCTTATCACAAAGAGGCTTTACTCTTGGCTCTCAAGTGAAGCTGGTGGAACTCTTACAAACAAGGAACAGAGCTTCATGGCTAATGCAGATTCTGATGATGACATGGAGGACTTGCAGGCTAATGCAGTTGTGATGTTAATGGCAAACATGCAAGAGCTCCACATGAGTGACACAGGCCCAGTGTATGACACTGACGGCTTGTCTCAGGTACCGGATCAAACAATACTCATTACTGATCTGATATCTCCGCCAACATCTGCATCCGACGAGGATCAGAGTGTTCAACATGAACCTTCTACATCTCATTTCGATGATAATCAAATAGATCCCGTACTTATATTTGATGATCAAGATGACCTTATGGTTAATATTGATAATCAAGTTGACTCCGTGGTTATATTTGAGGATCTAAATAATGATCATGTTGAGACTCACGTTGAACAAGCTGAACTTTTGTCTAATCCAGATCTTGAGCTCATGACCAACTTAATTCAGACTCACAAATCTCAAATGGAAAAGTGTCACGACATCAATAAGACATTACAGGATAAAATTGTACTGTTGACTAAGGATAATGAATGCTATAAGTTCCAACTCAACATTTTTCAAACTAAAGAGAAATGTGAAAAAGGTTTTGAAGTCGCATTTGCTAAATCATACCAAAATGAAAAATCTTTGGAAAAACAGATATGTGATCTAGTTGCATCCAAGAATGCTTTGTTGTCTCAAATAGAACAACTGAAATATGATCATAAACAACAACTTAACACTCTCACTTCGGAAACTCAAAAAGCCAAGTCTGAGTTGTTAACTTGTCAAAAACAGTTTTGTGAATACAAAAAGCATTCGAGGAAACAAATAGATGACTATCTTGAGGAAATTTTCGACTTACAAAACAAAATCAAAGAGTTTTGAAATATTGTTTACAAACATGGTGAGTCAATCACAACTATTCAAAAGTTTACTTTTAAACCAAATCCAAATGAATATGGACCGAATCTTGCTGATTACAAACCACGTTTTTCACATCGAGCATTCAAACCAAATCCTCAAGTCTACAGTGCAGAACATAGAATTGATGACTTAATAATGAGTGTTGTTGAATATAATAGTATGGAGGAATTAGATGCAGAAGACGAGAGTCGGTCAAAAATAAAAAATGTTGTTTATTGCAAACCATTTAACTATTCAAAAGCCATAACTTTCGTCGCACAACAGGATAATTCTAACACACCCTGGGTTATCACGCCTACTCCTGAGTCCTCTCCTAATGATGGTCCCCGATCCAATGTTGCACAAATTAATGGTCCTTTACCTTCTTTTAATGAAATAAAGCCATTAGCTGAACGATGTCAGGTTCTAAAATATTTTGACACTTTTATGTCTAACATCAAACTTTTGGAAAATGCAATTGAAGTAAATTTTAAAGTTAAAGCTGAACATTTTCAATCGCCATTTGCGCGACAACAAAGGGATATTTTTCAGAAAGGACTTTTACCACATGTCTGAAATTTAAAAATGTGTGCAATTTATTAGGAACGGGAACTTCAAAAGGAGATTGGGCTTATGAAAACAGTTTTCGAGCAAAAAGAAACATCGATTTCTAATACTAAACGTAAAAAGAAAATGTTAAGAAATCATGTTGACCGACTCTTGGAAGATGTTATTTGTGCTGAAACCATTAATGTTGTGTTATTACATTCTGTTGCATATGCATTTGATTATATCGCTGCTGATTCTGTTGATTCTATTGAAAATGTTGAGAATACCGATAATGTGTCACAAATCAAGTCTTTAATAAATTGAAAATGAGCGATTGTTAAATGAGCTTTCCAACTCAAAACGTCGTCTTCAATGGTGTCAAAAAGATTGTCAAAATCGTGAACATGCTTTGCAAAATCTCTTGATCCAAAACTAGAACAACTGGATGATGCAAACGTGTCTTTAAAGTGTCAAATTTCAAAATATGAACAAGAAATTGCCAAAGTCAAAACTGAATATGGTGTCATATTTGATGTACTTAAAAAGACTCGTGCTCAAGCGTCAAAAGATGTTGATGATCATCTTGCATATACCAAAGAAGTTTTACGAAATAATGGAAACACTCGCTCTAAAAATCAAGATTTGTTACACAATATCCATGACTTAAAAGCGGAGTTGGTGAAACTTAAGCAAAATAAGATTAGTAACACTAATACACTTGCCCCATGAATGTTTAAAATTGACACTAGCACGCCTAATGACAAATCACAAGATACTAATGTGCTTCCTTCCACTGAAACAAGAATAGTTGCCTCTTTTCCTAACGCTAGCACTTCACAGCTTAAGAGCAAATCAATAAAGACCTCTGAAGTAAAGAACACCTTAGGACTTTGAATAAGACTCAAGTTGCACCCACTTTAGACATTGCGTTAGACAAATGTAATAGAAAAAGTGATGTAACAAATGTAGAACCTTTAGGTACTTTGAATGTTATGTTTGAAGCATCTTGTGTTGGTTTTCGTAAAAGTATGTTTTCTGGTTTTCATGATAAATGTGTTTCTAATGCTATCTTATCTTGTAAGCGGAACAATAGAAAATGGAATACCTCTAGGGCCACTAATGCTTCTAAGTCTGTGCTAGGTAAACCACCTACTAGTGTTCATGCTTCAAAATTGATGTACCCATAGAACCCCCTTCACCTCCTAGGAAGAATTTATCACCTAGTGCATTCACTAAGACCAAAGCTAAGACTAGTTGGAAATGGCAGAAATGGTTACATAATACACTTGGATTTAAATGGTTTCCCAAAATCATTAACATGTATGTGTCATCTGTAACTATAATGGAACCCTCTAACTCTTCGGGTTCCACCTCTACTTCTATTCCACCTGTGTCGTTTGTGTGTAATGCAGGTGATACAGATCATCTTCTGGATTGTTGATAGCGGATGTTCCTGGCACATGACAGGCAATCTCAAACTATTATCAAACTTTGTTTCAAAGTTCATTGGTACTGTCAGGTTCGGGAATGATCACTTCGCAGCTATCATAGGCTACGGAGATTACATCAGTGGAAACATCGAAATTAGCAGGGTTTATTATGTGGAAGGTCTCGGTCACAATCTCTTTTCTGTCGGTCAATTTTGTGATGGAGATTTGGAAGTTGCTTTTCGGGAGAAAACTTGTTTCATTCATGATCTACAAAGAAACGATCTGATGTCTGGTACCAGCACATCAAGTCTTTATACAATCTCAATGCAAGACATGATTGCTTCATCTCCCATATGTCTACTCTCATAGGAAACATCTACAAAATCTTGGCTATGGCACTGTCGTGTCTCACACTTAAACTTTCAAACCATAACCAATCTTGCATGATACAAACTTGTTCAAGGTCTCCCAAGATTTCGGTATTCTAAAGATCATCTATGCTCAGCTTGTGAACAAGGGAAAAGCACTCGTGCTCAACTCCCTTCAAAGGTGGAAAACAGCTCTCAGCATGTGCTTCATCTTCTTCACATGGATTTATGTGGCCCAATGCGTGTGCAGACGATTAATGGCAAACACTACATTTTGGTAATTGTCGATGACTATTCAAGATGGACTTGGGTTTATTTTCTTCGAAGTAAAGATCAAGCTCCACAGATGATCATCACCTTTCTCATGAAAATTCAAGTTCAGCTCCGAAACACAGTCAGACAAATCAGAACAGACAAAGGAACTGAATTTGTGAATCAAACTCTTCGTGCATACTATGAGAAAGTGGGAACTGAATTTGTTGAAAGACGAAACCGTACGTTAGTGGAAGCTGCAAGAACGATGTTAATAAATGCTAAACTTCTAGATTACTTGTGGGCTGAAGCCGTGTCAACTGCATGCTACACTCAGAACTGTTCAATGATTACTAAACGCCATAACAAAACACCTTATGAGCTTATCCATGACCGCAAACCAAATCTAAAACACTTTCATGTATTTGGTTCACTTTGTTATCCAAATAATGATCGTGATGACTTTGGTAAGCTCAAGGCTAAAGCTGACATTGGACTCTTTGTTGGATACTGTGAAAACTCTAAGGGATACCGGATATGGAATCGTCGTACAAAGGAGATTATGGAAACGATTCATGCCAATTTCGATGAGCTTACAGAAATGGCTTCTGAGCAAAATAGCTTGGAACCCGGACATAACCGTCTAAACTTCCCCCAAACCTCATCATCAGCTGAACCAAGCTTACAGCTTACTCGACATCAAATGGAACAACTATTTGCTCCTCTATTTAGTTATGATATTGATCAACGTGCTCCAGATGTATCAAATGTTTCTGCTGCTCAACCTAATAATAATCCAATACCTGATACACCTGAAACAACAACAACTGTTGAAGAAGCACCTCCAATTGATTCTACAACAACAGCCGAACAAACCACATCCAATGACGCTGAACCAGCTGATGATCTTCTAAACCAAGAAGTACCTACACCTGCAGATTATGATCCAAATGCGTTCTTCAATCCTTTTGCTAATGAAACTGCCACTTCCGATGTTGCGGAATCATCCACAGGCCATTTGAATCCTCCTAATCTGCACAATGTATATCAACATCAACCCTCCACACATCGTTGGACTAAAGACCATCCTCTTGTGAATATCATTGGAAACCCAAATCAACCAGTCGTAACTAGACAACGCCTTCAGACTGACGGTGAACATTGCATTTATGCACTTACCGTTAGCCAATCTGAACCCAAAAACATTAAAGAAGAAATGACTTATGACAACTGCATTGAATCCATGCAAGAAGAACTTAATCAGTTTAAACGTCTTGAAGTATGGGAATTGGTTGAAAAACCAACCGGGGTATATGTTATTGGTCTTAAATGGATTTGGAAAAACAAGTTGGATGCTGAAGGTACGGTTATCAGAAATAAGTCACGTCTGGTGGCTAAGGGTTATAGACAAGAAGAGGGGATTGACTTTGAGCAATCATTCGCACCAGTTGCTCACCTTGAGGCTGTACGGATTTTTATGGCATTCGCGGCTCACATGCACATCACGGTCTATCAGATGGATGTCAAAATCGCTTTTCTGAATGGTCAACTGAAGGAAACGGTTTATGTTAGTCAGCCGCAAGGATTTGTTGATCCAGAGTTCCCGAATCACGTCTTCAAGCTGAAAAAGGCTCTCTACGGTCTCAAACAAGCCCCTCGGGCGTGGTATGATAAGTTATCATCCTTTCTCATTGCCAATAATTTCACTAAATGATCGGTCGACCCAACACTTTTCATTCAATATCACGGGCCTCACATTTTAATCGTTCAAATCTATGTGGATGACATCATTTTTGGGTCAACACATAAAAAGTACTCAAACGAATTTTCAAAACTTATGAAAAAACATTTTGAAATGTCCATGATGGGTGAACTTACGTTCTTTCTAGGACTGCAAGTTCATCAATCACCCCGTGGTATTTTCCTTAGTCAGTCCAAATATGCTCTTGAAATTTTAAACAAACATGGAATGCAAAACTGTGATACCTATGCCACACCTATGGCACATACCAAGAAACTGGACACTGATTTGCTTGGGAAATTGGTTGACCCTACCAAATACCGAAGTATTATTGGGTCTCTCATGTATCTAACAGCCAGTAGACCTGATATTGTATTTGCTGTTTATCTTTGCTCCCGTTATCAGTCGAGCCCAACTGAAACTCATCTCTCTGAGGCTAAAAGAATCCTCCGATACATCAAGGGAACCATTAATTTGGGAATCTGGTATCCGAAGGATTCTGGTTTTGAACTAATAGCTTTTTCAGACGCTGATCACGCAAGTTACTTATATTCTTGGAAAAGTACTTTAGGTGCTCTATAATTTCTTGGTGATAAACTGGTGTCATGGCAATCGAAGAAGCAGGATTGTACATCGTTGTCCTCAACCGAAGCAGAATATGTAGCCATGTTGGCATGTTGTGCTTAAGGCATATGGATGAGAACACAACTCAAAGACTATGGTTACATATTTGACAGAATTCCGAAGTATTGCGACAATCGAAGTGCTATTGCTATCTCATGCAACTCCGTCCAACATTCGAAGTCCAAGCACATCGATCTTCGATATCATTTCATAAAGGAGCATGTAGAAAAGGGTATTGTTGAATTATATTTTGTGGGTACTGAACACCAACTGGCAGACCTTCTCACCAAAGCCTTAGCTCCTGCTAGGTTTACTGAGTTGATCCACCGGATTGGTATGAGGTGTTTGAATCCAGAGGAACTGGACGAACTTTTGACACATTCTTAAAACCAGTCAAACACCAAAACCTCTCTTGCAAATATTTATTAAAAACAAAATACAAAAATATAAAATTTATAAAATTCAAAAATATTCTTCTACCTAAATTTCTTTCAACATGGCAAGTACAAACCTTCCATCAACACTTTGTTCTCTCAAAAATTTATTATTTTCTCGGACAAGTGTTGAGGGGGAGAATGTAAATATTTTCAGTTTCATAAAACCTTGTGCTTGCATGTTACCCAATTTGGGTTGTATCTTTGATAATGGTGGATACGTTTCTTTTCTTGCTTCTAAACACTCCTCGGACTCAAATTTGTAAAATTTCTTTATTTCTAAAGTCAAGGGGGAGTGTCGTCAAGTTTTTTTCCAAATTTTTACTTCAAACTTAACCAAAATGGAAGTTATGGGTTGTGGATTAAAATTGTTGAGGTGGAGGGACTATTATTTTCAAAAGCTTAAACTTAATTTAATAAAAACACCTCACCTAATTTCCTTTCACATTTATTACTAACATTAAAAAACTCAACAACCTTCATGCTACGCCTATAATCCAACCTCAAATCCGTGTTATAAACTTCGAATTTGTAAGTGTTTATAGCTTCTTTGAGCAATTCTAAACATTGGTTTTAAATCAAAGGGTAGATTTTCATCTATGAATGATTTTAGTTTTACGCGTAAGCGTATAAACTAGGAATCATTCTTGGTTGATTCTAATGAAATGGATTGTGTTTTTAAAGTTAATATCATGTTTTAAAACCATTTTCATCAAGAAATCTTACCCATAAACGTTTTAAATAAATTTTCAAATTTTAGGGTTTATGCGTGAAAATTGGGTGTTTTCTATTGAGTATGTTTCAGAACAATTAGAGGCTTGTAATGTGCTTGAAATGTGTTTAATTAACCAATTACACTCTTGATTCTTACCCAGCACATTATAATAATGAAATTTAATTTTAGGGTTTTAGTATTCGAACATTTAGGTACTTTTGATTCTTGAGGTGTTTGATGTTAAAACTGGTTGAAAGCAACTCATAAGGCTCCTAATACATCCCATAAATCATTTGGTTGTGTTTACATGGTTAGATTGTTTAGGCGTAGGATTTGAATCCTTAGGGTTTAACTTTACGCGTAAGCTAACTTTACGCGTAACCATTATCAACTTGTGATAACTTGTCATTTTGAAAGAGGTTGAATAAAGTGTTAATTGAAATGTTATGAATGATTTATTTCAGGTTTTACGTGTGCAAAATCATAATCAAGGGTAAAAATGGACTTACGCTTAAGGATAACCTTATGCGTAGCCGTTACGCATAAGAGAAATCTTGCGCGTAACCTTTACGCATAAGGTTCTACAAAGGGACTACGCGTATCCTGTGAAGGATATGTGTAAACTTGGATTCTTACGCATAAGGCTTACTCTTACGAGTAAACCTTACGCATAAGCTCCCAACCTACGCTTACGCGAAAGCCTTATGGCAAGAGTCTATTCCTACGCGTAAGCTTTCTTACGCGTAAGATGGACTTCTACGCATAAGCTTAAGTCTACGCGTATGGTTACACAATGTTTACGCATAAGCTTACATTCTTACGCTTAAGCCAAAACTTTAACTTTAATTATGAAATGTTACGCGTACAAACTTGTAAATAAGTTACTCATAACGTCACTAGCCCAAAATGTCACTAATAAGCTATAATGGTTAAAATGTTGTGTGAATGAGTGAAAATTTGGACTTTAAAATACAAAATTAATGTACTTATGAAATTTATCACGACTACTTTGGACTGTTGGACAACAAGTGACATTGGACTCGTAACATTCATTAACATAACAAATTCAATAATTAGACAATAAAATCAACTTTTGACTAACATAATGTCTTTCGATATGTTGGTTCTTTTGGCTCAATATCTTTCAGATCACGATATGGACATCACCATGGAAAATGTTAACGCACCAAACGAGCTCACAATGGAGGACGTATTCCCGACTGGTTATAGTATGAAGCTTGGAAAGAACAATCTCAAGGTTGATTTTGAGAACTTCACCTCCTCAGAGTCTTCTTGCCGAATTGCAGTGGATATTCTTAAGACTCATCCCTACAACAACATGCTCACCAACACAACAACTATACCAGAGATTTATATTCATCAGTTCTGGCACACAATAAAGAAAGTTGATGGTCAAGATGTTGTTACAGTGACACTCAACGACAAACAAGTCACAGTCGTTGTTGCTGATTTACGGGCAATTCTTCTGCTACCTGCTATTGAGCCTGCTAACTATGTGGCAACTCCAAGTGAAGAGGCTATCATTCAATTCATGATCGACATTGGACATAATGAAGCAACCAGAATCATCACCAGACATTCCTCTGTGGATCTAAAGAATATACCTCAACCATGGAGAACACTGTACATTATGATAGCCAAATCTGTGTCTGGGAGAGACGTCGGTCACGAGCACCCAAAACTTATGCATCTGCAAACCTTTTGGGGTATGGTCAACAAGCAGCACATTGACTTTTCCAATCTGATATGGGAAGACATGATTTCCCATCTCAAGAAGCCCGGGACTAAAGTTCCTTTTATCAGATATACCAAGTTGTTGATCCAAAATATTCTCGGGAAACATCGGGACATTCCCTTGACACTAAATGACCCCAACCAACACTCTGCGTTGTATGAGCACACATTAAACACTTTCTGATTTAAAGACTCGTCAACAAAGAAACAAGGTGCAGTGCTATTTGACTGCCTTCTCACTGATGACATCAAAAGTCTTCAATCGTATCGTCTATACCAAGAAGCTGTGAGCAAAGGCAAAGTTGGGTTTGTTGATGAAAAGACTTCTGCTACACCTAAAAGGAAGACAGGGCGATCAGGCAGTGTTGTTAGTGTAGAAATCACTGGGAGTGCCCTAAAGTATCCAAAGAGGAATCCTCCCCGCAAAAGAAAAGTTCCAACAAAGGGTGACACTCCTACTCCTCAACCGGCACCTAAAATAGAGGACGAAGAGTCCGAGGATACTGAGACTAACGAGGAGGTTCACTATTCAGAGTCTGTTACTGATAATACGACATCACTAAAGATTGCTAACAAGCCAACTAGTCCCAAATCAGACAAGGGTAAAACTCCAGTTGTATAGCATGAAGAAGAAGAGAGTTCTGATGAAGAACCAAAGGATGAGGAGAAAGAATACCACAAGGCACTGAAGCATCTGAGGCTTCAACATGCTGCTAAAGAATTTAACCTTCAACAAAACAGAGGCCCTGGAGGTTCAAGTGGTGGTGCACTTACCACACCAGTTCTTGATGCGGTTAATCAACCCAATAAGGGAACTGGTACCACCACTCACGAATCAACAGAGCAAGAGCAGCTAGAAGATGAAATCATCTTTGATTTTGAAGAAGAGGAAAAGGAGAAGGATGAAAAGATAACTGATGAAGACATTGAAGAAGTTGCTAAGGAAAGAGCTGAAGAGGAAGCTCAAGCTAAAGCAAAAGAAGAGGCTAGGGTAAAGGCTGAAGAAGAGGCTAAAGCTCGCAAAGAAGCTGATGATTATATTCTAGATAATCCTGAACACAACCCTGAAGGAACTTTTGAGCCACCAAAAAACCCAGAGCCATCTCATCACTCATCTTCATCAGATTCATCATCTCATTCATCACCACCACCATCCAAAGATGCTACCACCAGATCCACATCCAAATCGGTCAAGAAACCAACCGATACTTGGGCATCACATGCCAAAACAAAGATTGTCAAAGCTGTCAAACAAGCAAGGAAACGTAATGTTGTTAACAAGAAACTGGATCAGCTTGCCGACAGAATCAATCTTCTTCAGAATGTGATAAACGAGTTTTCGGAGGAAAGGGAACAGATCCAACAGTTTCTCAATCGAGATATCCAAGGGGAAATGGACAAGACGATAAGGGACTAAACTCAAAAGTTCCTTCTCGACACCGTCCCTGGAGTCACAACAGAGATGTTCGCTAGACAACTCTATCTTTATCTCATGTCATTGGTCAAGCAGACAATGTCTAAAACCCCTGTGGTCATGGAAATCAAACCAGTTCAGCCTCCTACTATCAGTGATGCATAATTGATATCTAAGCTGGTAATCCAAATGTCTCAAAGATCGGCGACTTTCACTTCTGACGAAGCTAAACAATTTGAGGCATTGCTAGAATATTAACTCAACACATCGTGTAAAGAGTCAGCTGAAAGGGCTAAGCGACCAAGAGATGACGATGATGCAGACAAGGATTCTGAGCCAAAACAATAAAAGAAAACTGGCGAATCCTCTTCTATTCCTCCACCACCCCAAAGGACCACCACCAGAAGATCTTCACAACGTCCTCCTGCTAGCAACAAACCTCAGGACTCTGAGTCTCCACCACCAACGGAGAAAACTGGTGACCATTTCGAATACACCGGTGGTGACGACGAGGAGATTCCTGAGCCCCAACAACAACCCCTTCTTCTACATCAACCAAGCACCATTCAGCATCATCCTCCAAGTCACAGAAGAAAAATTCTCCAACAGTTGTATCTTGGTTAGATGAAGATGACACTGCAGAATACAAATGGTTTTCAAAGCTTGTTGATGCAACCCCTCAATTACCGGAAGGCCAAGATCCGGTAGATGGTCGAACCATGGACCATGTCAAAATCAGTCAAGAAAAGTTTAAAGTGAAGAAGATGACGAAAGCAAAGTTAAGACGAATCAAGAACGATGCCTTTCAACTGCTAAAGGACAGCTCCGACAGTGCCATTGAAGTCAAATATCATCTCGACAACATAGCAAGAGCAATGTCCAACAATATTGATTGGCTCAACCCTGAATCAAACATTGACTTCACCAGACCTGACAAGGCTCCTTACTACACTGACTGGACCAAGCCACTACCCACCATTGTTCGACCTGATCAACAAAGGATTCCCTACCGTTACTTCTTCAACAATGACCTGGAATTCCTTCAACACGGTAGCGATATTAGCAAGAAATACGCTACCTCAGTCACCTTCCCCATCCCGGCAGCAGTCTTCTCCAACAATGTGGCCATCGAGGAAGAAGCCATACGAATGTTTGTTGATAATGTGGTAAATTATGACCTCGATGCACTGTATGAAATTCATCATTGGCCTGGACGAAGAAGACTTTACTACAGAAGCTGCCAAGTACTCAAATCAAACAAAGAGGTGTACAATGACCAACGGATTATTGCTATAATGCATGTCAGCCTGTCTACTAAGTGGGACTACTCATTCCTGAAAGCAATCAAATTCAAACGCCAAGACGAATAGGAATATGACTTTACTGAAGCGGATTTTCCGAGATTGTCACTCAATGACATTGAAGACATGTATCTTGCTAAGGTACAAGGTCGAATGCGACAGGTCTCCACCAACATCCAGCTCCAGTACATCAAGTCATTGATGATATTCATCAGAAGCATCGTTATCCAGGAACGTGTTGAAGACCTTCAACTTGCCGTGGAATCATACCAAAAACGTGTTAATCTCACAAAACCACTGCTAAACTTTCCCGATATCAACCAACTGGCTCAGTACATCATCATCAAGAAACCAAAGTTTGGTGTAGTCTACCGCAGTGAACTTCATCATAACTGTTTCATGGCGTGTAAGGAGCTTCACAAGTTTTGTGATCACACTTTGAAGAAGGTTCGGGACGGGTTAGCATATCGGTTAAAGGAGATTCATGAAGGCATCGGGTCAAAGAAGTGGTGGAATTTGTGGGAAAAGAGGGATGTGAAGAAGATCATCACAAGGATTGATGTAAGGTTGTTTGTCGCGATCAGATAAGGACTTTGGAGACCTTCGTGGGTGGATGACCGAGTATCTCCCTAACAGGCTATCAACGTCCAGAAAGAACTCCCGGCGTTATTGGCGGACTGCCTGGTACTCCTTGATTATATTCTTGATTAATATTTGGATGTGTTGATCTTTATTATTAACAATGGCCTATGCACACATAATAGTGTACAACCCGTTCCTGTAATGAAAGGACTCTGCTGTACGCATCAGTGCCACAATCCTATAAAAGGAGCGAAAGCTTCGTACTTTTGAGTAAAACTTATCAAAACTTTCATTTTTCAAAGTTTTGCTCAAAAGAACAAGTACTTCTCCTTATGATTTCAAAACCTCAAAAGTCAGTATTATTTGTTGAGGGGGAGTACTTGCTAAAATCTTTTTTCACAAATGGTTCTTCATGGAAATCTTCCCACAAAACTCGAAATGGACATATTCGATATCAAAATTTCGTCAAAAATAACAATTATATGCCATTTTTGAGGGGTAGAAAAATTGTGTGATACAAATATGTTGTGAAAATTGTGATTGAATCTTCATGCTAAGACTTAACCAATGAATTGACGAGATCTGAATTGTCATACATCGGAAAGATTTGTCTTTCCAGACTTATCCAAGTAGACTGTACCTATTCGAGAAACTCTTGATAGACATGAACTTTGACGGGTTTGACAACCTTTCGAGGTTTGTCCACACCTTCAAGGTAGTTATTAGAGCTAGTTGTCACCTAAAAGCTGACAATGTAACTCTTTAACTATGCAACGTAACCGTGTCTCGCGGGGAATTGTCTATCCTGAGTCGATCAATTCAAAAGTGTGTGCTCCTCTCTCACCGTGCAGATTTCTGTCATAACACTTAAGCACGTGTTGAGGGGGAGTATTTTTGCAAAAGACAAAACTCTCACAGTGGTGCAAAATGTTTTTACTCATAACCACTTTGAGATATTTTCAAGAAAATGGTTTTATGGCAACATAGGTTAGTCATAGAGTTATAAGGTGACTAAGGCTTGGAATAACCATCATATGATCTGCCAGAGCCGGAGGAATCTACCCAAGGACACCACCAATAGTTAGAATTTAGAAGTCCTTAGGTATGATTATAAAAAAGGAGAAAATGAGAATCGGAGAAAGAAGGAGTTAAAAAATTAAAAAGAAATGTAAAGAAAAGGGTGAAAAGAAATAGCCCTCTAAATTATTCAACTTAGGGCAGACACCGGGTTCAATTCATATGCTATTGGCTGTCACTAGATGACACCGGTATTGAAGATTAAAGTCGTCATGGACCCAGTGACGCATGCACTAAACCTTCTTAGCCACTCAATTTTCTCTCAACGGAAGCTTGTTTCATTCTCACAGGGAACCCTACGTAAACTATCGGCTTTCTCTTAGAGATTGTTGGTATTAAAGAAGGAGACCCTCTCCCTGGTCTCCACTCAGGAAAACCAAAACGCACTATTGAGTCTAGAGCCACGAGATTCATCAAAAGATCTCTTAGGAACACTCGACATTTCATCACTTTTCGTTCAACAATAAGGACGCAAGTGATACCATTCTAGAGTCCTACACAGATCTTAGCAATCTGTCGAGAACATTTATGAGAGGTTCACAACCATGATCCTCAGTGATTGAATGGAAACTCCTGCCAAGGTCAACATCACACAGCCCTGACAATAGGTCACTTCGGTAACTCCTTGTGGGTTACGCTTAGTGTTGTCTCAAATGGTCTACAGTCGTGGGGTGATGCTTTGGTGTACCTCAGCAACTCACCTGAACTGTAGATGTACTCCGGTACATCGTGTTATCCCACTTGAGGGACTCCAGTTCAGGAACAACCTTTGCTATAATTAGAGAGGTGTTTTCACACTATGATGTTAACACGCTCGAAGTTCGAACTTGTAAGTGCTGGAAATACCGCTGAGGAGATTCCTTTTCAAGAATCGAGTCCTGAAGATGTGGGTCATTACTTGAACTTGTTCAATGTAATGCCAACTGTCCCTTATGGGATTCGGACGGCTGATTCGCTCGACCAAGGTGAATGGAATCAAGACATTCATCAGAAGAACAATCGTAGTGGTCAATTCTCTAAGAAACGACCACAATGATCGATTGGTGTTTATTACTAACCCATTCTTATGTTTTCTTCTTATGGAGTCTCCTGGGAGATGATCGTGCAGATTCTCCACATGCTCATACCAACAACAACAAAATTGAAGTTCTCTCGAAAGGCAACACAAAAGTCAGAATGATTCTTAGTCAAAGCCAAAGAATCTACAAAGCTTAAAGACTAAAGAGAACTACATCAATCCTGAAATCCAACGTCAAAGAGCGTGTGAGCATGTTGGAGAAGAACATGGAGACACCTGAGCAACGAAGCAGACCTGATGCAGATTACCACAACATAACATCACCATATCCACACCAGAACAAAGAACAAAGATAAATGAAGACGTCAAAGCTAAAAACTTCAAAGAAAAACAAGATCCTCACACTGGGGAGATTGTTAGAATCAAGGCACTTCTTCACACAAGAAAGAAGAATGTCAGAAGACGTCAAAGCAACTATTACATCATCGCCAACAACGTTTCTAGATTACTTAAGTCATTAATTACCAACTTTTAGGGGGAGATTGTTGGAATCACTCCTAAACTATATTTCAAGTGTTTGTAATCAATATGTAATAGGTTGCTTAATTAGGCTTTTATGTTAGTATTAATGGCAAGGATTATGTAGAAAGCCCATAAGCCTTGGCCCAAGCCCATAAGGAAGGAAGGGAACTTCTAGTGTTGCCCTAGTCCCTTCCCATATAAATAATGTTGTAAACCTTCATTTGAAGGTTGGTTGTTCACATTTCACTTATATCCTACGCATAACCTTTTGTATTCATATGTGTTTTTGTGTATTGTGTTCATCCGATCACTTCTTATCTATATATCTTACATATTGATGCTTGTGTTACAATATGGTGACCTAACATGGTTTCAATCAAAGCTGCTGGTTCGAGAGTTCCTGATGGTTCATCATTTTTGTTGTTTGGTCTTCTGCTCTATTAGGATTATTTCATTCCCAGGATGCTGACAATAAAGATGTTGTTTTATTCAGAATTTTCAAGTATTCAAGTTCAAGTTTCAATCCTCATTGTTCAAGACTAAAGATCTATCTAGAAATTGGAAATTAACATAGTCAACTTCCAGTTTAGGTGAGGATTGTTAGGAATATTTTTAATACTTAGTTAAAATTGTAATACTATTAGTTATGTAGTTCCTACTGGTAGAATAGTAGTTCCTACTGGCCGGTATATAGTTCCTGCTGGTAAGGTTATTATTATAGTTACTACTGGTAGTTCCTATTGGTAGCATAGTTAGTCCTGGTATTGTCAAATAACTATTCCAGGATAAGATTTAGTTTGTTAGAGTTGAGGATATGCATGAGCTAAATTAGGAAGAGATATGCATATCAATCTCACACGTTTCAGTTAATGCCGATTAGGGTTTCATGATTATAAATATAACCCACAGCATAGGGAATTGTAACTGAACGAAACACAAAACACAATTCTCGTTGTTCTTTAATAGAAATCTATAGAAGGATCTTTTAGTTTTATTAGTCCTGTTCTTCTTATTAGTTGTGTCTATATTCCGCGTAGACATTAGGTTTTCAAAGCAAAAGTCTCTCTTGTGTTTAGCTTGTGATTACATAGGCTATTCACCACCCTTAACATGTAGTAAAGCTCTATCTAGAGTGGGATCCAACAAACTCTCTTTGGTAATCTAAAAACTCTACATTGCCTTAAATGACTCCCTAGGATAGAACAACACTATAGTTGACCTTAGTGCATGCAAAAATTCATAGTGGTAAAAAATTTAATTCACTAACCTAATTTCATCCTTTATAAACCAAGTGTGTCTTATGCTTCCAAACCATCACTCAAACCACCAGTCAAATTCAGTAGCTAAGACATCCATTACATCCTCTCTTTCACTATGACTAAAGCATCTAGCACAACATCTTCAACCAAAGGTTCCTCCAATAAAAATGCTCATATGGTTCATGAGATTTCCTCAACCGATTCATCACCCGTCAGAGGATCAAATACTAGAATACCTCCTCAACAAACTCAACCAACCAAAGCTAGAAAAACTGCTAGAATTAGTATTCGACCCTTTGATTTAGAAAGGCCTTCATCAAGCACTACCATACCCTCTAAAACAAACACACCTAGCTCAAATAAAACACCTAAGCCTTCATTTCTAGAACCTAGACTACACTCCTTTACCGCACCTCTTTCACAGCCAAACTTCTACTCTTTAGAAGACTCACCACCGAGGACTTCTCATTCACCATCCTTTTCATTAAATATGGAACCACCTTCACACCAAAACTTTGATGATGAAACATCACCAACACCCGTATTCCAATCACCTTCACCATCAAATAATCCATCGTTAGGAACAAGGAATCACCAAATACATAACCATAGAGATAACTTCTCATCTCCACCACCAACCCATACATCATCACCTTCATTCTTAGTTGAACCACACACTACATCACTCAACTCACCTCCATAAATCCCGCCAATCTTTGTGGAACCTCCTCAAAACATCCCATCTCCTCCATCTCCTACTCATGACAATAATTTCTCTAGTTGTCAACTCACCCAAGGTTTAGTTGAAGAAGTACAAAATGAGTTGCATTTCATGTTTAATCATCTCCTTGAACGATTTGATCAAATCAACAAATCTACTTGTCCTTAGAACCTAAGAATACAAGCGCATTTATGCTTTTTATTAGTTTTTGGCACAACTTAGAATTATTAGAAAATGTACTTCATGCTTTTGTCATTCTCTTAGTTTTAGAGATATGTATATCATTTCTCGTGTTTTATTCAATGAAACTACATGTTGTATGCCATTTGATCTTGAGAATATGTTTAGTACCTTAATAGATAACTCTTGTTGATATTAACATCACATTTTACATCCACATTGTTGTCATGAGAATGCAGGTACACGGATCCCTATGTTTTTCCTAGACGGATCCCTCCCAAGGAGGAACCGTGGGATCCGTACAACAGAAGAACTTTTTATCATCTCATTTGCAGGAAATTATGCATCATATACTTGCTTTCTAACCTTTTTTTTGTAAATTTTCAAAAATACACATGAAGACTTTGACACCTTCAATAAGGTGGAGCTTTTCATCAAAGCAAAACTATTGCAAAAACGCTTGCAATACTTTCACTTAAGATTTCTTTATTACTTGACACCCTCACAAAGGGGATGACTCATCAAGCGGGAGCATTTTCGTCAGTAGACGAAACCATTTGCAAACATAACTTAAAAACACTTTCTTAGTCTTCCTAATTACTTGATGCCCTCAACAAAGGGAAGCACCCGTCAAGGGGGAGCTAAGACGAGAATTCTTCTCTTCTCTTACTCTGTATTTTTCATATTATTACTTTTCACACGTTTTTCTCAAAACAATGTGTTAGTTTCTTTTCGACGCTCTTTTTGTTTCGACAAAAAGGGGGAGAAGAGAGTAAAAACTCCAATTCAAACTTTTACGAATTTTAGTTTTCCTTAAAATAATCTTATGTTTTGTCATCAAATAAAAGGGGGAGATTGTTAATACAAATAAGCCGTAAAAATGCTTATTTATATTTTACGATCTTCTAATGTTTTGTCGATAACAAACGTAAAATCATTTTAACGAAACAAATAAAATACGTAAATGGTTTGAGCCAATAGTTTACTAACACACTTACATTTTCATATAAAACACTAAATAAGTAATATTGTTTACATCTTATAGAAATGCATATGTATAACAAATAGTGTTTACATAATATGGATATGTATATATATACTTGGTATATATTGTAATGGGTAATGTAATGGGTAAAAATCTAAGTCCTTAAACCATTGACTAGATACATTGAATATTGTTGGGTAAAACCCAAAGTCCATGACCCATACCCATGGAGCTTGATCCATAACCCATGACCCATTGCATGACATCATGCATGAAGTCATGTTGGGTATTATCCATGATCCATAACCCAAGACCCATGACCCAATGTCTAGATACATTGCATCTTATTGGGTATTCATAACCCATGGTTCATAACCCATAACCCATAACCCGGTTTGCAACCCAAAAGCCGAACTTAAGCTGACCCAGCTGCCGGATCCCTTGGATTGCACTAGCCGGATCCCTCTGGGGAGGGATCAGTGGGAACCGTGGAACAGTAGAGAATTTTTCCTCTAAATAGTGAGCCATTTCTCACTTGCAACTCACCCCTTTTACACATACTCTCTCTTAGTATTGTAATATCTCTAACCTCAGATCCAAAGGATCTTTCTATGCAGTTTTGTGTTTGTGTGATTTTCTAGTTTCCTCTTAAAGGCGTGATCACCACCTCTTGAAGTCAAGCAAGCTCAAGTCCATGAGTTGCCAAGCTTCGTCATCATCAAGATTACTGAAGTTATCTTGTTGATAGTTCTTTCCTCCCTCCTTAGAAGTTTTGTGTTGAAGGCATTAGTGAATGGTGTCAAAGGGTCAAGTCGAAGGCATTAGTGAAATGTGCCAAAGGGTCGTGACGAAGGCATTAGTGAAAGGTGCCAAAGGATCAAGTCGAAGGCATTAGTGAAAGGTTCTAAAGGAGTACATTCGATATGGTGCATCGATGTACAAGATAGATAGTTTGGATTAAATGATATTGATATCCTTATGATGTTGTAATAAGGAGTGTATCTCCTTTGGGGTAGTCGTGTATTGGTGTAGTCTTGGGTAGTAGTTTCTCCTTTGTAATGGAACTCGGTATATAGCCTTGTACCGGATAAAGTGTAGGCGACGTTGTGATAGGTTTGGTTCTACCTCGTGGAAGAACCCGGTGTCTAGCCTTGTACTAGATAAAGAGTAGGCGACGTTGTGAAGGCTTCTCCGCCATATTAAGGAGCTTGTGTTGTGTAGTGCTTACGAACTCTCGAGTGGGGAACTCGAGGAGTGGAGTAGGGCAAGGAAGGTGTCCTTGTAGCCGAACCACTATAAATACTTGTGTCGTGGTTTTGTGTTCCTTACTCTTTATCTTTGCATTACTTGTTTATATGCGTATCTATCATCATCCAATACACACATTAAATAGATTGACATAAGTTGATCTAAATAGTTTAAAACAAAGTTTTAATCAGTAAAACTATTCAACCCCCCTCTAGTTTTCCACAAAATGACCATGAAATAAAGAAATGGAAATATGGACATATTAGCAAGACCGCATTAGCAAGGATGCATCAGTAAGACCGCATTAGCAAGGATGCATCATATGTGTATGCTTGTGGTGAATGTGGATGGCTAGATCTCCAAGCTTTCCTTGGTTGATTGATAACGCTACACGCGTCGTTCGGGGTCAATGGAACTTCCTTTTCTTCGAGCAAGTTTTATAACACCCTAGGCAGTGAACCTAATCGTTGTAGTGTAGTATTAGGGTAAGCCACGGGTATTGATATCGTTCTCTAGGGGAATAGGAATGCTAGTGAGGAGTTACTACGCTAAGGTTGGGGTTGAGGAAGATTATTTTTTTTTATCTTTTTTATGTTTTTTTTATGAAATGGAAAAGGACGAATCTCGGGGTTTGGATTTGGGGGTTGGTATTGCTACCGATTACTCTAATTATCTAATTATCTAACCTAAGGTGTATGTAGTCTATGTCTAATTAGTGTGTGCTCGTATGATAGTTTAAAGATGTGTTTACTTAGGTTCTACTACTCCTTAATTATCTCCTATTGGTGGTTGAATTGTCACGTCCTTATTCTTAATTGCGTTGTGTGTCTAAAGTTGTAGGGTATGCGTTTATCCCTAACTCTTTGAAGTTACCAAAGGGTCTCGTCTACAAAATACCACTAGGGATCATAAACTCTAACTCTAAGGCCTCTTTAGATAGTTTAGCTTACAACCTCTCAAGGTGCTATAACCTAAGGTTCACAAAGATTAATCAAGCATTAAGTACACAACGAATGACCTATCGCATTACTAGATCATTAACAACTAAGATAAGAGACAACCAATCAATATTCAATAATTAAGTTTCATATTCCCTAAGCAAACACACAAGTAAATTAGCCGGACATGGAGAACATGCAAGCATACACACAAATAATCAAAGACATAATTGTATTAATGAAGTAAAACACTTATCTTGATGTAAGATAGGGTTTGGAACCCTAAAATACTGTACAAGACAGCCTTGGTTCGGTTTAGGTTTTTACTCCAAAAGACTACACATAAATACTGAAAAATTCGGATTCTTTATATATATGATTACACATGCAACGGCGTCACCTTATGTTTTGTGACGCCTTCGGATCGCCGTCATTAGGGTTTCGTCTTGGCCACGTTAGACTTGCGACGGCGTCACCTTGAGCTTGTGACGCCGTCTGGATCGAATCTAGGCCGTCTGAGTTGTGACGGCCTACTCTTTTATAACTTGACATCGTCACTTGAAAATAAGAGTTTTGGCTTCTGTCCCGTCACAAAATCCTCCGACGGCGTCGCAGTTAAGCAGTGACGCCGTCACCTTGTGTTTTCAGCAGCTTGAGCGTCTCGATTCTTGACTTTGGCCATTTTCTTCGTATATTCGCGCCTTTTCGTTCAAATAAGTGCCATTACAGCAATTTGCCTTCAAGAGACCTAAAAAGTGAAAAGGAACGATATTAAGTAATAACGGATATAAAAGTGATCAAATAAGGGCTTAAATGACCCCTCAAAAAGGTACATTTTAAAACCTTCTCAAATATCCCTACACTTGGTATTTGCTTGTCCTCAAGCAAATGTGTTTTTAGCCATTTAATTTATAAGTTAAGGGTCATGAAGCATTGGTTTAAAACAGTCCACAACACATATAAGCCCCACAAAAGTCATAACAAGCACGGAAATTACATACTAGCACCTCACATGGGTGTTTGGATACTCACATCTCTCTCGGGTGTATATGAAATATAACAAGTTGGAAATGGAAGATAAACACTCATTAACCGGTCCTAGTACATAGATTACCATAGGCTTGAGAATAGATCAAACCTCCATCACATTGGCGTAAGCACCTAGGAAAGACTATCAAAGAGGTCTTTAAAGGGTTGTAATGTTAGGCTTACGGTAGGGAAACAAAGGGTTTGGTGGGATAGGCTATTTAGTGGTGGCAAGTCAAAAATCTCTTATGTTACAAGCATACGAAGAATGGCATTGCTAAGCCAAGACTCGGCACTCTAAACTCTAGATAACTGAAACAAACAAACATAAATTTAAAGGATAGATGTAGGATGGTAGCCCGTATGTTTTTTTTTTTTTTTTTTTTTTTTTTTTTTTTTTTTTTTTTTTCCTTACACTTTTACTCTACCATCCTCTACGGTAACATCAAAATGATAGGGATTTATAGGCACATCCCTACACTTGAGTTTTTATTACTCTAACACTAATTTGACCCGAATTGAAAAGATCAAAACACTTGGGGTATGTTATTACGCAAATTAGGGAAATTAACGTTCCCTTTCAATCATTTTATAAACTTTAACTTTTTCCCATGAGTCCCAATCGTCCCAAAACTGTGTACAAAGGATATGACTCGACTTAGCAACTCATGCAAGCAACTAGATAATTGAACTAAGGGTTTTGGGTGATAACAATAATGCACTAAAAGTGAGTGCATACAGGGTAGGCTAAGGCGATTTGGGTGTATATTTGGGGGTGGGGTGTAAACAATGCTCTTCATTGATATTCCGGAAAAACCGAAACATCACGAGAACCGCGAAAAGGATAGGCTCTGAGGGGTTAACTAGGGGTATCGTGTACTAAAGATGAGTACAACGCAAAGGGTGTGGGGGAATTACTCAACCGATGTGGAAGAAGTAATTATATTACGGGTATCAAACAAGGGTTATCCTAATGCCTCTTATCATTTAGTTATTCCTAACTACACAAGTGTCGTCTTACTAGCGATCTCGGGATGCATCACAAAACAAGTTCTAGAATCTAATATACTACCGGTTCGCACTCTAAGCATTAAAGATGAATGCTTTAATTCCTACTAATCTAAGGGCGATCCTCACATTTTGGGTGGAATTTAGGTGGTAAAGGGTTTTTGTGCTAGTCATGCAACTTCCTATCCGTGAGACGCTTTTGTTAAGACTAATGGCCCACTCCTATATATCATGAAAAAATTTAAATTTGGTGCCAAAATTACCCTAACCGACATTTTCTCATGGTTTATTACACAAATACAATTGGACAAAGCAAATAATCAAGGATAAGCATAGTTTCAAAGTTCCCGTTTTATTTTCCCTCCTTACACTTAAACTGAACATTGTCCCCAATGTTCCCCGAAAGTATCAAAGTTATGATAATAGAAGGTAATTAAAAGTGAAAGAAACTAATACTCCCCTGATTAGCTCGGTAGGATCCGTGTGTGAGGTAGTGGTTAAATCCTTTCCAAGAAAAATGTGCGCGTGAAAAGCTCCTTCCAATCTTTTGTTTCTTCTTCTTGATAAATGAAACCTGCACATTTGAAGAAAACAAACAAAACCTTCGCGTAAAATCGGCGGTAATAATATATATAAGACTCTACTAAACTAGGATATAATGCTTGTGGAATGGATGTTTACAGAATTTCTGGAAAATTAAGACCTAGAAAATTCCAAAAATTTATAAGTAGCTCAGAAAACGAGAAAAAAGTAATCTGTTGTTTTTACTCCTTCCCGACGCCGTCAGGTTGCAATCCTGACGCCGTCAGGTTATCCTGACAAAAACTGGTCTGCGATTTTCTGAAAAAAATTCTGGAAAATTTACATCTTTAGAATCTGGAAAAATTTCTGCAAAACATCCATTATGACTCGATACAAACATTTGACTCGAACAAACACACAAATATGTCTTTTAATGAATTGTTATTCTCATGTTTACGTTTCTTTTGAAAACGTGTGTAATCCTCCCTACACTTATCCTTTATTTAAAATACCTTTATATGCAATTAAGACGAGGTTAAAAACAAAATAAAGCATTCTTACAAATTTAAACATGAGAATAAACAATTAACAAAAGATATATGACACTAACAAGCAAACAATTAAGCATGGGTTGCCTCCCACGAAGCGCTTTTCTTTATTTAAGAGTCTTGTAGCTAGACTCGTAGTCGTGCCCTCACGTACCGATATAAGTAAGCTTATCCTTAACAATGTCATAAGGATCAAACTTATCATTTAGGTTCCTAGTAGTACGTTCGGTTCGATATGCCTTTTCAAATTTCTCTCCATCGGGATCATAGATTGTTATCCTAATGTGCCACTTTCCATTACCATCACTAGGTGGTTTATTCCAATCCCACTTATGTTTAGACTTTTCAATTTTCCACCTATTCATGACAAGGTTGACGGGCAAACTTCCTAGGAACTCGGTCATCTTCCTAAATACTAAGGCGTCCTCGAACGGGTTTGTGACAACTCGTAATTTCAGGTCATTTTACAAAATTTGAAAATTTCACTATTCATCTCGGGAATTTCCTATTCACTGGTTACTATTCATCATTTTACTATTCATCATTTTTGAAGTCGATTTGATATTCTGAAAAGGTATTTCAAAATTTTACTATTCACGAAACACTATTCATTCCCGGAGAAAATCACTATTCATGAGTCACTATTCATCATTTTTCGTAAACTAGGTTTACGAGTATCAAATACACGTAACCTGGAGGGTTAAGCAGCGTATTCATGGAATATCATCAAGGACATTTCAAATAGACTAGATTTAGTCTACATATCATCAATAACATCATTTCATATCAGTTTATGCATCAGTTTGCATATTTCAGTAACGTATATTTTCCTATTAAATAAACGCTATCGCATAATCATTTATTTTGAATAATTGATCCGACACTTCCAAAAATAATGTGACGTAACTCATATTGCCAATAAGCGTGCTTACCAACACCAACATGCCATATGTTTATTTCAAATAAACATCCTTATATGTCAAGTATAAAACTTTTTAGCTTTTATTTATCACTTTACGTTATTTCGTTAACGTACGATTATTAAACGTTCAAACTAAACGTTAACCATTTATTTTAGTTTTCACGAGACTTTTCAGATTATTAAATTAACTATTAACTTCTATTTACAAACACAATAAATTTTCTTTAGTTTAAATAACGTGTAAACACTCTGATAACCCACAACTCAGTTTTATAATTGAGTACATTAATAATTTTTAATATTTTTATAAACTTTGTATTTTTACCTTACCCGATATTAAACTTCTCAACTTAAAGACCTAACATTTGTAATTATCGGGATCAAACTATACCCGCTATATCTCAAAACTTTATCTTTAAGATAAACAAATATTATCCTTTTTTTTTTCACAAACCGCCTATATACTACTTCTATATCTAAAACCAACCAGATCTTATCTAAGATCCATCTCTCTCTCTCTCTCTCTCTCTCTCTCTCTTTTAACAGATATTCACTCCTCCTTCTCACTAGCACCGCCACACCTCCATCACCACCATCTCCACCGCCTTTTCTCCATCACCACCTGATAACACCTATCATCAAGGAGAAGTTTAGGGGCGTTTGATTACGGGCTCTATAATTTTATCATGGTTTGTTTTGGTTCAAGTAATCACCATAGCCACCACTCTCATCACCATCAAAACTATCTCTCTTGTTTCTGGTAAGACCAAACATACAATAATCAATCTTTCTCCATCTTTCTAATTAAATCCAATTATAAATGTTAATAATGTTTTCGTGGAATTAAACAAGATTAAAAAAGTTTTGAAACCTAATCGTGTGGTATAAATTGTTTAAAAGAGGTGTTTGTTTGATCGGATTGTTCTACGGGTCGGGTATTAAACCCGTTTAGGTCTCGATTCAACAACAACCCGAGATGGTTGTTTGTTGTTCTTGTTTTCAGGTCAAAGAAAAAGACACCCAAGAGGGTGTTTGCGTTTGCGTGTAACTGCAGCCTGACAAGGGGTGCTTTGTTTGGTTTATTCTTGGTCACAGCCATAACTCAAGAGGTGTTTGTTTATTTTCCAAGGGGTGTTTCTTGTTGTTGTTGTTTTGGTCTAGTCGAGAAAGGAACCCACAAAGAGGTCATGTTTGGTTTGGATAGTTCACAGCCACACATGGCTGTGTTTGGCTTTGTTTATTTCAACCTATAGCGCAGTCCCAAACAGGTCTGCGTTTGGTTTAGTCTTCGACCCACACCAGCTCAACTAGAGTGCGTTTGGCTTGTTTGTGTCTCGGGTTATTTATTAAGCTAGTAACTCATTTGGCCTTGTTTATTTGAGTTTAGTTATGTTAATGACTTATTGGTTTTGGCATCTGGTCTCGTTCACAGCCACCCAAGGGGTGTTCGTTTTTGGTCTCAGCTGCAAACTAAAAACGAAGGGGGTGTTTGGCTTACTTATTTTGTTCTTTTTCTATGTTGCTTATTTTATAAGCTCATTTAGCTTATTTTGGGTATTGGTGTTTTCGGTATAAAGTGAAACCACCAAGGGTACTTATTTTCAGTTTGTAAACTGTAAAACTAAGGGTGCGTATGTGAGATGTACAGGGGCTGCGCCTAATTTGTTTCACTCATGAGTCAAGTTTATATAACATTTATTGGGACAAACTTATAATTATTATTGGACTAATTATATTAACGGACAAATACAACGGATTATGACTTAGATCTATTGGACAAACTTATTTGACTTACTTTGGGACTTGACATTGGACAATAAATATACCTGACGGATCTTATTATCGGACGGAACTTGGACAAATATTGGGATCCTATATATTTATTAGACGTTAGAATATATATATATATATATATATATATATTGGATACATAAGACTTATATTAGATATGATATTCTAGACTTAACGAACTTAATACAAAGGTTATTGATATTTTACTTGGGATTATTAGACTACTTATTGGATTATTAAGTGATTTAGGCATTTGGACTGTTGGATTATATTGGACTAATTTACGGATTATTAATGAACTATAAACCATATCGGACAATAAGTATTTGACATATATCGAGTTGATACTAATTGGACAATCGAACATATTTTGGATATATTGGATTATTAGACTCGTGACGGACTTAAGATATCGGGCGATTGCCCATTGGACTATTATCGGGCTAAAGCCCAATTGACTTACTTTCTTGACATATTTTCTTATCGTTATCTTCTCGCCAAGAATTCACTAGTCAGTACTTTTGTGACTCGTTTTCTTGAGACATCTTGTCTATTCTTTTATTTCATAATATATATGAGATATATATATTATGCTTTGCCATGAGTTGTACTTCGAGTCTATGATTTCATACCACCACACGAATGATGAAACTAAACATTTTACAAACATTGATACGAAACTTCTACGAAAACTAAAATGTATTACCTTTTGAAACTTATACGCATCAATTACTATTCGCGTATTATATTTTGAGACGAGTTTATATTCATTAGGTTACGCCGACTCCGTATCGTTGCGCGATACTTCTTTATACTGTTCTGCTATACTTCTTGACAATGTTGCATTACTTATGTCACTACACTCTAAGGTGAGTTTTCATAGCCCCGATTTATTCAAGTTTTTACTTTATTTCAAACCTACGGGGGAGAATACATTGCACATCATTTTTATTACGATACCAAGTATATCAAATTCATTACATTGCTTAAGTTACCTCATGCCAATTGAATGTCCCCATTACATAACATGAACCATTAATTCCGAAAGAAACGAGGGTGAGTGAATAGATCTATTGAGGTTGACTCCTCCATCCGGGTTGGTGGATTCCAACTGGTCAAACGGATGCATTTCATTTAATAACATTATTGAGTTGTTTGGCAAACACTCTGTTGGGGCGAACATCATGATCAGTCTAGTTTCGGTGTCATGGACTTATAGCAATTGTAACATTTTTATGTGACATATTTGTCAT
Source organism: Chrysanthemum seticuspe (assembly GCA_019973895.1). Classification (NCBI taxonomy): domain Eukaryota; kingdom Viridiplantae; phylum Streptophyta; class Magnoliopsida; order Asterales; family Asteraceae; genus Chrysanthemum; species Chrysanthemum seticuspe. Next base: position 204,267,462 of record BPTQ01000005.1, read on the forward strand.
ACATGGCCTATACTTGTGGTAGTCGTATAAAACGTTTTTACATGAACTCTATGAACTCACTCAACCTTTGTGTTGACACTTTTAGCAATGTATTTTCAGGTAACTAAGGCATTCACTTCATGGCATGCATGTGGACATATCATAGAGTCGCGATGACGACGCGTCACACATGGATTTATACATTTTTCAAACATCGTTTGACTTGTACTAAACTATTTTTCCGCATATGTTTAATTTCTTTTGGGACCTATCTTTGTAACTCTGAATGTTTTTAATATATCAAACGATGTTCTTTTCAAACGACATTTTAGGTCGTTCAATATAACTGTGATTGTGGTGATATGACAGTCATCCCCCAGGAATTCCATTCCGCTGCAAAACAGGTAATTTGGGGGTGTGACAGATTGGCATCAGAGCTTCGGTTATAGAGAACTAGGTTGTATCATTGACCATAGACTATAACTACATCATCATAGCATCTCATCATTTCATCATAAGTGCATAGTTACTATACATGCGGTTTCATACGCACATTTTGCGAGTTATTTACTTTCATTTCAAATCGATTGTCACATTAATGCCTTCAAATACCCATCCCATCATACTAACATCAGACTCCAACGTGGAGAATGCTTTGTCATTCCTTATCACAATTTTTACATCAGTTGACTCAATACCGATAACATCAGATGTGGAGACTGAACCCTTTGAGGAGGGCGAAGTTGCACCTACACCATCACGATCACTATTGATTCACCGTAGGATCAGGACAGTTTTTATCATTCTGTGAGGGACAGATCATACCATTTGGTAAGACTTATAGGCTTAGTCCTATTAGGATGCTTACTGCAAGGAAGAGAGTACATTCTCTTACCCTCATTCTTAAGTCACTTACTACTTGTCACACCCCCAAATTACCTTTTTTGCAGCGGAATGGAATTCCTGGGGATTGACTGTCATAGCATCACAATCACAGTTATATTGAACGACCTAAAGTGTCGTTTGGAAAATACATCGTTTGATTTAATAAAACAATCAGAGTTTACAAAGTAGGTCCCAAATGAAAATCAACTTGTGCGGAAATAAGTTTGTTACAATTCAAACGATGTTTTAAAGTGCGTAAAACCCAAGTAAGACGCGTCGTCACCACGACTCCATGATGTGTCCAAATGCATGCCATGAAGTGAATGCCTTAGATACCTGAGATAAAACATGCTAAAAGTGTCAACACAAAGGTTGAGTGAGTTCATAGAGTTTGAATTGAAATGTAAAGCCTTTCAAAATCGTTTATGCAGCAAAGGCATCGTAAATCCACTCAGTTCCAAGTTTCGCCCATACAAAACTTGCAACCTGTGTATTCACAACCCATTGCCAAAATGTATATAGTTTATGTTCAAGCGCATGATGTCAAATGAATTCACCTAATAGTGCATGACTTAATGTATCAATGTTTACTTGACATAATTATACCAAGACATTCAGTTCAATGAAAATCCCAAGACATTCAGTTCAATGATGTTCCCAAGACATTCAGCCCAATGAAGTTCCCAAGACATTCAGCCCAATGGTAATCCCAAGACATTCAGCTCAATGATAATCCCAAGGCATTCAGTTCCAGGATAATCCCAAGACATTCAGTTCCAAGATTATTGATATATGATATGACTAAACATTAAGTTCAGTTAAGCATGTAGTTTCAAATAATCATGATAGTCATAAAAATAGTTGAGCATGTATCTCCCCCCCCAAAAGTAATTCAAAACAATTAAAAGAGTAGGGGCTATGACTCACTTGGTAAACTGGTATGATGGCAAAAGTGAGTACACCGAGGTATAATGTGATGCGTTAACCGGGACCTATTACGAATGATATGATATGTCATGAGTTGCAATGTAATGTTATGCATGCATTTCGTATGTTATTTATACCATTTGCGGGTTTTGAAAATAATACTTGTCGTCGAAAAATACTAGTTTGACGTCTTGACCCTTCAAAATTCACTTTACAAGTTTTTACGTCAAAATGTCATCCTACAATGGTTTTATAATGATTTTTGGTGAAGTTACCACTTTTCGTCGCAAAACAATGTCGTCGGAAATTTCATGAAATTAACAAAAATGGCTTTGGAAAACTAGTCGTAAAATGGTGTACGTCGATCGTTAGAGAACGAACTCGACTGTTTTGGAAAGTTTGTATCGATATCTAGAAGTTTCAGTTCAGGAGTTTTCGTCCAAAAGGTCTCGAACATAAAGATAATAAGGGTTAAAGATAGTGGTTTTGGCTAATTGTTGTGCAGAAAAAATGAGTTTCGGCCAAGTTTGAGCATCCGTAATTAATTTACTATAACTCCGCTTTACAAACAGCTTGTTGTTTTGAAAAATATGGCCGGTGAACTTGATTTCATTAGAAGACATTTCGTTCCAAAAAGTTGCACATCATGGTTAAAAACAGCCCTCAATATGGACGTTACAGCTACCGTAACACTTGTATCGTAAATTAATATAGTTTTTCAGAAAATAATAGTTACGGCAAGTTTATGAAAACATGCATATCTTTGTCGTTTCAAATCCGTTTTCTACGTATAATACGTCCTTAGCTTCGTATCGAAGTAAACTAATATGTTTTTGAGAAGTCGAAATAATTTGTGAAGCTTAAGGCTCATTTTTGACCCAAACAATGTAAAAACAGTTTGCTGAAAATTCTGAAAATAATATATTTCGTCGTCAAACTTGTAAAATCCATAACTTCTTCGTTATAAGTCCGTTTTCATCCGTTCAAGCGGCCACGGATTCGTTTTAAAGTATATTTTCTAAATATCAAGGCCAAAGTTTCGTACCAACTGTCGGATTTTCCAGAAAAATGAAACAAGGACAGAACATAATTTATAACTTATCGAAAATAGTTTTTCTCGGACAAAACCTATTCTAATCCCTTCAAATCAACTCCAAAGCTAATCTAATCCTACCATACACCTTCTTAGGGTGTCATGGGTACCTAGACATCATCAAGACCAAAGAATACCAAGGGAATATTTATAGGATGACCAAATATGTATATATACTCTAAAATCATGAAAAAAATGGTATAAATCACATATCATGCATACTTGCTCCAAAAATGAAAAGATGAATATGAAATGATAAGGAAACATGAAAATGAAAGAAATATGCTTACAAGTGAAAATGATGAGGTGAAAGTAACAAGGATAATCCTAAATACTCTTGGTTTTTATTTCAAAACCTTATAAAGAGTAATAACTAGATTGTAAATAACTTGAACTTGAGAAAAGTTTGTGATGATCCCTTGATCACCCTTGATGGCCGGTTTTTAAGAAAGAGAGAACAAAGGAGAGAACTTGCTAACACTTGATAAAAAGTTTTGTGAAGTCAATGAGTAAATGAAAGTGTATGTAAGACTTATAAGTTGAGTATGAATCTAAGAAATCAACACCATACCAATCACATTAATACCACCCTCCATAGGGCCGGATTTTGAGGCTTCTTGTTCCTCAAGATATTTTTTTTTTTTTTTTTAAATGTATATGATTTGTATACTTGTGTAATATTTATGTAATAATTGATAAAAGGTGTAAGAATATATGTAGAAAATGTACAAGTATAGGTAAATGAAAATTTTTGGTACAAGTAAGTTTTTAATAGGTCAAAATAGAATGTAATGAGATGATAAAAATTGTAAAAATACATTCCTTGTGAAATTTGAGTGATAAAATAATTATCGTATAATTTTTAAGAAAAACGACGTAATACTTAAACTTTAACGATTTATGTACCAAATAAATTTGAAACACTAGGAAAACTAAAAATATAGTTTTTATGAACTAAATGTAAGTTTAAAAATACATCGGGATCATTTTTGAAAGTAACGGATTAAATATTAAAAATAATAACTCACGCGATAACGTTTATTGAATATAAAAATTACGCGATGAATGTGAAATAAAATGTCATGAATGAATTATCATGATGCAAATGATGTCAATGAAATGTAGACTAATCTTAGTCCATATGAAATGTACGTGATGTTATGATCATGAATTCGCCGCTAAACCATAAAGGTTACGCGAATTTGGAACAAGTAAACCAAGTTTACAATAAATGTTGAAATAATGAGGCATAAATTGTGTCGAGAAATGACCTGAAAGTACGGGTTGTCACATTCGCCCATCCAAAAAGGAATTCAGTCCCTGAATTCAATTGTTGTTAGTCTATCGGGTTTAGGGTTTGATGTGGCAAACTTTCCCATTCCCGAGCAAAACCCTCAAAAGACTTTTTACCAACCAATTTTCACTTAATCTCACAACTCATCAAACAAGAACTGTCATGAGATTAGGCTAAATTGGTTTGAAGGAGGACTTTTGAAAATTTGGCTCGATTACGGAATTGTTTACACATATAAGCCTACTACTCCCTTCATTGCATGATTCTTCCTGAATTAGACATAGGTGATCAGGCTATGTATAATTTAGGAGTAACTATGCAATGCTTGGACTAATCGACTCATATGTTTGTTTGGTGTTGAGTCAACTGATGTTAAAATTGTGATGAACATCGAGGAGAGAAGACATGGAGAAGTGTCGTTAAAATGCTCGATAAAGTAAAAAGAATTAAAATCCTCGTAAATGATAACAAATCGGAAAGAAAATAAAGTACGATAGATGAGAATATTTTACAACGAGTGGTTTAGCAAAAGTAGTACATCTTTAAGTTATAAAGTTTCGGATACGATGATTAGACCTAAACTTGGTACGACATAGTACATAAGGAGAAATAAGACTGTTAGTTTCCGAACTTCTTCAGTCTTCCGCGTCGTTGATACCTTGACGAGCTCCTCCTCCTCCTTCTAACATATATACATTCCCATGAGCACCTTCGACTTGTTGACCTTGGTTTTGAGGACATTGACTTCGATAGTGTCCTTGCTCCCCACATCCGAAGCACGTAACTATGGTCTTGCCTCTACAATTCCTGGCATGGTGTCCTAGTTTTTGACACTTGTAGCACTTAACAGGACAAAGTCCCGTGTGATGATACTTACATCGATTACATAGTGGGTAGGTTCCAGCATAACCTCTGCCTTCTATTGGTGCAGCAACATATACCATTGCAGTTTCTTGCCCTCTTTTCTGTTGTTGATGATGGTTAGTGTTGCGGTTTTGGTTGTTGTTGTTATAACCTCCTTGGTCGTCTTCCCATTTTCTTTTGTTGTGGTTGATTTGGTTATCGTCGTTGTTGTTGTTGTTTTGGTTATTGTAGTAGTTGGTGCAGTTGTTGGGGTTGTTGTTGTTTTGGTTGGTGTTGGGGTACTTGCCTCTCTTCACTACCTGGGCCATGAGCTTTTGAGTCAATCGAATAGCTTCCTCAATCGTTTGCGGGTCAGAAGAAGTCACATCGCCTTGAATAATTTCGGGAAGTCCTTCAATGAAAGCCTCCAGTAGCTTCTCATTATCCGAAACCATAGATGGGCATAACACGGCCAATTCTTGAAACCTTCGAATGTAAGTGTCAATATCGTACCCAATAGTCTCTAGTTCATAGAATTCTGTCTCCAACTTTTTCACTTCCGTACGAGGACAAAACTTCTTAGTCACCAAACTCTTGAATTGCTCCCAAGTAAGCTTGAAAGCATTCTCCATTCCAATCGGTTGAGCATATGAATTCCACCACGACAATGCTCCATCGAGTAATGTACTTGTAGCATATTTGACCTTACTATCATCCGGGCAATTACACAGCAAAAACACAGATTCCAATTTCTCGAACCATCGCACCATGGCAGTGGCTCCTTCAGTCCCTTTAAACTTGGTGGGATCTCCACTTTTGAAATCCTTGTAAGAACAGCTCTTAACTCCGGATCCTCCTGCATTTCCAGTAGCAGCAGCAAGCCTTGCGGCTTCAGCAGCAGCCGCGGCCTCGGCAGCAGCAGCAGCCACCGTTTCCCTTTCAACTCTTAGAGCATTAGCAATGCTATCATTCACTAACTTCTGAATAGCCGCTTGGGTCATTTCAACTGTAGCTTTCTTCGGTGCCATATCTTCTTCAAAACAAGAGGAAATGTGAGACGTAGCAAAATCCGATGTTAATAATAAACGCTCCAAGGAAATGTGATAAGAATGATAAGTTTGAGGTTATCTTTCAAAATGATCGACGGTTTCCTACGAAATGGGTTATGATGTGTCGTAAGTGTTTCAAATGTATAATGGTTTAGTAACTTAGTGTGTGAATAAAGTGTAACTCGACATGTTAGTGGTGAAACAAAGGAGTGAGAGTGACTTCGCCCTATTTAAAGGTTTATCTCGGTATTCAACGTTATCGGTGATGAGTCGATTGATGTGAAAATTGTGATAGGGAATGACAAGGAATTCTCCACATTAGAGTATGAAGAAAGAATAATGGAATGGGCATCCATGTGACAATTGATGTGAAATGAAAGTAAATAACTCGAAAAAAAATACGTATAAACCGCATGTAAAGTGAACATGCACTTATGATGAAATGATGAGATGCTATGATAATGTACTTATAGTCTAGGGTCAATGATGCAACCTAGTTCTCTATAACCGAAGCTCTGATGCCAATCTGTCACACCCCCAAATTACCTGTTTTGCAGCGGAATGGAATTCCTGGGGATTGACTGTCATAGCATCACAATCACAGTTATATTGAACGACCTAAAGTGTCGTTTGGAAAATACATCGTTTGATTTAATAAAACAATCAGAGTTTACAAAGTAGGTCCCAAATGAAAATCAACTTGTGCGGAAATAAGTTTGTTACAATTCAAACGATGTTTTAAAGTGCGTAAAACCCAAGTAAGACGCGTCGTCACCACGACTCCATGATGTGTCCAAATGCATGCCATGAAGTGAATGCCTTAGATACCTGAGATAAAACATGCTAAAAGTGTCAACACAAAGGTTGAGTGAGTTCATAGAGTTTGAATTGAAATGTAAAGCCTTTCAAAATCGTTTATGCAGCAAAGGCATCGTAAATCCACTCAGTTCCAAGTTCCGCCCATACAAAACTTGCAACCTGTGTATTCACAACCCATTGCCAAAATGTATATAGTTTATGTTCAAGCGCATGATGTCAAATGAATTCACCTAATAGTGCATGACTTAATGTATCAATGTTTACTTGACATAATTATACCAAGACATTCAGTTCAATGAAAATCCCAAGACATTCAGTTCAATGATGTTCCCAAGACATTCAGCCCAATGAAGTTCCCAAGACATTCAGCCCAATGGTAATCCCAAGACATTCAGCTCAATGATAATCCCAAGGCATTCAGTTCCAGGATAATCCCAAGACATTCAGTTCCAAGATTATTGATATATGATATGACTAAACATTAAGTTCAGTTAAGCATGTAGTTTCAAATAATCATGATAGTCATAAAAATAGTTGAGCATGTATCTCCCCCCCCCCCAAAAGTAATTCAAAACAATTAAAAGAGTAGGGGCTATGACTCACTTGGTAAACTGGTATGATGGCAAAAGTGAGTACACCGAGGTATAATGTGATGCGTTAACCGGGACCTATTACGAATGATATGATATGTCATGAGTTGCAATGTAATGTTATGCATGCATTTCGTATGTTATTTATACCATTTGCGGGTTTTGAAAATAATACTTGTCGTCGAAAAATACTAGTTTGACGTCTTGACCCTTCAAAATTCACTTTACAAGTTTTTACGTCAAAATGTCATCCTACAATGGTTTTATAATGATTTTTGGTGAAGTTACCACTTTTCGTTGCAAAACAATGTCGTCGGAAATTTCATGAAATTAACAAAAATGGCTTTGGAAAACTAGTCGTAAAATGGTGTACGTCGATCGTTAGAGAACGAACTCGACTGTTTTGGAAAGTTTGTATCGATATCTAGAAGTTTCAGTTCAGGAGTTTTCGTCCAAAAGGTCTCGAACATAAAGATAATAAGGGTTAAAGATAGTGGTTTTGGCTAATTGTTGTGCAGAAAAAATGAGTTTCGGCCAAGTTTGAGCATCCGTAATTAATTTACTATAACTCCGCTTTACAAACAGCTTGTTGTTTTGAAAAATATGGCCGGTGAACTTGATTTCATTAGAAGACATTTCGTTCCAAAAAGTTGCACATCATGGTTAAAAACAGCCCTCAATATGGACGTTACAGCTACCGTAACACTTGTATCGTAAATTAATATAGTTTTTCAGAAAATAATAGTTACGGCAAGTTTATGAAAACATGCATATCTTTGTCGTTTCAAATCCGTTTTCTACGTATAATACGTCCTTAGCTTCGTATCGAAGTAAACTAATATATTTTTGAGAAGTCGAAATAATTTGTGAAGCTTAAGGCTCATTTTTGACCCAAACAATGTAAAAACAGTTTGCTGAAAATTCTGAAAATAATATATTTCGTCGTCAAACTTGTAAAATCCATAACTTCTTCGTTATAAGTCCGTTTTCATCCGTTCAAGCGGCCACGGATTCGTTTTAAAGTATATTTTCTAAATATCAAGGCCAAAGTTTCGTACCAACTGTCGGATTTTCCAGAAAAATGAAACAAGGACAGAACATAATTTATAACTTATCGAAAATAGTTTTTCTCGGACAAAACCTATTCTAATCCCTTCAAATCAACTCCAAAGCTAATCTAATCCTACCATACACCTTCTTAGGGTGTCATGGGTACCTAGACATCATCAAGACCAAAGAATACCAAGGGAATATTTATAGGATGACCAAATATGTATATATACTCTAAAATCATGAAAAAAATGGTATAAATCACATATCATGCATACTTGCTCCAAAAATGAAAAGATGAATATGAAATGATAAGGAAACATGAAAATGAAAGAAATATGCTTACAAGTGAAAATGATGAGGTGAAAGTAACAAGGATAATCCTAAATACTCTTGGTTTTTATTTCAAAACCTTATAAAGAGTAATAACTAGATTGTAAATAACTTGAACTTGAGAAAAGTTTGTGATGATCCCTTGATCACCCTTGATGGCCGGTTTTTAAGAAAGAGAGAACAAAGGAGAGAACTTGCTAACACTTGATAAAAAGTTTTGTGAAGTCAATGAGTAAATGAAAGTGTATGTAAGACTTATAAGTTGAGTATGAATCTAAGAAATCAACACCATACCAATCACATTAATACCACCCTCCATAGGGCCGGATTTTGAGGCTTCTTGTTCCTCAAGATATTTTTTTTTTTTTTTTTTAAATGTATATGATTTGTATACTTGTGTAATATTTATGTAATAATTGATAAAAGGTGTAAGAATATATGTAGAAAATGTACAAGTATAGGTAAATGAAAATTTTTGGTACAAGTAAGTTTTTAATAGGTCAAAATAGAATGTAATGAGATGATAAAAATTGTAAAAATACATTCCTTGTGAAATTTGAGTGATAAAATAATTATCGTATAATTTTTAAGAAAAACGACGTAATACTTAAACTTTAACGATTTATGTACCAAATAAATTTGAAACACTAGGAAAACTAAAAATATAGTTTTTATGAACTAAATGTAAGTTTAAAAATACATCGGGATCATTTTTGAAAGTAACGGATTAAATATTAAAAATGATAACTCACGCGATAACGTTTATTGAATATAAAAATTACGCGATGAATGTGAAATAAAATGTCATGAATGAATTATCATGATGCAAATGATGTCAATGAAATGTAGACTAATCTTAGTCCATATGAAATGTACGTGATGTTATGATCATGAATTCGCCGCTAAACCATAAAGGTTACGCGAATTTGGAACAAGTAAACCAAGTTTACAATAAATGTTGAAATAATGAGGCATAAATTGTGTCGAGAAATGACCTGAAAGTACGGGTTGTCACACTACTCATGTAATACAACCACCATCAGTTACTCATACCACTATTAGTCGTTCAATAATGCATACTCTAGCTTTACCTCTAAAACATCGCGAGACAACACGAAAGAGAGTAGTATCTCATTCACCATTATCTCCTAACTTACCACTAGGATTTCCATCATCATCATCATCATTATCATCTAGAGCACCATCTGTGCCATCACATCTCATAGACATTACTCATACACATGACTTGCAGCTTGGGAAGCGTGCATGATTTTACACATCATTACCATCTATCACTAAGACAAAAGACACTACACCATCTTATAGGTTTAAGGACGGTGAGAGTTTCAAGGTTGTTGTTGCTAGACAACCTACTGCTCCTACACTTGATACATGATTAGACCATCAACGGGAACAGATAATAAGTACCTTTCGATCTAATGTAATAATTATCCTTTATTATCTCCACGATAATCACAACCTTTGTTTATTTCATTCCCTAGTCCAATTGCCCAAATTTTAATCATTTCGCAACAATATACCACTATCTTACTAGGGATTAGGACAACTTTATTCTTGACCAATTAGGAGACTATTACCATTCTATGAGGTTCTCCCATGTATCCTACAAACCATTCAACAAATCTTATTTCAAGTCATTTTGCTATCACTATATGAAATTATTTTACATAATTTTATTTCAAGCTATTTTACTACCATCTTAGGGAAATTGTTTCACAGAATTCTAAAACAATTTGTTTTGTTACCACCCTATAAATTGATTTTCAGTCATTTTATCAACTATTTAATACCATCATGCGAAACGATTTTCATGTTACCCTGAAAAATTATTGAACCATTATCTTACAAAACAAAACGTTGAATACCATCTAAAACTTCGGAGAGATATTATACCACTTCAAAAAAACCAATCATCGCATCATTTGTCCTCGATTATACATAGCCTGATCACCTATGTATAATTTAGGAAGAATTATGTCATGAAAGAAACAAACATCATTTAAAATTTCCTAAGACAATCTTCACTCAAAAGCAAAGCTTTGTAATCAAATAAATTGTTCATAAACATCTATTTTGTTAACACTCTATAGATACTTACACCATTCATCACTCACTCAACCGATAAGTTGAAACTTTACCAGTGACCTTTTTAGGAAGGACTTTCTATACCATTTACGAGGAGGATTCCTCGATACAAGAAAACAATGAAAGGATTTTGGAACTACCCACACGGACTAGAAGTATGTGGTAAGATGTTTCAAAACTCAATAGAAGTCTTAAGATATCACGAGACATTCCGAACCACTATCTTTGGACTAGAAGCCAAAATATATCATTTCAAAAGTACTAGCTAGACCGAGTTACAAGATTTAGTACGAAGCGAATGCACATAAGCAACACTATAGGGAGAAACCAAGTCTTCTAACTGAGACTACAGAACAATCCATTATACATGGCCTTAACAATATGTGAACTTCCCTACAATAAGTTTCCCTTACAGGAAAATTTAGTTAAACTAAGGTTATCGAAATAAACTTTCTCTAAGGCATTGTGTTCTCTAGAAATTACAGTAACCTCACTTCTATATCAAGAGATGCAATAGGTTTGAACATATCGGACAATCAATGACTCTTCATCTACAAGTGAAATTAAAACAAACATTCTTCGACATAGTAGGAACTGATATCTATTTTCTTGCTATCATGATAACAATCTAAGTGATGAAATATTTTAGAAGCACTCAATATCGGGACAAATCTTGAAAATCAACCACTAAACCACATCACTTAAATATTTAAGGTTTTGTGACTTGACAACATAGAGTGTGGAAACATTTCGACAAGAGAAAATAAGAGAGACACCATCAAGCAACAAACATTTTAGTAATGGAGACTAAGCACCTTAGTCAAGGAAGACTCAAGTAATGACATTCGCTAGAACTGGAAACGCGAGGAATCACAACTGTTATCCATAATCTATTCTTTTCTATAAGGTCCTTTTCGACAGACTTAACATTTTAAAATTTGGCATGAGACACGTGGTATCAATTCCAGTTGTACCTATTATAAGCTATTCGATTCACCTTAGACTCCTGATAATCATTTCAATCTTCCTATGGAATCTATTAGGACATGAGTACCACCTATTATCCTCAGCTCATTGGTCAGAGCGAGAGAACAATTCAAACATTAAAAGATATACTCAAGGCATGTGTAATTTTCTAGAAATGATTAGGCAAATCATTCTTCATCGAACAAGTTGCTTTACAACAATAGCTAGCACATGAACATATTGACTACACCAATTGAGGCACTCTAAGGTTGAGGTGTCAATCACTTATTCACGGGTCAAAATCAAGAAAGTCTAACTCACTAGTCCATGACTTATTCATGAAACAACAAAGAAATCATACAAATCAAGAATCAGTTACAAGCAACTTTAAGCTACGTCGATATACGACGCCAAATATTGGAAATATGTTCCATAAGTCGCAAACCATTAAAATTTCAAGTTGGCAACAGATTTATGTTCAAAGTCCCGTCTTGGAAATGCGTGGTACGATTCAGAAAACATTGGACGACCCAATGCGACTCAAATATCCTCACCTTTTCACAAGTAACATCGTAGAACCTAACATGGACTGAATTCAGGGACTGAATTCCTTTTTGGATGGGCGAATGTGACAACTCGTAATTTCAGGTCATTTTACAAAATTTGAAAATTTCACTATTCATCTCGGGAATTTACTATTCACTAGTTACTATTCATCATTTTACTACTCATCGTTTTTGAAGTAGATTTGATATTTTGAAAAGGTATTTCAAAATTTTACTATTCACGAAACACTATTCATTCCCGGATAAAATCACTATTCATGAGTCACTATTCATCATTTTTCGTAAACTAGGTTTACGAGTATCAAATACGCGTAACCTGGAGGGTTAAGCTGCGTATTCATGGAATATCATCAAGGACATTTCATATAGACTAGATTTAGTCTACATATCATCAATAACATCATTTCATATCAGTTTATGCATCAGTTTGCATTTTTCAGTAACGTATATTTTCCTATTAAATAAACGCTATCGCATAATCATTTATTTTGAATAATTGATCCGACACTTCCAAAAATAATGTGACGTAACTCATATTGCCAATAAGCGTGCTCACCAACACCAACATGCCATATGTTTATTTCAAATAAACATCCTTATATGTCAAGTATAAAAGTTTTTAGCTTTTATTTATCACTTTACGTTATTTCGTTAACGTACGATTATTAAACGTTCAAACTAAACGTTAACCATTTATTTTAGTTTTCACGAGACTTTTCAGATTATTAAATTAACTATTAACTTCTATTTACAAACACAATAAATTTTCTTTAGTTTAAATAACGTGTAAACACTCTGATAACCCACAACTCAGTTTTATAATTGAGTACAATAATAATTTTTAATATTTTTATAAACTTTGTATTTTTACCTTACCCGATATTAAACTTCTCAACTTAAAGACCTAACATTTGTAATTATCGGGATCAAACTATACCCGCTATATCTCAAAACTTTATCTTTAAGATAAACAAATATTATCCTTATTTTATTTTTTTACACAAACCGCCTATATACTACTTCTATATCTAAAACCAACCAGATCTTATCTAAGATCCATCTCTCTCTCTCTCTTTTAACAGATATTCACTCCTCCTTCTCTCTAGCACCGCCACACCTCCATCACCACCATCTCCACCGCCTTTTCTCCATCACCACCTGATAACACCTATCATCAAGGAGAAGTTTAGGGGCGTTTGATTACGGGCTCTATAATTTTATCATGGTTTGTTTTGGTTCAAGTAATCACCATAGCCGCCACTCTCATCACCATCAAAACTATATCTCTTGTTTCTGGTAATACCAAACATACAATAATCAATCTTTCTCCATCTTTCTAATTAAATCCAATTATAAATGTTAATAATGTTTTCGTGGAATTAAACAAGATTAAAAAAGTTTTGAAACCTAATCGTGTGGTATAAATTGTTTAAAAGAGGTGTTTGTTTGATCGGATTGTTCACGGGTCAGGTATTAAACCCGTTTGGGTCTCGATTCAACAACAACCCGAGAGGGGTGTTTGTTGTTCTTGTTTTCAGGTCAAAGAAAAAGACACCCAAGAGGGTGTTTGCGTTTGCGTGTAACTGCAGCCTGACAAGGGGTGCTTTGTTTGGTTTATTCTTGGTCACAACCATAACTCAAAAGGTGTTTGTTTATTTTCCAAGGGGTGTTTCTTGTTGTTGTTGTTTTGGTCTAGTCGAGAAAGGAACCCACAAAGAGGTCCTGTTTGGTTTGGATAGTTCACAGCCACACATGGCTGTGTTTGGCTTTGTTTATTTCAACCTATAGCGCAGTCCCAAACAGGTCTGCGTTTGGTTTAGTCTTCGACCCACACCAGCTCAACTAGAGTGCGTTTGGCTTGTTTGTGTCTCGGGTTATTTATTAAGCTAGTAACTCATTTGGCCTTGTTTATTTGAGTTTAGTTATGTTAATGACTTATTGGTTTTGGCATCTGGTCTCGTTCACAGCCACCCAAGGGGTGTTCGTTTTTGGTCTCAGCTGCAAACTAAAAACGAAGGGGGTGTTTGGCTCACTTATTTTGTTCTTTTTCTATGTTGCTTATTTTATAAGCTCATTTAGCTTATTTTGGGTATTGGTGTTTTCGGTATAAAGTGAAACCACCAAGGGTACTTATTTTCAGTTTGTAAACTGTAAAACTAAGGGTGCGTATGTGAGATGTACAGGGGCTGCGCCTAATTTGTTTCACTCATGAGTCAAGTTTATATAACATTTATTGGGACAAACTTATAATTATTACTGGACTAATTATATTAACGGACAAATACAATGGATTATGACTTAGATCTATTGGACAAACTTATTTGACTTACTTTGGGACTTGACATTGGACAATAAATATACCTGACGGATCTTATTATCGGACGGAACTTGGACAAATATTGGGATCCTATATATTTATTAGACGTTAGAATATATATATATATATATATATATATATATATATATATATATATATATATATATACTAGTGGTCGTAGCCCGCCCAATGGGCGGGCATGTCTTATAATTATCGTTGACATAATTTGCTATAGCAAAATTATCTTTTTGAAAAAAATAAGTTAACGGAAAATAAGATATAAACGTACCAAATTTTTTATTGAATGCATTATAAACGAAAAGAAATAAACGGTTATCGAATTCGAATATGAGGAATGGTCATATGACCTTTTGAACTATTTCCGCCAAATGGTGTTTCATGACAAGACAGGCCTCAAAAGGAAATTGATTAATGATTTGTTGATCATTTAGCCCTATAGCTTTCCTTGTTTCCTCATCCACTTGCATGCTTGTCCATATTATATCTGCTTCCTTGGGGTCATTTGCTACAATATCAATATTAGTTTTTTGAGACATACAACAAATCTGAACCATTTTTACAGGTTTTTTTTTTACTAACGGGTCAAAGGACTAAAATAGAAGAAAGTTAGCTAAAAAGGGAACGATTCAGATGGGTCAAAAAGCTCAAAAGTTAACAAAAGAAAGTAATGTATGATTAGAGAAGATGGATGAGGAAATTATGATAATACGGTCTTAAGAAAATAACTATATAAAAATTAGATATATGTGGGAATTGTATTTAGAATAGGATTCCATAGCATTTATAGCATTTATAGATTATAATATGCAACATAATTATCAAAATAACTTGTTGCCTAAGTGGTAAACACACAAGTTATTTATCAAAACAACCAAGGTTCAATCCTTGCAAGGAACCTTTTTTATAAACAATTTTCAAAAATCTTTAAAAAAATTCCGAAAATTACAAAAAAATAAAATAAAATTCGGAAATTTTAAAAAATCTTTAAAAATATTCCGAAAATTACAAAAAAATAAAATAAAAGTGGGAATTGTATTTAGAATAGGATTCCATAGCATTTATAGCATTTATAGATTATAATATGCAACATAATTATCAAAATAACTTGTTGCCTAAGTGGTAAACACACAAGTTATTTATCAAAACAACCAAGGTTCAATCCTTGCAAGGAACCTTTTTTATAAACAATTTTCAAAAATCTTTAAAAAAATTCCGAAAATTACAAAAAAATAAAATAAAATTCGGAAATTTTAAAAAATCTTTAAAAATATTCCGAAAATTACAAAAAAATAAAATAAAAGTGGGAATTGTATTTAGAATAGGATTCCATAGCATTTATAGCATTTATAGATTATAATATGCAACATAATTATCAAAATAACTTGTTGCCTAAGTGGTAAACACACAAGTTATTTATCAAAACAACCAAGGTTCAATCCTTGCAAGGAACCTTTTTTATAAACAATTTTCAAAAATCTTTAAAAAAATTCCGAAAATTACAAAAAAATAAAATAAAATTCGGAAATTTTAAAAAATCTTTAAAAATATTCCGAAAATTACAAAAAAATAAAATAAAATTCGGAAAATTAAAAATTAATTGCTTAGTTGGACAAAAATGCTTAGGTGGCATTGAGGTGGCATTGAGGTGTCATTGAGGTGGCATTGAGGTGGCATTAATGTCAAATGCCTCCTGTTATATATAATATAGAGATATTGGATACATAAGACTTATATTAGATATGATATTCTAGACTTAACGAACTTAATACAAAGGTTATTGATATTTGACTTGGGATTATTAGACTACTTATTGGATTATTAAGTGATTTAGGCATTTGGACTGTTGGATTATATTGGACTAATTTACGGATTATTAATGAACTATAAACCATATCGGACTATAAATATTTGACATATATCGAGTTGATACTAATTGGACAATCGAACATATTTTGGATATATTGGATTATTAGACTCGTGACGGACTTAAGATATCGGGCGATTGCCCATTGGACTATTATCGGGCTAAAGCCCAATTGACTTACTTTCTTGACATATTTTCTTATCGTTATCTTCTCGCCTAGAATTCACTAGTCAGTACTTTTGTGACTCGTTTTCTTGAGACATCTTGTCTATTCTTTTATTTCATAATATATATGAGATATATATATTATGCTTTGCCATGAGTTGTACTTCGAGTCTATGATTTCATACCACCACACGAATGATGAAACTAAACATTTTACAAACATTGATACGAAACTTCTACGAAAACTAAAATGTATTACCTTTTGAAACTTATACGCATCAATTACTATTCGCGTATTATATTTTGAGACGAGTTTATATTCATTAGGTTACGCCGACTCCGTATCGTTGCGCGATACTTCTTTATACTGTTCTGCTATACTTCTTGACAATGTTGCATTACTTATGTCACTACACTCTAAGGTGAGTTTTCATAGCCCCGATTTATTCAAGTTTTTACTTTATTTCAAACCTACGGGGGAGAATACATTGCACATCATTTTTATTACGATACCAAGTATATCAAATTCATTACATTGCTTAAGTTACCTCATGCCAATTGAATGTCCCCATTACATAACATGAACCGTTAATTCCGAAAGAAACGAGGGTGAGTGAATAGATCTATTGAGGGTGACTCCTCCATCCGGGTTGGTGGATTCCAACTGGTTAAACGGATGCATTTCATTTAATAACATTATTGAGTTGTTTGGCAAACACTCTGTTGGGGCGAACATCATGATCAATCTAGTTTCGGTGTCATGGACTTATAGCAATTGTAACATTTTTATGTGACATATTTGTCATACATGGCCTATACTTGTGGTAGTCGTATAAAACGTTTTTACATGAACTCTATGAACTCACTCAACCTTTGTGGTGACACTTTTAGCAATTTATTTTCAGGTAACTAAGGCATTCACTTCATGGCATGCATGTGGACATATCATAGAGTCGCGATGACGACGCGTCACACATGGATTTATACATTTTTCAAACATCGTTTGACTTGTACTAAACTATTTTTCCGCATATGTCTAATTTCATTTGGGACCTATCTTTGTAACTCTGAATGTTTTTAATATATCAAACGATGTTCTTTTCAAACGACATTTTAGGTCGTTCAATATAACTGTGATTGTGGTGCTATGACAGTCATCCCCCAGGAATTCCATTCCGCTGCAAAACAGGTAATTTGGGGGTGTGACAGGGTTCACTTCCATGTCCCTAGCCATCTCTTTTTCATGGAAAGTTGCTTTACTAGCAAAGGCTTCATCTAAGTAGAAAGGTCGTTGGGGGCCTATGAAGTTCTTATCTATCCAAGGTCCATATCTTGAAGGCGTCCTATCCAACCTAATCTCATGTGGGATTTCCTCTTCTTTGTAGTACGTATGCCTTTTGACATCGTAAATTAACCTAGCACTCCCCTCTCCTACCACTATCTTGGACATCTTACAATCGATGATGGCACTAGCGGTAGCTAAGAATCCTCTTCCTACTAGTAATGGGCATGTCGGGTCCTTATTCATGTCTAGCACATGAAAGTCGGCCAAAAGAGTCAACTCTCCTACGTGTACTACCATATCTTTTATTATTCCTACCGGATGTGCAACACTACCATCTGCTAGACCTAAGATGGTTTCCGTTGGTTCTATCTTACCTAAGTTAAGGCTTCTATGGAGGGACAACGGAACAAGGTTGATGCATGATCCTAAATCGGCTAGAGCATCGAGAGGTTTGGAAGTTCCAAGCCTACACGGAAGAGTAAATAGCCCGGGATCGTCTAACTTCTTAGGTAAATTATTTTGCACAAAAGCGGACCCATATTTTCCAAGTTTAAGTTCTAACTCATATTTTTCTTTTAAAGCATTATAATAAGGTGCATGAGCTAAGACTTCAAGAACCGGTTTTTCTTGATGGAGTTCCATGTACTCCTCCTCTAGACTAGTTTTGGGTTCTTGGTTGACGGGTTTCTCAATAGTAGGTTCTACCAATGGTGCAGGGCCTTGGTAGCTCATTTTGGATGGCTTGGAACCCTTTTTGATAGCATTTACCGAGTGAACCATTGGGTGTGAGGGGCATGGATGCGCACTCTCCCATGGTGAACAAGAACATGAAGTCAATGAAATCGAATTTACTTTTGGGTTCTTGATAGTATCACTTGGGAGTGCTCCAATTTCCCGTTCATTAAAGGCTTTTAAGAGAGCATCAAGCTTGTTTGTCATCTCACCTTGCCTTCGCTTAAAATCGGCTTCAAGCTTAGTCAATCGAGTCTCTTGAGATGACATGAATCTAGATGCAATTGCCTCAAGATTAGCGGGGTTTCCAGTGTTTAGAGAATTGAACCTATTAGGTGGACTAGATGAGCTTTGGGGTGTGCTTGAGTTTTGGTTCCACTTAAGGTTAGGGTGATTTCTCCATGAGGGGTTGTAAGAGTTCCCTAAGTTGTTTTGTTCGGGCTTGAAAGTGTACCACTTCTCTCCCGCTCCGTCGGTACGCACGGAGGCGTAATCTGCAAAAGCTTGTTCGGGGAGTCTTGTGCAATCACGAGTGTCATGAGGACCACTACGTAACTCACAAGGAAGAGTGATTTTATTCACTTGATGTGAAGACTTAGGATTTTCGTAAGAACTCATTAGGAATTTAACTTGATCTTCAAGTTCGATCATCCTATGGTCGGAAGATTGTGAGTCAATGGGAGGCAAGGAGATTGCCTTAACGGTTTTGGGTAACTTACGGGGGTCATTCCAACTATCGTTGTCATAGAGAGCAAGGTCCTCTATTATACCCCATGATTCTTCCGCGGTGAGATCACTAAGTTTTCCACCGGCCGCTTGGTCAATGGATCGCTTGGTGGGGAAGTTGACATGATCATAAAAGATTTGGACTTGAAGCCAAAGATCAATGCCGTGATGAGGGACTTTATGAAGTAAGTCCTTGAATCGAATCCATACTTTGTAGAGAGATTCACCTTGACGTTGTTGGAACATCAAGATGTGATTCCTAAGTTTAGTGGTTCTCCCCGGTGGGAAAAATTGAGCAAGGAAACGAGAGGTGAGATCATCCCAACTTGAGATGGAGTCGGCGGGAAGTCGCTCAAGCCAATTACTAGCTTGGTCCCGTAGAGAGAATTGGAAGAGACGCAGGCACATGGTCTCCCGAGTAATAGCATCAAGGTCGATGGAATCGACAGTTTTAAGGAAATCCCTTAGATGCTGATTTGGATCTTCGGAACGAAGTCCATGGAATGCACATCCGTTTTGCACCAACCGGATGGTGTCGGATCGCAGGGCCGTAGTTTGGGTTTGGTCAGGAAGCTCAATGGTGTTCCTATAGCCTAGGTGGCTTGGTCTCGAGTATTCACCAAGAGTACGGGCTCTTGGCGGGTCATTTGGTGGTGGGTTGATGAATGGTGGTTGGTTATCACCTTCCATGACGAAAAGTGATGGGATTACGAACAAAGGTCACGAAGAAGGGGGATAGACAACGAGAAAGCTAAAAAATGAGAAAATTTTACTTTATAGGAATCAAGCAAAGAAACCTAAACGAGGTGGACTACTAACTAGCTATTCTATTCCCCGGCAGCGGCGCCAAAAACTTGATAACGCTACACGCGTCGTTCGGGGTCAAAGGAACTTCCTTTTCTTCGAGCAAGTTTTATAACACCCTAGGCAGTGAACCTAATCGTTGTAGTGTAGTATTAGGGTAAGCCACGGGTATTGATATCGTTCTCTAGGGGAATAGGAATGCTAGTGAGGAGTTACTACGCTAAGGTTGGGGTTGAGGAAGATTATTTTTTTTATCTTTTTTATGTTTTTTTTAGGAAATGGAAAAGGACGAATCTCGAGGTTTGGATTTGGGGGTTGGTATTGCTACCGATTACTCTACTTATCTAATTATCTAACCTAAGGTGTATGTAGTCTATGTCTAATTATTGTGTGCTCGTATGATAGTTTAAAGATGTGTTTACTTAGGTTCTACTACTCCTTAATTATCTCCTATTGGTGGTTGAATTGTCACGTCCTTATTCTTAATTGTGTTGTGTGTCTAAAGTTGTAGAGTATGCGTTTATCCCTAACTATTTGAAGTTACCAAAGGGTCTCGTCTACAAAATACCACTAGGGATCATAAACTCTAACTCTAAGGCCTCTTTGGATAGTTTAGCTTACAACCGCTCAAGGTGATATAACCTAAGGTTCACAAAGATTAATCAAGTATTAAGTACACAACGAATGACCTATCGCATTATTAGATCATTAACAACTAAGATAAGAGACAACCAATCAATATTCAATAATTAAGTTTCATATTCCCTAAGCAAACACACAAGTAAATTAGCCGGACATGGAGAACAAGCAAGCATACACACAAATAATCAAAGACATAATTGTATTAATGAAGTAAAACACTTATCTTGATGTAAGATAGGGTTTGGAACCCTAAAATAATGTACAAGACAGCCTTGGTTCGGTTTAGGTTTTTACTCCAAAAGACTACACATAAATACTGAAAAATTCGGATTCTATATATAAGATTACACATGCGACGGTGTCACCTTATGTTTTGTGACGCCGTCGGATCGCCGTCATTAGGGTTTTGTCTTGGCCACGTTAGACTTGCGACGGCGTCACCTTGAGCTTGTGACGCCGTCCTCTTCAGCTTCTGACGCCGTCTGGATCGAATCTAGGCCGTCTGAGTTCTGACGGCCTACTCTTTTATAACTTGACGTCGTCACTTGAAAATAAGAGTTTTGGCTTCTGTCCCGTCACAAAATCTTCCGACGGCGTCGCAGTTAAGCTGTGACGCCGTCACCTTATGTTTTTAGCAGCTTGAGCGTCTCGATTCTTGACTTTGGCCATTTTCTTCGTATATTCGCGCCTTTTCGTCCAAATAAGTGCCATTACAGCAATTTGCCTTCAAGAGACCTAAAAAGTAAAAAGGAACAATATTAAGTAATAACGGATATAAAAGTGATCAAATAAGGGCTTAAATGACCCCTCAAAAAGATACATTTTAAAACCTTATCATTGATCAAAATGTAAAGTATGCTTACAACAAAGATGAATGTTAGAAGCATTATGATCATGTGATGATGAGGGTGATTAATGTATGTTACTGCATGGTTATCTATAGATCTAAATGATGCAAGAATGATAGAGAGAATGTGTGTTGGAAGGGATGAAGAAATGAGAAAACAATGGGTTGTTATTTATAGCCAAAGTGGTAATCAAAAAAAAATCTTTGTCAAATCTTTCCAAGATCTTTTATTAGATTTGGTATCTTAGAGTATCTTCCAAAATCGTATCTTTCCAAAATATTTTCTATGATTATATTAGATTTTTTATCTTAGTATTGTAAATGCAATTTCATTTTGATTAAAATGTTTATCAAAGTAAACTTGTAAAATGTATTATGTAACTAGTTAGTAAAATGTCTAGTTACCTTTTGTAAAATAAAATATCTAGTTGAGTGCTTGTCAAAATAAAATGTATTTTGTCAAGTGTGAGTAAACTTTAGTACTTGTATGAATATTATAGTTAGTTTACTTGTACTAATAAAATTATATATTTGTTAGACATTTTAAAAAAGATGTATTTTTATAAAATACTTGTGAATGCAAAATGTAAAATGAGGTTCGAAATAAAATGGTTAACCTATTCAAATACTTAGTAACTCTAAATGTATTTTAAGCATTCTAAATGTTTTGTTAAGGGGTTTGATCATAATGCCACATAACAAACATGTACGAGCCTGTGTTGTAACATACAAGGACTTGAGACATTGAGAGGTGTTGAATGTATGTTGAGCCAAAATTTGATTACAAGTAACTTGTACATTTTATGTTATGTATTACAAGTTACATGTTTTTCATCAATCAAAACAAACGAGACTGTATAGATTAAATATCGTAATATTTGCACTAACAATCTCCCCCTTTTTGATGATGACAAAGATATGTAAACGTAATTGATAGTCAAATGTAAAAAGTTACATGTATCCGTACTACCTTTACATTACCTTCTCTGTTTACACTCTTCTCCCCTTTTTTCGAAACAAAAACGGTGTGTCCTTGGAGTTTAACTTTATTTCTCCCCAAAAAGGCGATCTTGCATCATCCCTAGTGAAGTTAAATTGTCTACTCCAATCCGTCCCTTGTTTGGTAGCGGATCCATGGATCAAATTAAGAGGCTTAACCTACATCAAGGTTAGTTTTATGAAACAAAAATTATGAGAAATATATGATAAAGAAAATGCATAGCAATGTTAGACTATTTTCTCCACTTTTTATCGAAGCACAAAGGCTTGTTGAAAAGTGAGAATAATGATGAATGCGTGCATGCTCCTCCTTGACGGTTTCTCCTCCTTGTATGAGGCGTCAGGGTGTGATTAAAAACCTACAAAACAAATATTAGTGCAAAACTATATTCGTCATTGGACGAGTAAGTCACCTATACTTGAATATTTCGGATGAAAAATACTTAAGTTGTCAATCCTACCTTGTTGAGATTATAGAGCTTAGATTTCACTCAAGGATAGCAAGACTTTATATTACATCTTTAACATATGTGTGAGTTATGAGTCGATGTAAATCCTTATCGTCTTGGAGGATGATACATTATTTTCATGTTAACCAAGTAAGGCAAAACATGTAGATACAAAACAATATCTATAGTCATATGTTAGACTTGTGTACGATATCTTTGCAAATAATGAGTCCGGATTTGTTAGTTTTGGTGGCAAGTCATCTAAGTCATCCACAAACGGAAGAGGAGATGTTGGTGGTGTTGTACAAAGTTTGATAGGTACAAGTTTTGGAGACTTTGGTAGTGAAGGTGTTTTAGATGGTTGTGAAGTAGTCATAATGGTGGGTGATTTTGGTGGTGGAGTTGGAGTACTTAAGTTTAGAAAGTTCTCATCTCGAATGGGTGATGAGATGTTGAGAGGTGACGAGTCTGAGGATGAAGAGTTCAAGTTGACGAATCAACAAGATCAAACGCTAATCCTAGTGGTTTTCTTAAGTGGCTTGTTTGAAGGTGATAAGGTTGAGGATTTAGGCATTTTGACTTTGCTTTAAGAAATGCTAAGCTTAAGGAGAAGTAATAGTTAAGGTGTGAAAATGACCATCTTGAATGTGTCAATTTATGGAACTAAGGATTCATGGAGAAATGTGTTTGATTTGATGTTAATCCATACAAAGATGGTAGTTTCTAATGAGATGGAAGTGTTTAAGAGCATGTCAAACATCCTAAGTCAATCCATTAAGGATGTGTTGAGTGAGATATGAAAGATAAGCAGTAAATGAACTTCAATCAATGCAAAATCTTAGAAGTCAGACACCCACGGATTGCACGGAACCAAATTAAGGGTTCTTTCTTTTATAGAAAAGGGTTCCTTGGGTGGATTTTGAGAAAGTTTGAATTTTGGTGAGAAAAGGATATCCTATTGGTCAAAGTAAGCTAAACTAGTCCTAATATGAATAATGATCAGTAAAAAGTATCCTAGTAACAAAATTTAGTGAACTTGCGTGCGGGATTAAGCAAAATTTAAAAACTTACCTGCAGATTGCCACAAAACCAAAAAATTACAAAGGCGGAACCCGGATTTTGGTTCCGTCGGGTACGGGAATTAGTTTTTAGCGGGACCAAAAATTTACACGGACGGAACCAAAAATTTTGGTCCGTTGGTTCCGTGGGAGCCTGTTTTGTTTACAGAGGCGTTTTTTAACCCTCGTAAACTTTTTCGAATCCTGTAAACTTTCCTAAAACATATGGAGAATATCATTTCTGGTTAGGAACAAGCAATAACACATATATAAACACATGGGAGCATGCATTTCAAGTAGGGGCTAACGATTTTCACCAAATAGTGAAAACAGTAAAAATTTGATAACATCAAAATGTTATCCCCCTGCACGGCAAAGTTATGATTGTTTAAAGTTTAGTTATCATTCTAGAAAATGAAAATATATAAAATACATCATACATCATTATTTTTGTCCTTGTACCAAACACTCCTTAAAACCTTCATTACTTGTCTAACTTAGGCCTTGTTTGTTTTTTAAAAATAAGAGCTTCTTACCACTTTTCACTTATTTCCTCTGCGGGCGCGCAGAGGAACATGTTTGTTTTTTTTCAGACAAAAGAGCTTCTTTCCTCTTCTTTTCTCTTCTAAAATTCAGACATAAACTTCCTCTTCTTACCTCTTCATTTGACAAACCCTACTCCCATCACCAACCCATCCCAACCGCCACCAGGCACCATCCCATCCACCACCACCCCATCCGCCGACCACCATCATCTCATTCACCGACCACCATCATCCCAGCCGCCACCGCCACCATCTCAGCCGCCGCCATCTTCTCAGCTGCCATAAAAGGTATGGTTTTCTTTCATTCTTTTGTTGAGTACCCATTAAAATGAGATATTTGAGTACCCATTTCATCATTAAAGTTGTGGGTATGTTAGAAATTAGATCTTTGTACCTTTTTAATGTCATTTAATAAGAAATTGTTACAAGTATATGTCGTTTGAATGATATGTTTTACCATCTCAGCCGCCGGACACCACCTCAGTCACCGGACACCACCTCAGCCTCCATACTAGCCGCCGCAAAAGGTAAGGGTGTTTTGATGTTTGTGTTGTGTTGTTGTGATGTTTTGGTCTTGTGGGTATGCTTAAAAAATGGTTATTGGTTATTGGTGATATGCTTTGCTCCATGAACAATGATCATTCATCTTTTGGAATTTTGTGTGTAAGTAGGTTACTAGTTAGGCAATTTTGTGTGATTTATATGCATTGTTCAATGATTGTTACGTTGTTTGTGGTTGGAAATACGATATTGTATGTGAGATGTAAGGTGGCTCGTGGTTAAGTCGTTGTGAAGAGAAAAACATTTACATGTTAGCAGAATTGGGTATGAGCATTTTCACGTATTGGGTATGAGAAATTACATGCTTCTGTCCCTAAACAGTTAGCGAGAATTGAGAATTAACATAGCCGAATGAGGGCAGCCCTTGATGTAGTGGTCACACACCTTAATTTGAACCTACACTCAACACTTGATCTTATGATGTATGTAAAGTTTATTAGCAAAAGTTTATATTACAGTTTCTTTAACCCGTCATCATCTTGATCTTGGTTTAGACCCTCACCCAACACTTGATCTTGTAATTAT
The DNA here is from genome assembly GCA_019973895.1 of Chrysanthemum seticuspe. Classification (NCBI taxonomy): domain Eukaryota; kingdom Viridiplantae; phylum Streptophyta; class Magnoliopsida; order Asterales; family Asteraceae; genus Chrysanthemum; species Chrysanthemum seticuspe. The sequence continues at coordinate 204,293,502 of BPTQ01000005.1, forward strand.
TTTGACAATAGTGAAACCTGTATTCCTGTAAATTGCCAACTAGTGTTTAGGTGACACTCAATATCAGTTAGCGCAATCCAAAAATGTTGCTTGAAAACTATTTTCTAAAATATTATAAATTACATGTTTTCTATGAGTTAGCGCAAATTTGTATGACTGGTTTTTAGTGTTTGCCATGGGGACATATATCAGTTAGCCTGTTAAAAATATGTGCTGTAAGAAAAATCAAAGTTTGTTTCAGTTTGAACTAATATAGAATTGTAAAAAAAAAGTGAACTAAGCTGTATATGATGGATAATATTTGAACTAATGTATGCTTCATTTTGTACAGACAAATATACAATTGCATAAAAAATGAAAGAATGTTATTTGAACTATGTGTACTCGTATCCCCATAACAGATTCTAATTTCTAAATGGATATATGTTGTTAGGAGATATATAGTATTATCTATTTATCTTAATAAGTATTGATGATGTGATGTAGATTCGTTAGTCCCTTTTAATTCAACACCGCTCTAGACTGAATACCTTCGTTAGTCACTGCTGGTTCGAGACCAACAATACCAGTAGCACTAGTCGTACCAGTATTAGGCATTCATTCATCATGTTTCTGTCCGGGACTTGTTGGTTCAGCTTGAACATGTATTTGCACTTACCAAATATTGTATTGTTTCTAGTATATTGTTTCGTAATAGTCGTACTTACCTAATAGTTGCACCGATGCATGTGTCTAATAGTATACATCAGTTGCACTAACTGTTGTATACTAGAAACATGATGAATGAATGTCTAATAGTATACATTAGTTAACTAGCATGTGTCTAATAGTATACATGATGAATGAATGCCTAATAGTATACATCAGTTAACATGATGAATGAATGCCTAATAGTTGCACTAACTGATGTATACTAGAAACATGATGAATGAATGAATGAATGCCTAATAGAAACATGATGTATACTAGAAACATGATGAATGAATGCCTAATAGTATACATCAGTTGCACTAACTGATGTATTGTTTCTAGTATACATCAGTTAACTAGCTTACTTAAAAATCAAAGTATATGAAGTAAATAATGATCTCCTTATGTGTATTTGTTATAGCTACAATGGAAGGTCCCAAGCCACGCAAAAATTGGTCCAATGAAATGATCAAAGTCTTACTAGACACATGCATCGAAGAGATGAAAACGACCGGTAGAAATGGTGTTAGCTTGTATAGGTCGTCTTGGGTTAGGTTAGGCCAGGTGCTGAAAGACAAGTTCGGCATGGAATTCACACAAAAAGAAATGAAAAACGGATTTGATAATTTAAAAGCGAAATATATTGGTTGGCTTTACTTGAAGAACAAAACAGGGAACATCTATAACCCGCAAACAAAGATGTTTACCCTAACACCCGAAGAATGGGAAGACTTCAAAAAGGTGTGTGGTACTAAGATAATTAACACTTATATAATTTTTTTCTACGAAAATAACTTATCTAGAAATTATTTGGAATTGGGTACAGATTCATAAAAGGGCGGGATCTTTGCAATCGAATCCATTACCATACCATGAACTATGTGAAATTGTGTTTCAAAGTATTAGCCCCAATGGTGATGGTCAATGGACCAATTCAGAAGGGTCCGGGGTATCAGCGTCTGCGACATCGACATCTGGGGCATCTGCTATAAAGGAACGTGTTGGGGCAATTGATATCAACGATGACCCTTTGGTTGACGTGAATATTGATGATGAAGATGACGGGAACTCCCCGTACACAAAGGCTACATGATGAAGCTAGGCCTAAGAAAAAGGAAAAGACTTCTCGTGTTACTTTCGATGACCTGGCGGTGGATATGCAGTGTGCCCTGAGACATATTGTCAAAACAAAGGATGGGCCAACAACAAGTGAATGTTCCGAAAAGTTAAAGCTAGTTGGATTACCACGATTGGATCCTTTATTTTTAGCTGCATTCAATATTTTTGGTCAATCAAGAGACATGCGAGAGGCATGGATGGCTTTGCCATCAGACCCAGACATCTTAAAGGGATGGATTGAGATGACGGGTAAAACATTCGGAATTTTCAAGTAGGGAGATCGTAAAGGGGTCGTAATGTGGTTTAGGTGTTTCGTATTTCATACCTTATGTGTTTTTGAACCTTTATGTGGTTTATGTATTCAGTATTTTGAACCTTTATGTGGTTTATGTATTTGGTATTTTGAACCTTTATGTGGTTTATGTATTTGGTATTTTGAACCTTTTATGTGTTTGGTAGTTTAAAACATTATTAAGTTTTGTATGTATTTTTGAACCTTTTGAATCATGAGTTTATTCGGTATTTTGAACCATGAGTTTATTTTTGTTTTCTTTTATATTTGAACAGGTTTATCATGGATTATAATGAAAAACTTGTGCTTATTATTGTTATGTATACATATCTTCGCTACTTTTGGTCAAGAAAAGGAAAAAGAAAAAGAGATACTACTTCAGCAATGTCCGGTCATCAATTTACATTAGAGTTATTGCAAGGAAATGATAGGCAGTGTATTGAGTTGCTACGCATGTCACGTGATTCCTTTGTTCGTCTTTGCACCCATTTTAGAGTAAAAGAGTGGTTAAAAGATAGCAAGCATGTATCGGTTGAAGAAAAAATGGCTATGTTCTTGATGATGTTAGGTCACAATCAACGGTATGTGGTCATAAAAAACCGATTTCAACACTCAACACAAACGATTCACAAGTTTTTTCATGAAGTATTGGATAAAATGGTGGAGTTTGCTAAGGAGATTATAATACCACCAAATTTTAATCCTAATCCAAACATTCCGGGCCATAATAGGAGATTGCGACAAATATTTATGGTAATTAGTAACTATATTAGTGATGTGATATTTTGTTTCACATTAAATTTCGACTACTAATTTCGTTTATGTAGGGAGTTGTCGGTGCACTTGATGGAACTTTGATACATGCTTCTGTCCCTAAACACAAGCAACATTTATATAGAGGGAGAGGAAAAGGAGATTGCTATCAAAATGTTTTGGCAATATGCGACTTTAACATGATGTTTACTTTTCTTGTTGCTGGATGGGAAGGGGTAGCTCATGATTCCAGAATTTTACCAGAAGCAATAAGAAATCCTAATGCACCGTTTCCATTACCCCCTCCAGGTACATACATACATACATAAAATACATACATGCATAGTTTGGATTTATTTTGAACTATTACTTAAAATTTTAATTATTATATAACATTTACAGACAAATATTATCTTTGTGATGCGGCTTATGCACACACACGAGGGTTTATGGCACCATATCGCAATGTGAGATATTGGTTAGGAGATTTTCGGCGAAGGCGTGCATTGAATAGTAAAGAAAAGTTCAACCACTCGCATGCGAAACTTCGAAACGTGATTGAACGTGCTTATGGTGTCTTGAAAGCACGTTTTCCGATATTAAAGAAGATGGCACCCTTTTCACTCACGACACAACGAAATATTACGATTGCATGTTTTGCACTTCATAATTTTATACGCAAAGAGGGTTTAGATGATGAACTCTTTTCAAGATATGAGCAATCGAATGTGCAACTTGAGAATGACAACGTATTAGTTGAAGCTGATGATGGTGTTGATGAAGAAAATCAAGTTGTTCAACCACAAGGGAATGCATCAGATCGACAATATATGACTAATTTAAGAGATCAAATCGCGCAACAATTAATGCAAGTGATTGAACGGGTTGGGTCTTAATATGATACATGTTTGTAGTATTTTGATAATTTATGTGCTTTGCAAATTTTATGTTTTGAACCCTTATGTATTGGTATATTTTGAACCATATGTATTGTCTTTAATATTTCGTATTTTATGCGATATTGGTATATTTTAAACCATTATGTATTGTCTTTAATACTTCGTGTTTTAATTGATTGCTTATTTTTGCACTAAATAACACAAAAAACTAGTGAAAAAGAAAAAGGGGGAAAAAAAAGTTACTTCAATAGCACAAAAAATAATAGTGAAAAAGAAAAAAAGAAGAAAAAAAGAAGAAAAAAGAAAGAAGCACTTCAATAGCAAAAAAAACAAACGGTCTTCTTCTTGCAGATGAAGAGCTTAAATGTACCTCTTCTTTTGCAGACATGGTTTGCAGATGAAGAGGTAAAAGCTCTGAAAAACAAACGACACCTTAGTGCACAAAATCTAGCAAATGTGCTATTGTGCATAAACAAGAAATCGACAAACAAGCGAATAAATAACATGACAATATTGATACTTATGTTATACAAGCAAACAATTTGAAAATAAATAAGCAACATATATGCAAATAACATAAACAAGTAGTCATTTAGCGTAACATAAAAAGAAAAACACTTTTCGTCATTTTGCGTTTAAATATGACGATGTATACCAAGCTTTATTAGTTTCCTTTAAACATATTACCAAATTATTTAGTTTCAAAACAAATTATATCAATGTTCTAAGAATACCAACTTAAACTGCTTGACTCAAAAATTTGAGTTTTTATGTTAAAGCGAAACTTAATATTTTGTACATACTCTAGTATTTGGTCTATTTTACTTATTTAAATTTAAAATCAGGCCATTAGAGTATTTTTTTAATGAAAGTAGACTCAATTCCCTTTAAAATGATAGGTGGCGCGACTCGTACGGACTTACGCTTAATTAGTTATGATTTTTTGAAGTTGGACAAGATTTGTATACTGTGCAGTCCAAGGAACCAAAATTTTACAAGGGCGGACCCCTTTTTTTGGTTCCGCCCAATCTATGGTCCACTGTGAAAAATGTCACATAATGGAAAAAGAATGTACTTTCGCATAGCGAAAATGTGTAGGACTTACTAGATTTAATAGTGAATATATAATACACATATTTAACAACATTTCTACCTATGTAACTTATCTAAACATTTATGGAGGTGATTTTTTAACTAAATTTATAGTTATCCCAAACACTCCTTTTAAAATCATATTTCTTCGTAAATTTTCTATAAGCACAAAATACAACACTTACAAGTTCTTTCAAGAAACTTTTATTTTATTTTTTAAGAAAACCTTCAAGCTCGTATACAAAGTTACATTTAACAACAAAATTTCTAAGTATAATTAGCAGAACATTTTTCATATTATATTTCGCTTCAATGGTAATTTGATACATGTATCGTACTGCATTTAAAAAACTATTTGTTTTGAAAATAAGAGCCAGGAGGCTCTGATACCAATTATGAAAACGTAGAGGGGGGGTTGAATACGTTATCGTTTAAAAAATGTTAAATCTTTTGTATCAAATCACTTATGAAGCTTGTTATAATATGAAAGTACCAATTTTTTTTACTAATATAAAGCATAGTAAACAAGCATCAACATCAAGCCACATCACAAACAAGTATAAAGGCAGAGTGATAAAGAAAGGAAAGTGCAAACCAGACACGAGGATTTATAGTGGTTCGGTCACGGATCTCCTCTCCGCCCTACTCCACTCCCCGAGTACCCAACTCGAGAGTTACTTCACTAAATCAACATGCTCCCTTCTCGGCGGAAAAAACCTTACAAACGTCGCTTACACTTTTTCCAGTACAAAGCTAAATACCGGGTTCTAGTTCAAGGTAGAACCAACCTAACGTCGCCTATACAATATTTCTGACAATAAGCTAGATATTGAGTTCTTTCCCGGGTAGAACCAATCCCGTTATGTTTTAAGGCCCAACATAACAAACCTTGTGTTTTATGGCACAAACACATAAACCATCTAATCTAGTTTGGTGAAAGTGTTGTGATGATGCAATAATATTTACAATGATGATCCATGACATAAATGTCTAATGGATATGAATGACTACTTCTAAATGAGCTTCCATTGATAAGAAGCCTTCAATTGATGAAGATCACAAGTTCGCTAAACTTGTTTTGATAGATCTTCATATATGTATGCTTGTGGTGAATGAGGATGGCTAGATCTCCAAGCTTTCCTTGGTGATCAAAATGTAAAGTATGCTTACAACAAAAATGAATGTTAATGTATATTACTACATGGTTATCTATATATCTAAATGATGCAAGAATGATAGAGAGAATGTGTGTTGGAAGGAATGAAGAAATGAGAAAACAATGGGTTGATATTTTTAACCAAAGTGGTAATAAAAAAAATCTTTATCAAATCTTTCCAAGATCTTTTATTAGATTTGTTATATTAGAGTATCTTTCAAAATCTTGCAAATCTAGTTCATATCTTTCTAAAAATTTTCCTATAATTCTATTAGATTTGATATGTTAGATATTGTAAATGTAATTTCATTTTGATTAAAATGTTTATCAAAGTAAACTTGTAAAATGTATTATGTAACTAGTTTGTAAAATGTCTAGTTACCTTTTGTAAAATAAAATATCTAGTTGAGTGCTTGTCAAAATAAAATGTATTTTGTCAAGTGTAAGTAAACTTTAGTACTTGTATGAATATTATAGTTAGTTTACTTGAACAAATAAAAGTATATATTTGTTAGACATTATACAAAAGATGTATTTTTATAAAATACTTGTGAATGCAAAATGTAAAATGAGGTTAGAAATAGAATGGTTAACCTATTCAAATACTTAGTGACTCTAAATGTATTTTAAACATTCTAAATGATTTGTTAAGGGGTTTGATCATAATGCTACATAACAAACATGTACGAACCTGTATTGTAACATACGAGGACTTGAGACATCGAGAGGTGTTGAATATATGTTGAGACAAAATGTGATTACAAGTAACTTGTACATTTTACGTTATGTATTACAAGTTACATGTTTGTCATCAATCAAAACAAACGAGACTGTATAGATTAAATATCATAATATTTGCACTAACACCCCTTAACCCGACAAACCTAGGATTAACCTATGCTATTAGAAACTTAAAACTTTGATACAGTGACAAAGTTATTATAGATTTAAGATTTTAAAATAAATCACAAATACTTCATACCATTTTACGAAAAACTAAAAAGAGCAGGATATATACTTACGGAGAATCTTCTATCACAATAAAGCAACTTACATCCACGCCCATCCTATTTGCAGCTTCCGATAATGAATAATCTGATGTGCAAGTGATTTTTCAAGTATCACATAATTTATTTAACTATTTTTTGAATCATGTAAAGGCGCAAACATAACAATGTAAAAGGAATTTTTGTATCACGAAGCTTATAGGTCTGAAGATGGCTTCCCTAATTTGACATCATCACTTCCAAGAACAACTGGAAAGTAATCTTTCCATCCTGTTCCAACAAAATGTAACTGCATTTAGCATGGTTGTCAGGATCCCGATCCTGATCTTAGGATCTTACGATTTTACGATACTGCAAAGCAAAAACGATCCGGATCCTACATAGGATCTTTGCAAGCTTAAGATCTTATAGGATCCCGATCTTTATCATACGATCTTACGATCTAATCCTATCCGATCTTAATTTTCTCGAATTACAAACTAAAAAACTACAAATTTATGGGTTGTTTGTTTGTAGAATTCAAAAAACAGCATGTTAATCTTTTTAAATATTTTATAATCATAATTTAGGACAACATTTATATGAAACATTCGTAGTATTTTATGGTTATAATGTATTAGAATTTGTAGATTTGTATAAAATTACATAAACTATTAAGAAATAACATTAGAGTAGGATCTTAAGATCCCGATCCGATCTTACGATCACGATCTTGCAAAGATTAAAACAATCCTGGGTAGGATCCCAATCTTGACAACCTTGGCATTTAGCATGTTCAGTAAGTACGCTTATATGTACTAATCACATTATCTCTTCCTCCTGCAACAATCACTGCAAGCTCTTAAATTAAACATGTAAATGTTGTTGATGAGATCCCATAATATACATTGAAGGGGGAATTATCGGTGGACATAAATGAAATTTTATAACTATAAGCAAATATTAATGTGATAGATTATGACCTCAACAAATGGCCCCCATTGTTCAACATATAAATCATGACCAGATCATCCTAGGTTGAAACTCAAGTGTACGACCTATTCAACCCATGATGAGAAAAGGGTAATAATTACCCAAGCCACAAAAATTAATGTATGCACTGAATGTAACTTCATTTCGGCGCCAATATCACAAGTAATAAAAGACATGTGACAATGGGAACCTGCATAGAGACCAACGCATAGTTTATTCCCAACATAGTGTGAAAATGACTGATTTATATTTTTAGAGATGAGGTGATGAGAAAAACCAAAACGTCAAAAACTACTTTTTTACTCAGTATATATAAGTGTGAAGCAATCACACATTTAAGCAAAAATAAACTTTATAGCATTATATAAGAGTTTGATTTTGCAAATTTTTAATGTATATTGTGATCACAGTGGTACTAAAATAAAGAGAAACCAAACATGAGGCGGTTGAAGAAAAATCACACAAAATTACTTTACAATCAAGCACAACAAAATCCAAATCGATATAAATAAAATCACAAAATCAAACATTACATACGTTTATTTATCTAGGTTGAAGCTTGTGTTTGTTCAGCTTTAGTTCGTTCAGTTTGAGTTCGTTCAGCTTGTGTTCGTTCAGCTTGTGCAATCAGAGAGACTAACCTGAGCACATTGTTCTTATAGGGGCTTTTTGAGGTCACTTATTTTAATTGATTTTGAACCTTATTTAATTTCATAGAGTAATCCCAAACACTCCAATTCAATCTTCAATTATAGTTATGTCAAAAGAATTTCAATCAAAAATGCTAAAAATCACAGATATGGTAAAATTAAAAAAATGTATCAATACCTAGGCAGTGGTATATTCCATCACGGTGGCGAGATGTAGAAGATTTTGAAAGAAAATGATACTGCTTAATGAAAATTAAACAATCAGTCATATAAATTATGATATGCGTCCTTATTTTGAAGGTTTTTTCCTCAAATAAATGAACAAATTTTGATTTTCAAAGTTCCTTCAAACATTCGGTTGAATTTTTCATCTGAAATCTTTTCACCAAATATTCACAGCTTTTTATTTTGAGGACATGTGCCACGTGTCTTTTTTTTTAGAGTTTTGAGAGATTTTGGCATCCACAAAAATAGCAATCACACTTGTCTTTATATAGGGTGTGATATATATATATATATATATATATATATATATATATATATATATATATATATATATATATATATATATATATATATATATATATTAATTACTTTTTAAAAGTATACTATTGGTGTATATGTGTTTGCCCCCATTAGGCTCACATATTTTTAGCCGTACAGTTACCGATTATGACTTCAGCATTACCAGCATAAACGAATTTTTAAGTTTGAAAAGATTAACCTGTTTAGCTTAAACAAGAGTATCTACCTTTTTAAGTCGTCAACAATAAGTGAGAAGTTGTAAACCTAATCAACCAATTTTCACGATTGAAAATTTAGTAGGTGCTAAAGTGTTACACCCGTATCCCGTCAAGGTATTATTAATGAAAGTATTAACCTTTTATGTTAGAATGTATAATAATGATTCTTAAAGATTTTAACAATTAGGTAAGACTAGGAACTATTGTGGCCAAAATACAGAATCCTAGAAAAGAGGGACTAATGTTGTCATTTGGCCTAAGTAGAATAAATATAAAAGGAGAAAAATTAGTCTCATTTGAGACTTATCCAGGTTTTAAGGAGGTTACCCCAAGGTGAAGTAAGAGTTTGAGAAGAAGAAGAAGAATGTATCAAGATCATCATCAATTGAGTTAATCTTGGGCTATTGTAGTGATTATTAAGGTTAAGAGACCTTCAATTGCATATCTCTAATCAAGTAAGCAATTTCCCCAATCCTTGTAATTAGGGTTTTGAATTTAGATGTTTAAAGTAGTAATAGAAGATGCCCAATCCATTGAAATTGCTAGTTATAGCCTCTGATTAAAATTAATTGTTGTTAAGGAAGCTTAAGGAAGTGGTGACTCTACTTGGTAGAAATCCTTGGAATAATTGAAGGTAAGTATAGTGGGTTAATGTCATATCATGTTGAATTATGAATAATTGATTATGTTATAGTTGTTGGAGCTTGTTATAGTTTAGCTTGGATCCATAGCTTTGTATGTCAAGTAGTGTAAATACCAATTATAAGGTATGTGCTTATGTTATAGATGCTCCATTAATTCTTATGTGTTGTTAAAGTCTTATTTGCATTTAACCCATGTACTTACTAAGCATTCGCTTATGTTATAGTTGATGATGTTTTGTAGGTCATAGCAAGGAGGATAAAGGTAAGACTCAAGTGTAGAATGGACTTTTCTTGAGCTCCTAGTGAGCTTGTCTTTTGGAACCAAGGTGTTAAAGTTGGAAGCCCCGAAGAGTCAAGTCACATTTTGGTATATTTTCCAGTGTCTTGGTCTTCATTCCGTTAGTAATTGTACATACGTTTATGTTGTCTAAAACGTTAAGTCAATGTGTCAGATTCTTGTAATTAGGGGTCAAGGTGTTAGAAATTATGTTTGGCATAAAGTCAATTACTTTTTTTGAAGGTTAAAGTGTTGGGATAATTAGTGGTAATTGCTGTTATATAATTTACAAGTTGTTTACTGGTTTTGGGGAAATTTCCAAAGTGAGTAACTTTTGTTGGGTCTAAGTGCAGTAAATCTGCACAAAATGTGCATGTCTGGGCTCCTGACGGTGTCGCCAACTGGGTGATCCCGTCAGGTTAAAAAGGTTCTGAGCCGTCATACTATGTTTTGTCTCAGACGGCATCGCACTTCAAGAGCGACGGCGTCGCGTTTAAAACCTGACGCCGTCGGGTTTAAAGTGTTCTGAGCCGTCAGGCTTAAAAGTTTTGGTTTATTGACCTGACATTTTGAAGGCGGATGGCGTCACGTAATGTGGGTGACGGCGTCTGCCCGTCTGAATGAAGTATCTAAGTCCTTCTTACAAATCAAATTAAAAAGAAAAACCTCTGAATTTTCCTTCTTCCGTGGTCTATTTTAAAAGGTACTTGTAAAACGTAATGTGAGTCGTGTCGTACATGTTATTATAAAAAGTTTTAAAAATTTCCATTTTGGGGGCGTAACAACTTGGTTTCAGAGCCTTGGTCTAAGAGATTTAGGATCTTTACCTTAGAATTTCCTAGACTTAGGCCGCGTGAACTGTGTTAGTAATAGTTATGCTACGTGTACACTTCCTTGATGATTTTTAGAAGTACATATGTTACATGTTTTTATAACTACGCTTTGCCACCGTGGTTATAAGAAGATGGCACATATGTGTTACCTAAGATCGTTAAGGCCTTGTGCAGGTAGTGGTTAGGGTGAGTTGTGAAAGAGTTATATGAATTTTATAAGTTATAGGTGATTATGCTTAATTGAATGTTTGTTATATGTTACAGTAAAGAAGAAATGAATACTCCCCATCAAAAGGAAGCCATAAAGGCTACTACCTCTAAACATGTCGGATCTTCGGCGAGTGAGCCAACCAAGAATGATATGACCTCGGAAAATTCCTCTTCTTCTAGTTCGGAGGGTCCTACCTTAGAAGGATTTACTGACGAACAAGTAAAAGCTTTAGACATTTTAATGAGGAGAAGGATAGGAAAAGCACTAGAAATCCATGTCGTATGTTGCTAAAGAGACCACTCTAAATATTCAAGAAGTAATGCAAAGAGAGTTCGCGGAACTTAGAAGAGAAGAAGGTCATGGTAGGGTTACTAGGAATGATAAATCATCTTACCGCGATTTCACGGCATGTGACGTACCTAAATTCATGGGGACCCTTGATCCTATAGTTTGTAATAGATGGCTCATCGCCGTTGAAGGTGCCTTTCGCACAAGTGGGTGTGAAGAGGTGTTGGGAATTCTACTGAATAAGAATTCTGCTGAATACTACTGCTAACGGATTCTGCTGAAGTGCTGGATTCTGCTGAAGAAGTGATTCTGCGGAAGTAGTAAAATCGTGTAGCTTGTTTCTGCGGATATAGATATCCCGCGTATTTTATAGTTAGTTAGGATATGCATGAGTTTTATTAGGAAGTGATAATGCATATCTCTTTTAGTTTTATGAATATACATTTCTTGTGAAACGGTTTAGGGTTCCTCGTCTATAAAAGGAACACATTAGTATGTATGATGTACGAGTTTGAAAAACAAGTTTTAGTTTTATTCAAAGATCCATAGAGGATCAAAGTATTCTTAGTAATCTATGTTCTTACTTGTGTTTGATTTCCGCTTTAAAATACAAGTAATAGAGACTTTCTATTAGTGTGTTTGTGATTACATAAACATTGCTAACGTTCCACGAGCGCTCAAAGATCTATCAAGGTCTTAGGTTCAAGAAGTGGTATCAGAGCCTCGGGAGAGTCTCTGTGATACTAAGAAAATCCTTTTCTTTACACCCTCACAACCAAAACAACCATAACAATGCCTGGGTTAGACGATGGAACAGAAGTTACTCACAATCAAAACACCACATCTTTGCAACAACTTAATCTCACAAACAGCAAAGCAAAGTTCCCATACCTCAAGAAGGAGGAGTATAAATTGTGGGCTATGAAGATGCAGAATTGGATCAGCAATATTGATTGGAATCTTTGGGAAGTTGTCCGTAAGGGTAACAGTTTGAAGAAGTGCGTCAAAGATGCTGATGGTGTTGTTACCATCGTTGGTCCCAAAACTGCTGAAGAGATACTAGCTGTTCAGAGAGAGAATAAAGTTAGAACTATTCTCCTTCAGGCTATACCAGATGATCACATGGGTGCCTTTCACTACATGGAGGATGCTAAGGACATCTGGATGGCAATCAAGGCTAGGTTTGGTGGGAACGATGAGTCAAAGAGGATGAGGAAATCATTGCTGAAACAGCAGTTTCAAGAATTCCAAATCTCTGAGGAAGAAGGTATCCATAAGGGATATGACAGGTTCCATAGGATTTTGAGTCAATTGAATCAGATGAAGGCCAGGCCAGACAATTAGGATTGCAATTCAAAGTTCTTACGATCTTTACCTCCATCTTGGTTGCAAGTAAGCATTGCACTCAAAGCAAAAGGTGGGCTAGATATGGTCACTTTTGATGATCTCTACAACAGACTTAAAACTCTTGAGCCTGATGTCTAAAGTCCTTTTCTTTCATCCACTCCCACTCACTCAGCTTTTGTTAGCACCTCCTCAAATAAGATGACTTATTCTCCAAGTCCAATTTCCTCAGCATAATCATCCTACATCACTACTACATCAAATTCTCAACCTAATCCAGTGGTGTATTGGAAGATGTACTTCACTCTTTTGTTGCTGATTATGAAAATCAGCAGCAACTAGCTTTTGAGGATTTTGAACAGGTGGATCCACTTGATATGGAAGAGATGAACTTGAAGTGGCAACTGGCCATGCTCTCAATGAACATCAAGAAGTTTGAGAGTAAGGCTGGGAGAAAGTTTGGTTTCCAGGGAAGAGATCCAGCAAGATTTGACAGAAGGAAAGTCAAGTGCTATACTTGTGGTCAGATGGGTCACTTCTCAAGAGAATGCAAGGATAGGAAGGCTGGTGATGAGGTTAGGTATTCTACCTATCAGCAGAATCAAATGGAAACTGGATCCTCCAAAGCTTTGGTCATTCTAGATGACCATGTCAACTGGAAGGTGCATGATCCTGATAATGATGAAGCTTCTGGTTCTGAGCAGAGTGGATTGCTGGCAAGCTGTACTACAGAGGATCAGCATGATCAAGTTGCCTTAATGGGCATCTCTCAGGTACATAATTGTGTTTTTGGTTATAGTGAAAGATATAATGAACTTAAGGAAGCTTATGATGAATTGAAACCTAAATATAATGAATGTTATGTCGAAGTTGAGGCTTACAAAAAGGCTTTAAAAACTTTAAAATTTTGGTTTCAAAAGAATCAACTTGCTTATGATGAAAAGATAAGGGTGTTAAAAAGTGATTTGGAATGTACTAGAATTGATTTAAAACTTACTGAGAAAGAAAAAGCTGATGTAGTTTCAGAAAACCAAGTGCTGAAAAAGAAACTAGATGAGGAAGTAGCTAGACAAAAAGAATGGTTAATGTCATGTGACAATTTAGCTAGCTTACTCTATGGTAGTCAATATGTAAACTCTGGGATAGGTTTAGGTTTTAAGAAGTATGTTGGCTTAGAAGCTAGGAATGATCTGCGTAAATCTACACCAGCAGGATTAGCTAATTATGTAAAAGAAGGAGAATTACATGCTATACATGGACCTATTAGAGGAGAACATATGCCCACTGACCTTTCCATCACAATAGACTTTGATGGATCACACCATCTTTATGGCAAAAATTCAAGAGACTTGCCAGACCCTGATTCTGAATCTACTGACTTTGTATCTTGTTCTGACAGTGACAAGTCCTCTGACCAAGGGTCTACTACATCTACCAGTTGTGATTCAAGTGAAAAGTCAGACCTTCCCAAGACCTCACCCAAGCCTACACCCAAGACTCCCTACAAGCCTGTTAGAGTTGCTGCTGAGGAATCAAATTCCAAGACAGTTTCCTCTGAAGACTTGTCATTTAATTCTTTGCAAAACAATGTCTTTAATTCTGTTAAAAACAATTCTGTTAATGTTTGTGGTTTGAATTCTTTTGCATGTAATGAAACATCTTTCACTTTGAATAAATCTTCTAAAAAGAAGAAATGTTTTGTTTGTGGAAGTAAATTTCATTTGATTAAGGATTGTAATTTTCATGAGCAAAGAATGGGTGTATGTGCTAGTCAAAAGAAACCTAGACCAATGTGAAAAAATTTTAATGTGTTAGGAATTAGAAATTCCAGGTATTAAAGAGTCGGTCACCTCAAGTATATGTAAACGTTAGAAAGCTCGTATTCGTAGTTATTTTAAGTTAAGTAGTATTTAGTTTAGTAACACCGTGGAGGACAGACGGGTCTTTACCCACTGTATGCCTGATCCACAGCCCGTTGTGTGGCGTTTTATTGTAAGACTATAAATACTCTCTACCTTCCAAGGTAGAGAGTTGGAGCTCATAATAATATTTTCTTTCTCTCACTATAGTTCCCAACTTTCTTCCTTTCTCTCACTAGAACTTTCTCTCTCTAACATACTTATACGCCTACTTTGATCATGGTTTAGAGTGTCTGTGAAATCCAATATCATACAATTGGTATCACAGCCATGGTTTGATCACTCATCTTTCATGCTCTTTGTTTTGGTGGATTTCATAAGGTTTTTGGTGTATTAAGGGTTTAGGAGAGTTTGATTCATTTGGACAAATTCTAGTGGTAAAGTTTGAATTTTGCTTGTACTTTTGTGTTTAGGATCATCATATGTGGTTATGTTTTGAATTGGAAGGCTTAAATCATTGTGGTTTGGTTGTTTTGGATTGATAAAGTGGTTATTTGTGAAAAAAGGACTAAGCGAGTTGAGTCTCGGACTTGGGTTTCTTCAAAGCGAGTTGCTTTGATATTTGATGCGAGTTGGTACATGCGACTTAGCTGTTTAGCGAGTTGATATTTATGCGACTTGGGTTCTAAGCGAGTTGTTTCTTTAAGCGACTTGAGATCTAAAGCGACTTAGCTATTTAGCGAGTTGTAACACTAGCGAGTTTCTTTAAACGACTTAGTGTTCAAGCGAGTTGATTGTGTTGCGAGTTGATACTAAAGCGAGTTGGCTATTTAGCGACTTGATTCATTAAGCGAGTTGACTGTGTTGCGAGTTGATGCTGATGCGACTTGGCTATTAAGCAAGTTGATTACTTAAGCGAGTTGTTAATTAAGCGAGTTGTGTGGTTAGGTACTTATTCATTTAGGCTTGTTACTTCTTGGTGATACATTCTTACGGTTGTTCTTTTGGTTTAGTAAAATCCCGTGAAAGAATCAATTTCCCGGTTTAATCAAAGAATTGTAAAATCCCGTAGAGCTTGAAACATGTCTACAAACGTTCCTACTATCATCTCCACTGTTGCTGAGGATGTTCAAGCAGCTGGTTCTGATACTCGTCCACCCATGCTTGACAGAACTGACTACGACTCTTGGGCTCAACGAATCAGATTGTACTGTCTTGGAAAAGAAAATGGGGTCAACATTCTCAAATCCATTGATGAAGGACCATATCGGGTTGAGACGACTAGAGACTTAATTGATACAGCTGAAGATGGAACAATGATCTATGGAATTGACAGACCAAAGACATATGATGAGCTCGATGATAAGGAGAAAAAGAGATTCGATGCTGATATCAGGGCTTCTAACATTGTTCTTCAAGGTCTTCCAAAAGACATCTACAAGTTGATCAATCACAACACCGAAGCAAAGGCAGTATAGGATAATGTCAAGATGCTTCTCTCAGGTTCTGAATTAACTATGGAAGACAGAGAATCACAACTCTATGACGAATTTGAACACTTCAAGATGAAACCAGATGAGAGTGTCTATGAGTACTATGTGAGATTTCATAAGCTGGTGAATGATATGAGGAACATCAGAATGACTATGCCTAACATTCAGCTGAACTCAAAATTTGTGAACGACATGAATCCCGAATGGCACAAGTTTGTCACCTCTGTGAAGCTCACTAAAGGATTGAAGAATACAAACTATGAGCAACTCTATGCCTTCCTCCTTTAGAATGAGAGACATGCTATGTTTGAAAAAAAGATTCTTAATCAGTTCAAAACCAATCAGGGAGAGACAAGCTCATCTAATGACTCAACTGCCTTCTACTCAAACATCGGAATCACAACCAAAGCCTCACAAGTCATACCCATGGGTAATGGTAATCACAAACTCATTCCTGATCCTATGTTCAAACAAGTTGATGCTGATGCACACGTGGGTAACATCATTAATCAACTAGCTCTTCTGATTAGTCAAAACATGAATTCTCTCCCACAAACCAACAACAACCTCAGAACAGCATCTAACCCACACAATCAAGCTACTGTTAAAGATGGGAGGATCGTGGTGCAACCAGTTCAGGAAAGACAGTAGGATCAGGGAAGAGGTGGAGCTGGTAGAGGTTATATTGGTAATCAGAATCGAGGAAGGAATGGTAATCAAGGTCAAGCTAAGCCGATCAAATGTTATAACTGTGGTGGTGAGGGACACATTGCAAGGAACTGCACATCTCCAAAACGTCCACAGAATGCTGATTACTTCAGAGATAAGATGCTGCTTGTACAAGCTCAGGATAATGGTGCTGCCTTGGATGAAGAGGAATTGTTGTTTCTTGCTGAGGGCAATGCCAAGACCTATGATGCAGATGTGGATGAGCAGCCTATTCAGGAGATAGGTCACAATCATCAGAATGCCTTTCAAGTCGCTGATTGTGATGCATACGACTCTGAGGTGGATGATGGACCTACTGCACACACAATTTTTATGGCTAGCATTTCTCCAATGGTTTCTCCCAAGGTCTCTTCGTCACCACAAGCTGGCCCATCCAAAGACAAACTCATCTCAGAGGTATTAAAAGTATACGATGATGCTGATGTGCAAAAGATGCATGACAAAGTACAATCAACTGAAACTATTGAATCAAATATTGAAAATATGGGTAATATCAATGTTGTCCCATATGATCAATATGTGAAACAAAGTGAAAGTGAAGTTGTACCAAGTGATTCATCTTCTGCAGTCAACAATGACTATGTTTTTGATGAATACACTGCATGTGCCCCTGATGATTCTGTAATTTCTGAACTAAATGCCTATAAAGAACGTGTTGCTATTTATGAACAACGTGCAAAATTTGAGTTGACCACTCGTTAGCAGGAAATGGATGACCAAGTGCGTACAATCATTAGAAAAAGTAATTTTAGAGAAGAAGTATTAAAACAAGAGTTAAATTCCTTGCAAGAAAAGCTTTCTAAAACTGCTAAACAAAAACAAGAACTTCAAGAAAATGTGAAAATGCTTAAGCAAGAATTTAATGCAAAGGAATCAAAACTCTTGAAAGATTTTTCTAATCTGAAAACTTTGAAAAACAAACTTGAAAACAAGTTGTACATACAAGGGAACACCATTCAGACTGCTCACATGATCACTAAGCATAGAGTTCTAAGCGATAAGCATAGTGTTCCCATTATAGATAAACCCAACCCTGAGTACGGAAAGATAGCAAAAGCAGCTCAAAATGTGATCTATGATGGCAATGAGATTCTTAAACCTAGACAAAAACCTAGTTGCTTTGAGTGCACAGAGGAAGATAAGAAATTAGATGAAATCACTAGGGAGAAGATGAATAAGAAACTAAATGATCCTAAATGCAAAGAGAAGAAAGTAATTATCACTCCCCATGACTACAAAAAGGAGAATTGGATCTCCTTGAACATGTTTAAGCCTCAAACATCATTGACTCCCGAACAAGTGTTCTGGAAAATGGACTTAGATAAGCAGAAAGCAGAAAATATTGTTGAAACAAACCCTCCCCTTAGGAAAATGCCTAAAGCAAATGTGTATCCTCCCAATACGCCAATGCATCTAGTTCCTAGAACGATTGCTACTAAAAGCAAGATCTTAATCAGTCAATATGTTATTTTTCAACTATTTGTTGATTTTGATAAAACTTGTAAGAAAAGGATCACACCCACTGGGATTACTGAAGGGGAAAGGGGTTTTGAACAAACAAAAGAATGCTATTTAACTGAGGTCATGCCTTTCTTCAAACTTCTAAAAGATCACTTTGAGAGTCTTAAAAGGAGATAGATACTGATATTAAGGGAATGGAAAAGGAATTTGATGCAATGATAGTTGAAGTTAGTGACTATGAGCGAGCACTAAAATATAATGAGATTGAGAGGAAGAACTTGCATACACTAAATGAGAACCTGATTTCTGAATGTATTGCTCAAGATGTGTTTTTCACTGCTACAAATTGTTCTATTAACGCTTCCCAATTTCATGAATTATCTGTTGCCCTGAAAGTCTCCCATGATCGTGTCATTGAGCTTGAAAAAACTAATTCTGAACTAAACGAGAAAATTGAACTGGATGATCACGACAATTTGGTTAAACATTTTTCTAAACTAGAAGTTGAGCATTTTAATTTACAACTAAAATATCAACATCTTAAAGAAAATGTCAAAACTTCAAATATCAAGACATCCTCAGATGCTCCAGAGTTTGATGCAGTTTTTCAAATTAACAAACGTGATGAACAGATTCAAGCTCATTGCAACATGATCAGAAAGTTGAAAGCCCAAATCTCTCAATTAAAGGGTCAAACGAACAATATGACAGGCTCCCAAATGCCTCCTCTTTTAGATTCTCAGAATTCTCAAACGTTTCATCTTCAAAACCTAGTAAATGCATTACAAAAGGAAAATGAAAGTTTTCTAGAAGAAAATGAGAAGGTTAAACGTCATTTCAATGAGTTATTTGAATCAATAAAGGTCACTCGTAACAAAAATACCGAACAAATAGCTTCATTGCAAAAGGAAATTGAGAATCTGAAGAGTCAGGTAAAAGGGAAAATGTCAATGACTAATGGGGAGAATGGTGTATCAAAGGTTCACTCTTGTAATAAATATGCTTTGTCTGTGAAATATGTCCCTCCTCATCTCAGGAACAACAAACTTGATGTTCAAACATACTTCTCATCCCTTAAGGATTGCCTAGAATGTCTGCGTGAGATTGTTGAAGAGGATAAGATAGAGAAACCTCATGATAATGCAATTGGACATGCATGCTTATATGCCAAACGATCTCAAGAAATCCTAGAATGCTTGATCACAATATGCCCAAAGTCCTTAGGTGAGAGAGTTAATCCTTTGATTCCATGTTCGATGCCTAATGCCAAGTATGATATTCATTCGATGCCCAATGTTTTGAATGTGAACCTTAGTGTGCCTTTAAGTAGTTCAGATTCCAGATCTGTCAATGCTAAGAAAGAGAACTCAAGTGTGCCTTCTAGGAGTACAAATCCCAGCACTTCTAGTTTTAAGAAAGTGAACCTTAGTGTGCCTGCATGTAGTTCAGATCCCAGCACATCTAAACAGGTGATGCAAAGAGTAGTAAAACCAACTAATGTTCCCATTCCCTCTACAGGAGTAATCAGTGACATTAAAGGGAGCAGGTCAAAGTCTCAAGAAAATACAAGGAATGATAGGACCTTGCAAGCTAAGAATGTGCACTGGAAAAGAGTAGAAGAACAATCTAGGAACTTTAAGTTTGAACCGAATAAAACGAATCGTGTTGATTCTAGTATTAGCCATAGGCGTACTGTAATTAATTCGAATTCTGATACTATTTGCAAACCTTGTATGGATGTCTGCTTGAATTCTGTTTCTAATCATGAATGTGGTGTTAATGTTTTGCCTAATGATGTTAATTGTCCAGTTAATATTGTTAATGCTAAAATTCATGCTAAGAAGGCTAAAAGGCAAAAACGAAAGAAAGTTAAAAAACAGTGGAAACCCACAGGAAGAACATTTAGTAAGATAGGCTATTATTGGATACCTGTTGGTCATAAGACTAATCAGACAATGCCCACTAGAAAATGGATGCCTACTGGTAGAACTATTCCCTTAAGAAGTGAGCACACTGTGAACAGGGCTAATACAGATACTAGTACTGCATCTATTCACAATGATTCCATTGCCTTATTTTCTTATATGAATGCTTCTATTTCTGATGTGGGTGGTCCAACCATTGTTACTAACCAAATGGAACCCATTCTTGCATGGGGATCCCAATTATCCAGTTATCCATTCTTGTCTGTGTTCAACTGCAGATCGTTCAAATCGTTCTGTGGTACCTGGACTCAGGCTGTTCCAAGCATATGATTGGCGACCGGTCACGGCTCATGAACTTCGTGAGCAAATTCATCGGGACAGTTAGATTCAGGAATGATCATTTCGGTGCTATTATGGGTTATGGAGACTATGTTGTTGGCAAAAGTGTTATCTCCAGGGTTTACTATGTAGAAGGTCTTGGTCACAACTTGTTCTCTGTTGGTCAATTCTGCGATTCGGATCTAGAAGTAGCCTTCAGAAAACATACCTGCTTCGTTAGAGAACTTGATGGTAAGGAACTTTTAAGAGGTTCACGTGGTTCAAATCTATACACCATCTCTATCGAAGATATGATGAAGTCTTCTCCAATTTGCTTGCTGTCAAAGGCTTCTAAAACAAAGTCATGGTTTTGGCATCGTCGTCTCAATCACCTGAACTTCGACACCATCAATGATCTCACCAGAAAGGACTTAGTTGTAGGTTTACCTAGACTCAAGTATGAAAAGGATCATATTTGTTCAGCATGTCAATTGGGAAAAAGCAAGAAGTATGCCCATAAACCCAAACCTACTAACTCTGTCACAGAAGTTCTTCATATGATTCATATGGATTTATGTGGACCAATGAGGGTGCAGAATATCTTTGGGAAGAAATATGTGTTAGTTGTGGTTGATGATTACTCTAGATTCACCTGGGTCAAGTTCTTAAGGACAAAGGATGAAACTCCTGATATCATCATCAAACTCATCAAACAGCTGCAGGTTCGACTTAACAAAACCGTCAGAATTATCAGAATAGACAATGGAACTGAGTTTGTCAACAAACCACTTAGTGAATTTTATGAAAGCGTTGGAATCAGCCATCAAAGAAGTGTTCCACGAACTCCTCAACAGAACGGTGTAGTTGAAAGACGAAATCGAACTCTTGTAGAAGCCGCTAAAACAATGCTGATTTACTCAAAGGTTCCAATGTTTCTCTGGGCTGAAGCTATTGCCACTGCATGCTACACACAAAATCGTTCCCTGATTCACACTGTTCATGGATAAACTCCATATGAACTTGTCCACAACAGAAAACCTAATCTCTCTTTCCTTCGTGTGTTTGGTGCATTGTGTTATCCAACTAATGAGGGTCAAGACTTAGGCAAACTTAGAGCTAAAGCAGACATTGGAGTATTTGTAGGGTATGCACCAAACAAAAAGGGATACCGAATCTACAACAAAAGAACCCGAAATATCATGGAAACAATTCACGTTACGTTTGATGAGCTGACCGGTCAAATGGCTCCTGGACAATCCAGTTCAGGACCCGCACTTCAAAACAGTCCCATTGGTTCATCCCTTGTTCCAAACTCCTCTCAAGAAACTCCATATGTACCTCCATCTGAAGATGATTTAAAGAAATTGTTTGATCCTATGTTTGATGAACTTTATGATCCAAGTACCAATGAGGTGTCGATTCCTACAACAGAGGATGCTCATATTCCTGTGAATGAAGTCAATCCCTCAGTCTCAATATCTTTAAGTCAAGAAGCGCCTACTGCTGATCCTTCAGTCTCATCAACTAATCATCATTCTTCAAATGTACATCATGGAACTGTTTATGGCATCAATGATGAAGTTAATCCCTTTGCTACTCCTGAAGATGCTCCATTTGAAAACATATTTGCTCCTGAATCATCATCAGAACCATATTCTTCAGGAGACATCGACTCTGCCACCTCAGTCCCTCAACAACTGCCACATGAACACCTTAGAAAATGGACTCACGATCATCCACTAGACAACATCATTGGAAATCCCTCTCGTCCTGTATCAACACGGAAACAACTTGCAACCGATGCCTTATGGTGTTTCTTCAACTCCGTACTCTCAAAGATCGAACCAAAGGATGTCAAAACTGCCATGAACGAAGACAGCTGGTTCAATGCTATGCAAGATGAAATTCATGAGTTTGATCGACTTGATGTATGGGAGTTAGTACCTGCTCCAGAGTATTCCATGATTATTGCTCTAAAATGGATCTTCAAAGTGAAACTTGATGAGCATGGTGATGTATTGAAGAACAAGGCTCGATTAGTTGCTAAAGGATACCGTCAAGAGGAGGGTATTGACTTTGAAGAATCTTTTGCTCCAGTTGCTCGAATCGAGGCAATCAAAATCTTTTTGGCTAATGCTGCTAGTAAGAACATGGTAGTCTATCAGATGGATGTAAAGACGGCATTTCTGAACGGAGATCTTAAAGAATTCGTCTACGTCAGCCAACCTGAAGGATTTGTGAATCAAGAGCATCCTACTCACGTTTATCGTTTGAAGAAGGCTCTTTACGGTTTAAAGCAAGCTCCAAGGGCATGATATGATACACTGTCAAAGTTTCTTCTATCTACCGGATTTAGCAAAGGAGCAGTTCATCCAACATTGTTCACCAGGAAGTCAGGCAAACATTTAATTCATGTTCAAATTTATGTTGATGATATTATCTTTGCCTCGACTGACCCCAATGAGTGTGACCGTTTTTCAAATGAAATGAGTTCAAAATTTCAAATGTCAATGATGGGACAAATGTCATTTTTCTTGGGATTACAAATTTCACAAAGTCCCGGAGGCATTTTCATAAATCAATCTAAATATGCAACTGAGATCTTAAAGAAATTTGGATTTGATTCAAGTGACCCTGTTGACACTCCCATGATTGATCGAACCAAACTAGATGAGGACCACTCAGGGATCATGATTGACCAAACGAAATATCGTAGTATGATTGGATCCCTGATGTACCTCACTGCTAGTAGACCAGACATCTTGTTCGCTGTTTGCATGTGTGCTAGATACCAGGCTAAGCCTACTAAAAAGCACCTTGAAGCGGTTAAATATGTCTTTCGGTATCTCCAAGGAACCATCAATATGGGTCTTTGGTACCCGAAGGACACCGGGATGTCACTAACAGCCTATGCAGATGCTGATCATGCAGGGTGTCAAGATACTCGTCGAAGTACATCTGGAGGTGCTCAGTTTTTGGGTGATAAGCTTGTGAGCTGGTCTTCAAAGAAGCAAATGAGTACTTCTATTTCCTCTACAGAGGCTGAATACATAGCCATGTCATCTTGTTGTGCTCAAATCTTATAGATGAGATCTCAATTATCTGACTATGGCTTTGAATTCAACAAAATCCCTCTGTACTGTGATAATAAAAGTGCTATTGCTCTCTCATGCAACAACGTTCAACACTCAAGAGCAAAGCATATCGACATTCGACATCATTTCATCAGGGAACAAGTGGAAAAAGGTGTGGTGGAACTCTATTTTGTGAGGTCTAAATACCAGTTAGCAGACATCTTCACCAAAGCTCTTCCAAGAGAACGTTTTGAGTTTATTCTTCCACGACTTTGCTTGAAAAGCCTTCAACCAGAAACACTCAAACGTCTTCAGGAGGAAGACGAGTAGTAAAAGGTTTCCTTCATCTATCTCTTGTAAATATCTATTCAAAAATCAAATAGAAAAATATAAAACTCTCAAAATCCATAAAAATTTGAAAAATTCGAAAAATCTTTAAAATATATATATATATATATATATATATTGTCATTTTGTCATGTCTTTCTCGATTCGATAATATCTACGGTCTTTGTGCTGTCATTCAAAGAATGACACGGGTCTTTAGATATTGTTCGAATTTTTATTTAAAAAAAAATCAAAAAAAAATCAAAAAAAAATTTTTGGGAGAAAGAGAAAAAAATGGTTTATTGTCATTTCAGGCAGTAACCCGCTTTTCAAAGAAAGAACAGAGCCATGCTTTTTCATGTTTTTTCAAGATTTGAGAATTTGTTTGAACATTCATCAAAAGCCTTCTTATCAACCAAATTGCATGCTCTGATTCTATTAACATGTTATCTGCTGAAAACAAATTGTTTTGAAAAATAACTCGGACTCTATTTTTGATAATCATCTGGACTTATTTGTCAAAATATCAATCTCTCAATCAAACAACCTATGTCATTGATTGAGGGGGAGATTGATTTCAATTAAATTAAAAAGTTATTTGGCATTAAATTCTTTTCAAAAGATATTCATGCATGTTTTTATCAATGGAGTTTAAAGTCTTAAAATCCGATCCTTATCAGTTAAAACGCTTTCATAATCATGTCACAATTCTCCTTAAAAGTTTTCAAAATCAATTTAAATCTATAAGAGATCACAAATCTCAAATGATTTGATAATTGTGATCGGGGGACAATGTGTGATTTAAATTGGATTTAAACTGATAATTCGGTAGATGGGTTTATAAGGATGTACATGCTCTCCTTCCCACATGTGACAAACGATTTCAAATTTTCCATGCACATGTTGAGGGGGAGCATTTATCTTAAACCTATGATTTGAAATGTGATCACTTATCTCAATGTGCAGGTTCCCTCTAGTATGTGCAAAACTCTTTTCAAACCTAGAAGCACATATTGAGGGGGAGCAAAATCATGAAAACCTCATCCTTCCCCAAAATACTTTATCTACTTGATTCGATTAGGGAAGTGATGTTGATATTTTTTTGAAAATGGTAATCAAAGAAGTTAATTCTTTCTCTTGCCTCCGTGTGCAAAACGATTTCAAACATTTGATGCACATGTTGAGGGGGAGCACTTGTTCTAAAAATATCAAAAACAATTCAGGTACAAAATGTTTTGATACTATATCACAAGTATCTGGATTGATTTTCAAATGGTTTTCAATTGGTTCAAATGGCAGATGAACAATACCAAATAGACCGACCAACTTTACTTTATGTACGGTGATATAAGGATGATAAGGTTAGGTTTTTGTTCCCATGATCCGCCAGAACCGGAGGGATCAACCCAGGGACTATCCACTAGTAAGTGTAGAGTTCTTAGGTATGATGATAAAAGGAGAAAAATGAGATATGGGAAGAGTGCGGACTGAGACTGCGCTAGTACTGGAATAAACCCAACAAGGTTCTAGCTATGAAGTAACGGTAAGCACTGAAGGGGTTGAAGAATTAAAAAGAGTTGAATGAGAAAAGGGTGAAAACAAATAGCCCTCCATATATTCAACTTTAGGGCAGAAACCGGGTTCAATTCATATGCTACTGATGGTAACATCAGTATTGAAGACAAGACGTCATGGACCTAGTGACGCACTGCACTTCAACTTTCCAAACCACTCAAGTTCCTCTTAAAAGGACTTGTTTCATTCTCACGGGGAACCGACATTATCTATCGACTTTCTCTTAGAGATTGTTGATATTGAAAAAGGAGACCCTCTCCCTAGTCTCCGGCACAGGATCCAAATATGCACATATTGAGTCTAGAGCCACGAGATCATCAATAAATCTCATTAGGACACTTTCATTGAAGACTCTCTGTTTCACACAATATGGAAAGAGAGATTTTATCTTGAGTCCTACGCATTATCCTTGTGGTATTGCCAGAACATCTGAGTGATATGCAAACATACTCACAATGAAGATGGAAAGCCTTCTGGAGCCAACATCAAACAAGCTCCTGGTGGGTGGCATGTGAGATCTATCAAATAGATCAACCATGTGACAACTGAATAGAAATAATGGGGCGATTCAATCTTTTGAATCAATCCTGGTTCAGGTTATGGATTGACGGATACCTTTGAAAAACCAGTCATTGTGCTTAAAAACTCTTTTCTTTAGCACATTGACCGTGTTCGAATATTTCAAATCAAAAGGTGTTTATGATTGATAATTGATTTTCATTAAAACCTTCGTTGTATTGCAAAAACAATTTCTATTGAGCAATACACGATTGTCTTTCAAATCTCTTTTCATCAATCAGTGAATTTCTACTTCGCTGGTTCACTCACTCCGTGTTGTCTTCTTTGAGATGTTCCGGTTTGAGAACAGCTAGAGCAGCTGCAAAACCCTGTCAAGGAAATTCTTCGGAATTATACCTTATCACAGGCAGTACTTGTACTGATCAACGGGGAACCGTGGGCCGTGTACCTCAATTCAACGAAAGTGATCAAAGACACTTTCGTGCGCTTCATTGCTAACTGTTTTATGCAGGTACACCCGACGTTTGCAGCTGATCAGAATGAAGCGGTCAATCCATAGCCGCATGCTCACACTACACATTCATCTCAAAAGAAATCATGATAAGTGCATCAATGACTCTGATATTTTCACTCCATGCTTCTGCTACGCTGCTGCCAATATCATGAATCAACGAAAGCTTCCGTTACTCTGATGAGAAGATATCATGATCCAGAATGTGAGCATGTCGGTCCGAAAGTCACAACATCACATAATACCAACACCACAATGGATGTCTCAGAGATTTTTGTTAGCTGATGATCTCAAAAACTGGCTCAAAATTATTATCACGTGGATCAGTAAAAGACCTCCACGTGGATTAACCAAACATGCATTGAGAAGAATCAATGACTACGAGCTTCGGAGCAAAGTACTACATCATGAATGCAAGAACAATCTTTAATGTAATATCGGTTTGTATTCTATGTAATTTTAGTGCATGATTGAGGTGACCTCCCTTAGGGGGAGATTGTTAGGAATTAGAAATTCCAGGTATTAAAGAGTCGGTCACCTCAAGTATATGTAAACGTTAGAAAGCTCGTAGTCGTAGTTATTTTAAGTTAAGTAGTATTTAGTTTAGTAACACCGTGGAGGACGGACGGGTCTTTACCCACTGTATGCCTGATCCACAGCCCGTTGTGTGGAGTTTTATTGTAAGACTATAAATACTCTCTACCTTCCAAGGTAGAGAGTTGGAGCTCATAATAATATTTTCTTTCTCTCACTATAGTTCCCAACTTTCTTCCTTTCTCTCACTAGAACTTTCTCTCTCTAACATACTTATACGCCTACTTTGATCATGGTTTAGAGTGTTTGTGAAATCCAATATCATACATAATGATATACCATCTTTTATTCCACAAGCAACTTATAAAACCAGCAAACACAATTCTGCTTATAAAACCAGCTTGTTTCTACTGAAGAGAAGCACAAGTGATACTCATTGGTACAAGTGATCTCATTGTTTCTACTGAAGAGAAGTACTTAAGTAAAGATCAAGTGATAATCATTGAGATATGAAAGAAATGTTGTTCATTCATTCAAGAAACAATTTACAGCTTACAATCAACTTCAGATGAAATACAAGACCATCCCTATACAAAATCTACCAAACATATTCTAGCTCCTATCATCTATTACAAAAGCTGGTGGATATGCATGACCAGTACGATGAAGAAGCTGAAGATGAAAATGGAAAGGATGGATTGATGAAAACGATAATGTGGCATTTGTGTATGTGTGTTTTCTGATCAGCATTATCCTTTGTCCTTTAAACTGATGAAACGTATGCTTAGAAGGAAATTGGAAGTTCCTCCTGATCCAGTGGCGAATGATATGACCCATGCTGAAAAATTGATTGGGTTGATCAAGTCCAAGCTTTTGCAACACAAAGCTTCTACTTGATTCTGGTATCTTGTATCCTTTCTTTCTTTGTTTATTTGTAATATTATCTTGTATTATTTCTTTCTTTGTTTAATTTTTAGTAAAAAAAAAAAAAAAAAAAATTATATTCAGGTTTGTTGTATGTAACTCTCTTGATGGTTATCAACTCACCAGATGTGCCTTGTGTAAATCAAAGAGTTGGCTAGTCCAAAGGGTACAACTTTGGTAAAGACACGTCAAATTTGTTGATAGCTGTAATGGTTTGCTAAAAACCATAGGGTATGCACCTCACCCATGCTTAATTGTTGAGGGTTGTATGGTCATCAATTCACCATGGCTTATTCCTTTTTGGAATCCAAGAATTGACTAGCCCACAAGTATGTGGTAAAGGCAGTGGACTACCATATTTGGTAATCAATTCACCAAAGGTGATTCTTTTCACCTAAGAATTGACTAGTCCTGAGCAAACGGCTACAGGTAAAGACATTTCAAATCCGTTTATAGCTGCTGATTTGCTAATAATCAGATGGTTATTAGTGTACCATAGTTTTCAAACTTAAACATTTGGCTACTCCAGTAGTAATGGTTATTGGTAAAGAGACATCAAATCCATTATTTTCAATGATTCACCTCTCACAGGAGTTAACACACTTGGATGTGATGAGAATAGTATAAAACTAATCTGTTTTGATGTACACTTTGTCATTTGTTGCTGCAAAGATCTGAAGTTTCAAAGTTTTGCCATCATAGAGATGTGGTTGTTTTGCTTCTTTGCTGCTGATGTTCGAATTCAATCCTCTTTTTCTAAAGTGTTAAAGATCTATCAAGAATCTTGAACTTAACCATGTCAAATTCAAGATTAGGGGATGATTGTTGGGAATTCTACTGAATAAGAATTCTGCTGAATAATACTGCTGACGGATTCAGCTGAAGTGCTGGATTCTGCTGAAGAAGTGATTTTGCGGAAGTAGTAAAACCGTGTAGCTTGTTTCTGCGGATATAGATATTCCGCGTATTTTATAGTTAGTTAGGATATGCATGAGTTTTATTAGGAAGTGATAATGCATATCTCTTTTAGTTTTGTAAATATACGTTTCTTGTGAAACGGTTTAGGGTTCCTTGTCTATAAAAGGAACACATTAGTATGTATGATGTACGAGTTTGAAAAACAAGTTTTAGTTTTATTCAAAGATCCATAGAGGATCAAAGTATTCTTAGTAATATGTGTTCTTACTTGTGTTTGATTTCCGCTTTAGAATACAAGTAATAGAGACTTTCTATTAGTGTGTTTGTGATTACATAAACATTGCTAACGTTCCACGAGCGCTCAAAGATCTATCAAGGTAATAGGTTCAACAAGAGGCAAAGAAGGTTATCTACGCCATCAATTTCCTTCGTGATAGTGCTAGGACTTGGTGGGAAGGGAAAGTATGTAAGAAAGGGGAGGCTTGGTCAGATTTGTGTTCGTGGAAGGAATTTAAGGAGATTCACCGGCGGAGGAGATTGACAAAATTCGGGAAGAATTTCAGACTCTAGTATAAACAAATGAAACGGTGAATGAGTTATGGAAAAAATTTAATGACTGATAACGCTACACGCGTCGTTCGGGGTCAAGGAAACTTCCTTTTCTTCGAGCAAGTTTTATAACACCCTAGGCAGTGAACCTAATCGTTGTAGTGTAGTAATTAGGGTAAGCCACGGGTATTGATATCGTTCTCTAGGGGAATAGGAATGCTAGTGAGAAGTTACTACGCTAAGGTTGAGGTTGAGGAAGATTATTTTTGTATTTTTATATTTTTTTAGAAATTGAAAAGGTACGAATCTCGGGTATTGGATTTGGGGGGTTGGTATTGCTACCGATTACTCTACTATTATCTAATTATCTAAGCTAAGGTTGTGATAGTCTATGTCTAATTGATGTGTACTCGTATGATAGTTTAAAGATGTGTTTACTTAGGTTTTACTACTCCTTAATTATCTCCTATTGATGGTTGATTTGTCACGTCCTTATTCCTAGTTGCGTTGTGATTCTAAGGCTATAGGGCGTGCTTGTTTCCCTAACTCTTTGAAATTACCAAAGGGTCTTGTTTACAAATCCTCTAGTGATTTATAGACGCCTACTCTACGGTTGTCCTTGAATACTTTATCCTACAATTACCTAGATAATTATATTCTAAAGTTCACAAAGAAAAGTCAAGCATTAAGTACACAACGAATAATCTAGTGCACTCTAGATCATTAGTCAACTAAGATAAGTATCAACCAATCAATATTCAATAATTAAGTTTCATATTCCCTAAGCAAACACACAAATAAATTAGCCGGACATGGAGAACATGCAAGCATACACACAAATAATCAAAGACATAATTAAATTAATGAAGTAAATACTTATCTTGATGTATAATAGGGTTTAGAACCCTAAAATACTGCACAAGAAAGCCTTGGCTCGGTTTTTGGTTTTTACTCCAAAAGACTACCCATAAAAACTGAAAAATTCGGATTCTATATATAAGATTACATCTGCGACGGCGTCACCTTATGTTTCGTGACGCCATCGTGTCGCCGTCATTAGGGTTTCGTCTTGGCCACGTAAACCTTGCGACGGCGTCACCTTATGACTGTGACGCCGTCCCCTTCAGCTCTGACGCCGTCTTGGCTGCATCTAGGCCGTCTGAGTAACGACGGCCTACTCCTTTAGAACCTGACGTCGTCCCTTGAAAACATGCAATTTCGCTTCTGACCCGTCGCAAAATTCCTTCCCGACGGCGTCGCAGATATGCAGTGACGCCGTCGCCTTATGTTTCAGCAGCTTTGAGTGTCTCGATTCTGACTTTGGCCATTTTCTTCGTATATTCGCGCCTTTTCGTCCAAATAAGCATCATTCCAGCATTTTGCCTTCAAGAGACCTAAAAAGTGAAAAGGAACGATATTAAGCAATAACGGATACAGAAGTGATCGAATAAGGGCTTAAATGACCCCTTAAAAAGGTACCTTTTAAAACCTTATCAATGACATGGTCCCTTATTGCTCCGAGTACCATAATAATGAGAAGCTCAAAGTAGATAGTTTCCAAAGGATGCTTAAGGACGAAATCCATGAAGTAACCTCACTATTTAAGTGTAGTACCTTAAAAGATCTTCTAAGTTGGGCTCGTGTGAGAGAGGCGGATTTGGTGAGAAAGAAAAGTAAAGAAGATAAGGATGTTAAGAGGAAGCAAGTGTTCGGAGATAGAGAAGGCAAAAAGCCAAGGTTTGACTTAGGTAGAAGGACCAGAGGAAATCAAGGCAAGACTCAATGCAAGAAGTGTCACAAACTTCATTTTGGTGAGTGTAGACTCAACATACCGGGATGTTATAAGTGCGGTTCTTTAAGTCACATGAGTAAAGAATGCCCGAAGCCAATGGTGATATGTTATGGGTGTAATCAAGTTGGGCACAAGTTAAATGAATGTCCGAGTCGAAAAACAAATGATGCTAAGATTGTGAAGACGGTCAAGAAAGAAAAAGTCGAGATTCCAAAACCTAAGGTGCGGGTTTATCAAATGGGAGTGGAGGAAGCGAAGTCGGGACCCGATGTCATTACAGGTATACTTCTTGTTAATTCCATTCCCGCTCGAGTCCTCTATGACTCGGGAGCTAGTGTATCTTTTGTGTCATTAGAGTTTAGTAAGAAACTAACCTCTCCACTATCTAAACTCTCCAAACCCCTTGAGGTAGAAATAGCCGATAGTAAGGTGGTAGTTGTGATTAATGTGTTACGTGGTGTAGAGTTGGAATTAGATAATAGTATATTTAAGATCGACTTAATTCCCATAGTGCTTGGAGAATTTGATGTCATCATAGGCATGGATTGGCTTAGTAATCACAATGCATCCATTTTATGTAATCAAAAGATGGTACGAGTTGTTAATCCTAATGGTCAAGAAGTAGTAATATATGGAGATAAAAGAAAAGGAGAATTTAAGTTATGCTCAGTAATGAAGGCTAGGAGATACTTATCACGGGGTTGTTGTGCGTTTTTGGCTCATGTGGTAGATACGAGTATTAAGAAGGCAAGTATTGATAATGTTCCCATTGTTAACGAATTTCGAGATGTTTTTCCGAAGGAATTTTCGGGTGTTCCACCCGAAAGACAAGTAGAATTTCGCATTGATCTCATTCCGGGTGCCAAACCGATAGCAAAGACCCCTTACCTTTTAGCCCCTTCAGAAATGAAAGAATTGATGAGCCAACTTCAAGAATTGCTAGATAAGGGTTTTATCTGTCCAAGTCGTTCGCCTTGGGGAGCACCGATTTTGTTTGTTAAAAAGAAGGATGGTAGCATGCGTATGTGTATTGACTACCGAGAGTTAAATAAAGTAACGGTGAGGAATGTGTACCCTTTGACAAGAATCGATGATCTTTTTGACCAACTTCAAGGCGCTAAATGGTTTTCCAAGATTGATTTACGTTCGGGTTATCATCAATTGAAGGTTCGAGAAGAAGACATTCCTAAGCCGGCTTTTAGGACCCGATACGGACATTATGAAATTACGGTTATGCCCTTTGGACTTACGAATTCACCTGCAGTTTTTATGGACCTAATGAATTGAGTATGTAGGCCGATGTTGGATAAATATGTAATTGTATTCATTGACGATATTCTCGTTTACTCGAAGAACAAGGAAGAGCATGCGGCTCACCTGAGAGAGATTCTTGGAACCTTAAGACAAGAAAAATTGTATGCAACATTTTCAAAATGTGAATTTTGGTTACAAGAAGTTCAATTCCTTGGTCATGTTATTAATCCGGAAGGTATTAAAGTTGACCCGTAAAAAATAGAAGCAGTAACGAATTGTCAAGTTCTGAGAAATCTAAGATTGCGTCTTCATTAACTAGACTTACCAAGAAGAATGTCCCTTTTGAATGGGGAAGGGAACAAGATGATGTTTTTGAAACATTACGGAGGAAGTTATGTGAAGCACCGATTTTAGTATTACCGGAAGGAACAGAAGATATGGTTGTATATTGTGATGCATCATACTCCGGTCTTGGTTGTGTCCTTATGCAAAGAGGTAAAGTAATTGCCTATGCCTCGAGACAGTTGAAGAAGCATGAAAAAGATTATCCGACTCACGATTTAGAGTTCGCATCAGTGGTTCTTGCATTAAAGTTATGGAGGCATTATCTCTATGGAGTAGAATTCGTGATTTACACCGATCATCGAAGTCTTCAATACTTCCTCAGCAAAAAGGATCCGAACATGAGGCAGCGAAGATGGCTAGATTTATTAAAAGACTACAATTGTGAGATCCAATACCACCCGAGAAAAGCAAACGTGGTGGCCGATGCGTTAAGCCGAAAGAATCAAGGTGAAGTTACAAAGATCCGTTCCTTGCAAATGATTATTACAACCGACTTTTTTCTATAAGGTTAAGTTAGCCCAGAAAGAAGCTTTGAAGAAAGAAAATTGGGAAGGGGAACGTATTACTTCCCATGTCCCTCATTTTGAAGAAGACAGTCGTGGACTTAAAATGCGGTATGGAAGAATCTATGTACCTTTCCGTAGTGGTGTTAAGATGTTACTCCTAGACGAAGCACATAAGTCAAAATATTCCATTCACCCGGGAGCTAACAAGATGTACCATGATTTGAGAAAAGATTATTGGTGGTCGGGCATAAAAAGAGATTGTGCGAAATATGTTGAAAAATGTTTAACTTGCTTGAAGGTTAAAGCCAAGCACCAAAAACCATATGGTAAAGTACAACCGTTAGAAGTACCGGTTTGGAAATGGGAAAAGATTACGATGGACTTCATTACAAAGTTACCGCGAATGACCAAAAAGCATGACGCGATTTGGGTAATAGTAGACCGTTTGACGAAAAGTGCACATTTCATTCCTATTAGAGAAGTTATGCCCGTTCACAAGTTAGAAAAGATATATGTGAAGGAAATAATTGCACGCCATGGGGTACCCATTTCTATAATCTCCGATACAGATGGAAGGTTCACTTCGACATTTTGGCAAAGCTTCCAAGAAGAATTAGGTACAAGATTACACATGAGTACGGCTTTCCACCCGCAAACGGATGGGCAAATTGAAAGAACGATTCAAACACTAGAAGACATGTTAAGGGCGTGTGTAATTGACTTTGGGGGAAATTGGGACGATCATTTACCTTTAGTCGAATTTGCTTATAATAATAGTTACCATGCTAGAATTGAAATGCCACCTTATGAGATGCTGTATGGTAGGAAATGTAGAACTCCGGTGTGTTGGGATGAAGTGGGGAAAAGAGAGTTAGCTAGTACGGATATAATACTAACAACAACGGAGAAAATCGAGACGATTAGATAAAGACTTAAAGCAGCCCAAGATAGATGGAAGAGTTATGCCGATAATCGAAGGAGACCAATTGAATTCGAAATTGGAGACTATGTTATGCTTAAGGTTTCCCCTTGGAAGGGTGTTCTTAGGTTCAAACATAAAGGAAAGTTAGGGCCAAGATTCATTTGACCTTTCAAGATCATAGAACGTATTGGTGAAGTAGCTTATGTATTGGATCTCCCCGAGGAAATGAAAGGGATTCATAATACATTCCATGAATCTTATCTAAGGAAATGCTTAGCGGATGAAGCTAGTGTAATTACATTGGATGATGTGGAAGTAGATCCAAAATTAACATCGCAAGAAGAACCGGAAGCAATACTTGGAAGAAAGACAAGGCAACTAAGAAATAAAGATATTCCATTAGTGAAGGTACAAGTATCCTCAACTTTTCCAAGCATGATTTCGGGGACGAAATCAAATTCTAGGAGGGGTGAATTGTTACACCCGTATCCCGTCAAGGTATTATTAATGAAAGTATTAACCTTTTATGTTAGAATGTATAATAATGATTCTTAAAGATTTTAACAAGTAAGTAAGACTAGGAACTATTGTGGCCAAAATATAGAATCCTAGAATAGAGGGACTAATGTTGTCATTTGGCCTAAGTAGAATAAATATAAAAGGAGAAAAATTAGTCTCATTTGAGACTTATCCAGGTTTTAAGGAGTTTACCTCAAGGTGAAGTAAGGGTTTGAGAAGAAGAAGAAGGTATCAAGATCATCATCAATTGAGTTAATTTTGGGCTATTGTAGTGATTATTAAGGTTAAGAGACCTTCAATTGCATATCTCTAATCAAGTAAGCAATTTCCCCAATCCTTGTAATTAGGTTTTGAATTTAGATGTTTAAAGTAGTTATAGAAGATGCCCAATCCATTGAAATTCCTTGTTATAGCCTCTAATTAAGATTAATTATTGTTTAGGAAGCTTAAGGAAGTGGTGACTCTACTTGGTAGAAATCCTTGGAATAATTGAAGGTAAGTATAGTGGGTTAATGTCATATCATGTTGAATTATGAATAATTGATTATGTTATAGTTGTTGGAGCTTGTTATAGTTTAGCTTGGATCCATAGCTTTGTATGTCAAGTAGTGTAAATACCAATTATAAGGTATGTGCTTATGTTATAGATGCTCCATGAATTCTTATGTGTTGTTAAAGTCTTATTTGCATTTAACCCATTTACTTACTAAGCATTCGCTTATGTTATAGTTGATGACGTTTTGTAGGTCCTAGCAAGGAGGATAAAGGTAAGACTCAAGTGTAGAATGGACTTTGCTTGAGCTCCTAGTGAGCTTGTGTTTTGGAACCAAGGTGTTAAAGTTGGAAGCCCCGAAGAGTCAAGTCACATTTTGGTATATTTTCTAGTGTCTTGGTCTTCATTCCGTTAGTAGTTATACATACGTTTATGTTGTCTAAAACGTTAAGTCAATGTGTCAAATTCTTGTAATAATGGGTCAAGGAGTTAGAAATGATGTTTGGCGTAAAGTCAATTACTTGTTTTGAAGGTTAAAGTGTTGGGATAATTAGTGGTAATTGCTGTTATATGAGTTACAAGTTGTTTACTGGTTTTGGGGAAATGTCCAAAGTGATAAGTAACTTTTGTTGGGTCTAAGTGCAGTAAATCTGCACAAAATATGCATGTCTGGGCTCCTGACGTCGTCGCCAACTGGGTGATCCCGTCGGGTTAAAAAGGTTCTGAGTCGTCAGACTATGTTTGGTCTCAGACAGCGTCACACTTCAAGAGCGACGGCGTCGCGTTTAAAACCTGACGCAGTCGGGTTTAAAGTGTTCTGAGCCGTCAGGCTTAAAAGTATTGGTTTATTGACCTGACATTTTGAAGGCGGACGGCGTCACGTAATATGGGTGACGGCGTCTGCCCGTCTGAATGAAGTATCTAAGTCCTTCTTACAAATCAAATTAAAAAGAAAAACTTATGAATTTTCCTTCTTCCGTTGTCTATTTTAAAAGATACTTGTAAAATGTAATGTGAGTCATGTCGTACATGTTATTATAAAAAGTTTTAAAAATTTCCGTTTTGGGGGCGTAACATAAAGAGTAATCATTATTTATTATATCATTATTTATTATACTAGACGAGTACCCATGCATAATAACGAAATTTTATTATGACACATAATTATGACTGTGATATTTTGGTTAGGCGTTTCATATAACATTTATTCATACAACATAAAAAATAAAAATGTATCTGAATATAAAATTTGACTGTTAATTAATCTTCCATTAGATCATGACACACATCATCATCATATGCATCAAAATCATAATCCTCGTTCACTTTGTAATTTACATAAAACGTTAACGAACCGACAACTAACAAGGATTATACATTGTGTACAATAGACGACCAAATGAATAAAAGTATTAGCATTTTATTTTTATTTAAAATGAATGTTTTAATTAAATGGTTTTATGTAAACATGGAAACTAAGTTTCCTTAGTCAGTTTTATGTTTTCGAGATTTTTTATTTTAAAGAAATACACCTATTATATATAATATAAAGATAGAATTACATAAATGGTCTTTGTGGTTTGTCAAAAGGTTTATCTACCGTCCCTCAAATTTAAAAGTTGCATGAATGGTCCCTCTCGAGCAAAAGAATAACATGAATGGTCCTTTTGTTAACGGGTGTTAAGTACACTTTAGCCCATGTTGGTTAACGGTTGTTGCATCGTTTATCCTTTATTGTAAAGTCCGTTTATAATTTAAAGTTTTCGACTTTAGCTTCATTTTTTTATCCGTTTTCATCCGTTTTAATACATTTTTATCCGTTTTCGTCCATTTTTATACCTTTTTTTTTCTGTTTTCGTCCATTTTTATACATTTTTCTTACATTTTCATCCGCTTTTATACGATTTCATCCGTTCTTATACGTTTTCTTACATGTTTACCCGTTTTATATGTTTTCGTCCGGTTTTCTTACGTTTTTGTCCATTTTTATATGTTTTCATCCGTTTTATACACTTTTTTTTTACGTTTTCATAGGTTTTTATCCGTTTTCATATGTTTGTGACCGTTTTCATTCGTTTCTATACGTTTTCATCCATTTTCATGAGTTTTTATATGTTTTCGTCAGTTTTTTTACGTTTTGATATGTTTTTACCCGTTTTCGTCAGTTTCTATACGTTTTCATCCGGTTTTTATGTTTTTTTTCCATCTTCTTCCATTTATAAATGCTTTCGTCCTTTTTTTTATTTTATTTATTTATTTTATTTATTTTATGTGTTGACATGTTTTATCCGTTTTCATCCGTTTTTATATGTTTCTCTTAGGATTTCATACATTTTTATCCGTTTTATATGTTTTCGTCTGTTTTTCTTACATCTTTTTAATGTTTTAATACGTTTTCGTGCGTTTTTATACGCTTTTTCTATGTTTTCATTGGGTTTTATCCATTTTCATATGTTTTTGACTGTTTTCATTCGTTTCTATACGTTTTTATCTGTCTTTATAGATTTTCTTACGTTTTTATCCATACTCATTCATTTTTATTTGTTTTCGTCCATTTTTTTATATATAAAATGGATGAAAATGTATAAAAACGGATAAGAACATATCAAAACGTAAAAAAAACTGACGGAAACATATAAAAACGAATGAAAATGGATAAAAAGGTAAGAAAACCTATAAAAACGGATGAAA
The DNA here is from genome assembly GCA_019973895.1 of Chrysanthemum seticuspe. Classification (NCBI taxonomy): domain Eukaryota; kingdom Viridiplantae; phylum Streptophyta; class Magnoliopsida; order Asterales; family Asteraceae; genus Chrysanthemum; species Chrysanthemum seticuspe. The sequence continues at coordinate 204,331,710 of BPTQ01000005.1, forward strand.
ACGTATAGAAAACGAATGAAAACGGTCAAAAACATCTGAAAACGAATAAAAACCTAAGAAAACGTAAAAAAAAGCATATAAAAACAAACGAAAACGTATTAAAACGGATAAACACGTAAGAAAACGTATAAAACGGATAAACACGTAAAAAAACCTATAAAACGGATGAAAACGTATAAAAACGGATAAAATATATCAAAACATAAAATACTGACGAAAACATATAAAAATAGATAAAAACGTAAGAAAACATATAAAAGTAGATTAATAACATATCAAAACATAAGAAAAATGTATAAAAACGGACGAAAACGAATAAACGTTTAAAAACGGATGAAAACATATAAATAAGGACGAAAATGGATAAAAACGCATAAAAACGGATAAAACGGACGAAAACGGACAAAAACGTAAGAAAATTGTATAATAACGGATAAAATAGTATAAAGACGGATAAAATCGTATAAAAGCGGATGAAAACGTAAGAAAAATGTATAAAACAGACGAAAACGGATAAAAAAACGAAACTAATGTCGAAAACTGTAAATTATAAACGGCCGTTACAATAAAGGATCGACGATGCAACAACCGTTAACCAACAAGGGCTAAAGTGTAAATTATAACGGAATAAACTTAACACCCGTTAACAAAAGGACCATTCATGTTATTCTTTTGCCTCGAGAGGGACCATTCATGCAACTTTTTAATTTGAGGGACGGTAGATGAAACTTTTGACAAACCACAAAGACCATTTATGTAATTTACTCTAATATAAATATAGATATAGAGGAGAGGAAATTATCAAATTAAGTAAAAAAATATATATATATCTTTGGTCTAAGATTTAGTCATTTTTTGTATTTTTTTTTTATTTTGGTAATGTTCAACTGCTCGACTCTACATATTTAGTAAGATGTGTTATTGTCTTGTACTTTTTTTTTTGCCCACTATAGGTGAAGTCGAGCAGTTGAGCAGTTAAGCATGACACGTGTCATTAAAATAGGTGGAGTCGAGCAGTTAAGTATGACCGAAATAAGAAAAATGTGCCAAAAGAAACGAGTTTTTTGTTTTTTTTGTTTTTTTTTTTTTTTTTTTTTAAAGAAAGGCTTGTGAAACATGGAAGAAGATAAATTATTAAATTGGTAGGTACCCTCCATAAATCAAATAAAAGAGCAACTAGTTCATTGTCCGGAAAGAGCAAATAGTTCATTGTCCGTTTTACATACACATAACCTTAAGTGTGCGAATTCAGAAAAGAAAAAGTAGTGTGTATAGCAATAGTCTTTGCAAGTCAAGAATCAAGAATAACAAACATTCCCACCTCATACAAAACAGCTGTTCATATATCCTCATATGTATAAAGCCTTAACCTACAAACCATCTCTTCATAACTTGATCAATATACAGTCTTGCTTTCTTTGATCCCTTAAGAAAAGCCATGGGGGTAATGAACGTGATCGCATGTGGCAAGAACTCGAAAAATCGTTATGAAGACGAAGCCGAGATGATGAAGAAAACAATCAAAGGAACAGTTGTTTTAATGAAGAAAAATGTTCTTGATCTTAATGATTTCGGTGCATCGCTTCTTGATCGTGTTTATGAAATCTTTGGCAAACATGTCTCGTTGCAACTTATTAGTTCGACTCATTGTGACCCATGTTAGTTGATCTTGTTCTCTCTTCATATAGTGGCGCGTCTAAGATTGATTATCCTAACTATTAATATCTTATGAAACAATCAAATAAGCAGTTTGGATAATCAATACCAGACCCGCCTAAAACTCTATATTTATTGCATTTAATCGCAATAAATATAAGAGACACATTCGTTATATTCTTAATATGAATATACACTTATAAAACTGTTTTGTGTATTGGTTTTTAGCGAATGAGTCGAGTGGGGTGATTGGAAAGGCTGCGATAATCGAAGATTGGGCGACGAAGATGACATCGGGGGGTGCGGCAGGAGAAACTTCTTTCTCGGTGACATTTGAATGGGAAGAATCCATGGGAGTTCCTGGTGCTTTATTAATAAAGAATAATCACCATAGTCAATTCTACCTTAAAACTGTCACCTTAGATAATGTTCCTGGTCATGGGACGATACGTTTTGTTTGCAACTCATGGGTGTACCCGGCTCATCGTTACAACTACAACCGTGTCTTCTTTGTTAACAAGGTAAGCTTTTATTGGAAATAATCAGTTTTGAATGTTAAAAATACGAGGACTTTTACTAATTCATTGTGACTATATATAAACATAATAACATTACATACTTATTATATGAAAATATTTGTTTAACAAATGATATTAGGGTGCCGGTTAAGGTTAAAGCTAAGTTTAAGGTAAGAACAATCACACTTTTTGTTAAAATGATTTACTATGAGTTTAACTAATATATATATATGCATCGCTTTTTTGTTAATTTATATCATTAATCATATGCTAATCTACTGATTCGTATTATAATCTTTTACTTTTAATTTTTAATTTATTTTCTTTGGTTTCTCTTTCTTGATTTTGGAACGACAAATATTCGTACATATTTGCTTTTAAGGCATCTTGAACTAATCGTTATTTCTGGGTCATTCTTGATACGCTATAACTAGACTAATTATGTTCTGTTAGTAAAAATAAAGAAAAAGAGTTGTTCACTGTTCAGTGTTCGGAAACTTGAGACCTAAGGGTGCGTTTAGTTGGGGGAAAACACCCTTGTTTTCTACAAAATATTTTGTGGAAAACAAGGAAAATAGAGATCGCGTTCAAATTATCATTTTCCAACAAAATGTTTTGCAAAACACAAAATCCCCTATTTCTAATCTAACAAGGAAAATTAGAAAACAAATTTTAGTTGTTTTCCTTGTTTTCCTTTGTAACCTCCAACCCTCCCTCCCCTTCTTCAAAATAGAAAATACAAATATCAACTAAACGCATTTTCTATATTTCCAAGTGTTTTGTGGAGATAAATTTCTCATCCAAATTTTTACAAAACTAGAGATACAAAACATGAAAATTTTTTCTCCAACTAAACGCACCCTAAATATTTCTTACATCTTACTTTAAAATCCAATTAATTTGTGTGCACATAACAACGACAAAAAAATTGACACCTCCTTAGTTGTCTAAAAGAAATCTCTCAAGTCCCCGTGAAGAAAAAGCGATACTTTAACAAAAGAATTTTCTGGATTTCGAGATGAATAAATAAATTTTCACTCCTACTTTATATCGTTACTCACGTTTCTAACTTTCAATTAGTTATTTTGTTTTTTTCGTTTCTTATATTCTTTCTTAGAAAGTACACCGTGTTCATAGTTTTTAGACTACAAAAGTCAGTCAATGCGTTTACCAAAACCCCGATAAAAATAAGAGAGAATTTTAAAAATAGACGATCTTTTGGTTCGGTGGTTAAGATTGTACTTAGGAAAAAAAGTTTTGTAATTTTAGTTTCAAAGATAGTTGTTTTTTTTTCTTTACTAAAATGACATTTTATGCGATTAAGTTTTGCTCGATCATGTGACGTTTGAAAAATCAGTTTTGTAAGTTGGACACACGGTTGATTTTTTGCTAGACCTACAAACACAAGTTTTGTTCAACCAGCGGCGGTTAATATTTTTGTGCGATCAAGTTTTGTTTTTTTTATAAAAAAATCTTATTAAAATTTATTGTTTTGAAATTTTTTTTCGTTTTTTTTCCTTGCAAAAGACAACTTACTCGCACAACCAACATTTACAGCCGCCGTTCGATCAAAACTTGTGCTTTCAGTCGCTATTTTTTAAACACTTATCAAAAATTCAGGTATAGTCGCACAATCTATCAGTGGCAAAATATTAAAAAGTATAAACTTTTGTCTTTGCTACAACGTGGCCATCAAAGCACTGTCATTTCCTGTTATATGGTCATACCGTATTACTCCCTCCGTCCCATATTGACTGTACACTTTGAATTCTCTAGGTCATTCATTTCTAACTTTGACTTTAAATTTTTTTAATTGTGTTATATAATATTTGATGCAAAATATATGAATAGATTAAGTTTTAAATGTATTTTTTATTGGTATAATTTTTTATTAAATATTATATAACACAAATAAAAATATTTAAGGTAAAAGTTAAAAAAGAAATACTTAAAAAGTCAAAACAGGACGATTAATATGTTACGGAGGTAGTACATTATAGATTTGGACATTTGCTGTCAGAGATAATATACTCCGTAATATTTTAGAAGTTTTTTTTTTTTTTTTTTTTTTTTGAACTTAATATTTTAGGAGATTGAGTAGGTTTGAGATCTTAGCTACTCAGATATTCACCAATGATCAAATCTATTTACTTTGAAAAGAGATATTCACAAATAAATTTAATTTCCCACATAAATGATCAATCTATATGAAAATGACTGTTTTTGCTATAGTTTTGCTGTTTGTCATGCATGTACTTATTTTAGTGGGAAAATATATCTCTACTTCTGACTTATATACGAATATATTTCATATAATAAAGACGATTATCAACATGAAAGTAACTATTTATTTCAAGTAAAATGTACAGGTACAAATGCAATTTTTTTCTCTGTCCCTCTCTTTGCTGTGCTTAAATACATGAAATGAGCAAACAAAGTACTTCCTTGTTTTCATACATTTACGGGAAGTCTATTCTGTGTAAAATTGTGCACATATATGTTGTAGCTACTATACAATTTCAAAATGGATCACCCATGAGTACAAGCAACAACTCATTGTCACGGTTACCTGAGAAAAGTTGGTGAATATGACATTGTATTTGTATATTTACTTATACAAAAAGATTACTCATGCATAGCAGCAATAGTTTATATCAACGTTAATTTATTTGTCTAATTTCACATAAGTTTACGTATGAGTATAAAGAAAGTTAGCGGTTTAAATTGTAACTAAATATTTAAATAGTTAATTGGTTGCATTGCTTTTTACAAGTATTGGTATTTTAGTATACCAATATTACTAATTTTTTAGGTTTTTATGTTTTAAATAAATTTATTTTCTTTTTATATTTGGTATAAATATGTAGACTTAAATAAAAATACCTTATCTCTAAGTAAATTATGATCATCACCGACTCTATTATAGATTATATTATTTGTTTTAGTTTTTGGGAATTTTTTTATTAAGAGAGGATCACCAGAAGAACAATTCTTGATTTGGTATTAGGAACTTCAGTAACTTTTATACTACTTAACAATACTAATCAATATGAAAGATCATTCGATTATCATAAGATATGTAAATTATAATAATTATTAGAGACTTTTAGGATCATACATGTCATTCACCATCAGTATTTTATTTTGTCATTCAATAATGTTCGGTTTTATATTCAAAAAGTATGATGCGAAACACATGTTGGAAGTAATTTATATTGCACTTGTTAATTTTATATAATCAAACACATGTCGGAACCCGACCCGTCCCGACCCGACCCGACTATACCGAATCCTGACTACACACTATAATCAATACCGAGTCCCACCCGAGTATTTCGGTTCGGTTTCGGGAAAGTGGCGGGCTAATCGGTCGGTTTGGCGGGCAAACGGGCCTAGCCCGAGTTCACAATATCATTTCAGCCCAGCCCGAGTTCACAAATGGGCCTAGCCATTTCCAGTTCCAATCTTAAACTGCAGTTGCAGTATTTTACTCCTTAAGTTACTGATGTCTTCACAAATACATTTCCAAAGGCTACTGTTGTCACAAATATACATTAATTCCAGCAGATCCATATGTGGGGTTTTTGAGATGAGCTTGATCCATTTAAATTGGTTAATCTTGATTTTGAGATGAGATTGATTTGGTTCTTGTATGTGTATGATTTTGAGATGAGATTGATTGATTTGGTTCTTGCTGAGATGAGATTGATTTATCCAACCAAGTAAGTCTTTCTGATAAATGAGAATAGAATGAAAAATAGGGGCGCTCAATTTGGTCTAAACCTAATATGTATTCGGGCCATCGGGTAATACGGGTTTCAGTCGGGTTTTCTCCTCGACCCGACCCGATACCGATAAAATGGGATTTATCCAACCGACTCCCGACCCGTTTGATAGTCGGTCGGGTTCGGGGCTTGTCGGTTCGGTCGGTTTGTCGGGCTAATCGGGTATCGGTCGATTTTGCTCAGCCCTACACGTATTAATTATTTGTTAAAATTATTCTAATGATTATTATATAACTGTATCAAAACCAAAAAGGTTTTGGCCCAATTAGTATCCACCAAAAACCCATAGACTTGTTGGAGAGATTTTGTAAATAAAATATAAAAGGTTCGAGTTTAGGTTGCCTACTTCAGTTGGTGTTTTACTAAGTCAAAAGAGTTGCCGAATATATTTCTAGTGAAATGGACAATAACTGTATCAAAAGACACTCAAAATCAGGACGTTCCCGTGTAGATATAACTCTAACAAAACCCTAATCAATAGTCATTAAGAGTTGATCTCAAAATGTAACTTATCATAATAAAAGTAATAAGAATAAGAATCTTACTCGTAATTGCCAACTTAGCATAATGTTTCACGTGGTAAAGGTTCTTTATCTTTTTGCTGCCCCTTTCTTACAACTTTAGCATATTGATTGGGTTACTTTAATGTTTCATTAATGTGTCCGCTCATCGATCGTTATCTAAATAATGTTTTTTGGAATGCAAAAATAAAATATCCAAAAGCTAGTGCATCAAACATAACAGTTGTACGTTAACTTTAACGTGCTAATTAGTTTGCTATGGTACTAGACATATACATATATCGCTCATTTAGTTTTGGCTTTTGTTCGTACTTTTCTCAAAAAGTTTAGGTTTGCTATTAAAAAAAGCTAGCGGCGCAGCTTGTTGCCCGTTTACCGTCCACCTCTGTAAATGTCATAAAAGTTTAGTCGGTTTTTATTTGTTAAATAAAAAATAATAATAATAATTGGTACATATATAAGTATATATAATTGTAAATATTTGTAATTTTTTAGTTTGAAAGTGAAAATTGTAACAATTTGGTCTTGGTTCAGTACTTCAGTGTAAAATAATCTCGACATTAACTATGGTTATACTCATTTACGTGATGGTAAAATCAAAATTTGATCAACTGGCTTGTTATTTCAGGCCTATTTACCTGCTTCGACACCCGAACCATTGCGCCATTATCGAGAACAAGAACTCATTAATCTTAGAGGTACCGGTTCAGGAGTGCTTCACGAATGGGACCGGGTTTATGACTATGCTTACTATAACGATTTGGGTTCACCTGATAAGGGGCCTGATTATGCGCGACCCGTTCTAGGTGGATCTAAAGAGTATCCATATCCACGAAGAGGAAGAACGGGTCGCAAGCCAACCAAAACAGATCCAAATAGCGAAAAGAGATTGTTTCTTCTAAGTTTGAATATTTATGTGCCTCGGGATGAACGGTTTAGTCATGTCAAGTTCTCAGATTTCTTAGGTTATGCCGCCAAATCCATAGGTCAAGTGGTTCGTCCTGAGCTCAAGGCTTTATTTGATAAAACTCCAAATGAGTTTGATTCATTTGAAGACATATTGAAGCTTTATAAGGATGGGTTTAAACTCCCGAAAAGCTACAGCAAGATCAGGAAAAACACCAACTTGGAGCTGGTGAAAGAACTCTTACGCACTGATGGCGAGAAGCCTCTTACATTCCCAACGCCTGATGTAATCAAAGGTATATTGTTTGTCTATATGATCAAACTAGTTAGGCAAATACTCTTTACTTTCTTATAAATATTTTAATATGGGGATGATACTTTGTTAATTTAAGAAGGCATACTATGTTTTCGAGGTGATTTGGTAAAAACTATTAATAACATAGTAAAATTTTGCAGAGGACAAGTCTGCTTGGCGGACGGATGAAGAATTTGGAAGAGAAATGCTCGCCGGAGTCAACCCAGTGGTCATCCGTAGACTTCAAGTAAGTTCAGTATAAGTTATATGGACCACATCCTTCCAGTTATAATATAACCACAAAGGATTTTTTAATTTTTAACATTTGTATGTTCCTCACCAGGAGTTCCCACCAGCTAGCATGCTAGATCCGAATGAATTTGGCAACCAAACAAGCACCATGACAAAGGAACAACTCGAACTAAACATGAATGGACTAACAATAGAACAAGTATAAAATAAGTCTAGTTATATTTGTCATCTAATTTGTCACTAAATATTATAAAATATGAAAATTCTCTTTGTTTACAACAGGCTTTGGAAGAATATAAGTTGTTCATCTTGGATCATCATGATGCAGTGATGCCATATCTAACAAAAATCAACTCTACAGCTTCCAAAATTTACGCCACACGAACAATTCTTTTGCTCCTAGATGACGGTACATTAAAGCCACTGGCAATCGAGTTAAGCTTGCCTAACACTGAACCATACCACAAAGGCTGCATCAGCGAGGTCTTTACACCTTCCGAGGATGGCGTTCAAGGAACCATATGGCAGTTAGCTAAGGCTTATGCAGCGGTTAATGATTCAGGATATCATCAACTTATTAGTCACTGGTACTTGCTTTCTGAATATTTTTTTGAAGGGAGAAAATGATATTAACTTTTAATTTATGTAATTCAGTTGATTGATATTGGTGTTGCAGGCTGAACACTCATGCAGTAATAGAACCATTTATAATTGCTACAAATCGACAATTAAGTGTGCTTCATCCGATATTCAAGCTTATTCAACCACATTTTCGTGATACAATGAACATAAACGCATTAGCTAGACAGATACTGATCAATGCCGGGGGTGTACTTGAGATGACCGTATTTCCACGTAAATTTGCAATGGAAATGTCCGCTTTTATTTATAAGAACTGGAACTTCACCGAGCAGGCGCTACCAGCTGATCTACTTAAGAGGTAAGTGCTTACAGCATTTTAAGTCAATGGAAATGTCCGCTTTTATTTATAAGAACTGGAGTAAGTGCTTACAGCATTTTAAATCAATTATATAATAAATAGCTTGTTATAAAATTAGATGGTTTTTGGGATTGTTCATTTAAGTACTTTTGTGCTTATTTGCTTAATTATAATCAGAGAAGCAGTTGTTAATTGTTTTTGAATAAAAGTACTTATTTGCCTACATTACTCTAAATGGTTATCTGTTTATATATACACGATTAAACATTTTAAAATATGTAACAATAGACACTCTATTAAGTAATACATAAAACAGTGTAGAGTCAGCCCACACTCTTGTAACTCATTTTGACCCAGATGCACAGATTATATGACCTTAAACAATTTTGCATGTTGCAACTTTTATAGAGGTGTAGCGGTCAAGGATCCAAGCCAACCCCACGGGTTAAAATTGCTCATAGAAGATTATCCATTCGCAGTTGATGGACTTGAAATTTGGTCAGCAATCCATCTTTGGGTTAGAGACTATTGCTGTGTATATTACCAATCAGACGAAATGGTTCAAACTGATTCAGAACTCCAGTCATGGTGGACAGAGTTGAGAACCGAGGGCCACGGTGACAAGAAAGACGAGCCATGGTGGCCTAAAATGCAAACAGTAACCGAACTCATTGATTCATGCACCATCATCATATGGGTTGCTTCAGCTCTCCATGCAGCAGTCAATTTTGGTCAATACCCATATGCGGGGTACCTTCCTAACCGTCCAACTGTGAGCCGTAAGTTCATGCCAAAGCCAGGTAGTCCCGAGTATGCAGAGCTGGAGTCAGACCCTGAAAAGGCGTTCCTCAAAACAATCACCAGCCAGCTTCAAACGTTGCTTGGAGTTTCTTTGATAGAGATGCTATCAAGGCACTCAACAGATGAGATTTATCTTGGACAGAGTGAGTCCCCGTATTGGACTTCGGATGGTAAGGCACTAGAGGCCTTTGAAGAGTTTGGGGAAAAGCTCAAGGGCATTGAGGAGAGGATTATGAAAAGAAACAACAACCTGTGCCTGAAGAATAGAAATGGACCTGTTAAGGTACCGTACACCTTGCTTTATCCCAACACTTCTGATACTAGTCATGAAGGTGGACTTACAGGCAAGGGAATTCCCAATAGTATATCCATTTGAAAACTTTTAAGTTGGTTTGTCTTGTTTGTATTACCTATTCTTGTGTAAATTGTTATTATTTGCGTCTGTGCTCTAGAATTTATTGTAAGGCGATTGACGTGACAAAAATAAAATTTGCCATTACCTTGTAAGAAGTTGTATTGTTTCTTGTTTAATGATAAAATAAATACAGTGAAGTTTTGCAGAAAGGATTCATTTGAAACCTTGTATCTGAGTAATCCTAATTCTTCAAAAGTATGACTAACTCGTATGTCTAATAATATGCCTAAACATATGTGTCAGCATCCTATTGGGAACAATAAGGGACCCGCTTCTTCATAGGCCTCCCTATCATTTTTCATCTTCAAAAGCCTGCAACTTCGGACAATCTATGGATCATCTTTTTGTGTTTATGAAATAATGGATGCATAAGGTCGATTTTGTCTATTCAAAAATTAAGACTACACGGACATGTATGCACGGATATAAATGAATTCATGATATCAGCATTGCACAGTGGTGAACCTTAACTACATAGTCGTGCATCTATGCGGCTCTGATCAATAAGATCTAGGCCATTGATCTCACTTTCTCCCTGAAACACCCTATTTAAGGAGGGTCCATCCGCCCATTAATCTTGGTTGTTTACTTGAAAAGACATCCTTTATTCACATAACGTTTTAAAATGGCTTTTAGGCTATGCACAGAGGCGACCTAGTTCGTCGCCGCCACATCAGCTTTCTCTCTCCGACGACCTGACGACGACCTAGTTGCCACAGTGGTGATCTGAGATTTTTTTTTTTTTTTTTTTTTTTTTTTTTTTTTTTTTATTCAAATATTTTAAAAAACAAAATTAAAATTCATTAAAAATAAATAAAAACATTACAATATATTAAAAATTAAACGATACGAAATACATAATACATAAATCCTAAATCTTAAATCCTAATCTGAAAAGTCGTCCACAGGATCAAACGCGGAGGGTATATAATCCTCGAGGCGAGACAAAGCTTCCTCGTCTACCGGAGATCCCTCACCGGAGACTCCTGGATCATCATCTTTGTTCACCCGATAGCTCCAATTGACGTTGGTGTTGATGTTGTTCGTAACCCGTTGAACACACTTCCACAACTTGTCAATAATTTCGTCATCTCTGCGGGCTTCCTCCTTCAGAAATTTCTCGATAACACCTTTTCGTTCATTGCTGATGTCGTTGCAAGTCTTGTAGCTGTCTCTCATCTGCAGCTTCTCATTCCTTTTGTCCTCAAAGAATTGGATGACGCGTATAATAGCGTCTTTTCTAGCCTCATCATCGTTCTCGCATTGATTTTGAACGTACGTTTGCATATCAGTAACAGAATGAGGGAGACGACAAGCCATAATGATGCTGCGTAAAGAGAATGTGAATTTTTATGTTGAATTGTGTTTGAAATTGTGTGTTTAAAAATGTGTTTGAAGTTGGTATTTATAATGTTGTAAAAGTGGTAAAGTTTTGAAAAAAAAAAGGTTGTGTGTTGTTTATACTCGGTTGTTTGGCCAACCGAGTTTCGTCCTCTTTCCTCCACAACCGAACACGACCGAGTGATCCACAAAGGGAGGACCGGCCTCAACCGATGCAACCGACCGAGTCTCAACCGGTCCTTTGCGCATAGCCTTATACAATCTCTAATTTCAATATTTTGGTAACCGCATCCTTGATGATGGAATATATTAGAGGTGGCATGTGCGGGCACGGGCACGGGCTACGGGCTAAACGGGTTACGGGAACGAGCATGGGCTAAACGTGTACGGGCCAAACGGGGGCATGTTATACGAATCGTTTTAGAAAAGATCCAAAATGACGAAATAAATTCATCAAACGTAACACCTTAGTTATATTTTAAAAAATAAATATATTATATCTATAAGTTTTTCTTTAAAAACAATTGTAATGTTCTCTAATTAATAGAAAATATGTGCCCGTTTGTGCCTATTTAACTTTTAAATGAGCAATATATGCCCATTTAAAAAAAATGATGGGCTAAATGTGCTCACATCTTTTAAAAATTTGTCCAAATTAACCAATTTTTTTATTTTGAAGACAAATTGCCACCTCTAGAATATATGTGGCAAAAGACAATGTACAAAAGTAAATTCTACAGGTACAACTAACCAGTCTGCAGGTACAAAAGTAAACTCTAATGCAGGTACATAAGGTAAGGTGAATGGATCTGCTGAAGAATTTGTTTTGATTGAAAAATGGAAGCTGGATAAACTTCCCATGCTCAAAGAGTTGAAGAAAAAGAGCTCAAAAGATGATCCTTGAGAGTGTGGCAAAAGGTGATACAAAAGGTGGGGCTAAACCTTTCTATGTGCAAAAAGTGGTTACTGAAGGACCACAAGTTGTTGATGAAGACTAGAATAGTGCATCAGCAAATTCTGCTAAAGGATGAAGAGAAACTGGTAGTAGCCTGCCAGTTTCTACTAATACGTTTATCATTAGTTCACCAGTTACTACTAATACGCTTATCTCTAGGCCAGCAGTTTCTACTGCTAAGCCTAGCAGTTCTCCATATCCCAGGTTTCCCATAGTTGATAAAGATGGGAAGTCCTATGCTGATGAAGACTATCCTGATGATCCTAATACGCCTGGTTTGGAGCATATTTATGAAGACACTGATGATGAAGTTTTGGATGATTTTAGTGCAGAGGCTGATTTGCATAACATGGAGTCTTCTTATTCTACCAGTCCTACTCACACCACAAGAATACACAAAGATCATCCAAAAGATCAAATCCTAGGAGATTCTCAGTCTGCAGTTCAAACAAAGAGCAAGGTTAAAGGATTGAGGAATCAAGGGTTATTTGCTCAAACCCTTCATCAAATAAATAGCCAGAAAGATCTTCAGAATTGCATGTTTGCTTGTTTTCTGTCATAGATGGAACCTGAGAATGCTTATAAGGCGTTACAAGATTCAAGCTGGGTGGAGGCTATGCAAGAGGATTTGTTGCAATTTAAGCTTCAAGAAGTTTAGACCTTGGTGGATTTGCATAATTGGAAGAAGGCTATAGGGACAAAATGGGTTTTCAGATGCAAAAGGGATGAAAGAGGCATAGTGGTCAGAAACAAGGCTAGGTTAGTGGCTCAGGGATACACTCAAGAAGAAGGAATAGATTATGATGAAGTGTTTACACCAGTGGCAAGAATAGAGGCTATCAGACTGTTCTTGGCTTATGCTTCATACAAGAACTTCACTGTGTATCAAATGGATGTGAAAAGTGCTTTCCTATATGGGACAATTGATGAGGAAGTATATGTCTCCCAACCACCTGGTTTTGAAGATCCTGACTTTCCAGATAGAGTTTACAAGTTGGAGAAAGCACTGTATGGATTACATCAGGCTCCTAGAGCTTGGTATGACACCTTATCCAAATATTTGTTGACCAATGGTTTTGTTAGAGGCACAATTGACAAAACATCGTTCATAAAAAGGACTAAAAATGATATCTTACTGGTTCAAGTATATGTTGATGATATCATTTTTGGTTCAACAAATAAGGTGTTATGTGATGAATTTGAGAAGCTAATGCATAGCAGGTTCCAAATGAGTTCTATGGGTGAACTCACATTCTTCTTAGGTCTTCAAGTCAAGCAAAAGCATGAAGGCATTTTCATAAGTCAGGAAAAATATGTGACTGATATCTTAAAGAAGTTTGGGTTTAATGATGTGAAGCATGCTAAGACTACTATGGATCCAAACAAACCTCTGGTTAAAGATGAAGATGGTGAAGAGGTTGATACACATCTCTACAAATCCATGATTGGGTCTTTAATGTATCTAACAACTTCAAGGCCAGATATTATATTTTTTGTATGTGCCTGTGCCAGATTTCAAGTGTCTCCCAAGATGTCTCACTTGAATGCTGTCAAGAGGATTTTTAGGTACTTAAGGACTCGACCTAGGTTGGGCCTTTGGTATCCTAAAGATTCACCCTTTGATCTGGTGGCCTACTCAGATTGTAGGATCGTTATTTTTTATTGTGTTGATGATTCGGGTGGTCTTGGATGATCAAAATACATGTTTGCCATAGTTAGAGAGTTAGTAGAGAGAGAGGGTGTTCTTGCTAGAGGTTTACACAAAGGAAAGATTAGATTAAATGAGAAGCACCACCCCTTCCATGGATGGAAGGGGTATTTATACTTACAGACTCAACGACCTCCTATCGGCCTGTGGATCAGGGATACAGTGGGTAAAGACCCGTCCTTCCTCCACGGTGTTGCACTACGCTAAACTAAACTAATAACTAACTAATAAACTGATAAATAACGTAACTAACGACAAGTCTACGAGCTAACTTAAGCTAGATAACATTTGGGGTGACCGACTCTTCACTATGGAATTTTCTAATTCCTAACAATCTCCCCCTAAGGGAGGTCACCCCATGTTTTACATTTTGAATCCTAGCATTCTATTTTATCTTTGTTCTTGAGCTCGTAGACTTCAATTCTTCATTTCAACAATCTTTGTGCTTTAGTAGTGATTCTTCAAAGTCCACACTGATTTGTACTTTTAGTGGAGGCCTTTAACTGATCCACATCTTTGATGATCTTCGAGCTTTCATTGAGATCATCAGCCACAGTAAATCTCTGGATCACCCTTTATTGTGTTGCCATCATGTGAAGTTGTGACTTTCGGACCGACATGCTCACACTTTTGAATCATGACATCTTTCCATCAGAGTAGCGGAAGCCTTAGTTGATTCATGATATTGGCAGCAGCGTAGCAGAAGCATGGAGTGAAAATATCAGAGTCATTGATGCACTAATCATGATTTCTTTTAAGATGAATGTGTTAAGTGAGCATGCGGCTATGGATTGACCGCTTCATTCTGATCAGCTGCAAACGTCGGGTGTACCTGCATACAACAGTTAGCAATAAATCGTACGAAAGTGTCTTTGATCACTTTCGTTGAATTGAGGTACACGGCCCACGGTTCCCCGTTGATCAGTACATGTACTGCCTGTGATCAGGTATAATTCCGAAGAATTTCCTTGACAGGGTTTCGCAGCTGTTCTAGCTGTTCTCAAACCGGAACATCTCAAAGAAGACAACACGGAGTGAGTGAACCAGCGAATTTTAAGTCCACTGATTGATGAAGAGAGATTTGAAAAACAATCGTGTATTGCTCAATAGAAATTGTTTTTGCAATACAACGAAGGTTTTATTGAAAATCAATTATCAATCATAAAAACACCTTTTGAGTTGAAAAATGAGTACACGGTCGATGTGCTAAAGAAAAGAGTTTTTAAGCACAACGACCGGTTTTTCAAAGGTATCCGTCAATCCATAACCTGAACCAGGATTGATTCAAGAGATTGAATCGCCCCATTGTTTCTGTTCAGTTGTCACATGGTTGATCTATATAATAGATCTCACATGCCACCTACCAGGAGCTTGTTTGATGTTGGCTCCAGAAGGCTTTCCATCTTCATAGTGAATATGTATACACATCACTCAGATGTTCTGGCAATACCACAAGGATAATGCGTAGGACTCAAGATATAATCTCTCTTTCCACATTGTGTGAAACAGAGAGTCTTCATTGAAAGTGTCCTAATGAGATTTATTGATGATCTCGTGGCTCTAGACTCAATTTGTGCATATTTGGACCCTGTGCCGGAGACTAGGGAGAGGGTCTCCTTCTTCAATATCAACAATCTCTAAGAGAAAGTCGATAGATAATGTCGGTTCCCCGTGAGAATGAAACAAGTCCTTTTAAGAGGAACTTGAGTGGTTTGGAAAGTTTAGTGCAGTGCATCACTGGGTCCATGATGTCTTGTCTTCAATACCGGCGTTACCTTAGTAACCACCAGTAGCATATGTATTGAACCCGGTTTCTGCCCTAAGGTTGAATTGATGGAGGGCTATTTCTTTTCACCCTTTTTCACATTCAGTTCTTTTTCATTCTTCAACCCCTTCAGTGCTTACCGAGACTTCATTACTAGAACCTTGTTGGGTTTATTCCAGTACTAGCTCTGTCTCAGTCCGCACTCTTCCCATATTCTCATTTTTCTCCTTTTTTCAATATTCCTAAGGACTCTACACTATCTAGTGGATTGTCCCTGGGAAGATCCCTCCGGTTCTGGCGGATCGTGGGAACAAATACCTAACCTAACCATCCTTATAACACCATGCATAAAGTAAAATGGTCGGTCTTTTGGTACAGTTCATTCTTCCTTAAAACCAATTGAAAAATCATTTGGAAAAACAATCAAGGTACTTGTGATACGAGATCAAAGCATTTTGTACCTTAATAGTTTTGATCATTTAGAAAACCTCCCCCTCAACATGTGCGTATGATTTAGAAATTGTTCAGCACAAGGAGGCAAGAGGACTTTGAAATATTTTCTTTGATCACAATTTTCATATGAAAAAGCCATTTGATTTTCATGGTAAAATTCTCCCCCTCAATATGTGCATAGGATATTTAAAATCATTTTATCACATAGAGGCAAGAGTTCTTTTGAAGTACATCCACGATCACAAAAGCCATTAAGAAACCATTTGAAAACACAATCAAGGTACTTTATAATCTCTTTAAAAAAACTTTTGTACCTCGATGGTTTTGCTCCCCCTCAATATGTGCTTCGAGATTCGAAAGCGTTTGGCACATATGAGAGAGCAGCCTGCACAACTGAATCAAAAAGATCAATTTTCATCAAATTTCATTATTAAATCACAAATTCTCCCCCGATCAAAAATATCAAATCCTTTGAGATTTTGGATCCCAAGTGATTTAATTAGGTTTAGAAAACATGGGAGAAAATGTGGCATTGTTTAAATACTCATCATGTTTTTGGATAAATCCTCCTCCTCAACATGTGCATTGTATATTTGAAATCGTTTGGCACATGGAGGCAGGAGTGCCTATAAAGGACTAAAACCGATTCCATTAAAACATATTTGAGATTTAAATCACGATCTCTCCCTTGATAAAAAATTTCAAACCAATTAGGGTTTTGGATCCCGATTGATTTAAATCATTTAGAAAGTTTTAGGGAAAGACGTTGCAAGATTTAATTTTGAAAGATGACAGATAAGGACCAGATTTAGACATTAAAGATTGTTAGTGTCAGGTATGGTAGTTTTTAAGAGATCTTTAAGTAAAATAAAACAATTTCACAATCAAACAAGAACAGAAAAAGTTTCATTTTGACAGATCTTTGAGTTTTAAAGAAAACCATACCATGACATAACATTAAATCTTTAGATCACCACATTTTAGCGTACAAACGGACTCTTTTGAAGATATATTGTTTGAAAATATTTTATTCAAAATCACTCTCCCCCTCAAACCATGACAGTAGTCGATGATTGAGTGACTTAAGTTTTGATAAAATGAAGTCCGGTGATTTTCAAAATTTAGACCAATTTATTTTCAAAACAATATTTTTCCATATTCAAAACAATATTTTCAAAAATTGTTTAAAGATGGTATCATTTACTACTTTTCCTGCACAAGATACGTTAGGTGGTTGAGAAGCTTCTGTAGTTGTTGTTGTTGTAGGGTTTGGAAGAAAACCATCTGCTGATGCAGTGAGACTTCTTACGTTGCATTTTTTATGCCAACTGAGGTCCAATTAAGCTCCGTTTCTTCACTTGCTGAAGAAAACCATCTGCTGATGCAGTAAGACCTCTTACGTTGCATTTCATGCCAACTCTCCATTGAAGTCCAGTTAAGCTCCGTTTCTTCATTTGTCAACCCAAGAAATAGTTACCCTTTCCTTTCGGCATCCAATCATCTTCATTTGTGGGATCCGGATCGGGAACATTCTTTTATACCAATATACCTGCATATGTTAGTGAACACACATACAAATATATGGTGGTCGACAACACCCAAACATCAATCGACTAATAAAAGTCAATCCAACATATCAATCAGATCATATAAGGTATGGGAATAATGTGTTTATCAAACTCTAATCATCTAATCCTAGCAATCATATCCTAGGCACCTAGTCCTTCAACATAGGTTAACATCATTTTTAATTAAGCATATTAGGATAATTAAGAAAGCCCGTTAGATGATATAAGTTTGAAAACATTCTCCCCCTCAATCAATGACTCATTTTTCTGAAAAGGTTTAAAAGCGCTGAAGTCATTGATTGAGTTTTCAATTTTTACTAAAACTCTGAAACTAATTGATTTTCAAGCAACTCATTTACCACCATTTTGTTAAAGCACCAAATATTTTTCTGAAGAATTTTAGACGGAAAAACATTTGTGTAGGAACAGCAGTCCTTCGACATACTTTCCTTGTTTTGTTTTTAGGATAAGTGCACGAAATATTTTGAAAATAGTTTAAGCGTAGCACTTTCCTTCTTTAAAAAACGGGTTGCTATCTGAAATAATAGCAAGCCATAGTTTAAGCACGGGTCACAGTCTGAAGTAACTGCAAGCCATTATTTGAAGCCCGGGTTACAGTCTGAAATAACTGTAAGCCATGGTTTGAGACATGTTAAGAAAAGAATATTTACACCTCCTGCTCGAACTTCATCTATGGTCCCGTGCCATTATTGAATGACATTTCTAAGACCGTAGATGTTATCGATACCAGAAGACATGTCTTGAGAAAAACATATTTTTGGTATTTTTGAAATTTTCTGATTTTTATGGTTTTTGAAGGTTTTATATTTTTCTATTTTCTTTTTGTTGATTTTATATTTTTCTATTTTCTTTTTGTTGGTTTTATATTTTTGTATTTTGATTTTCGAATAAATATTTACAAGGATAGAATAGATGATATAGTTAAAGAAGATGATGATACGAGTACCGAGATAAGGATATCGAGCAGCCCCGTTGTAGAAGATAAGTCATCATCCCTTAAACATTCACCACCAAAGCTTCCAGGGATCCAGAATAGAAGATAGAAATTGAACCATCTGAAAGTGAGACTTTGGCAGCTTCCCCCCAAACCGAAAATCCTTTAGCAGAGCAGATTCAAAGCTTTCTTTCAAGCTTCTTGTTAGCCTCGCTTTTTCTAAAGATAACGTCACATACGTGAATTGGACTAGATGCGTTGTATACTTTACCCTTAGGGACTAGTATGGTTTATGTGGCAAAGTTAGGGCCTATATATACCCCTCATGACTCTCCATGAGGGGTGAGGTGAATCATTAGGTTATTTGTGTTGTGTGTGTTTCTTAATAAAATCTTGTGTTTTCTCCTCCCTCTCTCTAGTTCCTCTCTCTAAAAAGGATGAAGATCTTCATCTTCTTCCACCAACCTCGACCTCCAAACCACATAAATCTTATAGTAATCGGTCCTAACAATTGGTATAACGAGCCAAGGTTGTTGTTTTATTGATTTATGTTGGTTTGAATCATGTTTTTAACTGTTTTTGAGCTTATTTTGTGGGTCGGAAAATTTTTTTTTCCGTATATTTGTGGTTAACAGTTTTATTCATGTGTTTGGTATCCTTGTTTTGGTCAAAAAGTCCTGATTTTTTATGTCAACATCTGTCTTGGGTCATCTTATCCAAACAGTACCTGTTATACTTTTTTGTACCAATATCTGTGAAATATTCTTGTGGTCAAACCGTCAGTTTTCTTGGTCAAAACAGCAAAAAGGAAGCTTTTTTATGCCTATTCTGGGTTTAGTATGAAGACTGGACGGAAAAACATGGTCGGAAAACCTCACCGGAAAAAGTCAAAGGGTCAAAACCCTCTTTTTACGCGTAAGGGGAATCTACAGTTAAGATACGCGTAGCTGTGAAGTTACGCGTAGAAAAAAGCTACGCATATGCGTTTACGCCTAAGTCTGGCTTACGCTTAAGCAGGATTAAGCATAACTTGCTTTACGCGTAAGGCTACGCATAAGCATGTTACGCGTATGCAAGAAGTTACGCGTAAGAAATTTATGAGTAGAAATGGAAGAAAGTTATGCGTAAAATTGATCATGACCACATCATACCAATATCAAGACTCGACCTCAGGTTCACTTAAACCATCATCAGTCCATTTGACTCGCTCAAAACTAATAACCTCTTCTTCAAGAACGAACCTTTCACCTCTACAACATCTTAACCCACTTTCATAATCAACTCTCATTCATCTAGACTCATACAAACTGCAAATCTCATCTAATCTCAGATATGGTTCGAGTTTATTTTGGAAACTTTTATAGATGTTTTTACTGAACCTTCAATCATCATCGATTTATTTTGGAAACTTGGTTTCCTTAATATCCGAAACATAAAAAGAACGGATGTATAACAATGGTGTTATAATCATTTCTTGTTTCGTTCAAGAACTCAAAACGAAAACACATAAAAATTAAAACCTACCCGAGATCCTTTTCAAGGATCTTGAAGCCGTTCAAGTTGATCGACTATGTGGTCTCTTGTTTCTGACACATCGTAGATAGGGAAGGGTTTGAAGTTTGGATTGTGATATTACAAAAGAAGGTGATGTTATTGATATAGAGATTGGATGGGTGTGTGACCTGGTTGAAGGGTCTGAGTTTGGAGAAAAAGTTTAGGGTGAGAAAAGTTTGAAGTGGTAGGCGTTTATTTTGAGAAGTGATATTTAGGTTTAGGTCAAGTGTTTTATATACTTTAGTCTTAACCGGATATCTCATTGCTTGGATCGGGTTTGAACAAGCAGTTCTGGATCGTGACTATCATGTGGATCGGATGGGCTTGCTTGATTATTTTCTTTGAATATTGGGCTTTGAGTGTAATTTTGTTTGTGGGCTGGATTACTCGATGGACTGGACTGGTTGGACATATTTGATGGTTCGGATAAAATGAATTAACTTGTGTTATCCGAATTTTTCTTCAAAAATTTTGGATGCATAAGTTTTATTATATTATTGGTATGGTATATTTTCACGGAAGGATACATAATTCACGGCTTGAACGGAGATGTGAAAAAATGACTACGGAGTTTTTGTACGGTATTATTGATGCGGAATTGAAGTGACGTTTCACGAGTGGACTTCTTTATCTTTGAGACGATGGTTGGTTGGATGCATGTCTCAAGATAACTTGTCTGGGCACATTTTGTGAATTTGAAAATCTGGTTATAACTGGTAAGGAGTTACGTTGTAGTGCTCACAGTGTGTAACCATCACTTTAAGGAGTTACGTTGTAGTGCTCAGTGTCACACGAAGTTGTGGATTGTTCAAAAATTTAGAACAAGCAGCAAGTCACAAGTTGGGATGCTTACTTCCTTTTCAAGTTAGTCGTACCGGGCTATCTCCATATGTGGTCATTACATTTAGCCGGTGAATTCAAAGGAGGTTCGATTTAAAGGTTGGTTTGAGAGAAGTATATTGAGAGTATTCTTGCGACATATTCTCACGGGATTTTGATCAAGCTATGCTGTTAAATATTGCATCAAGAAGGTAATACGGCATGTACGCAACATTATGATGATTCCGATAGCTCGCAACCATCAGGAGGGAGAAGTTGGTATTTCATCTTCCGTGATTGGATTACGAAGGGATTTTTGCTTAAGACTGAAGAAGGAGAAGTAGTGTGGTGTACATCGGCGTTTTTTACCAACTTGGAAGCAATACTAAGTGAGTTATGTTGTGATGATGTTCCCAGAACGACAACCATTGTGCTTCAAGAGTTTACTTTCTCCGCTGCGTGTCTGAAGATTAAAGACGTGTTGGAAGAGTGTTGTCGGTTCAGGAGGGAGCATAGAAAGAAAAAAGGCTCACTAGTTAGGAGGGAGTAATAACCTAACTAGACCGTTACAGTTGAAGTTCAGAGCTATAAGAAGATCATTTGCCGAGGTCATCGGAAGGGAGAACTTCAAGTTTGCCTCAGTATCTAGACTACAGAGACTCTGCACTTCAAGAAAGTCAACATTGTTCATTACTATTGTAATTTACTTTGTTTTGTATTTATAGGTCTCATTGTAACCATTCACGTGTGACGCTATCTTGGAGGGAGATTGTTAGCCTCGCTTTTTCTAAAGATAACGTCACATACGTGAATTGGACTAGATGCGTTGTATACTTTGCCCTTAGGGACTAGTATGGTTTATGTGGCAAAGTTAGGGCCTATATATACCCCTCATGACTCTCCATGAGGGGTGAGGTGAATCATTAGGTTATTTGTGTTGTGTGTGTTTCTTAATAAAATCTTGTGTTTTCTCCTCCCTCTCTCTAGTTCCTCTCTCTAAAAAGGATGAAGATCTTCATCTTCTTCCACCAACCTCGACCTCCAAACCACATAAATCTTATAGTAATCGGTCCTAACACTTCTCTTAGCCAGGTGCACAAAGAAGCACACCATTATCATCGAACTTGCTGCTCCTTTTAAGAATAGTCACCGTGATTCTTCGTTCGAGGGTATATCATCCAAAAGAACAGCAAGATATCATCCCACACATAAATAACACTTCTCAAATTTCCTTTCAACTGACGTCTGAAGCGATCCATTCCAAAAGGTGTCAAGAGAACAATTCCCCCCAAGTAGTTGAATTGATGCAGTCAGTCTCTTTGTATAATGCTCAAGAACTCTCCCGAATACACATCATGAGGGTAATGAAGAACAACTCCCCAATGTTCACATCTTTCATCCCTGATGAATGTGTATGAAGCTCAAGAACCCGAAGTACACCAATATCCAAGAACTCTCCCAAATACACATCATGCCCGGAAGGAAAACACCTCCCCAATGTTTGTGGTAAACAATGGCTTTCTTCCCTGATGATCGTGTATGAAGCTCAAGGACCCGAAGTACACACATTCCCCAAAGAGAGAACAACCGATAACATTGAAGAAGCAGGCCGAATCACTGATTATCTCTGCGGGTGACAATCTCTGCGGATGTCAACACCGGAATAAGTGATTATATCTCTG
This sequence comes from Chrysanthemum seticuspe, assembly GCA_019973895.1. Lineage (NCBI taxonomy): Eukaryota > Viridiplantae > Streptophyta > Magnoliopsida > Asterales > Asteraceae > Chrysanthemum > Chrysanthemum seticuspe. The sequence goes on from BPTQ01000005.1 coordinate 204,354,599, forward strand.
AATCACAGATTGAGCCCTCAAGTAAAACAGCTGAGCATCCCCAATGTTCACAATTCTCTCTCCCCTGATGATTGCGATAACATCGAGATCATCACACACCAATGTACTTCTTATATCTTCAGAAACATTTTCTAACATCTCTTCCCCCACATAGTTGAAATAGGAACACTAAACGCCTTGAAGAGTAAAACCTTGAGTTTCTCTGCGGTCATGACATTTGTTTTCCCGGGATAACTTCAATCACTTAGAAGTATTAAGTCCATCAAGTTTACTCGCCATGAGTCAAACCTTGAGTTTCTCTACGGTAATCACATTTGTCTTCCCGGGATATCTTCAATTACTTAGAAGTATTAAGTTCATCAAGTTTACTCGCGTTTAGATACGTGTCTCCTTCCCCCTTGCTGGTTTTGACACTTCAGAATCAGCAACACTTTGAAAGCCCAAATACAAGAAATCTGTTGAGAAGAACCTTAGAAGTCTTTGTGAGAATCAACTTGCTAAAGAATATGAGCAAGTCTAATTGGGGATTAAATTCGACATATCACTCTCCCCCTATTAGTGCTCTCCCCTAAACCGACAATCTGTTTGATAAATGCCATGAATTAAGAAGAAGTCTTTAGATTGTTAAATGCAACTCGTCTTTAGTCTTCTAACATGTAGCAGAAAATGTAGAACCGACTGTAGACTCGACCTTCTTCAAGATTGTCCAGTTGGGGAATAGAAATTTAACATCTTCAACTCACCAAAAACAAGAACATCACCAAAAAGCATCCCAATCAACTTACATCTTGCAAATCCCCTTAACTAAAATCCCTACCAATCAAACAAGAACAGAAAGATGTTCATCAAGGAAATCAGCAATCAGGCCGCAACGAATACACAAAATGGTAATACCAAGCAAACAATCACATCAAACAAGAACAGAAGGTTGTTCGGAATCATCATGTTGATGTGCACGTGAAGCATTAACCGGAAGCACTTTGTCAATAAACTCATATCAGCTTGTGAAGATGTCAACAAACGGCTCTTAAGAAGAAACTCCATGTGAAGATTACCCGATAAGAAGAAACTCGGTTCTTACATGAGTTTAGAGCCGTATGACCATTTAAATTCTCAAATAATAATCAACCATGCAGTAATTTCACACTTCTTCTCCCCCTCAAGAATTGCATACGGAGTTGCCATTCTTGATTAAGTAAGTGAAAATCATCCGAATGTTCTATTCACACTTCTCTCCCGCAAAATAAGCACATGATGTCGCCATCTTCATTATAATCGAGCAAGTGGAATGAGAAAACAATCAGTGGTAGCCCGGTTCACTTGATGACTTAAGCGCATGGAAAAAGTATGAAGCATGTTGACGAGAATGGTCATTAGTGTGAAGATTTCTCTTCTTCAGAAGATAAAGCGCACTGAAGCGTACACTTTTCTTTTCTTTGAGGTACGAGGCTTGAACTGTTGTGTTCAAACATCATAAGAAGATTTCTCTTCTTTGGAAGATAATGCGCACTGAAACGTACACATTTCTTTTCTTTGGAGTACGAGGCCTGAACTGAAGTGAACAGACGTCATAAGAAGATTTCTATTCTTTTGAAGATAAAGCGCACTGAAACGTACACATTTCTTTTCTTTGGAGAACGAGGCCTGAACTGATGTGATCAGACGTCATAGTCTCTCTCTTTTCAACTCTCTTAGCAAAACATGTAATCATCCCCAATATCATTCTGTAGGCTCTTTGTCGTGACAGCTGATGGAGAAAACCTAATATGATGAATTTGACCCTGAAGTAAAATATCCCGAACTCGTGACTTAAACTTGCACGTATGTAACAAAGAACGGTGCCGAGACTTCATGCTCCATTGAATCTCTAAGTACTCTATACTCTTCATCCAACCAACCATCAAGTATAAGACGTACATCACCTCTTGAAAATCCACAATTGAATGTGACATTGAGCACTACAACGTAACTCCTTAAAGTGATAGTTATTTTGAGATGATAAGAGCCCAATTCCCCCAAGTGGTAAAAGAAAAGGTAAAAGTCACTCAACAATAACTAGATTTCCAAGTCTTCGTTTTTGATAATAAGCTCGAACAAGGATCATGAAGAATCTTCATCCATCCATCCCCGATACCTTCAGATACTAAGTACACTTGCCCGTGATAATTCATTTCAACCTCAAATAAATAATACTGAATTAACGCCGATGTCACATCTTCTGAACTGCTCAAATCTAGCCTTCTTTGACATTTGAATGAACTTTGATAATGGTTTCATCCCGACCATGGTTAAAAGCACGTAACCCCGTAAAACCATATAATAACCAAACTGCCATGCAGACAACCCAAACACACACCTAATTCATGAAGTACACCCTTTTATCCCTTCTTCGAAACAGAAACTGTAGCACCAGCATCAGATAAGATCTCGAAATACACTTTCCTTTTCTCCAGGATGGTTCCATCATTACGGGATTTTACTACTCTATGGTTTAAACCAAAAAATAGATTCTTTCGCGGGATTTTACAAAACCAAGAATAAACCGTAAGATAGATCCGGAAATGCACCTTACTATTATCAGGATGTTTCCATTGTTACGGGATTTTACAAGTCAATGATTTAAACCGAGAAATAGATTCTTTCGCGGGATTTTACAAAATCAAGACAAAACCGTAAACAATGTCAGCTTGAATGAGTTATGACAACTTTGGTTTCAGTGAATATCTGTTTTAGGGGAAAATGCAGCAATTCATCAACGGCTCATTATCCAACATCATCAACATCATCAACCATCCAATAAATACTTTGGTAAACACATCAATCACGTATTCTGTCGGCGATGGTAGTGACCACATGGAGAAGTAAACCCGATATATTAAACTCGAACATGACGTAAAATTCCCCATATTTGTTACTTAAACTTGTACTAATTCTCGTGAAGAAGAAACGGTGTACCCAATGTACAAAACCTCTTGACGTATCCTCAACTGCGTGAGACACCGAAGTGATAGTTACGTTGTGGGTCAAGCGAGAAAGAATCACAACCGTAACTAAATACCCAAGTCCTTATCACACTCTATAAATGCCCAAACAAGTCATCTTCGCGGAAGGGTAGAAAGAAAGAAGACGAAATAAGTAAACGCGTCCGAAAAACTTCACTTCAAACCCAAATAAGAAATATCGTAAAAACAACCCCGTAGTCAACCTTGTTCAAATATCAATTCAAGCCGTGACAAAATATTCTTCGTGAAAATGTGTACACCAAAGAACCAATTCGCATAACACAACGACTCACACAACTCATAAATAAAACTCATATAATCCAATTCATGAGAAGCCCATTATCTCAACCAGTTTCTCAATCAATAACATCGGTTAAGCATCTTGAAAACCATGTATTTCAAATATTAGTTCCAGCCGTGAATTAGTGTATACCCCGTGAAATATATGAATCCGAAGTACCAATATTACCAACTATTATCAAATGTAAATCCAAAAATAAATTCGGATAACACATTTGTTAATCCAATAACGCATGATAATAACTGACCCGAATAAACCATTCATGTCCGAAACAACAAAAAGAACAAAAGTCACCCCATTAGCCCAGTCCAATAATACGTGTGATATGAGTTTAGCCCAACAAACCAATGACATCCAAGAGTTACCCTAATTCTCTGGCATTATAAAACACTCACATCCCTCACTCTTAACCCTAAAAATACTCTCACTATGACACGCCTCTTTCCAACCCATTCTTCCACCATCCAAACCCTAATTGCAAACTCAGTTGCCTCTATCGAAATCCAAGCTTCACAATAAACTAAACCAATCTCAATAACAAACACCTCCCACCTTAATCTTTCATATCAAAACCGGATTAGAGAAAAAGAAACCAATCAAACTCATAAACATTCATCACCAATCGGCCTAACTCTTAACCTATTCCGAGCAACTTTTATCTTTAGAGAACAAGATAACCTCGCCACAGAGATGGCATGAGGTGCGTGATATCACAGCCACAGAGATGGTTTAGGGCACGACCTGGTGTAACTGCCACAAGAGGGCTTATCGACGGTACGTATTTCATTCAATTTTGTTTACCCGTTTGATTTCTTGAAACCGAACATGAAGGAAGGATGAGACCCAATGATGGTTTTGTTATTACTTCAGTTCTTCGGACATAAAAAATAAGATCAGTGATGCAATTAATATATCGTGTGACATGGGCATAAAGGTCTCGATAAATCAGTTATAATCACGATATAAATAGCTGAGATCTTGAATTGTTTTAACGTTTTGAGTTATGGAAAAAGAGTCATAGATCAATGATGGGATTGATATCTTATATAAAGCTTGACCTCCAAAAGTTTGAAAGAAACTTTTAATGGAATGAGAGATATGATTCTGAGATCTATTTTAATTACTTTTCGTTCAATGAGTCTTGATGAGAGATGAGGTCTTGTTTTGAGGTCTTGGAAGAGGTTTAGATATCATTGATGATGTAGACTAGTACATAAAGTTTTTGATAACCGCTGTTGATGAATAAAATTAAAGACTGGTGATGTTGTTTAGAACTGAGGTCGTGTTGAAGTTTTGGTATATGGTTTAAGTCATTTTGTGGTCGTAGTCATGGTTCAGTCACTCTTCTTCTTCATCCTTTCTGTTACAGTCAAGTCTTTATTTTACGGGTCAAGTCGCTAGCAACATTATTTAGCCAAGTCGCTAGCCAAATAGCTAAGCCAACTCGCTAGCCAAGTTGCTAGCCAAGTCGCTAGCACTGCTATTTGACTCAATAGTCAAACAACCTTAAATCGCTACATTTTATCAAAACAAGTCGCTAGACAACTTTTCATACCAAGTCGCTAGCCAACTTCTCAAACCAAGTCGCTAGCCAACTTCTCAATAACTCGCTACTTTGGATTCAACGAATATAGACAACTTGTAAATACAAGTCGCCACTATGCTTGACACAAGTCGCTAGGAAGAATGACCCAACTCGCTAGCATGAATATATGAGTTTTCCGATGAGTTTTTCCGACAACTTTTCCGGCCAGCTTCAAATTTACCCAGAAACAACAGTTTTGACCCATAAAAATGTGACTTTGACCACAGTTTGGTAACATAACAGAAAAAATGGACACAAAGTAGATACAGTTAAGACCAGGACTTTTGACATTTTGAGACCAATGAAAGGATACAAAACAGACACAAAGCAGACACATGAAAAATAATTATCCGTCCACCAAAACCAGTTAACTACGTGGACCAAAAAGAACAACAAACAATAACCATGGTACGGACCACACAAATCAAAGAAAACACAATAAACCTTGGCTCTGGTACCAATTGTAGGATCGTTATTTTTTATTGTGTTGATGATTCGGGTGGTCTTGGATGATCAAAATACATGTTTGCCATAGTTAGAGAGTTAGTAGAGAGAGAGGGTGTTCTTGCTAGAGGTTTACACAAAGGAAAGATTAGATTAAATGAGAAGCACCACCCCTTCCATGGATGGAAGGGGTATTTATACTTACAGACTCAACGACCTCCTATCGGCCTGTGGATCAGGGATACAGTGGGTAAAGACCCGTCCTTCCTCCACGGTGTTGCACTACGCTAAACTAAACTAATAACTAACTAATAAACTGATAAATAACGTAACTAACGACAAGTCTACGAGCTAACTTAAGCTAGATAACATTTGGGGTGACCGACTCTTCACTATGGAATTTTCTAATTCCTAACACAGATAGTGATTATGCTGGAGCATGTTTGGACAGGAAATCAACCACTGGAGGATGTCAATATCTTGGACATAGGTTGATTTCATGGCAGTGTAAAAAACAAACAGTGGTGGCAAATTCTACTACTGAAGCAGAGTACATAACTGCTTCAAGTTGCTGTGGTCATGTAATAACCTAAATTTCCGTCTCGTAATTCTCGTCATATTTTAGAACTTTAAGATCGTCACATCAACTAAAATTTGAAAGTATAGATCGTGAACATGAATTATAAAGACTACACTATTCGACTTATTAATCTATAAGGAATTTATAATATGATGTACACATTTAATTCTAACCTAAGTTAAATAAAAAAATCTATATTTATAATATATACTTCCCTAGACCTTTTTATTTTAATTTTTGTACACAACTTGCAATTCCAAAAATAGTCTAGATACATTAAAGTCTAAAAAATGGAAGAAATCTCCCAATAGTATAACATATTCTACCTTTAATTCCTTGTCTCCTCCCTCCCCCATTTTTTTATACCGTTTCCCCATTTTCCCAAACACTAAAACGACTACCACCCAAAAAAAAAAAAGCGGCAAAGAAATCCTTCCAAGAAACTAGGGCACGTTTTGAAGATTTCAGCAGCAAGTGGGCGTGTGTGTGGCTTTTCCTGGTCGTGCAACAACAGCATGTCATGGGTGAATTGGTGTTTTGATCGTCCCATCAGTAGGGTTCCGTTTGGGGTCAGTTTGATCCTCGTGTTTCTGTTCTTGATTCGATCAAGGTACCATTTATTTTGTTATCATCTTTCATTCGACCCTCATGGGCTCATGGTCCCTAGTACTCTTGTTCTACTCGTTAGGGTTTGTTGAGAATTGTTGGTTTTAAGAAAAATATATGTCGTACAACTTGTTATGAATCCGGTTCGACACTTGGTTGTTTTGTTTTTGTCTCGACCTCATACTTTCAGCCTTTTATCGACCCATAAGCACCACTTTAACAAGTTTATTAACCAACCATGATATGCATTAATGGATGAAAGAAACCCTAGGTCATTTATAAGAAATGGTGTTATGATTTTATGTGGAATAATTGGATATTTGATTCGTTAATTATATAAGTGTGTGTATAAAATTCATAAGCCGGAAAATATAAAGTGTTGGTCATGTTAAGATGCTAATAAAGCAGAATACATGGCTTTCAGGGTTCACGGGTGTGTTCGGTTAAGTAAAACACGTGTTATGATGACTTTAGACGGGTCTTTGGTTGGGACTGTTTTCGAATCCGAATTTGGTAACCTTGTAACCATAAGGGTTAAAATCTGGGTTTTTGTTGGAAAAACTTATTTTATGTCTTAGTTAAGTTTACCAAGTGGTTTGGTCGAATTTGGAGTTGTCTAAGTCGTATTTTTGAATTTTACGGGTTCAAGTGTCAAAGCTGAGAAAACGAGTCTGAAATTCAGTTGGATTGTTTGATTTTTCATTTTCAAACCATAGGGAATTGGGAGCTCTCCTTTTATAGGATTGATATTTAGAATATAAATGAATTTTTGGAATTTTTGGAAATTTTTCCAAGGTGTCTAAACAGGTCTAATAAGCGTAAAATTTTGAGGGGTACTTCCTGAACACTTTCTGGGCAGGTCTGGAAATATGGATTTTTAAACCATACTTAGACTCTGAGATAAAATCCACCAGAATTTGTGAAATTACTTAACTAATGTGGGAACCTCTGGGAATTGTTTTATAATTTTTGGAATACTTCTGATGGGTTTAAAAATTCGAGTAAAACGGGTCCAGATGTGAAGTTAAGAAAATGAAAGACAAAATGATGATATCAATAAGTAAAACACTTATAAATGCATAAGAAGCTTATAAAATGAATATGTTGGTAATATGTGAGTATATTTGTTGATCCCAGTTGAGCAAACGATCTAATATAGAAACTGACTTAGAATAAAAGCTTATTACGTATTACGCGGAATTTAACACTTAATCTTAAGAAGAAGAACAGTAAACACTCAACACCTCAATATTATTTATTAATACGAATACTCTTACAGTATTAGGGTTTTGCAACCTTGAAGTGTATCGACCTTAGATATAAAACATACATATATCTAACCTATCCTAGGACCTCCTTTTATAGACTAAGGAGTCCTATACATTATACAATACATAACCTACAAGATAAATATCTTTTCCATATTTATCTAATACAATAAACTAAACCGACTAAACAATACTAGAAGTGGTTACATATTACTATCAGAGGTTACACAATACTACTAGCCGCGGTTTGTCTTCATCAGCGGTTACATTCTTCTGTCCGTGGTTATATCAAACCTGTCCGTGGTTCCAGTACTTAGAGTAAATCTTGATCCAAGGAACCTAAAACCCAACAATCCTCCCCTAAACTTGATACATTCCAACAGAATTCTCAAGTTTCCTTTAAGCTCAAAACATCTGAATTGGAGGATGTAGCCAAACACTTACTAGCCTTAAGAATGTTCTCATACTTCAGCAACAAATTGTAAGCTTGACCATCATAGGGTACTAACATCTTGATACAACCAGGCTTCAACATCTGAGCAATAATTCCTGGATGCTTATTCAGTTGAGGATAATCACCTTCTACAAGCATATGAATAACCTTTCCAGAAACAGTTAAAACATGAACTCCACAAGTTTGATATAAAAACCATCTAGTAACTTGACCATCATAGAGTCCTTGTCATTCAGGTTCATCATGAGTAGGTTCAAATAGAATCTTCAAATGATGATAAACCAGTCTCTCATGATAATCATTTGGATGTACTTCACCAAACTTATTCTTGTAAAGTATCCAAAGATTCATCAAATCATCTCTATCAAAATACTGAAGCATCTGTGAAAATTTATTATACTCAGAAACTTCATTGTTGAGTCTTTGAATTTTCCAAACTCCTTCACTTCCAATTATAAGCTTAAACTCATAAGAAATGATTTGCTTTTCATCTTCAACAACTTTCAATCTTTTAGAATCAGATGTCTCCTGAACCTCAGATTTTCTCTTTCTTTTACTTTGAATCCACTCTTCATCCTTTTTAATCCACTCTTCTTCCTTTTTAGAATTCATTGGACAGAAATCATCTTTATTAATCCTCATACATCTCTCATAAATTTCCAAAATTCTTTCAAATGAACATCTACTAAGATTATCAGAACATGAATGCCTGAATTCTTAATAATTTTCATCAATACATTCCTTCCCATTTTGATCCTTAGCTGCTTCATCGTACCGGTCATGCATATCACAAATGCATATCCAACGATCATGCATATCCAACAGCTGAGGATAGTATTAGGAAATCATGTATAGAAGTAGTCTTTTAATTTGCACTTGAAGTTTCATTGTAAGCTGTAAGCTGTAAACTGTTCCTATGAATGAATGAACAATGTAACTTCAGTACTTCTTTAGCTTCTATAATGACTTGTCTTTTATCTGCAAAATGGTTAGTGGAAACACAGAACAACAAGCAGTGGTTTGAACAAAACTATCAGTGGTTAGAAACAAAGATAGCAATACTAAGATTACATAGTAACAGTCCAAAACTTATACAAACTGGTACAAAACAATTTGAGAGTTTAGAGATTAATCATTCCTATACTAACTACAAGGTACTGAAACCTCCCCACATCAAAAGCTTTGGTGAGAAGATCAGCAACATTGAAATCAGTATGAATTTTTACCATTTGAATCAGTCTTTTCTCATTACAATCTCTAATGAAATGATGCCTTATCTCAATATGTTTAGTTCTAGAATGTAAAACAGGATTTTTAATAATGCAAATTGTACTGTTATTATCAATGTAAATCTTAGTATGCATAAAATTGTACCCAAAATCCAGCAATTGATTCTGAATCCAAAGAACTTGACCACAGCAACTAGCAGCAGCCACATATTCAGCTTCAGTTGTAGAATTAGCCACAATAGTTTGCTTTTTACACTGCCAAGAGATTAATCTGCTTCCCAAAAACTGACATCCTCCAGTAGTAGACTTCCTATCCAAACTAGCTCCAGCATAGTCACTATCTGTGTAGGCCACCAAGTCAAAAGGGGAATCCTTAGAGTACCAAAGGCCCAATTTAGGATGACCTTTAAGATATCTAAAGATCCTCTTAACAGCATTCATGTGTGCGGTATTAGGTGTGACTTGAAATCTTGCACACACACATACTGAGAACATAATATCCGGCCTAGATGCAGTGAGATACATCAAAGATCCAATCATGGATCTGTACAACTTCAAATCAACTTTGGGACTTCCATCATCTGGTAGCAAAGGTTTCTGAGTCTCCATAGGTGTACTTGCACTCTTTACATCTTGAAACCCAAACTTCTTCAAAACATCTGCTACATACTTGTCTTGACTAATGAAGATACCATCAGTCCTTTGTTGAACCTGTAGCCCCAAAAAGAAAGTGAGTTATCCCATAGAACTCATCTAAAACTTGTCATGCATAAGTTTCTCAAAATCCTTGCATAGCTCCTTGTTTGTGGAGCCAAAGATGATGTCATCTACATAAACCTGAACCAATAAAATATCATCTTTGTGCTTTCTAATGAACAAAGTTTTATCAATCAACCCTCTTTTAAACCCATTGTCCATCAGATAAGTAGACAGGCACTCATACCATGCCCTAGGAGCTTGATGCAACCCATACATAGCCTTCCTCACCCTGTAAACCTTGTCAAGATGATCAGGATCTTCAAAACCAGGAGGTTGACAAACATAAACCTCTTCATCAATTGTGCCATACAAAAATGCACTTTTAACATCCATCTGATACACAACAAAATTCTTGAATGAAGCATAAGCCAAAAATAATCTGATAGCCTCTATCCTTGCAACTGGTGCAAACACTTCATCATAGTCCAAACCTTCAGTTTGTGTGTATCCTTGAGCAACCAACCTTGATTTGTTTCTTACCACAATACCTCTTTCATCCCTCTTATTTCTGAACACCCATTTAGTCCCAATTGCCCTCCTCCCATTTGGAAGATCAACCAATGTCCAAACCTCTTGTAGCTTAAACTGTAGAAGCTCCTCTTGCATTGATTCTACCCAGCCTTCTTCAGTTAAAGCTTCTTCCACTCTTTTAGGCTCCTTTTGAGACAGAAAACAAGCAAACAGGCAGTTTTGCAGATCTTTATGACTGTTTCTTTTGTGAAGAGATCTTGCAAAGAACCCATGTTCAGGAAAGGGTTCAGTGTTCTTTACCCTGCTTCTTGTTTGAACTGGAGTATTCAAGTTGCCAAGAATTTGTTCCTTGGGATGAATCTTGTGAATCCTGGTAGTGGTGATTGGACTTTCATTAATTACAGTTTCCAAGTTAGTCAAATCAGCATTGAAGAAATCATCCATGTCTTCATCATCAGTAGGAGTATCAATCTCTATCAAAGCAGGCATGGAAGGATCATGTGGATACTCCTCATCACCAAATAATGGCTCTGCATGTGGTCCAAAGAAAGTACTATCACCAGTACTTGTATCCGGGGTTTCATTTGACCTATCAGTGGTAGAAGATGGCTTATCAGCGGTTACAGATGGCTTAGCAGTGCTTTTAGTAGGCTTAGCAGTGCTTGCTGACTTCTTTTTCTTCTTTTCAATTTCTTCTACTGACACTGAGTTATCTTTCAACAACTCATCCTTATCTTGATGATGATCAACATTGCCTCCAGTATTCAGAACATCATCATCAGTGGGACCTTGCTTGTGAATGATGGAAGGAACAGAACCAGCTTTCCACTTTTCAACCAAATAGAACTCCATAGGAGAATCAGCTTCCTTGGAAGGTGTCTCTGCCTTAGAATCCTTTTGTGTACCTGCATTAACATTAGTGGAAGTTCCTGCAATGATAGGCTCATAATTCATAGATTTGGTTAGCATATCAATGTTAAACAGCCAGTCTGGTCCTTTGGTCTCAACACTAGGAGTCTTTTCACTGAATTGAACATGTAAGTTCTCTTCAACAATTCTAGTCCTCCTATTGTATACTCTAAAGGCTTTGCTATTTGAGGAATAGCCTAAAAAGTATCCATCATCAGCTTTTTCTTGAAACTTGCCTAGGTAGTCTATGGTATTCAAGATGGTAACAGGACACCCAAAAGGTTTTAGGAATGCTATCATTGGCTTCCTATCATGTAACAGCTCATAGGGGGTCTTGTTATGAGGCTTCACTACCTTACTTCTGTTTTGCACATAACATGCAATTCCTACAGCTTCAGCCCATAAGGTAGTTGGTAACTTAGACTCTGACAACATGGTCCTAGCAGCCTCAATTAGTGTTCTATTTTTCCTTTCAGCTACACCATTTTGTTGTGGTGTTCTAGCAACACTAAACTGTCTCTCTATACCCTTAGCTACACAGAACTGATTCATTACATCATTCTTAAACTCAGTTCCATTATCACATCTGATTACCTTGACCTTACGATTTACTAGATTTTTTATCTTAGTAATGAAACTCTTGAGGATCTCACTAGTTTCACTCTTAGCAGCCAAAAAGTATACCCAAGAAAAAACTCTTGAGGATCTTACTAGTTTCACTCTTAGCAGCCAAAAAGTATACCCAAGAAAACCTACTATAATCATCAATGATAACTAGGCAATACTGCTTATGGTTCAAACTCTTAACAAATGTAGGTCCAAATAAGTCCATATGAAGCATAAACAGTGGTTGTGTTATGGTGTTAACAGTTTTGGTCTTACAAGAAGCTCTATGTTGTTTTCCTTTTTGACAGGCCACACACAGTTCCTTACACTCAAAAACTTTAGAAGGTAACCCTCTCACTAAGTTTCCTTTTACCAGTTTATTGATTGTTTTGTAATTGAGATGACCTAGCCTTCTATGCCACAATTTTTACTCATCTACAGATGCTTTAGCAAACAAACATGTTAAGGACCTATTTGGAAGGGCTTTAAGATCAAAACAATATATATTTTCCTTCCTAGGTACCCTAAGTTGTATAAACTTCTCATCAGGCATCTTAAACTCAGGAGATAACACCACACACTCAGTTTCCCCAAAAAGTACCCAGTTTTTCTTATCACACATTTGAGAAACACTGAATAAATTATACTTAAGTCCCTGTACCAAATAGACTTTTTCAAAGTCTAAATTCCCTGTTCTGATTGTGCCTCTGCCAAGTATCTTTCCTCCCTTTGGATCATTGCCAAATGCCACATATCCTCCATCAAAAGCTTCAAAATCTTCCAGGTTGCTCCCATCCCAAGTCATGTGCCCAGATCAACCACTATCAAAAACTCCTTTGTCTTTTAGCTCAGTTTGTAGATTGCCCTGCACATGAAATTAAACAGATTAGTTTCTTTTGTGGACCCAAGCCAATACTGACTTGGGTCTCCCCTGTGCATCAAAATATTCAAATTTCTTTAGGTCCATTGATGCACAGTTGACATGTGGTAAAACCTTGGTCTTAGGCTTCCATTGCTAACTTGCTGAGGCCTTAACAGCATAAAAATGATTTCCAACCACTGTGTCAGTTATCACCTTTGGAATTTTTAAAACTTCTATTGAGTTAGTGGTGATATTTTGCTTAACAGTGGTTTGATTCTGCTTAGCCGTGTTTACATTTTGCTTAGCAGTGGTTGGAACCCATTTAGGTGCAGTAGTGACAATTGATTTTGTATTCCCATTCTTCATCAACACTGCCCTAGGAATCATGTTACTATTAGGATGAGGGTTTGTTTTCTTTGAAAAGTTTTGATGATTTACCCTCCTCCAATGATTCCAAACTTGTGGTCTGTTTTTATTACAATTTCTCTGTAAGTGTTCAAAACTACCACATACAAAATAAGCCTTTTTAACACATTGAAACTCATCTCCTAATCTGTTAGAAATTAGGCCATTAAAGTTTCTCTGGTTACCCCTAGGTATGTATCTTTTCATTTGTTCCCTAGGCACTTCCTTGTACTCAACTACTCTTTTAGCAATTTGAGCTCCAAATCTAGGTACAAATTTGACTTGCTGAGAATCAACTTTCTTAACTTTCTCTATTTCTTCAGACTTAGTTGATTCAGTTCTATCTTCCTCAGAATCTGATTCCCGATCTTCAATTATGGGAGCATCGGATGTCTTATCAGAACTTATCTTAGTTGTTTCAGTCTTACTTATTCCTTCTACAGGTTTGTTAAAACTGAATTCACTACTAAATGACAGTTCTTTAGCAGGTGGTGCATGTTGCATAAGAGTGGGTGGTGGCATATTATTGTATCCTATCCCAGAACCCTTTTTCATTAAATGACTCTCTATAGATTTATGAACCAGATCAGAAGCAAATTGTGTTTTAGCTACCCTAACAACATGTTTTTCTTTTTCTTCTAGGGCCTTTTGTTTTACACTCTCTGCCTCTGCTAGTTTATCTTTAAGCATTTTAATCTCTCTATTCTTAAGATCAATTTCACCACCTAGTATATTGATCTTATCTACATACTCAAACTCACATTTAATACAGTATTTAAGCTTCTCTTCCACACTCTCTAGACCAACTCTATAACCTAAGTTGTCCATAGTCAGTCTGTCTACTTCTTTCCTTATACTCTCAGTGATAGCTTTTTGAGACTCTAAGTTATCATGACATGATTTAAAAGAACAAGTAGAATCATTAGATACCTCAGAATATGAACCAGAAGATGAAGCATAGGCCATTAGAGCAAAGTTATGCTCTTTTGAAGCTTCACTAGCAAGAAAAGCTGCATTGGGACCTTCTTCAATCTGATCACTCCAGTCATAATCACCAATCCCATCCTGAGCAACCAAAGCTGAAGAAGCAGCAGGCTCTTCTGTAGTCTTCTTATTGCCTTCAATTCTTTTAGGAGCTCGACATTCCCTAGCAAAGTGCCCTTTCTTCTTACAGTTAAAGCACTCCATCTTGCTTTTGTCGAACCCAGCTCTCCTTTGACCATCATACTTAACTTGTCTTCCAGTCCTCCTCAGAAACTTCCTTGCTTGGAGAGTTAACATTGCCATTTGCCATTGAAGATTAATCTCTTTAAGATCATCAGGATCAATTTGATCCAGATCTTGATTCAACACAGTAACACTGGTAGTTAAATCAGCCAGAAAAGCACAGATTGCACCATCACTGACATTATCACTAACAGTGGTATTGTTTGCAATAGCCGTGGTTATACCATAGGCAGCAGTGGATACATCTTGTGAGCTCATGTGATTAGTGGATACAAAAGCAATGTTTTGATTAGCAGAAGATGCATTAGCAAAGTTATTCTCAGACTCATAAACCTTCAAGTTGTTGAAGAGATTGTCCAGAGTCATCTTATCAAAGTCCACCTTATTTCTCCACACAATTGTATGAATAGCCCATTCAGATGATAAACTTCTAATGAACTTCAAATTAATATCTTCTTGAAGAACCTTATAATCTACTGACTTCAGTTGGCTGATAAGTTTTTGAAGTCTATTGTATGTGCCATCTATCTTTTCTCCACTAAGAGCAGTGAAGGTTTCAAATTGATGCTTGAGCATATTCATCCTTGACTTCTTAGTAGCTTCATTACTAGCAAACCTTGTTTCAAGAGCATCCAATAAATCTTTAGCAGACTCATATTGTTCAAAGTCCAAAGCATAGTCATTGGGTATTCCCATAGAGAGAATACTGTGAGCTTTGATCTCCATCTTCCTTTTTGCTTTATCAATTTCACTAACAATAGCTATCTCTAGACCATCCTCACCTTTCTTAGGAAGAGTGTCTCCTTTTTCAACAACATCCCAGAGAGCATAATCAATCATACGAATGTATTGCCACATTCACATTCTCCAGATTTGATACTCACCATGCTTGAGCATGGGTACCTTTGAAGCAGTCACCATGTGAGTTTCATCAGACATCTTTACTTACTTGAATAAAGCTTAACAGAACTTCTTCTTGATTACAGTTTCTAGATCACAAGCTCTGATACCACTTGTTGATCCCAGTTGAGCAAACGATCTAATATAGAAACTGACTTAGAATAAAAGCTTATTAAGTATTACGCGGAATTTAACACTTAATCTTAAGAAGAAGAACAGTAAACACTCAACACCTCAATATTATTTATTAATACGAATACTCTTACAGTATTAGGGTTTTGCAACCTTAAAGTGTATCGAACTTAGATATAAAACATACATATATCTAACCTATCCTAGGACCTCCTTTTATAGACTAAGGAGTCCTATACATTATACAATACGTAACCTACAAGATAAATATCTTTTCCATATTTATCTAATACAATAAACTAAACCGACTAAACAATACTAGCAGTGGTTACATATTACTATCAGAGGTTACACAATACTACTAGCCGCGGTTTGTCTTCATCAGCGGTTACATTCTTCTGTCCGTGGTTATATCAAACCTGTCCGTGGTTCCAGTACTTAGAGTAAATCTTGATCCAAGGAACCTAAAACCCAACAATATTTATTGTAGATCTTGTGAAGAGGGAGAAATGATTTGGCTTTATGTGCCTTGCTCTCGTGCACACACTTTGAGGTACAGATATTCCGTCATTTCAGTAATGACACTTCTTTTCTCTCATTACTCTTATCCATTTTGATATTCGATTTGTGTTCTCCTTGCTTTGATTGGTTATAATCCATTTGATATGATTCATTTTGGTATGATCCTCTGATTTGATATTCGCTTAGTTATTCGTTTGATATGTTATCCGTTTGAGATCCCTTATTGATATGATTCCACTATATGATCAGTTTGATATGATATGATTTGTCTGTTTGGTTGCCCGAGCTAACTAGCCATAGAGGTACTATGGCCATGTCATTGATGCACCAATGGCATGACACTATCTGGGGCGGTGTGATTAGTCCCCGATGTTCCCTTATGATATGATTATGATATGTGTGCACTTGACCATTATGAATACGTATGTACAGTCTCGAACTGGCATATGTATATTTGATTTGTTTTACAGGGAGCGTATGGATGCATCTTAGGTACTCAGTTTAGTTTTGGTGATGTGGTGCGTGTATGCAATACACCCCCTCACAGTTTGGTACATTTGGGCTAGCTACCCATGTACACTTTGATATGATTTGACGGTTTTGATATGATATTGGTTATGATCAATGTCGCAAAAATCATGAATCGGTAGTCGGGCGGTCGACCACCCTGCAGCGATTAATCGGTCAAGGCGAGATTAATCGGTGATTAATCGGATTGGCATTTCCTGCAAGTTTTGGGTATTTCTAGAGACCAAAGTAAAGATCTTAACTGATTCCAATCCTACTATGTTTCCAAACTTCAATAAAAGGCTCCAATTTTGATTATGAGACCCATTGTGCGTTATAAGTGAAATAAACGATCCCCAAATTAGGTAGAATGCCTAAATTATTGTTTTTTAAAAGTTGACCGATTTGGATGATTCGACCGATTCGGCCGATTTTTTTTACGATTCGGCCGATTTTTTACTGATAGGGCTGATTTTTTTACTAGGCCGATTTTTCCACCGATTTTCCAAAATAAACAAGGTATATGACCGATTAGCGATTAATCGGTCGATTCGGCCGATTTTTGCAACATTGGCTATGATATATGATTTAGTAGATTTGGCTATTGGAGTATCTCCTTTAGTATTAGGTGCTCGTGGCAACATTCTGATTTTGGTTATTATGTGACTATCTGATATTCTGATTCATTCATTTGCTATGCCGATTCAGTCATTCAGTTGACTACTTGTTCACTCAGTATTCTTATGTGATTCGTTTGACTATCAGACTCATGCTTCAGTTCATTTGGTTATTATACTCAATCTTCAGTTCATTTGATTTACTATGGTTGCACTCTATTTCGGTTGGTTGCCAAGCTAATATTTCAGATTACCACTTCACCCGTTTACCGAGCTATTATATGATTATTGGATTCAAGTGTTGAATATGCTATTATATGATTATTTGGTCCATCTGTTTACCATGCTGATATATAATTACATGATTTCTCTGTCTACTATGTTAGTATGTGGTTACCTGATTCATATGTTATTATGCTAATATCTTATTATCCTCTTACCATGCTATTCTGTGACTATTTGATTCGTCTGGTTGCCATGCTAGTATGTAATCATTTGATTTATCCGTTGATCATGTTATACTTCGTTCAGTTATGTCGAGGGCTATGACTATCATTTAGTAATCTACCTGCTATTTGTGATTTCCATGTTTGTACTTCTGTTTGATGTTTCTGATACTTATGTTATCGGTTCAGCATAGTAATGGATATTTACCTGACTTGTTGATCTACCATGTTTACACTTCTGTTCATGTTACCGGTTAATGAAGGAATATGGTTCAACTTATGTTATCTGTCTAGTTGACTTGTTTAGTTGCCATGCTATATTCTTGTTCAGTTACTTCATTTGATTATGATGTTCGTTCAGTATTTCCTACCTATACTTGTGACTGACTTGCTTATACCTCCATCAGTATCTCAGCTTGTTATGATATTTATTATGTTTATTAATTGTTGATTTTTTGACTCGTGTGATTGCCATGCTTACATTCTATTCAGTTGATTTCGCCTGATTATAGAATTCTGCTTAGCTTATGTATATCTGATTATTTGATTTGTTTGTTTTGCCATATTCATGTTTAGTTGATCCGCTGACTGGTATGCTAGTACACTGGTTGGTTTCTTGTTTTTATTATGATACTGTTCATCAACTCCTATATGATTATTTTCGATACTTGTATGTTTGGTTATTTATATGTGCTTATATTTGATTAATGATTCGCTGCTTTGCTTTGCTTTGGTCTTCTTGGATTTCTGTTCCTACTGGATATCTGTTATTACTGTGTTCTGCAGGTTCCTCATTGACTCATAAACTCATTGTGCTCATCTGTTATGACTTTTTTTTATCATTCTCCTTTGTTTCGTTTTGTATTTTTGGATTATGTTTAGTTTTCCTTTTGTTATATCTGTCCACTAGGCTTTTTAAGCTCAGCCGCATTTTTTTTCCATGCGGTAGGTACCAAGTGGGATGCTGGGCTTTGATGGACTGAGAGTAGGAGCTTTTGAGTGAACCGACCCTAGTTTCCCTTATTATTTTGGAGTCATTTGGAAGAACATTTGTTTTGATATTTCGTAACTTTTAGACATGTTGGATTATGTATTTTTCCTTTGTAAGTCATTCGTTTATATGACTTGGTATTTTATTTAATAAGATTTCCGCTTGCATTTTTATTAGTATGTTCTGATATGACTCCATAATGTGACATTCGGACCCTTTTCGGGTTGGGGTGTTACAATTATGGTATCAGAGTTTAGGTTTTGAGACCCTTAGAGCTTAGGATATGACCCGTGAGGATTTGGATAGACATTAGGCTTCCGTTTGTTTCGACCTATTCCGTTTGGTTGGACCTTTTCGTTCAGATTTGATTTCGATATCCGTTTGTCTTCGCTGATTTGATCTTCATCCTCCCACATTTGATTTTGTCTATTTGTCTTCGCGGATTAGTTTTTCAATCGTTTAGATGGTGACTACTCGTAGAATCGAAGATGGTGATTCGGATCCTGATATTGCTACAATAGTTGCTGAGATAGAGAGGTTCGTGAAGAAGCCACATCCGTTAGTACAGCTGCCACTTCACTTAAGCTGAAGATAGGATTGCTCGTGTCGAGAAGATCGTTGAAGTATTGTGACGCTGCAGAAAACATCAAGATGCTATAGGAGAGAGCTGGGCAGAACAACAAGAGGAGCAAAGAAGAAGGTAAAAATTCAACAAGCGGGCACACAGAAGGCGTACGAGTAGAAGAACTATAACCGACATATTGCAGATAGACGGAGAAACTACTACCATGAGTTTGGGCTTATAGAAGGTCAGCAGTTCAACATAACTACTAGGACGTCATATCAGAGAAGAGATGCTGAGAAGATTTCGTCCGCTCTGTGCGTTTTGTGGGGCATCGGGCCCATGATTATCTTGAGAATGGTGGAAGATAGAACTATCGCAATTCGTCGTCCCTCTCATTTGTTTGTCACGCGTTTTGAGACAGTTTGATATTTTGTTATGTGATTTTGATCGATATTACTTTTCTTTGATTTGTTCAGAACTCGGTTTGAAATGTGAAGTTTTATGATTTGGCATTTTTTGTAATATTTCAACTTTGTATCATATCTCATATCTCTTTGAGAGATTTCGATTACTATCTATTTTGTTTATGTGATTCGTATCGACAAGATCAGATTTGTGATATTTGGCACTGTTTGTGCGCCTGAGATTGTTTTGGATCGTCAGAAATGAGTCATGAGGAACCTTCTAAAGTAAGACGGCCACCTTCATTTTTCCGTGGATTGGTAAGTTTTCGTTTAGTCTTCTGAAATTTTTTCCTAGAGCTTGGGTTGATGATATGCTTGTCACCTGTATGTGAATCTGATTTGATTTGGCATTAGTAGATTATTTGTCACGACTCAGAATAGAATATGATGGCAATAAGGACATGTTCATATGATGCAAGTATTATGACGCCTGATCAATGTGATAATACCGAGATCATATGACTTGAACTTATTGGGATCATACGATGTCCTAAGAAGTGCTTGAGTTTAGTAAGTTTGATAAATTAGAATTATATATGTGCGTCGGATTTTACGTTATTCTCGATTGTGCAAGTATCATACCTATTCAGTTTCACATTCTGATATGTTTTGATATCCTGATATGTGGTCATTTGATCATTAGTACGAATATGTTGCCATCTCTTAATGAAACTTCTGATACGTTTCATAATTCTATATGTGCTTCTCTAACTTTTAGCAAGTTCCTTAATTCGTTCAGAACTTGATTGGATTCGTGAAGTTCCTTACCGTCTGGCATCACTTCCGTATTTTTTCCAGATTCATCTGATATTCATGTATCTCTTTGTGAGATTACGACTATCGTCTGTTTCATATTTATTTCGTATCCGTCGGATCAGATTGGTTATAGTTGTGTTCTATTGGAGAGCCCGAGGCTATCCGAGTTTGTCTGAATCGAGTCATGAAAAATAAAAACTTCCGTTCATTGAAATTATTTTGGAAGAACCTCTCCGAGTGTGAGGCTATTTATTGGCATTTCTTTTCGTGATTCGGTACGTTCTCTTTCATTACGTCTTTCCAATTTCGAGGACGAAATTTTCTTTTAGAGGAGAAGAATCGTAATAACCTAAATTTTCGTCTCGTAATTCCCGTCATATTTTAAAACTTTAAGATCGTCACATCAACTAAAATTTGAAAGTATAGATCGTGAACGTGAATTATAAAGACTACACTATTCGACT
This sequence comes from Chrysanthemum seticuspe, assembly GCA_019973895.1. Lineage (NCBI taxonomy): Eukaryota > Viridiplantae > Streptophyta > Magnoliopsida > Asterales > Asteraceae > Chrysanthemum > Chrysanthemum seticuspe. The sequence continues at coordinate 204,375,671 of BPTQ01000005.1, forward strand.
TATTAATCTATAAGGAATTTATAATATGATGTAAACATTTAATTCAAACCTAAGTTAAATAGAAGAATCTACATTTATAATATATACTTCCCTAGACCTTTTTGTTTTAATTTTTGTACACAACTTGCAATTTCAAAAATTGTCTAGATACATTAGAGTCTAAAAAATGGAAGAAATCTCCCATTAGTATAACATATTCGGCCTTTAATTCCTTGTCTCCCCCCTCCCCCATTTTTTTTATACCATTTCCCCATTTTCCCAAACCCTAAAACGACTACCACCCAAAAAAAAAAAAGCAGCCACGTTTTGAAGATTTCAGCAGCAAGTGGGCGTGTGTGTGGCTTTTCCTGGTCGTGCAACAGAAGCAGGTCGTGGGTGAATTGGTGTTTTGATCGTCCCATCACTAGGGTGCCGTTTGGGGTCAGTTTGATCCTCGTGTTTATGTTCTTGAGTCGATCAAGGTACCCTTTTGTTTTGTTGTCATCTTTCAGTCGACCCTCATGGGCTCATGGTCCCTAGTACTCTTGTTCTACTCGTTAGGGTTTGTTGAGAATTGTTGGTTTTAAGAAAAATATATGTCGTATAACTTGTTATGAATCCGGTTCGACACTTGGTTGTTTTGTTTTTGTCTCGACCTCATACTTTCAGCCTTTTATCGACCCATAAGCACCACTTTAACAAGTTTATTAACCAACCATGATATGCATTAATGTATGAAAGAAATCCTAGGTCATTTATAAGAAATGGTGTTATGATTTTATGTTGAATAATTGGATATTTGATTCGTTAATTATATAAGTGTGTGTATAAGATTCATAAGCCGGGAAATATAAAGTGTTGGGCATGTTAAGATGCTATTAAAGCAGAATACATGGCTTTCATGGTTCACGGATGCGTTTGGTTAAGTAAAACACGTGTTATGATGACTTTAGATGGGTCTTTGGTCGGGACTGTTTTGGAATCCGAATTTGGGAACCTAGTAACTTGAATTTCATAAGGGTTAAAATCTGGTTTTTTGTTGGAAAAACTTGTTTTATGACTTAGTTAAGTTTACCAAGTGGTTTGGTCGAATTTGGAGTTGTCTAAGTCATATTTTTGATTTTTACGGGATCAAGTGTCAAAGCTAAGATAACGGGTCTGAAATTCAGTTGGATTTTTTGATTTTTCATTTTCAAACCATAGGGAATTGGCAGCTCTTCTTTTACAGGATTGATATATAGGACATAAATGAATTTCTGGAATTTTTGGAAATTTTTGCAAGGTGTCTAAACAGGTCTAATAAGCGTAAACCTTTGAGGTGTACTTCCTGAACACTTTCTAGGCAGGTCTGGAAATATGGATTTTTAAACTATACTTAGACTCTGAGATAAAATCCACCAAAATTTGTGAAATTACTTAACTAATGTAGGAACCTCTGGGAAGTTTTTTATAATTTTTGGAGTACTTCTGATGGGTTTAAAAATTCGAGTAAAACTGGTCCAGATGTGAAGTTAAGAAAATGAAAGACAAAATGATGATATCAATAAGTAAAACACTTATAAATGCATAAGAAGCTTATAAAATGAATATGTTCGTAATATGTGAGTATATTTATTGTAGATCTTGTGAAGAGGGAGAAGTGATTTGGTTTTGTGTGCCTTGCTCTCGTGCACACACTTTGAGGTACAGATATTCCGTCATTTCAGTAATGACACTTCTTTTCTCTCATGACTCTTGTTTATTTTGATATTCGATTCGTATTCTTCTTGCTTTGATTGGTTATAATCCATTTGATATGATTCATTTTGGTATGATCCTCTGATTTGATATTCGCTTAGTTATTCGTTTGATATGTTATCCGTTTGAGATCCCTTATTGATATGATTCCATTATATGATCAGTTTGATATGATATGATTTGTCTATTTGGTTGCCCGAGCTAACTAGCCATGGAGGTACCATGGCCATGCCATTGATACACCAATGGCATGACACTGTCTGGGGCGGTGTGTATAGTCCCCGGCGTTCCCTTATGATATGATTATGATATGTGTGCACTTGGCTATTATGAATACGTATGTACAGTCTCGAACTGGCATATGTATATTTGATTTGTTTTGCAGGGAGCGTATGGATGCATCATAGGTACCCAGTTCAGTTTTAATGATGTGGTGCGTGTGTGCAATACACCCCTCATAGTTTGGTACATTTGGGCTAGCTACCCATGTACACTTTGATATGATTTGACGGATTTGATATGATATTGGTTATGATATATGATTTAGTAGATTTGGCTATTGGAGTATCTCCTTTAATATTAGGTGCTCATGGCAACATTCTAATTTTGGTTATTATGTGACTATCTGATATTTTGATTCATTCGTTTGCTATGCCTATTCAGTCATTCAGTTGACTACTTATTCACTCAGTATTCTTATGTGATTTGTTTGACTATCGGACTCATGCTTCAGTTCATTTGGTTGTTATACTCAGTCTTCAGTTCACTTGATTTACTATGCTTGCACTCTATTTTGGTTGGTTGCCAAGCTGATATTTCAGATTACCACTTCACCCGTTTACCGAGCTATTATATGATTATTGGATTCAAGTGTTGAATATGCTATTATATGATTATTTGGTCCATCTGTTTACCATGCTGATATATGATTACATGATTTCTCTGTCTACTATGTTAGTATATGGTTACCTGATTCATCTGTTATCATGCTAATATCTGATTATCCTCTTACCATGCTATTATGTGACTATTTGATTTGTCTGGTTGCCATGCTAGTATGTAATCATTTGATTTATCCGTTGATCATGTTATACTTCGTTCAGTTATGTTGAGGGCTATGACTATCATTTAGTAATTGATAAGGATTTAAAAGGTACACTTTTGAAGGGTCATTTAAACCCTTAATCGACCACTTTTATATCCGTTACTGCTTAATTTCGTTCCTTTTAACTTTTTAGGTCTCTTGAAGGCAAAATGCTGGAATGATGCTTATTTGGACGAAAAGGCGTGAATATGTGAAGAAAATGGCTAAAGTTAAGATCAAGACACTCAAGCTGCTGGAAGTGCACCCGACGGCGTCACAAACAAATAGCGACGTCGTCCCTATAATTGTGACGGATCAGGAGTGAAATTGCTATTTTGCACCTGACGGCGTCAGGCTTTGAAGAGTAGGGCGTCACGAAGACCTTTTCCCTCAGACGGCCTAGATCCCGATTCAGACGGCGTCAGAAGTTGAAGCTGACGGCGTCATAAACACAACGTGACGCCGTCCCAAAGTTGACTTGGTCTAGACGAAAACCTAATGGCGGCGATCCGACGACGTCACAATTAAAAAGTGTCAATTAAAAAGTGACGCCGTTGCAGTTGTAACTCTGTATGTAGAATTCGATTTTTAGACTTTTAGAGAGGTAGATTTGTAGAGTAAAAACCTAAAACGATTTTGGTTTGTCTTGGGCAGTATCTTAGGGTTCTCATACCCTATTTTACATCAAGATAAGTTATTTACTTCATTAATTTCATTATGTCTTCGATTGTATGTGTGTATGCTTGCATGTTTACCATGTCCGGCTAATTTACTTGTCTGTTTGCCTAGATCCATGAAACCTAGTTATTAATTATTGATTGGTTGTCTCTTATCGTAATTGTAATTGGCTTAGGATTGCAATAGGCCATCGTTGTGTTTTTAATGCTTGAGTAATCTTTGTGAACCTTAGTTTATGATCACCTAGAGTAATTGTAGGCTAAAAATCCAAAGATAACCTTAGAGTTAGTTTATGAATCATAGAGATTGTGTAGGCAATAACCTTAAGGTATTCTCAAAGAGTTAGGGAGAAAAGCATACCCTACGACCTTAGAAGACACAACGCGTTAAGAATAAGGACGTGACAATTCAACCATCAATAAAAGATAACTAGGGAGTAATAGTATCTAGGTAGACACATTTTTAATCATCATACGAGCACACATCAATAGACATAGACTACCCCTTAGCTTAGTTAATTAGATAATTAGATAGTAGAGTAATCGGTAGAAGTACCACCCCCAAATCCAATACACCGAGATCGTACCTTTCAATTTTCTAAAAAAATATAAAAAAGATAAAAAATAATGTTCCTCAACCCCAACCTTAGCATAGTAATTTCTCACTAGCATTCCTATTCCCCTAGAGAACGATATCAATCCCGAGGCTTACCCTAATACTACACTACAACGATTAGGTTCACTGCCTAGGTGGTTGAAAAACTTGCTCGAAGAAAAGGAAGTTTCCTTTGACCCCGAACGCGCGTTGTACGCGTATCAAGTTTTTGGCGCAGCTGCCGGGGAATAGAATAGCTAGTTAGAAGTCTATCTCGTTTAGGTTTCCTTGCTTGATTCCTATCAAGTAATATTTTTCTCATTTTTAGCTTCCTCTTAGTCTATCCCCCTTCTTCGTGACTTTGTTCGTAAAACCCATCACTCACCATGATTCGCATCTTTCACCATAGAGTCTTCACACTACCCGCCCCCAATCCTCCTCCCAATCCCGAAATAGAAAACGCAATCCCACAAAACCTTTTACCCGTTCACCACTTTGGAAATCACCTAGGGCATAATGAAATAAACTGGCAACAACATAGTCATTTCTCTGACTCGGATCCCGATGAGGAGTTCAACTATGGTGAGGCACTTGATAACGGGGAGGTCATCGATGAAGTTAATTTTGAAATGGAAGAAGACTCCTCCCAATGTTTTGACCCTAGGTGTAAAATTGAGGTTGATGGCCCCTTTAACATGCAATTCCCTTGTAAAATAGGATTTTAAAGTTTTGATGCTAACTTGCACTCATTCTTACCTTTAAACTTAATCTCGAGAAATCTATATAACAAAATTAAGGTAAATGAATTAGCCTATCAAGGGGATGATGTTGTTGATGCGGTCACTTACTTGGATGTGTTTGTTGGAAGTTTTGCCTTTGTGGTTGAATTCATGGTTCTAGAAGATTTAGTAGAGTTCATTGATGGAAGCCTCACTCAAGTGATATTTGGAACAAACTTTAAGAGAATGACTAGGTTGAATGAACGGATGATTGATGGTCTAATCACATTCTCCGATGGAGTTGAAGATTTTGTCTATCAAATGCCCCGTACGCATCCTAGGTTTAAGCACAAAGATATAGAGGCATGCAATCGGATGGCTCCCATTTCGATACTTAGTGAAAGAGATAAACAACGGGGACTTAGGCATACTTATGAAAAAAAATGAGCGGTACTATAAAAAATGCCTAGAGTTAGGAGATAAGTACAAGAAAAATGAGAGAACATTGGAATGGCTTAGATATGGGCACGTGAGCGTGCACGAGACCACGTAGGGGCACGACTTCGAGTCTAGCTACAAGACTCATAAATAAAGAAAAGCGCTTCGTGGGAGGCAACCCATGCTTAATTGTTTGCTTGTTTTTGTGTCATGTATCTTTTCATTAGTTGTTTATTCTCATGTTTGAATTTGTGAAAATGTTTTATTTTGTCTTTAACCTCGTCTTAATTACATATAAAGGTATTTTACAAAAAGGATAAGTGTAGGGAAGATTACACACGTTTTCAAAAAGAACGTGAACATGAGAGTTATAATTCTTGAAAAGATATATATGTGTGTTTGTTAGAGTCAAATGCTTGTATCGAGTCATAATGGATGTTTTGCAGGGATTTTTCCAGATTCTAAAGATGTAATTTTTCCAGAAAAACACAGCAGACCAGTTTCTCTCAGGATAACCTGACGGTGTCAGACTCGCTACCTGACGGCGTCAGGAGGAGCAGAAACCACTTATCTTACTTTCTATCGTTTTCTGTGCTACTTATAAATTTTTGGAATTTCTCAGGTCTTAATTTTCTAGAAATCCTGTAAACATCCATTTCACAAGCATTATATCCTAGTTTAGTTGAGTCATATATAGTTTTACCGCCGATTTTACACGAAGGTTTCGTCTATTTTCTTAAAGTGTGCAGGTTTTATTTATCAAGAAGAAGAAACATAAGATTGGAGGAGCTTTCCATGCATACATGCCCCCTAACTTATAAATTGATTGGCCAAAAGCACATTTGCTTGAGGACAAGCAAATACCAAGTGTAGGGATATTTGATAGGGATTTAAAAGGTACACTTTTGAGGGGTCATTTAAGCCCTTAATCGACCACTTTTATATCCGTTACTGCTTAATTTCGTTCCTTTCCACTTTTTAGGTCTCTTGAAGGCAAAATGCTGGAATGATGCTTATTTGGACAAAAAGGCGTGAATATGTGAAGAAAATGGCTAAAGTCAAGATCAAGACACTCAAGCTGCTGAAAGTGCACCCGAAGGCGTCACAAACAAAGAGCTACGACGTCCCTATAATTGTGACGGCTCAGGAGTGAAATCGCTATTTTGCACCTGACGGCGTCAGGCTTTGACGAGTAGGGCGTCACGAAACCTTTTCCCTCAGACGGCCTAGATCCAGATTCAGATGGCGTCAGAAGTTGAAGCTGACGGCGTCACAACCACAACGTGACGCCGTCCCAAAGTTGACTTGGTCAAGACGAAACCCTAATGGCGGCGATCCGACGGCGTCACAATTAAAAAGTGGCGTCGTCGCAGTTGTAACTCTATATATAGAATTCGATTTTCAGACTTTTAGAGAGGTAGATTTGTGGAGTAAAACCCTAAAACGATTTTGGTTTGTCTTGGGCAGTATCTTAGGGTTCTCTATTTTACATCAAGATAAGTTATTTACTTCATTGATTTCATTATGTCTTTGATTGTATGTGTGTATGCTTGCATGTTTACCATCTCCGGCTAATTTACTTGTGTGTTTGCCTAGATCCATGAAACCTAGTTATTAATTATTGATTGGTTGTCTCTTATCTTAATTGTAATTGGCTTAGGATTTCAATAGGCCATCGTTGTGTTTTTAATGCTTGAGTAATCTTTGTGAACCTTAGTTTATGATCACCTAGAGTAATTGTAGGCTAAAAATCCAAAGATAACCTTAGAGTTAGTTTATTAATCCTAGAGATTTTGTAGGCAATAACCTTAAGGTATTCTCAAAGAGTTAGGATGAAAAGCATACCCTACAACCTAAGAAGACACAACGCGTTAAGAATAAGGACGTGACAATTCAACCATCAATAAAAGATAACTAGGGAGTAATAGTATCTAGGTAGACACATTTTTAATCATCATACGAGCACACATCAATAGATATAGACTACCCCTTAGCTTAGTTAATTAGATAATTAGATAGTATAGTAATCGGTAGAAGTACCACCCCCCAAATCCAATACCCCGAGATCGTACCTTTCAATTTTCTAAAAAAATATAAAAAAGATAAAAAATAATCTTCCTCAACCCCAACCTTAGCGTAGTAATTTCTCACTAGCATTCCTATTCCCCTAGAGAACGATATCAATCCCGAGGCTTACCCTAATACTACACTACAACGATTAGGTTCACTGCCTAGGAGGTTGAAAAACTTGCTCGAAGAAAAGGAAGTTTCCTTTGACCCCGAACGCGCGTTGTACGCGTATCAGTAATCTACCTGCTGTTTGTGACTTCCATGTTTGTACTTCTGTTTGATGTTTCTGATGCTTATGTTATCGGTCAGCATAGTAATGGATGTTTACCTGACTTGTTGATCCGCCATGTTTACACTTCGGTTCATGTTACCAGTTAATGAAGGAATATGGTTCAACTTATGTTATCTGTCTAGTTGACTTGTTTAGTTGCCATGCTATATTCTTGTTCAGTTACTCCATTTGATTATGATGTTCGTTCAGTATTTCCTACATATACTTGTGACTGACGTGCTTATACCTCCATTTGTATCTCAGCTTGTTATGATATTTATTATGTTTATTAATTATTGATTTTCTGACTCGTGTGATTGCCGTGCTTACATTCTATTTAGTTGGTTTCGTCTGATTATAGAATTCTGCTTAGCTTATGTTTATCTGATTATTTGATTTGTTTGTTTTTCCATATTCATGTTTAGTTGATATGTTGACTGATATGCTAGTACACTGGTTGGTTGCTTGTTTTGATTATGATATTGTTCATCAACTCCTATATGATTATGTTCGATACTTGTATGTTTGGTTATTTATATGTCCTTATATTTGTTTAATGATTCACTGCTTTGCTTTGCTTTGTTCTTCTTGGATTTCTGTTCCTACTGGATATCTGTTATTACTGTGTTCTACAGGTTCCTCATTGACTCATAGACTCATTGTGCTCATCCGTTACGACTTTGTTATCAGTCTCCTTTGTTTCGTTTTGTATTTTTGGATTATGTTTAGTTTTTGTTTTGTTATATCTGTCCACTGGGCTTTTTAAGCTCAGCCGCATTTCTTTTCCATGCGGCAGGTACCAAGTGGGATGCTGGGCTTTGATGGGCTGAGAATAGGAGCTTTGAGTGAACCGACCCTAGTTTCCCTTATTATTTTGGACTCATTTGGAAGAACATGTGTTTTGATAATTCGTATCTTTTAGACATGTTGGATTATGTATTTTTCCTTTATAAGTCATTCGTTTATATGACTTGGTATTTTATTTAATAAGACTTCCGCTTGCATTTTTATTAGTATGTTCTGATATGACTCCATAATGTGACATTCGGACCCTTGTCGGGTTGGGGTGTTACAGGTCAAGTGCTATGGATACAAAATCAGTTACTGGACTACGGGTACAATTTTATGAACACCAAGCTTTATATTGACAATAGCAGTACAATGCGCATAATTAAAAATCCTGTTTTTCACTAAAAAACAAAACATATTGAGATAAGACACCATTTTATAAGAGATTGTTATGAAAAGATACTTATTCAAATTGTCAAAATTCATACTGATAACAATGTTGCAGATTTTCTCACGAAAGGCTTTGATGTGGGTAGATTTCAGTTTTTAATTGCGAGTATTGGTATGATGAATCTCTAAACAAAATTCTTATCTCTTTGTGTTTTTGTAAAGGATTTATACTATTATTGAGGTCAAATGTCTGTTTGTACTGCTATAATTGTATTCTTCTAAAAGAAGTTTGTACTGTTAGTATAAAATTTTTGGTATTGCTTTTATAACCTGATAAGTTAACATGTGTGAATATCTTAGATTGTATTTTTCTTGGTGTCTACTAACATTTGCAGGTTAAGAACGTGATAAAGATAGTTTCATGATCAAGCATGTTAGATCATTGTAGCTCGAGGTTGTTTAGACCTTTTTGGAGTGGATTTTTGCACTGGAGAGTGTAATGGTAATCAGTTCACCATGATTCATAAAAGAACTGGCTAGTCCAAAAGCAAATGGCTCTTGGTAAAGACTTCTCAAATCCGTTCATGGTTGATAGTTTACCAAAAACTATATGGTTTTTAACTCACCATACTTCACAGTGAAGAGTTAACTAGTCCAAAGCAAACGACTATTGGTAAAGACATCTAAAATCCGTTGATAGCTGATAGTTTGCTAAAAACTATGTTAAGTGTTCTCATTTTACACTTATTTTTCTCAAAATATGGTGGACAATATGTTTTTCAAAAATAACAAGTTTGTACTGTCAGATAAAATTTTTGTTAAAAAGTTTGTACTGCTAGTATAAAGTTTGTACTGCTAGCGTAAATTTTTTGAACTGCTGGATAGCCGTTGGTACTGTGTGGTTAAAACCGTTTTTACTAGCCGTTGAGAAATTTTATCTGTCTAGATATACTTATAGGGTTATTATTTGTGATAATTATTTACTTTCCATACTTTTATCTGATTTTATTCTAAGAAAGATTATCACATATGCAAAATTCTCAAACCCTAATAAAACCTCAATTTCCAGTACCAACTGTTAATTAAACCTAAATCGATCAAATCCCAGCAGTATAACAAATCTTTTATCATGGATAATTTGGAGTTCGTCAAATCTCACAATCAGGTTGCGTTCTTGGAAAAGCCTGAAGGTAGTGAAGTATTTATCAGATAGTGGATTTTCTAAACCAAACTTACATATGGTATGCACTTATTACAAACCCCACTATCTATGTCTCCCATATTCAACAGTTTTGGCAGACTGCTACTGTCAAAATATTGGAATAGGGGGACAAAGAGTTAAAAGCAAAGGTGGATGGTAAGAAAATTAAGATTTCTGAATCTTCTTTGTGGAGACATCTCCGATTGGAAGATGAGGAAGGAATTTTTGACTTGCCAAATACTGAAAATTTTCAACACCTTTCCAGAATGGGTTATGATACAGCAAACCAAAAACTGACTTTTCAAAAAGGTTGTTTCTCCCCACAATGGAGGTTTTTAATACATACACTGCTTCACTGTATTAGTCCTAAGAAAATCTTTTGGGAGCAATTCAGTAGCAATATTGCTATTGCTCTCATCTGCTTATCAACAGGAAGGACTTACAATTTTTCTAAACTCATTTTTGAAAATATGGTGAAGAATGTGGATTCTAAAACGAAATTTCTGATGTATCAAAGATTTATTGAAATTATTTTGAAGAAAAGTAAACTACACACCCATGAAGAAAATTTTCCAACACCTTGTTTGCAACAAAAACTTTTTGCCAATATGTCTATGGCATCAAGGTTGTTCAATGGGGTGGTAGTTCCTTTGTTTCCAAATATGATTATGCAGGTACAGGGTGAAGGATCAACAATCCCAGCTGAGTCCCAACACACACCCATTGTTGTTCCCAATATCACCTATACACCACCTGTTACACACACCTATAGGAGAAAACACAGACAGGGTACTATGGTCTCTCATCCTAGTATTCCTACTCAGACCCCTGGTGTTAATGAGACTGCTTCTGACAGAATGGAAGGGGTTGCCACTACTGTGTCTAGCTTAGATGCAGCACAAGGCAGTGGTAACATCAATCAGAACCCAATCATGGAAACATCAAATGTTTCTACTCCTAACAGACTAGATACAAGTGATGGAAACCCAAGCCAACTGGATACCATGGGTGGCTTTAGTGTTCCTCCTAGTCTAACTAGGGAGAATACTGAGTCTATGCCTCATGATGCACCTCTCCCAGAAGGTAACACATTTGGAAATGCTGAGGGCAACCAATCACTAAAGGAATTGCTGAATTTATGTACCAAGTTGACAGCCAAGGTGGAGGTTTTGGAGCATGACTTGAAAGCTACAAAGAAAGTTTATGCAAAAAGTCTACTCTACTTTGGTCAAGAAGGTGAAAAGGTTAAAGCTCAGGGTTAAGGCATTGCAAGCTCCCAGGAAGGAAAATATTGTTGATTCTACCAGTTCAGATGATCAAGAAGATATTGGAGAATTTTACAAACAGGGGTGGAAAATTGATGCTGAAACTCAAGGGAGGACATTGAGCTTTAAAAGTGGTGGTGATCAAGATCAAGATATGGGTGATAATGTACAAGTAACTGACGAAGTAGATCTTGAAGCTCCTACATAAGTGGTTGAAATTCAGGAGGATGTCACAGATATTGCTACCAGTACAAAGAAGGCAGTAGAAACTGTTAGTGGAAAAGAAGGTACTACCGGTCCAGCTGAAGATACTGCTAGAGTAGACAAAGACAAAGGCATTCTGCTTGAAGAAGAACCTGTTAAAAAGAAGAAAAAGGTTTCTGCACAGATGGCATATGATGATGAGATAGCAAAAGAAGTGCAAGAACAAGAGGTGGTAAGATTTTTTGAAGAGCAGAAGTTGAAGAAGTCTATTGAAATATCTGTTGAAGAATCAGACAAACTACTTGCTCAGATGTTGCAAGAAGAAGAAAATGCAGCAGTTCCAGAAGAAGAGAAAGAAGATGCTATTCAAGACTTACTGAACAAGATGAGGGAACAACATAGATCAAAGAAGAAAAGAGTCAAACCCCCAACAAAAGGACAACTGATGAGAAACATGAAAATTTATTTGAAACATCAAGATTACAAGAAGGATTCTCAGCTGAAGGGTAAGACTTTTGATGAGATACAGGAAATGTATGTTAATGCTTATAGAAGAATTCAAGATTTCGGACCAGTAGGAACTGAGGAAGCAACTGTCAGAAGGGCAGGATTAATACTGGAGTATGAAGCATCAAAGAAGCAGAAAATTGAAGGAAGTTCATCTGCAACAGAGAAAGACTTGGAGGATAAAGAGTTGAAAGACTTGATGATCATTCAACCTGATGAAGGCATGCATGTTGAAGCTTTATAAACCAAGCATCCAATTATTGACTGGGAGATATATTGTGATAAATTTGGAAAAGCTTGGAGGATCATCAGAGTTTGTGACATTGTGGAGATGTATAAAACATTTGCAGATATGTGCAAATCCTTTGATAGAGATGATCTGGCAAGATTGTGGGAACTGGTACAGCAGAAGTTAAATCATAAAGAAGATCATGATGAAAAGGAGCAGGAGCTTTGGGTAGAGCTCGAAAGACTTTTTGAGCCAGATCCTTTTGACAGACTTTGGAGTCAAGATTCTGCAGTTTCAGAAACTACTTGGATTCTATACAGTTCATCTGGTGTACATCATGTTTATACCAGTATACATGATTGGTTTATGCTAGTGGAGAAAGAGTATCCACTCAAAATGAAGACACTCATAGCAATGTTATCTTCAAGGTTGAAGACTGAAGAAGATAATGAAATGGCAAGGAATTTGGTGAACAAGATATTCATTCAAGCTCAGAGACCAAGCAAGTAGGTGTTTGCAAAATTCTCCAACCTCATGAAGAACAAGTCATATTCAAGAAACTTGCTGATTTGTATAGAAATCACAAGTTTAGGGGAGGATTGTTGGGTATTTAGCAAAACAATTTGTACTGCCAAGGTTACGTGTTAGTACTGTTAGGCTTAACTGATGGAATGCGAGAAGAATATACTAGCAGTGCAAATAGTTAGTATTGCTTATATGATATTGTATAGTCGGTTAGATAAATATAGAAAAGATTCTATAAGATGTATCTTGTATAGAAAGTTATTGTAAACCGACTAGGACTCCTTAGCCTATAAAGGAGGTCCTAGGTTAGATTTAGAGTACGAGTTATTCTAGAGTCGATCACTTCAAGGTTTTGTAACCCTAATACTTTTGAGTATTCGTATTAATATATTGAAGTGTTTTGTGAGAAAACAAATTGTGTTAAGCATTCTCTTTGTCATTAAACATTAGATTCCGCATATTATTTAAGCTTTGTTCTAAGACAGCTTGCAATACATTTTTTGTGTTAGATTTATCTAGCTCAATCGATAAGATCAATTGCTCAACTGGGATCAACATGATTTCTCCTAAATCAGTTGCAAATCAGTAGTATAAGATGTTTTTGAATCATTTTAAGTGAATTGTTTCAAGTTTGAGTCTATTTTGGTCACTTCTCAAAGTTATCTGTCAAAATGTTGAAGTTCTGAGTCAGAATTGGATACTTATTGTTATGAGTTGCATTAAGTCAGTTTTTAGTGGCAAAATTAGTGTTTAATGTAGTTTTCAAGTTCATTTTAGTCATAGGTTTCTCTAGTAAAATTTCAAATCTGCATTTACAAATTTTTTTCCAAAAGTCAAAAATTTCAAAAACAGTTTCTGTCATCACTTATATCAGATCCAATAACTTCTTATTTTCCAGTTTGATGAAGGTAACAAGAGATTTTATATGTAGATTTAATACCAGTCTAAATCTGTTTTCAGTTATTATACTTTATCTTTTTGGTCTTGAAGCTTAATTTTTAGCTTAAATATGCCCAGTTGAAGTAATTTCCTATATGCATATGACTGTTCTGTCCAAATAAGCCTTTTTATCAGCTTCATATTAAGTTCAAATAAGCTCTAGTCGGTCTGATCTTGGTTCCATAAGTTCTTTGATAGGTAATTTATGTTGTTTTAATAATTTCATGTAATTGCTTATTATCTTCTAGCTTCTGAGATAGCTTAAAGTAGGCTAAGTAAGACTGTTTGCATGTTAGTTTGGCCCTTTTGCTTATTTGATAATTTCAGCTCTTTAGCTTCTTCCTTTTAGCTTAAATCAGATCCCTTTAGCTTATAGATAGTTTAGAATAAGACTTGCTTGAGTTTTGCTTATTGCAGCTTATTGAACCTCTTACTTTCCTTAGTTTAGCTTTTACCTTAAATTGCTTTTTCCCTCTTTAATCTGCTTGTTCTTAGCTTTCTAGTTATTCTTTTAGCTTATTAAAGTTCCTTTAATATTTAGTAACTTTTTAGGACCTTAGGACAGCTTATTAGTTCCTTTAGTTTTTAATCTGTTGCATTATCTTGTTTTTTCTTTAACTTATATTCATCAATTTTAGTTTTTAGTCTAATACTGCTTTTTCTCAGCTTATTTGTGCCTTTTCATAAAGTTAGTTTTCATAAAAATTGCTTAGTATAGCTTATTTTACAAGTTCCATTTGAAAATTTTGAAAAAAAAAATCAAAAAAATGCCAAAACCAAGGGTCGAACCATGGTCGAACCCTTCCAAAGCACACACACCCAACACTCATAACCATCCGCGCCTTAGGTACTTACAGTTCCTAGGGGCAGTTGTTAATGTTTTAAGGACACTTTCTGATTTTCCTCCACAGCTTTTACATAGCTTATTTCAGCTTATTAGTACAAGCTATCAAATGTTTTATATTTTTTCTCTTATTAAGCTATTAAATTTTACTTTCTCTGAATTTTTGAGATTTTTCCATTTTCATTTTCTATTTTTAATATTTACTTTTCTTAATTTTAGTTTTTAATTCATAATAAATAAATAAAAAGTCAAAAAAATATCCGGCTTTTTTCCTAAAATTTTCTTTTGTCATTTAGTACGTAGGAAAAATAGTTTTGCGTTTCTAGGGTCATTATTTCTCATTTTCATTTTTAAAGCTCGGGATTAGCCCGAGATTTCGCGTTTTTAGGTTTTCTTTGCGTCCAATTGCTTTGTATTATTGTTTTAGATGCTCATTAAGTTGTTTTTAGCTTATGTTTATCAATTTTAGTGTAAAAACCCAAAATATCACCTTTTTCACTATTCAAATTCACGTAAACGCGACTCGATTCAATAACTCCATTCATCCTTCGTTGGGAAACGATCCGGGGATACAAACTTCACCATTTGTATTCTTTTGGAAATCAAGTGTCAATTAAAACCCAATAAAGAAAACCGCCCGCCTTACTTTTATATATCATTTTATATACTTTTATCTATATATAAAAGAGATTTAATACTTAATTTTTAACATTTGAGTTTATAGTTTTATCTGTAAGACCAATAATGTTATTTATTATCTATAAACTCAAATTTGATCCATTTTATAGTGTTATATCCTTATTTTGGGAAAATGATGTTCTTTGAAGAAATGCAAAGCTTTGCAATTTAGTTTGAAGCATTGACGAATAAAAGAGTGAAAGGAGAGAAAGAGGGAGTTATGTTTAATTTTAATCTTTTGCTTTGGTTTTTTAGACTTGCATTTTATATTTTAAATTCTTGTTTGGTTGTTTTTTACTTTCATTTGTAGCTTTAAATTATTGGATATTATGCTACTCTTGATATTTTTTAAATGATGTTGCTTGAAAACTTGAAGTCGTACACTTTACGAAAGATGAAGAATTGGTTGTTGCTAAGTAGGAAAAAACCGAAACCAAAAT
Source organism: Chrysanthemum seticuspe (assembly GCA_019973895.1). Taxonomy (NCBI): domain Eukaryota; kingdom Viridiplantae; phylum Streptophyta; class Magnoliopsida; order Asterales; family Asteraceae; genus Chrysanthemum; species Chrysanthemum seticuspe. The sequence continues at coordinate 204,391,252 of BPTQ01000005.1, forward strand.
ATACAATACCGAACCGTGTCAATGTCAAAATCGAAACCCAAAACCAAAAATACCAAAACTGAGCCGTATGCAGTTTTAAAAAACCAAAATACACTGTTCGGTTTTTGAATTTAGAATAAACCAGGCCCACCCGGCCCATGCTCACTATTATAAGCAATGTTAATTTGTATTGTATTATATGTTGTCGTTCTATTACTACAAAGAGAAATATTGTTAGTTAGATTATAATTAAATGTAAGTATTATTATTATTATTATTATTATTATTATTATTATTATTATTATTATTATTATTATTATTATTATTATTATTATTGTAATTTTAAATCTTTATTATTTGTTTTCATTTCAATTTAGTCAATTCAAATTACATAAGATTACAAACACAACATATTATAATTCATTCATATCATTCCTTTGATAAATTATATATTATAGTTTCTTCAAAATCCTTTTATGAACCAGATGGCCCTTATCATCAACGATTGACTTTTAGCTTTCACCTAAACAATTCTAGAAAGCATTCAAGATAAGTTAATAGACTCGAGCGCTTCTGGACCACGAACCTTATTTCCGTTGAAATAAAAGCCCTACATGCCACTCATAACATCAAAGAGTTTTGATATATGAGCTTAATTAACAAGCCTAAAATTAGATCTAATTTTTCTATTGGGACACTTGTCATCAAAATAACTAACATAATTATCCTTTTATTTTATTCATCATTTACCCATTCATCACTAGTTTTTCAATCGATAAATATTTTTTTTCTTTACTTTATTTGCAGATTCTTTTTTAATTTCCATCCTCATATGTATTTTTTTCACGTGAATCTAATTTACTTTTTTCTATTTTATTTTAGTCATCTTTGTATGCAATTTAAAATAGAAACAATCTCACCTTAGCGAGTAGTTACCAAAATTCATGTATGATATGATATCTGAATTATATAGATTTAAAATTCGACGTTCTATGAAGTAAGAACACTAACTAGCTACTCTTGAAGCATTACCAGACATTATTACAAACAAATTAATTTATCAGGCAATAGTGGGCCAAGAAACATTACGTAGGGATAAACTCATAAACATACACAAATTTAATCAATAGTTCTACTGAGATGAAAAATTGTACAAATACTTTGAGACCCACCAAAACCAGAATTATGGCAAATAAATATAACAGGGGGAGATGGAAGACGGTTTATCAGTACCAGTTACGAAGGATAGAAACGAAAGGAGATAAGCATATAATCTATCTATATGGGGGCATATTAGGAATATCACAAAAATATCAATTGTAGTTATAAACTTTATACACGTGGCAGTATATTAGAGTTAGGCCTAATATTAGGTCTATTTATTAGGCTTATGTATCATTTTTCTAGTGATGTGTTATATATACAATCCCTATGTTGTCACATCAGGGGGTTTGGTCAAAACCTTATAACCTGCGATGCACATCGTACAAGCCAGCGATGCACCAAATCATTAGATATCCTCTCTATGGGAGGGTGTGGATAACTTGTCCCTTTTTCTAACATCAAAATACTTCTTACTCATAACATCATTAACACAAGTTTTTTGAGACCCACTATTTTTATTTTTCTTTTCTATTTTTTCAATCAAATTAATTTTTCATTCATTTAAATAAAAATACAAACTACATAAAAAATATAAATAAAAATAAAAAATACAAACTTTTAATAAATAAACAAAATTAACACACACACTAAAAAATCCCGCTAAAAACAAAAATATCAACCCAATAAAATAAACTTACCAACATTCCCAACCAATTAACACACAATGTGAAAAAAAACACACAAAAATCAAATACACACACACATACCATAAAAAAATAATAAAAATCAAAAAAAGAAACAGAAAAAAACCTTGCTTTTTCTCCATCAACGTGGTACCCAATGCCGTTGTTTTGTGTGGTTGTCCGATGTGGTAACGTTGGCAACACCAAAGCCAACTCAGCATAACACGGAGCTTGGCGTTATCACACCTAAGACTCTTAGATACAAAGTTTCATACATACTCGACATAAGTTCTTAAATTAGAAGCAACCACGAAGTAATTTGATTTTTGCAAGACGATAAAGATGGAAAATTGTTCTTGCAAGACGAGAATGACAATTTTTAAAAAATTGTTAGGGGGAAATTGTAGCTTAAAAAATGAATTTTAAAAATAAATCACAAGTTCCCTAACTCATGACGCCCATCATTACACCGTCACCGCTTCTTCCTCTAATTGCCAAGCCTCATGCATTTTATGAGGCGACCAGGTAATAATGTATAACATTTGTGACCCGGTAACGATGTATAACATTACGTAATGACCCAAGACTGATCCAAATTATTGAAGACAATCTCCAAAGGGTGTCTCAGATGGCTTGTGGCGCTGACTCTTTTTAAAGTCAAGAAACCGGCCGTAGCTATCCGATAAAATAGTCGCTAGCTAGCCGCCAAAATAGTCCAGTTGATTTGTGTTTTGTGATGGCATATTAGGCGGTGTTTGTTTTTTAAAATGAAGCACTTTTTCACTTATTTATACAGTTGGGAAGAGAAAATAAAAGAAGCGCGTTTGTTTCTTTCTCTTATGTCTGCAAGTGGGAAAAGTGTTAGGAATTAGAAAATTCCAGTATTGAAGAGTCGGTCACCCCAACTATTATCTAGCATAAGTTAGCTCATAGACTTGTCGTTATTTACGTTTTTATGTAGTTAGTTAGTTAGTCAGTAGCGTATAATAGATTAGTGCAACACCGTGGAGGAAGGACGGGTCTTTACCCACTGTATCCCTGATCCACAGGCCGTCATGAGGTCGTTTAGTCTGTAACCTATAAATACCCTCTACCTTGCAAGGTAGAGGGTTGGATGTTCTTTGGTAATCTAATATTCTACAAGTTTCTCTTACTAGAATGTCCCACTTTCTCTCTCTCTAAAATCATCTATATGCCCACTGTGTTAATGTTATGATATGTAAGTGAAATCCAATATCCAACAATTGGTATCAACAGCCAAGGTTAGATCATATCTTGCACATCTTTGGATTTCTAGTGGTTTTTAGGTGGTTTTTGAGTTTGAAAAAGTTTAGTGGTTTTTTGCATCATTTGGGTGATTTCTAGTGTTAAAGTTTGGATTTTGATAGTACTTTTATGTTTAGAATCATCACAAGTGTTTAGGTTTTGATTTGGTAAGCTTGTATCATCGTGGTTGGGTAGTTTTTGGATTGAAAAGTGATGTTTTTGTGGTTTTCTTGCTAGCGACTTGACATTCGGACTTCATTCTTCGTAGCGACTTGCTTTGCAATTTCGTAGCGAGTTACAGTTTTGGAGCTAGCGACTTAGATCTAGCGATTAACAGTACAAGTAGTGGACTCTCCACTACGGGTAGCGACTTGGTGGTAGCGACTTGGTCTGTAGCGAGTTGCTCTTTAGCGACTTGTATCTTTAGCGACTTGAGTAGCGAATTGCTGCCAAAATTATGCTAGCGACTTGAGGCTTAGCGAATTACTACTTAGCGACTTGCATTTTTCTAGCGACTTGGGACTCTAGCGACTTAGTGGTATAGCGAATTAGGTGTTAGCGACTAGAGGATTAGCGACTTGTACTTAGCGATTTGGATGTTGATTTAACGACTTGGGATTATTGCTATTTAGCTGCTAGCGAGTTGGTTCAAAATCTCTAGAGACTTGGGGAGTAATTCACAATAACACAATGTCAGTCATCACGGATCCTTTAATCACCAAAGTACTTGCTCTCTATGACACAGCACAGAATAGTGAAACAGAATGCTTACCTGAATGCCATACATTTAATGATTCAGCATCGATTAATCAGAACAACTCAAATAAGTCACTCTTAATGTCTGCAAATGATACTATGAATATGGAATGCACCAGTGAGCCGTTTCAACATCTCAGTCAGCTTCTCAAATTACTCTTATCTACAACCATGGATCGAACAAGTTGTGCCATCCTTCGTCAGGATTTTCCCACTTTGACAAGAACTGTTTTACTTAACTTAGAACGACTGAGGTTTCAAATTACCAAAGAAAAGGTCTCAACTGATGAGTCTCATGCCGCTCTTCAAACTATCTTCAATCAATTTCAGCCACTTATCCGGGAAGAATATTCCTCAGATTTTGATGATATCATGACTGGAATATCATTCAAAAAACATACGGGAATGGAAATTCATGAGTTCAGAAACTCATTTACTCAACTTATGGGTAATATGGAAACATACATCAAGGAAGCTGCAAAAGAGAATAACAAGCTGAGTGCGTTGAATGAGTACCAAGAGACACCATGGAGCAATTGTGACAAGTCATGCAACATTCCAGTTGAACCAGTGAATGACACTGAGTGCAGAATCTCAGTTGTAATGAAAAAGGATGAAGACAACAGCACTGATCTCACACACTCACAGTCAGAAAAGGTTTCTTTCGATAAGGTACACTTAACTGATCACACAAATTCTCATAAAAAGGTACATGACTCTTACTCTGAACATAACATTGTGGAATCAATCTTTGTTTTACCTGAATCTAATGCAAGTAACATGATTGAAAAAAGGGTATATGATGAGCTTTCAAACAAATTTTCAATTCTTGAAAAACACTGTATCTCATTGCAAATTGAAATACAACAAAAGGATGAAATGTTTTATGCAAAGAAACCTTGTACTAATCAGGAACTTCCAGAATTTAGAGAATTTTTTGAAATTAATCAGTTAAAATCCCAGATTCAGGACAAAGATTCGACCATTGGCAATCTGAAACTACTTCTTTCAGAAGCCCAGAAATATGACTGTCATGAGATGAGTGATGCACTAGAATCTAGAAATTCTGAACTAGCTCTATGTGTGTCCAACCTTCTAAGAGAAAATGAGCATTTAAGAATGAACCTTGAGGAAACAAACTCTAAGTTAGTAAATCAATCTAACCTCTTGATGAAAGACATTGATGACCTCAAAGCACAAATTCAGGATAAGAGCTTCAATATTGTTGCCCTAAAAAATGAGCTCAGGAAGTCTGTTGGAAATAGGATGAACACTAAGTTAGCAAAACCTTCAACTTTGGGAAAGTCAAATGTTCAGAACCACTTGAAACGAACAGTTATTAAACAACCTAATGCCTTTAGGTCTGAAAGAGCTAAACCATTGAAATCTAAGCTTACGTCCCAAGTTGACAATATGTCTGTTTTGTCAAAACCAGTAACTTCATTGCCTAGTTCAGATATGATGAATCTCAAACCTCGGACTTATGGACAATTCTCACAGATCAGAAATGCAATAAGTATAACTAGCTCTCATGCAAAACATCATTTGACTGATCAATCCCCTAAGAAATTCTCTGATCACAAAAGGACATATTGTCAAAACAAGGTTGTGCACTCATTTAGGTCAACTAACTATGGTTTCAAATGGATTCCCACTGGCAGATTTTTTAAGTTTACAGGACTTAAACGAACCTACATTCCTAGATCATGCCTCAAATGGATTCCCACAGGAAAACTCTTCAAGAATGTAGAACCTAATAGGATCCCCATTAATGATACGTCTGTGTTACACTGTGATGCATCCAAATGTGAGATTAAACATGTCACTAACCCTTCTATGTGCAATTCTACATGTGCTTCCAGTGCAATGTGCTCTCAGTCTTTTTCAGGTACAATGCTCAACTCAATCAGGAACTTCATGACTTGGTTCCCTTCAGAAATAAACATAACTCAATCAGGAGCTATAGTTTGCCAGAGTTGATGTACTTCTTACTTTGACTCCTATTCATCCTGAATCAGGACTCGCTCTTTTATATCTGTGTATAAATCAAGTTTTCTTAATTTAAAAAAATAAATAAATAAATAAAAAAAAAAAATTAAAAAAAATATTTCATATATGTCATTCTTTTAAGAATACTATTTTATCATTTTCCTCAATTTAATAAAGAATACATTCCTTGTTATCGATAACATCTACGGTCCTAGAAATGTCATTCAATAATGGCACGGGATCATAGATGAAGTTCGAACAAATGATATATTCTTGTTTTATAACGGGATTAATTAATGTCAATCAATGGTCTTTGATGACATTGATTGAGGGGGAGATTTTGCATATGCTGGTTATGATGGTTGCTCATTTGTAAGTTGTGGTTGTGTTTTGCTTTGGTGTCTATCTGGTTATGCTTTTGTGATTATCTGGTTATGGTGTTTCTCTCAGTTATAGGCTGTGGTCGTACCTTGTTCATGTGATTATCCTTGTGTACCCATGTATTGAATGCCTTGCACTAAATGCTTACTTGATTAAATGTTTATTTGATTCATGTTTTTCATTGTGGTTATCTATGCTAGCTACTTACCACTTTTGCACATAAACCAAATGGACCAAATGTGTCACATAACCAATATAGTTTTACACTAGCGACTTGCCACACTTCATTTTAAAACCACAGGGACCGAATGTGTCAAATTGCAAAAGTTCCCCCCTATACCCCTAGCGACTTACTACATTTTTTATTTTATAAGTTTTTTTTCTCTCTTCTCTCGTTTTGTCTTCTCGTCTAAGTTATTTGTTCTTTCTAGCGACTTAACTGTGGTAAGTCTCGAATCACACGTTATTTGTTCTCTCTTATGCGTTTGTGCCTAGTTTCTAATCTGTCTCTTTATCCAGATCCTCTCGAGCTCGTGATTTGTGACTGTTTGATTCCCACCTAGGTTCGATTTGTCATGAAATCGTTTCTTTTTTGTTGTTTGTTGTTATTATTATGATGATTGAATGTGTACAAATTGTTTGGTATATCTTATCTTGATTGCTTGATAATTTGTCTTCATGATCTGGTGATGAATGTTTAGTGGATTGGGTTGTTGGGTTTTGTTGTTATGAGTGTTCTTGATGGCGACTTAATATGTTCTTGGTAGCGACTTAGCTTGAATGTCCTTCATGGCGAGTTAGCATTCAACTTAGCGATTATGTTTCTGTAGCGAATTAGTTTATTATATTCCGGCGACTTGGGTAGCGAGTTAGTTGTCAGCGAATTAGTAACATTAGCGACTTAGTTAACAAATTTGTAGCGACTTGGTTGTGTTACTGTTCATGGCGACTTGTCTTCACAAGTTAGCGAATTAGCAACCTTAGCGACTTAGTTAACAGATTTGTAGCGACTTGGTTTTGTTACTGTTCATGGCGACTTGTCTTTACAAGTTAGCGAATTAGCATAGCGACTTAGAGAGCTAAACTATTAGCGACTTGTCTGTGGTACTAGTAATGGCGACTTGTCTTTACAAGTTAGCAACATTGTTCACTTTCATGTTGCGAATTAGTCTTAGGGTCGAGGGTTATTAAAATGTTCAAAGGTCTATTGCTAAAGTTGATCTCATTCTCACAATACTTAGGATCTCCTAATTCAACTTGTTGAGTCAACATACTCTATGTAATCTGCTATGACATTTCTGTTTAGGCAAAAGGTACCTGGTTTCTCTCACGACAGCCAAATGTTACTTTTTGCCTCATGCATATTTGTTATATCACTTCTACATGTGTATCTTGGCTCATGACATGATCCCTTTGCAATGCACTCTTTTGCCTTTTAATCCCTTATCAGCTCGTCGTGTGATAATTTATCTGTAAGATTCTACTTCATTGAAATATCTCACTTATGCCACTCAATCTTTCTCTGTATGTGTTTTGGGGACTCCTTCTGAGTTACTGCTTCTATGTGTCTATGTCATAAGGGTGCTCTCAATGTTGTCTCACTTATCATTTATCATCTAACCTGTTCCCAATCATTACTGTTGATTGTATGTTTACTCAGATCATCAATGGCAAGTTCAAACCCAGAAAAGAGCGTTACCCCTTCGGCATCATCCAAAGTTCTCTCAGACAAAGAAATCCTTCCCAGGAGCCAATGGGCTGATATTGGAAAAAGCAACTGTTATGTGGACCTACAAAAGCTTCAACAAAATCCGATACTCAAAGTTTCTATTGACGTCCTCAAAAACACAAACTTCTTCGGAGCAATTACCAAGCAATGCTCAATTCCCACCATTTACATTCAACAATTCTGGAACACCGTTCAATGGGACAAAATCACAGCTCGATACTCTTGCAAACTGGATGATAGGGAGTTCACGATTGATTCTGATATTCTGAGCAAGGCTCTTGGAATCACCCCATGTAACCCTAACCTTCATTCTGAATCTCCACCTGGTGCTGACGATCTGATTGTCTTTCTAATTGGGTTAGGTTATCAGAACAGTATTTCAAGAGCATCCGACATCATCACTGGACACATGTATCAACCCTGGAGAGCTATTACAACTATTCTTAACTTGTGCTTATCTGGCAAAACATCAGGGTTCGATAAAGTGAGAATTCCTATCCTGCAAATCCTATGGGGAATTGTTAATAAGGTTGATGTGAATGTCTCAGATCGTATTTGGGAAGAATTTTCTTTATCAATACACACATTCATATCTGATAGAACTAATTTCCAGAACAAAGCTCAAGGACGAAAGAAACTGAACAAGCTTGTGATTCCCAGCATCAGATTTTCTAAGCTTGTTATCCAGTATTTGCAACAAACTCACAACTTCAACCCTAGGAGTGAATCAACTCTGCATAATGCAGAAGATGAATATGTTTTAGGAAATCTGAAATATGTTCCTAGAGGTATGGATAAAGAAATATTTGGATTGCCAATTCCTGATAGTCTTCTCTCAGAAGATATCAAGAAGAAGGACTACTTCAAACAATACAAGAAAAGAGCTTCCAGTTCCTCTGCTGATGTCACACCTTCTCCTCCACAACCCAATGCTCCCAAGTCCACGTCAGCCTCACAAGCATCCCATGCCTCTCTTCCTAAAAAGAGACTTGAATGGTCACAACATTCAGACACCGCATCCAAGAAGCAGAAAGTAAAAAGGAAGAAAGTGGAAAGGGAAATTGGTGAAAATACTGAGGTACCAAAGAATATTACAAGGTTAACTGATGAAGATGATGCAGATCTACAACTTGGAATTCAGCAATGCCTAGAAAGTCTGAATGTGAAAGCTCCAGTAGGTGGAATTGTGCTAAGAGAACCTGATCATCTGCCTCGACAAACAACCCCAATAACACAAGACAAAGGAAAAGGGGTTGCTAGTGTTGAAACTGAACAAGCCGCTCACATGCTTTTAACGATCTCATCGTCTCCATCAAGCACCACCAATCAATACGAGCTGAAGAGAAGAACAGAATCATCTCCTGCTAAAGAACAATCTAGTGTAGACAAAGTGTCTGAAACGTCTAAAGAAAGCCTTACACCTAGTGAGACTCATTCTGGCCGGAATGTTGACGCTCTGTTGCAGAAAGGCTCGCAGGAGAATCTTGAGACAAGATCTGATGAGACCTTGCAGATGGATGAACCAAATCTGTCTACCAACTCTCTATCTTCACTCAAGGACTTCGATACTGATTTCACTTTCGGAGATCAATACTTAAATGACAAACCCTTAGATACTGCACAATCCATGGTTACAGTCAACATTCAGCAAGATACATCAACAATTCCTCCGATGTCAGCATCTTCACTCACAACTGAACTTCCACCTCCCAAACCTGCTCAATCAACTGTACGAACACCACCCACATCGTCACCAACCCCCGAACCTGTCATTACTGTTGCTGATGTGGATGCTCCACCAGCTTCACCACCTCAGATTCTTACCTCAGATCAACTACTGGACAAAGCTGTAAAAAGGATAGAAGCCCTGGAAAGGCAACTTCCTAAATCTGTTGATTCCCTTGTGGATCGTGTCTATAGATTGGAGCATCTCAACTTCAATGAAGGGGTTGCTGCCGCCATTGAAGGGGAAGTCAAGGATGCTGTGGAATGGGCAATGGAGGCTCCACTTCTTAGACGATTCAAGGACCTACCTATCACGGATATGAGAGCAGCTCTGTGTGAAAAGATGTATGAAGCTGATGAGGACAAGCATGAGGTTCACAAGAAACTCTATGAGGCGCTTGAAGAATCCATTAAGTTCGACAATTATGAGCAGTATGTGATTGACATCAAGGAAAAGGAAGCTAAACGGAAAAGGAGAGCTATTGTGTTGGAGACATTGAAGAAAGACCGTAAAGATCCTCCTCCACCACCACCGCCAACGGGGGGCACTGGAACTTCTGGAGCTGGTGAACCCTCGATGACAACCAACACACCTCCACCACAACTACCATCATCACCGCCAAAACCTTCCAATCAATCAAGTCCTACAAGTAAACAAGGCACTCATAAGAAATCTGCTGCTTGGACGATGGTTGATTCAAGGTTCACATCCACATCCACCTCCATTCCTGATGATCAAATGGTTCACGAAGAGTCGCATGTCATGGCTGACTCAGAACCAGATGAAGATGATGCATCTACAAAGCATATTCCTAAGCCATCAGAAGATTGGTTTGACACCTACATGGCTGGGAATCGCACTAGCACATCCAGAGTAGCACCTTCAAGAGACACAATTCAAAGCTGCATTGTGGAAGATAGACCTCCTTCTCCAGAACCCACATGGACCATCCCAGAGTCTGACTCTATGATTCCTGACAACAATTGGGCATCAGTTATCACCAATAATTATGAAGTTCCAGCTGAAGACTCTCTTCTGCACTACACTGGTGATATGGGAAGTTTTATTAGATGGTTTTGTGAACGAAACAGTATCTCATTCATAACTCCAAGAGATCTTGAAGGACAAGCTTACGAAATTGTCAAAGTCTTCCACTCAGATGCAAATCATCTTCAATATCAGATGGAAGAATGCCATAAGATGCTGAATGACCAAGTCAGTGAGCAAATCAGTCGCTTCAATGTCAACAAATCTCTTCCTCTTGGTGGTGAACCTGGTCAGATGACCATTCAGGCTGAATTCTTCTTCAATCACGACTTGGACTATCTGTGTGCTCGCTCTGCTGATAGAAGACCTGCTCTATCAATATCAAAGATGAAAGCTGCAACCTACTCTGATCAGGGGCTTGAATAGATGGTTCCTGATCAATTCTGGGCTGATGAAGAACGAAAGTATGATATTGCTGCTTCTTATGGTATTTCTCACTGGTGGTTCAAAAAGAAGAAGTTCTACATCGAAAGACATGGTGCTGATAAAAGACGCAATGATGTCAGATCAAAGCTGCAAATCTTAAGTGTTGTTCGAGTAGAGATCTTCCCTATCTATGGATATGAGTATTTGAAGAAGATAGTCCTTAAAAGAGCAGACCTCAAAGAGTATACTATTGAAGAGAACGACTTCAAACATCTTCTGCCAAATGATTTCGAAGATCTCTATCTCTTGAATCTTCAAGGACACCTTGAGCATTTACCTGTCCGTGAGAAAAAGGCCCTCTCTGCAGCTGTCACTCTTTGGATCAGGGGCTTAGTCATTCGAAAACGAGTTGAGGACTTTCAGCTTGGCATAGAAAGCTACCAAACCAGGATCAACCTTACAAGTCCACAATGGAATGCAACTGGGCATGAATTTCATCGCGAATACAAAGTCCTTGACACACCTAGAGCCGTCATCTTCACCGACAGATATGGATCTCGTATGCTTATGCGTCTATGTGAGCTCTACAAGTTTAGTGACGGTACGCTCAAATTGGTCGAAGAAGAACTTGACACCAGAGTGAAAGAAGTCAAAATTGATATGAAATCTTGGGTTAAGACTACCTTTTGGACTGATGATGACCTGAAGAGGTGTGAACACTTCATTGCTGCAATCAGACGAAGACTCAAGACACGAAGGATCTTCCGCAACCTTGAAAGTTTTGTTGGTGGAAGGCTTCGGGATGGTCACTACAAACTTCTTCAGAGGACTGAATGAAGACATCTTCGGGATGCAGTTTATGTTGTTTTTTTTAAATATGTGTAATATGTGGTGTACTAAATGTGATCAACTGTAATACATGTAATAGTGCTAGGATTTGTACTGTGGTTTCCCCTTGTAAAAAGGGAAACATCTGTGTTGTCCACTTCTGATCATATAAAACCGGACACATTTTTCTCCTACAAATATTTTACCTCATACATATTTAAATCACTTGAGATCCAAAATCTCAAAGGATTTAAGATTTTTGATCGGGGGAGAAAATGTGATATAAATATGAAAGATGTTAAAAGATAAGATGACCAATTTTTTTGTGCATACTTCTCTCTAATATGTGCTAAACAATTTTCGAATCTCGAAGCATATATTAAGGGGGAGAATTCTCTTTGCAAATTCAAGTCATCAGGGTACACAACTTTCAATCTTTCTAAGGTACCTTGATTGTATGGCTTCTAATCCTTTGGTGATCATGTATGCACTTCTTAAAGGGTTCCCTCCAGTATGTGCAAAACTCTTTTCAAAACCTCGAGGCACATATTGAGGGGGAGCAAATTTATGGAAACCTCATCCTTCCTGGAAATGCTTTATCTACTTGATTTGATCAAGGAAGTGATATTTTTTAGAAAATGGTAATCAAAGAAGTAATTTCTTCCTCTTGCCTCCGTGTGCAAAACAATTTCAAACATTTGATGCACATGTTGAGGGGGAGCACTTATTCAAAAAAAAAAGAAGAAAATATCAAAAACAATTCAGGTACAAAATGTTTTGATAACATATCACAAGTATCTGGATTGATTTTCAAATGGTTTTCAATTGGTTCCAATGGCAGATGAACAATACCAAATAGACCGACCAACTTTACTTTATGTACGGTGATATAAGGATGATAAGGTTAGGTATTGGTTCCCATGATCCGCCAGAACCGGAGGGATCTACCCAGGGACAATCCACTAGTTAGTGTAGAAGTCCTTAGGTATGATGATAAAAGGAGAAAAATGAGATATGGGAAGAGTGCGGACTAAGACTGAGCTAGTACTAGAATAAACCCAACAAGGTTCTAGCTATGAAGTCTCTGTAAGCACTGAAGGGGTTGAAGAATTAAAAAGAATTGAATTAGGAAAGGGTGAAAACAAATAGCCCTCCAATTTATTCAACCTTAGGGCAGAAACCGGGTTCAATTCATATGCTACTGATGGTAACATCGGTATTGAAGACAAGACGTCATGGACCCAGTGACGCACTGCACTTCAACTTTCCAAACCACTCAAGTTCCTCTTAAAAGGACTTGTTTCATTCTCACGGGGAACCTACATTATCTATCGACTTTCTCTTAGAGATTGTTGATATTGAAGATAGAGACCCTCTCCCTAGTCTCCGGCACAGGATCCAAATATGCACTAAATTGAGTCTAGAGCCACGAGATCATCTATAAATCTCATTAGGACGCCTTCAATGAAGACTCTCTGTTTCACACAATGTGGAAAGAGAGTTTATATCTTGAGTCCTACGCATTATCCTTGTGGTATTGCCAGAACATCTGAGTGATGTGTTTACATATTCACAATGAAGATGGAAAGCCTTCTGGAGCCAACATCAAACAAGCTCCTGGTAGGTGGCATGTGAGATCTATTATATAGATCAACCATGTGACAACTGAACAGAAACAATGGGGCGATTCAATCTCTTGAATCAATCCTGGTTCAGGATATGGATTGACGGATACCTTTGAAAAACCGGTCATTGTGCTTAACAACTCTTTTCTTTAGCACATCGACCGTGTACTCATTTTTCACACAAAAAGGTGTTTTTTTTTATTGATAATTGATTTTCAATAAAACCTTTGTTGTTTTGCAAAAACAATTTCTATTGAGCAATACACGATTGTTTTTCAAATCTCTTTTCACCAATCAGTGGACTTAAAATTCGCTGGTTCACTCACTCCGTGTTGTCTTCTTTGAGATGTTCCGGTTTGAGAACAGCTAGAGCAGCTGCGAAACCCTGTCAAGGAAATTCTTCGGAATTATACCTGATCACAGGCAGTACATGTACTGATCAACGGGGAACCGTGGGCCGTGTACCTCAATTCAACGAAAGTGATCAAAGACACTTTCGTGCGATTTATTGCTAACTGTTGTATGCAGGTATGCCCGACGTTTGCAGCTGATCAGAATGAAGCGGTCAATCCATAGCCGCATGCTCACTTAACACATTCAACTCAAAAGAAATCATGATTAGTGCATCAATGACTCTGATATTTTCACTCCATGCTTCTGCTACGCTGCTGCCAATATCATGAATCAACGAAAGCTTCCGCTACTCTGATGAGAAGATATCATGATCCAGAATGTGAGCATGTCGGTCCTAAAGTCACAACATCACATAATACCAACACCACAAAGGATGTCTCAGAGGTTTTTCATAGTTGAAGATCTCAAAAGATGGCTCATAATTATTATCTCATGGATCATGAATGACCTCCACTTTAAAGTACAAATCTATGCAGACTTTGAAGTTGCACTACTTATGCACAATGATTGCGAAGTTGAAATATTAAAGTCTACGAGCTCAAGAACAAAGTCAAGAATAAAATGCTAGGATTTGAAATGTAAAACATGGGGTGACCTCCCTTAGGGGGAGATTGTTAGGAATTAGAAAATTCCAGTATTGAAGAGTCGGTCACCCCAACTATTATCTAGCATAAGTTAGCTCATAGACTTGTCGTTATTTACGTTTTTATGTAGTTAGTTAGTTAGTCAGTAGCGTATAATAGATTAGTGCAACACCGTGGAGGAAGGACGGGTCTTTACCCACTGTATCCCTGATCCACAGGCCGTCAGGAGGTCGTTTAGTCTGTAACCTATAAATACCCTCTACCTTGCAAGGTAGAGGGTTGGATGTTCTTTGGTAATCTAATATTCTACAAGTTTCTCTTACTAGAATGTCCCACTTTCTCTCTCTCTAAAATCATCTATATGCCCATTGTGTTAATGTAATGATATGTAAGTGAAATCCAATATCCAACAAAAAGGAAATCAAATAAGTGCGTTTGTTTCTTCTTCTTATATCTACAAGTGGAAAAAGAAATGAAAGAAGTGTGTTTGTTTATTGGGAATATTACCAAAATAGACCTGTCGCTCTACGGCTTATCACTTTCTAGGCTAGAAATAATTTTAATTTGACAATAAACTGGGTGACCGGACAACTTGTACAAGCCCCCAACCATAAGCCGACAAGTGTCCCGAGTACTCAAGATTGAATGACTAAATTACCCCTCTCTACTAAATGTTATTAAAAATACTCCTCTTACACTTCTATCCCCATTTTTGCAAATCAATCACCACCCACCGCCCTAACAAGAACCCTAGATCTGGCTAAAAAAAAGACCCTCACAACAACAAATTCTTTTAAGATGTCAAAAGATCAAGTGGCTATTAGATTGAAATTAGTAGGCTCACAAGTCTGCAATTCTGCTTATTTTGCTCAAGTGGCCACTATTTGTTGGGTGAATATGCAAGTTCAAGGGAATAAAATCTAGAACTGTTGCTGCTTTTTGATTTGGTATACGCCTGCTATTGTTCTCCTGCTACAGAATGTTCCAAAAGTGGCTGTCACATGAATCCGGAAAAAAAAAAAAAAAAAAACACACACACACAACATATTCATAACAAAATCGCAAACACACCTCTCTATCTAACATAAAACCCCAGATCGAAACAAAACAAAACAAATCAAAACAATAAAAAAAAAGAAAAAAAAAAACCATACACAAAAACCCAGGTCAAACACAACATCGATTGTATTTTCATAACAAAAACCCATATCGAAACACAAAATCCCAAACATATTCATAACAAATCGATTGTATTTTCGTTATTTTGGTGGGTTATGGCTGTGAATTTGTTATCGGTGGTTATAGAGGCTAGCTACAAAGGCTGATTATGTAGGGTTATGGTGGTTACAAAGGTTGGTTGGTGGTGGTGTGTTGTGGTGATGGTGGGATGTATCTGCGGTGGTTATTGGTGGTGGTTACCCGCAGATGGTTTGCCGGATTTTTTAAAGAGAGAAAATAAGAGTGTTCAATCAAAAAACCAAAATTGTAAATAACTAAGATCATATTACTGGATTTTGTAAATGGTGTAGTTGTATAAACATTTGGTACAAAAGGAAAGCAAGTTCATTTGTATAAGGTTGGGTAGAGAGGGAAAGTAAGATCAAATCTTTATAGAGAGAAAGTAAGAGTATATAATCTGTAAATGGTGTCATCGGATTCTGGGTTTATCATCGGAATCTGGATTTTGTAATAAGGTTTGGTATAAAGGGGTTTTTTAGTCAATAGACAAGAGTTGTCTAAAAAAAATTCATCCCTGGTTTATTTTCAAATTAAAGTTATTTCTAGTCTAGAAAGTAATAAGCTGTAGAGTAACCGGTTTATTTTGGTAATTTTTCCTTGTTTATTTTTTAAAAATAAGAGACAAAAATGATTTTTTTCCTCTTCAATTTTGTATATTATTTTTTGTTTGAATATCACTTGTATTTTAAAGACGTCAAATTTACCTCTTCTTTCGCAAAAATGATTTTGCACATCAGACATAAAACATCAGCAAAACAAACGCAACCTTATAAACACTTGTGACGTCACAACGATTGCCAACCTAAGAGTGTTGGGTGTCGTAGCATATCATCAGCGCCATCTGAAATGGACACACGCCAAACACACACCACCGTACCAAGAGGGCCCGACGCCAAAGCCAACGCCAATTCCTTGGCTTGAGCCAAAATCCATTTTTTTTTTGTTAAAGTTTGTTATTTATGTTAGGTTTGTGTTTGCGTTGTGCTTTTGAGAGTGTGTGTATGTGTGTTTTGTAGTGCGTGTGTATGTGAAGCAATTGGAGAAGACGAAATACCAACAATTTATAGGATGAGTTAGGATCAAATGAGAGGAAAAAAATAATATGATAAAGGTGACAACAAACTACAATCACGCATTTCAGATGTACATATAAAAATAGATGCATCTCCATTTAAAATTTTCCTTTTTATTTGAAATATGTGGTTAAGAATCCTTTTTGTTTTTTCTCGTTTTGGTTTTATCACTCGATCCGTTCATTGTTTAAATGCTAACATTACCAACGAGCATCAACCAACCAATAATCAACCATACAAAAGTGGTATTCGTTTATTAGTAGGTTGAGCCAATAAAAAGACTTAACTACTCTGATTAATAAAACGTTGATCAAAAGGCGAGACGCCTTGCTGGTTATGAACCCGATTAGGAAGGTAGGTCGAAGCAATAACATGGCCCAAAGGAGGTCTGAGAAGTGAAGACAGCCGCAAGTACCAATCAAGAGACTAATTAATTTCTTAGGTTTATATGTTTTGTTCCGTTGGTGCACCATAAGTCTGATTAAAATCTGGTGACACTGTACCATTCAGCCTAGCGCTGAACAACCCAAATTGATACCACCACAATATATGGGCCAGTCTAGGAAATATTGGAATTGGATCTATTTGGCTATTTGACCAGGAAGAAGAAAAATCTGAATATATTGAGTGATCCAACCCAGTAATTTTTGAATTTGAGTGTGGCATAATGATTAGCTTAGAACCTTTGTCATTAAACTCTGAATAAATATCTTGCCGTTTTCTTCTCACTTGCTTCAGAACAAAGTGTGTTTGTTTCATTAAGATGTTTTGGGTCTGAATCTGACTACCGCATCTTACTAGTAAGAGGTGGCTAGAAAGTCTAAATCTGAACGAAATGACGTTGTTTGTTTTTGTATAATTGTCCGAATGATTTTAAGTGCTCGTTTTTACAATTTGTTTATTAAACCAACGCAATGCGATAATAAGTAACTTATATAAATATGAAAAATACTTTTTATCATAAATATAACATAGTTAATAAACAATCAAATATATTATATAAAGTTTACAAAACGAGTAAGAGGTAGTAAGACAAGTCCCCCACCTCTTACTGAGTAAGATGTTATATGTCTAACTGGGTCTTACTCAAAAGAAAAAAACAAACAAGCAAAACGTCTGCCCACCTCTTACTGGTAAGAGTTAGAGGGAGTAAGAGGGCTAGTAAGACTTTTTTTAAAAAAACAAACACACCCTAAGTATAAGTTCCAGGAAAGAACGAAAGTTTGGGTACGGTGTTCTTTATAGGATGTTGGTCCCAGTAAGTGAGTTATGATGCAACATTATGCCAGCATATACATCAACATATATTAGTTTCCACATTTGAAATTACGATGATTGTGTACCATTATGTGCTAATAGTATCTGACTTTCATAAAAACGCCCCTTTCCATGAACATTTATAATTGAATTAGATGTGAGATCTAACTCCATATTAGCTACCAATGCTAATCAACACTTTAGAGGCTTGGAGCCAAGTAACCATTGACATATCATGTCTCCGGCTTTGAATTTCTCATTCATATCTACGACACATTTTTAGCTTGACGGATTAGTATTACCCCTAATTAGACAAAATATCACATTGTGATCAATATAATGTCGTACTGGCTGTGATTCTCTTTTGGCATAAGTTCAATAACATTTAGGCATTTACCATTGTGGACTACAAAATAAGAGAAAGTAACAAAGTACAGTTAAAGAAGAGATAAAAGCAGAAAATAAGAAATAAAACATCAAAATGGGAACTTTCTTGAGCTTGTAGTCCTTCGGGTGTATATTCATCAATCAGATCGGTACCTTGTCAATTATGGTTGTGCTTGTGACCTGAGCCATGGCCATGCCCGTAGATGAACCTTGCTGAACCCTCAGTGTACACATGGGTTTCTTCATCCAATCTGCAAACATACGTAGAACCATTATCTGTTAATGAATAAAACATGGACCATTGTCAACATAAAAATAAAGAAAACACTCTAGTTAGCTCTTACGATTTCCGGACAGCTTTGCTCAAGGTAGAAGCTGAAACAAATGTTTTGCCGTCAAGGTATCTGTTCTCGCCATTGATCCTTTGCTTCATTCTCAAATCTAGTTCATCTGGGCCCAGTGTTATCGGGTAATCTGATGCCTGTGGACAAGTCAAACACATTAATGATCAATGTTGTCTGGTTTTGAGAGAACACTAGGTAAAAAATCTCTCAGTTATTTTTTGTAACAAGTACAAGCCTTTAGTAAGATTACCATGACCCATCCCCAAATGTCGGCATAGGAAGGAATGTGGGCTGAGTATGGCACGACATCTGTTCATCATTTGCGTTGAAATCAATAAACATATTGAAGAAAATTTGTGAGAAAAAAGAAGATATATGAAGCAAGTATCCTGAAACTTACATTTGAAAACCTGCTTAAGAGTGTTGAAAATACAAGAAAATACTTCTGTATGGCTAAAAACACCCGCTGGTCCGGCCTGCAAGTTGGACAAACATTTTAAAGATCGCCCATGTCTTAACCAATGGGATGCTACCTTTAAATATTTGTTTTCAAGATTTGGATGTTATTATTGCCCTAAGCCAAAACGTAACATGTTAACCGTTAAATGACTTGTGTACTTTCACTACAACCTATAAGACTATAACGTTGTGTTCTCTAAGTTTACCTGTGTTACAAAAATACCACCCTGGGCGAGTCTTGGTTTAACAGTGAGTTCGTAGAAGGTCTTGGTGTAGAGTTGGTAACATGGGCCTCCTTCAATGGGATCAGCCAAGTCTCCAATGATTACATCATATTTTTCTTCTCTCTTCACTAGTTCCGCCCTGCCATGTAAAACATAAAATTTCCTATATCATTTTACGAATTCGAGTTATAAGTGCTAAGGTAACCAACCTCAACATAACACATAGGGCAGTTTAACCCGCACATGTGGCCCTTTGTGGAAAAAGAAGGCTACAAGCACTAGTATTTACACTTCATATGGAATTAAATACAAACTTGTTATACCTTGCATCGTTAATGATGAGCTCAAGTCTTGGATCGCAGAAAGCTTTAGTGTTAACCGACAAATACGACTTACAAAATTCCACAACTTCCTGTTTATAGGGGTATGAATGATGTTATTTAAATACGACTGTTATCGCTATTTTTTACAGAAACATCAAATAAGAAAATAAAGGGTAAAAGAATCTACCTCATCAATGTCACACATGACAACTTTGGTCACACTCTTATGTCTAAGTAGTTCCCTTGCAGTGGAACCCTCACCTCCACCCATAATAAAAATAGTCTTGGGACTAGACAAGTAGACAAAGTATTCAATTAGATTAATTTGAGCAAAGCATATGTCAAATAACATATTATGCATGCAATTGCATATACAGAAAGGGATGTACTTTGAGTGATGTAGAAGTGGTGGATGAACAAGGGATTCATGGTAGATGAACTCATCTATCTCTGCACTTTGCAACTTTCCATCGATTACAAGGGCCTGCGAACAATATTTCTATACATTTAGCATGTCATGCGGCCAGAAGAATTGTTTAACATATGTGGCGTATTCGTTTTCCAGAAAAGTGTAGACAGAGTACCTTCCCAAAGGGCTTGGTGTCCAAAAGTTGTATGTCCTGGAACTGAGTGGCTCCTGTATGAAGTATACTGCACATAATTATAAAAAGTTAGATTTAAACTCATCACTAAAAGAAACGTGAACTATTACATAAAGGTTCAATATAATATTTTACATGATACAATCGACAAACTTTTGTTTGCCATTAATCTTGTCAACTTTTGCCCATACACAACCTTTTAGCTAAAAGGTGTCCAGAAGCATTTAAAATATTTCAAACCCATAATTTTAAAATAAGCAAATGGCTAGTCAACTACAACAACAACAACAACAACAACAACAACAACAAAACTCACACACCACAGACTGTTGTATTATGTAGTACCATCTTTGGTTGGTAACTTGGTATCATATTTCGTGGTACCCGAAATTTATTTAGGTCGATCGTATGCAAATCATCTCAATGGGTTCATTAACAAACTTAATGGACTCATAATCAAAGTTACATTAACATAACAAAGATAGAAAAGTTTAAGCAAACCTATTAAGAGCGAAACACCATCTTAAGTTCTCTTCAATCTCTTCTTCGTACCAACAGCTTTTCCTCTGAGAATACGCATTTCCATTGCCATTGCCATTGCCATTGCCATGTACCTTACCGTTGCCATTTGGAAAAGAAATATCACCCATTTTTGTTGTAAGTGAATGAGGAGGTAGGAAGGAATGTGGAGTGTTAGGTATCAAACAAGAGTTGGACATATATATATAACAAGAGCAAGTGATGGTGATGATAATAAAAACTTGTTTGAAAGGGAATGGAAGCCAAGCCAAAATCCTCATTGATTTCCCCAAAACAATCAAAGATAGCTTTCCTCGCGTGCTTCTTTTTATTTATTCCTCCCAACTTTATTACAATGCAATCTTACGTACAAATCCACCTAAGCTTGTATTATAAACTACAATTTTGTATTTTCTATTTTACTTGTATCATGAAATAGTATTTGGTAACATTATATTCCAAATTGATTTAACATTATTAATTCCTAAGTTGTTGAAGCTATTTACGAAAATTAATTGTGCATCACATATGAGGAATTATTGTTTAGAACTAATTTCCAAACATTTGGATAGAGTTATGTTAAACTCGTGAGTAAACTAACTAGCTCATTTCAGTGATTTTTCGTTAAAGCATATTCTTTTGTATCAACATTATAAGGAATGAAATGAAAACGTCAAGAACGTGACTTGCATCAACTAACAACATGTAGCCTTCAACACATGAACCCTTCTCGAAAGCTTTGAAGAAAAGCTCTTAGACCTCGAACCTTATTTCCCTAGAAATAAGATATTGTGTTTCTTATTAAGCTCCACATAAGTACGCTTCTAGAAATAGAAGCAACCCAAAATTAGAGCTTCAATCAATCTACCTAATGAAATAAACTTGGAAAAGTGTTATCGTAAAGTGATTAAAAGTATGATCTTTTATGATCAACTGATTTTCTTCCCAAGAATTCTAAATCTACATGCTAGCAATGTATGAAGAACTGCAAGGTATATTTGCGTCCTAAGAAGATGGACTAAATTCATCACCTTAGTTGGCTTATGAATTTTGAAATCCAAATTAAGTAACAATCAGGTGATAATATGCGATGATGGTTTTTAAGTCAACCGAGTATTCATATGATGGCGCATAGACGTGCTACTTGATTTCTACAAAATGAATGAGCAAAGTGTATGTACGTAATTCGAAAGGCACAAATTATATATTCAAAACAGCATGCATGCGTTTGTAAAAAAACATATAACACAAGTATATGCCATCTTAAAAGTGTTATTTAAACCGATCATGACAACGTAATGTATCACACCTGGTATAATTAAATATTACATTTTTTATTATTCATAAGCAGGTCACCAAACCCATTAAATTTTATTTTGCACACGAATAAACTAAGTAAGTAATAGGTACGTTTGTTCCATAAAAGAAGACACTGAGACAGTGACAATCACCAAAAATGAAGGCTTGTTTTTCATATTTTCCTTTGGAAGTTGTGCATAACAATATCTTTGAGAGTGCCATGGAACCATCATTCAATATTCTTATTTGCAAGCATGCTCATCATCACTATCACCCCATCAATCCTTCTAAATCATTTCTATCCCCACTCTCACGTAACTCCATTGTTTTCCTTTTTGCAAATTCAACTCTTCTCAAGCTGTTTAAATCATTAAACAACTAGCCAATTAATAATGTATTCTAAAGATTATACATAGTGTGATATCGCTTTCATGGATGTGTTAAAAACAGACATAATGGGCACGCTCAAGTCCAAACATGAGTTTTTTAGTGCGGGGCTGGGTTGATCCAAAAACTTTTGTTGCTGATTTTATTAATAATATCACTACTTAATTTCTTATATAACTTGATCTTTCATATTTAACAAACTATTCTATTTGGCATATTTCAAACGAAACTATTCTATTTGGCATGATGAAAATCTCAATAGATAGCAACGGTAAATTCAGCTCTTTGTAAAGATTCACTCGTTCTACGGTTCTGCCATTGGAATCTACTACTAAATTCTGAAAATATATTAGACAATAATTGATGCAAAATTTCACTGAAATGAATATGGTGTGGGTAGCTAAATGAGTATATATGTCTATATCGGATTATATAGTAACGTTAGTAGTGATCTTGATGCATGCATGATCAAAATAATTTTTTGTTTTCATAATGATCTTTGTTATTGAGGCAACACCATATTCACGATGGAGACAAGGTGGAGCCATAAATATGTCTTGTGATGGAGTTATTGGCAGTGGTTTCTGTATTGGGTTAGTAATGTTTAACACGTCTTATACTCTTATTTTTTAATTCGAAAGATACGGAGTAATACATTTGGATATGGTTCAAATATATTGGTTGTTTGTAGCACTTGGAATGTGTCAATATTGTATTTTGGTCCAGTTTGTAGAGGTGATCTTATGTGAAAAAGAATATACTTGCGCGTGGTCAATAAATTTTTATGTAGTTCTGTGGCGGCGGTTGTCAACCTGTTGTCTACGTCACCTTGAGGGGTAGCGAGAATAACGCACGCTATTCGGGTCTCAGATAAATATCTTTATATGGACATTGTATGTACATGCAACTAGTTTAATATTAGTTGTAACAAAGTTTGATAATTGTTTCAATTAAGTAACTTAAATTTTAAATTAATTACAAAATTATTTAAGTTTGAATAGTGTTTTATTATTGGGTAATTGTTTAAAAAAAATATTTTTAAGGTATTTATATGTGCATTGTTTGGTTGTACCTTAACAATAAATACCTGTCATCTGAATTTCACTAACCCAACCAACTTAATGTACAAACAATTTATACACATGTGAAAAGAGATATATGCCATAAAATAATAACCAAAATTGAAAGGTGTCTCATTTTAGTCACTCAAACATATAAATTACATAATAATTAAACACTATTAAAAATTTGAGTGACTAAAATGAAACAGTTTTCAAACTTGATCATTATTTTATAATAAAAAAAAGGTTTTAGTGACTAAATTGAAACAAACTGAAAGTTTATTATTTCATGATTTTCATACAACTTATAAGACAAGGGTTACATGTACAATTATATAGGTTTCTTAGAGGAATTTTCAAATATTTACTTTTATTTTAGTGCTTACTAAGGGACAAAATTCTCACCATCCATCTAGTTTGATCAAATGATGGGAAAAAACCTAAGATTTAATATGGAAACCTAAGTCCATGTTTTTTTCTCCTTTTTTCTTTGTCTTTTTGTCTTTCTTATTTATTAACATTTTTTTTAATTGAAATTCATGTTTTTATTTTTAATTCAAGTTTTTTTTTTTTTTTTTTTTTTTTTTTTTTTTTTTTTTTTTTTTTTTTTTTTTTTTTATTATTTTTTTTTTAATTTTAAATTCACGTTTTTTTTATTCAAGTTTTTTTTTTCGCTTTCATACGCTTTCATTTGTATTCATACGTTTTCGTTCGTTTTTATACATTTTCTTCTGATTTCAGACGTTTTCGTCTGTTTTCATCCGTTTTCGTACGTTTACATCCGTTTTCGTCCGTTTTCATACGTTTATATACGTTTTCGTCTGTTTTAGACGTTTTTGTCCGTTTTCATACGTTTTCGTCCATTTTTAGACATTTTCGTCTGTTTTTAGACGTTTTCGTCCGTTTTTATACGTTTTCGTCTTTTTCATACGTTTTCGTCTGTTTTCTTACGTTTTCGTCTGTTTTCATACGTTTTCGCCCGTTTACTTCCGTTTTCATACGTTTTCGTCTGTTTTCTTACGTTTTCGTTTGTTTTCATACGTTTTCGTCCATTTTCTTATGTTTTCGTTCGTTTTCGTCCATTTTATTTCGTTTTCGTCCATTTTTCATACGTTTTCAGACGTTTTTGTACGCTTTCATACGTTTTCGTCTGTTTTCTTACGTTTTCGGCCATCTTCAGCCATTTTCATACGTTTTGTCTGTTTTTTTAGGTTTTCATGTCTTATCATACGTTTTTAGACGTTTTCGACTGTATTTTTACGTTTTCATGTATTTTCGTTTGTTTTTATGCGTTTTCGTTCGTTTTCATACGTTGTCATCCGTTTTTTTTACTTTTTCATCCATTTTTAGACGTTTTCGTCTGTTTTCAGACGTTTTCATATGTTTTTATACGTTTTCGTCCGTTTTCATACGTTTTCATCCGTTTTTATACGTTTTTGTCTGTGTTTATACGTTTTTGTCCGTTTTCGGACGTTTTTGTCCGTTTTCATACATTTTTGTCCGTTTTCATATGTTTTTATACGTTTTTCATTCGATTTTATACGTTTTTGTCCGTTTTCAAACGTTTTTATTTTGATATTTGTAAGTGATACTTATTTATCTCTTGTGATATAACATTGTAAGAAAGATGAAAAATATTACATTCTTCATCATGTATGTGTTATCATTTGTGATACTCAACTAAGAATGTGATTGTTGTGTTTTTGAAAATATTTAGGAAGATTTTTGTGTTTTATGATATTATGAAATATTAGAAAAGTTTTTCAACTGAAAACAAGAGATGTTATGATACTTTTTTTAGACTTGTGATGGATTTTTCTATTTAATGGATACAATGTGCATGTTTCGATAGGTTTTATAGCGGGATTTAAAAGTATCTATGGTTGAATCAGCAAACTAAATAAGCTATGGTTGAAGATAGCACACATCTTTATAAACAAACTGAGGAAGCTCAAACACTTGTGATATCACAGGTGATATCACCTCACTTGTGATATCACACGTGATAACATGTGTGATAACACTGTTGATATCACCTGTGATATCATGTATGATATTACCGGTGATAGCATGTGTGATATCATAGTTTATATTAGGGGTGTTCATCGGTTCGGTTATCGGGTTATTCGGTTTGTTCGGTTCGGTTTGTTCGGTTAATTTTTTTTCTGGGTATAACCGAGAACCGAACTTACATTGATTAAACTGAACCGAATAACCGAAAACCGAACACCCTTAACCGAAAACCGAACCGAATAACCCGAATTACATAAATTTAATTATTTATCCATTTATTTGTATATACTTTTAGCAATTTTTTTTTTCAAACTCAAAAAATGTTATATATATAGTATAAAAGAGTTTTAATATTTTTTTTATATAAATATTTAAAAAAATATATAAATTTATTTGAATTCGGTTTTCGGTTCGGATAGCTAAAACCATAACCGAACCGAAAACTGAATATTTAATTCGGTTCGGTTCGGTTTTGGCAACTTCGGTTCGGTTATTTTCGGTTCGGTTCGTTTCGGTTTTCGGTTTATTCGGATATTACCCAACCCATGAACACCCCTAGTTTATATCACTTGTGATATCACCAGTGATATCACCTGTGATATCACCTGTGATATCACAAGTGAGGTGATATCACCTGTGATATCATGTGTGATATCACAGGTGTTTGAGCTTACTCAGTTTGTTTATAAAGATGGGTGCTTTCTTCAACCATAACTTCTTTAGTTTGCTGATTCAACTATAGATATTTTTAAATTCCGATATAAAACCTATTGAAACATGCACAATGTATCCATTAAATAGAAAAATCCACCACAAGTCTAACAAAAGTTTCATAACATCTTTTGTTTTCAGTTAAACACCTTTTCTAATATTTCATATTATTAGAAAACACAAAAATCTTCCTAAATATTTTTAAAAACACAAATAAGAAAAATGAACAGAATCATCACAGTGATATAATAAGTGATGTTTATTATCATTTCTTTCATATATACTTGGAAAAATACTAAATTCTTATCACATTTGGTATGAATTTAATATTTCACATTCTTAGTTGAGTATCACAACTGATAAAACATATATGATGAAAAGTGTAATACTCTTCATCTTTCTTACAGTGTTATATCACAAGAGATAAATAAGTGTCACTTAAAAATATCAAAATGATTAAAAAGGAAGCAAACTATGAAAATAAAGACTTGACATATTCTCAAAATCAAACAAGTGTAGCATTAAATTAGCATTTTTTTGAACAAAATAAGAATTCACCTAAAGAGACTTTAACCCTTTTATTTCTACTAAGAGTATAATATCACAAGTGATAGATAATATTGGTTGCATTAAAAAAATATGCGCTTGTCAATTGCGATGAAAGGCACAAAAACTATCTTGTAACTGAAAATTATAAAAATATTAGAAAACACATAGGTGATAATATAAAAATATACAAAGCAATGAAATATCTCAGGTGATATTAAAGGTTAAAAAACATACTTGTTTGTTTATGAAATATCACAAGTGATATTAGACATTAACTTTTTTATAATAAAATATCACAATTGATATTAGACATGTAATATAATAAAGTTTAATAATAATCATGAAAACATATGAAAATAGACGAAAACATATAAAAACTGCAAAAAACGGATGAAAACGGACAAAAACGTATGAAATCGAATGAAAAGCGTATAAAAACATGTGAAAACGGAAAAAAGCGTCTGAAAACGGACGAAAACGTATAAAAACAGATGATAATGGACGAAAACGTCTGAAATAGACGAAAGCGTCTAAAAATGGACGAAAACGTAAAAAAATGGACGAAAGCGTATATAAACCTATGAAAACCGATGAAAACGGACAAAAACGTAAGAAAACAGACGAAAACGTATTAAACAGACGAAAACGTAAGAAAACAGACGAAAACGTATGAAAACAGACAAAAACGTAAGAAAACATAGGAAAACGGACGATAATGTAAGAAAACAGGCGAAAACGTAAAAAACAGACGAAAACGTATGAAAATGGACAAAAACGTAAGAAAACGGACGAAAACGTATGAAAACGGACGAAAACGGACAAAAACGTAAGAAAACAGAAGAAAAGGTAAGAAAACAGACGAAAACGTAAGAAAACGAACGAAAACGTAAGAAAACAGAAAAAAACGTATGAAAACGGACGAAAATGTAAGAAAACAGACAAAAACGTATGAAAACGGACGAAAACGGATGAAAATGGATGAAAACGTATGAAAACGGACGAAAACGTATGTAAACGGACGAAAACGTATGAAAACGGACGAAAACGTATGAAAACGGACAAAAACGTAAGAAAACGGACAAAAACGCAAGAAAACAGACGAAAACGTAACAAGACTGACGAAACGGACGAAAACGTATGAAAACGGACGAAAGCGTAAGAAAACAGACGAAAACGTAAGAAAACAGACGAAAACGTATGAAAACAGACGAAAATGTAAGAAAACAGACGAAAACGTTAGAAAACGGACGAAAACGTATGAAAACGGACGAAAACGTATGAAAACGTATAAAAAACGGAAAAAACGGAAATAAACGTATGAAAACTGACGAAAAAAAAAGTGAAATTAAAAAAAGTGATTAAAAAAAATACAAATAATGAGAAAATAAATAAGAAAGATAAAAAGAAAAGAAAAAGACAAGAAAAAAACATGGACTTAGGTTTTGACATATTAAATCTTAGATTAATCACCACCATTAGATCAAACTAGATGGAAGGTGGAGATTTATCCCTTAGTATGCAAAGTTTTTTGAGTATGCAAAATAAAGTGTCTCAGGTTTCTTATAAGTTAGGGAAAAAAAAAGAAAAAAATAAAGACCTTTAGACCAAGATTATTCTATTACAATAAAGTACTATTCATATAATGTGTTACATTTACATATTACATCCGAGTATACTCAATAGAGAAAAGTTCATTTGCTTATTCTTATTTTATTGCTCATCAAAGGACAAATCTCCATCATATATCTAGTTTGATATAATAATGGAGATTAAAGTAATATTTAATAGATAAAATTAAGTTTATGTTTTTTCTTTTCTTTTTGTTTTTCTTTTTTATTCATATGTTTTTGTTTTTTTTTTAATTCACGTTTTTTGTAAATTCATTTTATTGTTAATTCACAGTTTTTTTTTTTTTTTTTTTTTTTTTTTTTTTTTTTTTTTTTTACCTTCGCTTTCATACGTTTTTATCTGTTTTCATACGTCTCCGTCCGTTTTCATCTGTTTTATACGTTTTCGCCCGTTTTCATATATTTCCGTCCGTTTTCATACGTTTTCTTCCATTATTCATACATTTTCGTTCATTTTCGTCCGTTTTCATACGTGTTTTTACGCTTTCATAGGTTTTCATATACATTCGTCCGTTTTCTTACATTTTCGTCCGTTTCTAAATGTTTTTGGCCGTTTTCAAACATTTTCATACGTTTCTAAATATCACAAATGATATTCTAAATATCACAAGTGATATTCTGTGATATTCAGAATATTACAAGTGATATCTGAATATCACAAGTGATATTATATGATATTGAGAATATCACAAGTGATATTCTGTGATATTCAGAATATCATTGTGATATTCTAAATATCATAAGTGATTTTCTGAATATCACAAGTGCTTTTTAACTAATGTTTTGTAACATGAAAATCACAAGTGATATTCAGAATATCACAAAGTGATATCCAGAAATTCACAAGTGATATTCATAATATCACAAACTGATATTCAGAATATCGAAAACTGATATTCAGAAAATCATAAAGTGTTATTCAGAAAATCACAAGTGATATTCAAAATATCACAAAGTCATATTCAGAAAATCACAAGTGATATTCTGAATATTACAAAGTCATATTCTAAATATCACAAAGTGATATTCAAAAAATTACAAGTGATTTTCAGAATATCACAAAGTGATATTCAGAAAATCACAACTGATATTCTGAATATCACTTGTGATATTGAGAAACGTATGAAAACGGACGAAAACGTAAGAAAATGGACGAAAATGTAAGAAAACGGACGTATACGTATGAAAGGACGAAAACATATGAAAGCGTAAAAACACGTCTGAAAATAGACGAAAACGAAAGAAAACTAATGAAAACGGACGAAAACGTATGGAAACGAACGAAAACGGACGAAAGCGTATGAAAACAGACGAAAACGCATGAAAACGTAAGAAAACGGATGAAAATAGACGAAAACGTATGAAAGCGAAGAAAATAACGTGAATTAAGAAAAACGTGAATTAAAAAAAAACAAACACAAAAAATATGTGAATAAAAAAGAAAGACAAGAAAAAAAAACATGGACATAGGTTTACCTTTTAAATCTTAGGTTAATCCCTACCATTAGATCAAACTAGATAAATGTCAAGAATTTGTCTTTTGATAAGCATGAATTTGTGAGTATTCAAAATAAAGTGCCTCTACTCTTATAAAACTTTTTGAAAAAGATAGAGATAATTGCTAGTCATCTCTACTACTTATAATGCACGAAGGCATCTCACTCTTAATTTTAAGACGTACAAGAAATTAAACATGGTTTACAACACTTTAATGCACCCAATTTTCAGAATACAACAAAGTAAGCATATTGTACAACAAAATAAAGCGTGATGTCATTTTAAGACCAAAATTCTATCAAACAACATTAATGCTATTAAAAACACATCTTCACCAAAAATTACAACCATTTAAGCACAATGTACAATAGCTGCAACCAATTTTCAGATTTACAACAAAATAAGCATAGTGTACAACAAAATAAGCATGATGTAATTTTCAGACTTATTTTCAGACTCACAACATTAATGCTATTAAAGTGGTCAATGTTATTAATGACTATAATGACTACTACTTACAAGAAAAGAAATATAGTGTACAACACTTTAATACACATAATTTTAGACGTACAAGACAAGAAACATAGTGTACAACAAAACACACATTAATGCTATTTAATGTAGTCAATTGTTTAACTGGTCAATAAATACAATTAATACAGTTATTAAAACATCCCTTACATAAGAAATACAAATTATCAAGCATATTGTACAACCAAATTAAACACAATTCCAGCATTAAATTTCACTACTGAAAATAATAAAGCACATTATACAAATATTCAAGCCCGAACGGGTAACGGGCCAAATGGGCTTGAGCCCGAAATGGCGCAGACCAAACGGGCTCGAGCCCGAGCTGACACGGGCCAACGGGTTCGAGCCCGAACGGGCACGGGCTATACGAAATTCTTGATATCCGTAAATTTATTGTTAAAAAAAACATAATAAACTAAAACAAATTATTTATCAAAAAAAAATTATTTTAAGGTACCCGTCGCTGCAATGCGCGGGTACCCTGCTAGTCTAATTGATATAAAGACATACACATAAATAGAGTTCAGGCATGCAACATCAAAGTTAAGTTGACTTTTAGCGGAAAGTGCATAACCGGTACTCTTAACTAAGAAGGATTTGTATGAATTGACGATTTCACAACCGATACTCGAGAAAATGTCGATAACTCATATCGGTGTACATTAAAGAAAACAAGCGCGTTGAAATAAGAAAAATGATACACAACAAAAGGGAAATAATGAGGAAATGAAAATATGAAATATTATACTATATTATATTGTTCCGAAGTCGCCGAGTGGGAGTTCGGCTCCAGAGTGGAGGGTCGGATGCAATGTGAAGCCGCGACTCGAGCCGGTACTGTTCATACGGCAAGCCGAACCGAGCAATCAGCTTAGAGGGACTAAATAAGGTTAGTGTGTTTTTAGAGGGTTTTCCACTTATTTGCTACTTAATTTCAAGGTTCGCTACATGTACACACTTGTTTTCCACTATCCTATCTATATGTTTTTATACAGAAACCAGGTTTGAATTTTCATTTGTTTGGTTTGATTTTTTTATTCAAAAATCAGGCACACACAATGGGTGCAGGTAAGAAAATTAGACAAAACTTTATTTTATGCAAAAAAGATTATTTTTATTTAGGGTTTGTTAATTTAGTTGGTGAAAGTTTAAATTGTTTTAGGGGTTTGGGTCGGAATAATGAGTAGAACGCTTGATTATGTTTGCTATGTCATTACAGTTAGATAAAAGAGTTAATCGAGGTGATAGGGTTTTTGTTTTCTGTTCGTGCATTTTATTTTGAATCAAAGTTATTAAGTTTAGTTTTTTTGATTTTTGAATTTAAGTTGAAAATTATTCTAAGAGTTTGCTGTTTAAAATTTGACTTGCATGTTGTCATTTTGCAGGATTTTATGGCTGATATGGGCAACAATTGCTTGGCTATTTTGGTTTTGCAAAATCAGAAGGCATAAAATGTAACTGTATTTTGCAGCCAACTTTAGCTTTGGCGTGACAAAGATCATATGGCATAAAATGCAACCGTTTTTTTCAGCCAATTTAATATATGGGCTAGTGTAATAGATTTAGGATTTCAATAACTGTCATCTGTTTTGAGAATCCTATTTAGATAGCATTTACTTGGCTGTGATGATCAGTTACTATATGAGTAGTAATTTTGGCATGGCAAAAATTGGATGGCATAAAATGCAATCGTGTTTTGCAGCCAATAAGACATTCGAGCCTAGATTCAATTTGTTTCACAGCTTGTCACCGCAAAGTAGAAGTTCCCAGTGACTGAAAA
This sequence comes from Chrysanthemum seticuspe, assembly GCA_019973895.1. Lineage (NCBI taxonomy): Eukaryota > Viridiplantae > Streptophyta > Magnoliopsida > Asterales > Asteraceae > Chrysanthemum > Chrysanthemum seticuspe. Next base: position 204,423,615 of record BPTQ01000005.1, read on the forward strand.
AGTTTTGTTGATCGACTAAATCCCAGTGCAATCAATTCTTGAGAAGTGTAAGTGTGCTTGGTTTAATCTTGAGTTTTGTTGCGTTTTCTCTTACAATTATATCTAGTACTCTCAGTGCTTCTTAAGAATGTTGAGATCATGCACTCTACTTTGATGTTCTTGTATGCAGGCGATTCTCGAGGAGTGGAAGAATGCTTTGTATAATCTTACGCTTTGTTGCGTGTACCCTTAGGTTTATATCTAGCACCCTTAACGCTTCTTGAGAATGTTAAGATCATGTGCTATGAATAGTTCGTAAATAATTTTTAATGGAAAGGTTAAAAAGATATGTGTGTGTATAAGTATCTTTCGTGTGGACTATGTATTTGTGGATTTGCTAATACTTAATGTTTAGTTTTACACAACGATATTCGCTTCACAGTACTTGCATGGCTATGATGATTTGGTTACCCGTTGAGTTGTAATCTAGGCGTGGCTAAAATCAAAAGGCATAAAATGCAACCGTCTTTAGCAGCCGATGCATTATCTGAGCCAAAGCAATTTGTATAAAAACTAAATGCAAAATAGCCGGACCATGGGATTTTATATCCTACTTCGAACACGATATTTTATTATAAGGTCGATAAACGTCGCTGCTTACTGCTAGAATGATGCATTTTAACAGCGAAGTATGTTGTTTGGCTATGATGAATTCTATCATAGCAAACACCGGATGGCATAAAATGCAACCGTGTTTTGTCGCCGATACATTATATGAGCCAACTCAAAAAGATTTTTAGTCCAAAAAGCAATACCGGCTTCCAAGTTCCACTTCAACAAATGTTACATATTATAATATAATGTGTTAATACAAATAAGCCGTAAAAACGTTTTTTTATATTTTACGATCTTCTAATGTTTTGTCGATAACAAATGTAAAATCATTTTAACAAAATAAATAAAATGCGTGAAGCTTTGAGCCAAAAGTTTACTAACTCATTTCTCTAAACAAATAAACCTTAAACATGTTTAGTTAATAAGTTTACATAAAACCAAAACCATTTTATAAATACTGTAGGAAATTATATTTGTAAAACAGATTTAAGTTTGTTTAAGTCTATTTAGTATTAGTTCTGGTAGTATAATAGTTAAGTCGGGTAGACATAATTAAGTCTGTTAGTGTTAATTCTGTTAGTTAAGTCTGCCAGTACTAATGTTGTTAAGTTTTGCAGAACAAAGTTAGTACTGTTTGATAGTTAAGTCTGTTTATGTTAAACATAATTGATAGAAAGTAGGAAAAGATAAAAACGCGTAGAGATATCTTTGGAAAAGATATGTTCGAATCTTTTCTATGTTTTGTAGTCAATTAGGTTTTTCTTGGTGTATAAAAGGATCCCTAATGTATTAGGTTAAGGGACGAGTTGTAAGCCTTGACCATTGATCAAAGCAATCAATACAATATACGAAGTTAATATACCATTGTGTTCATCATACTTATCGTGTTAAGTTTCTGCATTAGCACATTAAGGATTTGTTAAGAGTTCTTCACATAGTGAATTTGGATTTATTCAAGTTTGCTATAAGTCGTGTAAAGGCTACTTAGATCCATAACTTTGGACCTACAAGTGGTATCAGAGCCTATAGAAGGACTCTGTTGTTGAAGATACACAATCACAAACACTCATTCCAAACCACAAAACATCAAACATGTCTGACAAAGCAACTGAAACTTTCTCTGACCACCCCAGTGATGAAGAATCCAACCATGAAGATGGAGCTGACAACTCTCAACCTAAGCAAGCCAAATCACAAATACCATAACCATCTCCAACATGAAGCTTCCACCATTGAAGAAAGATAAATATGACATCTGGGCTATGGAGATGGAGCACTATCTAGAATATACTTATAATGAAGTATGAAAGGTGATACAAAAAGGAAACTCTAAAAAGAGGGTTTCCAAAGGAAAAGATGGCACTTACACTGTATTGCCACCTGTTACTGCTGCTGAAATCCTTGTTGTTGAGAAGGAGAGAAAGGCCAAGAACATCTTGTTAATGGCACTTACCAAGGAGCATATCAGACGTTTTCATGGGATGGATGATGCAAAGGAGATATGGGAGGCAATCAAAGTAAGATTTGGAGGGAATGTTAACTCCAAAAAGATGCAAAAGGCTGTCTACAAACAACAATTTGAGGCCTTTACTATTTCCAGCTCTGAAGGATTAGAGAAGGGCTATGACAGGTTTCAACAACTATTGTCACAATTGGAAGCCCCTGGTTCTGCTGTTTCCGATGAGGATGCCAATCACAAATTCCTCAGGTCTTTGCCACAATAATGGTCAAGTCTGGCAATGACCATGAGGACCAAACCTGAAATTGACATCATGTCAATTGATGATCTATACAACAATCTAAGGGTTTTTGAACAGGAAATCAGGAATGTGTTAAAACCATCATCTTCTAGCTCTCAAAATGTTGCTTTTGTCTCACATGGCAAGAGCAGTACTAACCAAGTTAAGTCTGGTGGTAGTTATAGTACTTCTTCATCAAGTACTAAAGAAAGAGGGGCACCTGCTGGAGTTACTGATGAGGTTATCTACTCTCTCTTTGCTAAATCATCAGAAGAGATGGATTTTCTCAATTAAGATCTGGAGCAGGTTGATGATGCAGATATTGAAGAGATGGATATAAATTGGCAGATAGCTATATTGCTATCAGGATGAATAGGTTCTTTAAGAGACATGGTAGAAGAGTTCGTTATGATCCAAAGACTCCTGTGGCAACTGATAGGAAGAAGAAGGAATCTTCCTATGTTCCAAACTCTGTGTTGATTCATGTAACCAACTTTAAACACAAAGTGATGAGCAATTAACTAAGTTGAGAGAACATGAAGCACAAATTCTAGCTTATACCAATGCAGTCAAAACCTTAGAAGCAAAAATTTCAAATCTTCAAAAACAAAATTCATCACTAAATGAAAAGCTAATTTTTCAAGCTAATGATAATTTTTCTAAGGATGAAAAGCTAAGGAAATATAGAAGAATTGGTATGAAAGCTCAACAAGAAAGAGATGAGTTATAGAAAATAGTTGGGTCTTAGGGAGAGTCTTCTAAAAATCTAAATAGGCTAATTAATTCTGGCATGAGCTCTAATTGTAAATTGGGCTTAGGTCATCAGATTAATTAGATAGTGAGGTTTTGAGTTATGAGGAAGAGATGAAACCTGGTATATTTGGTAGTTTAGAAGAAGACTATATTGGTAAACCACTTTATAATAGATTTGTTAAAACTGATAATTATAAAGGAGTTCCACCACCACTTAATGAAGACTACACACCTAAACCTGAACAAAAGTTTGATGAGTCTTTATATGAGTATGGAAAAAGGGGGCCTCAAACACCAAAATCATGTGTTTCAGAGGAAAAATCTAGTGATTATTCTTCCTGTCAATCTAATGACAGTGACGGATCCATTGGAAGTCCTTCTGAAAACTCTTTTGATAGTTCAAACCCTAAAGTGTTGTCTAAAGCTAAACTAGTTAAATCTGTTAAGGTGCCTAAACCAGTTGTGTCTATATCTAAACAAGTTGAACCTAGTTGTGTTATATACATAAAATCTCCTAGGCAACATGTTAAGAGGCCAGAGTCACCTAAAACATATAGGAGGAATTGGAATGAGAAAATGGAAAGAGTACTAGGAGGAGGATATTCTTTCACTAGGAAAGCTTGCTTTGTGTGTGGTAGTTTTAGCCATTTAATTAGATATTGTGACTTTCATGAGAAGAGAATGGCTAGAGAAGTCGAGATTATGAAACAGATGGCTGTTAATACTAGTAATGTGGAGACCAAACCAGCTTGGAATAATGCTAATTGGATTAATCATGCAAATCAGTTTATTCCTAGATCAGTTTTCATGAATACTGGTGTTTCAAACATTAAATCTGGTAGGCAAAATATTAATTCTGGTAACATGTCTAGGGTTAATACTGGTCAAGCCAAAGTTAATTATGGGTATGTGAATGTTAAATTAAAACAACCAAAACCTACCATTACTTCACCCAGTTCCAAGTTTAGACAACCACAGGTGAATCAATTCAATCAAATACTTTATTATGGTTCACATTCACCTGTGAGGAGATCCATAGTTCATAATGCAGCTCAAATGTTTAAATCTTATGCTGCAAAGGGTAATGGTGGGACTGCTGCTAAGCCCTCAGCAGGTTATACTTGGAGACAGACCAAAACATACTCCAAGAGTAATAGTGGACAATCTTCAGCTTATACTTTGAATTCTCAAGGTCCACAAGGCAGACCCAAGCCTGTACAGGCCTAGGTCCTCAAGAGAAACTAATTTCTTTTTTTAATGTGTATGAACATCCACACCAGAAGCTAGGAAGCAGAGGAATTGTTGATAATGGATGTTTTGGGCACATCACTGGTAACAAGGATCACTTGGAGGAGTTTGAGGAAGTCCAAGGAGGTTCTGTTACCTTTGGTGGTAGCATAGGCTACACTATGGATAGTTAGATCATAATATATGTATTATAAACATCTATGTGTTAGTTTGATTTGGTGAATTTAGAACATCTTGAAGTAACTTTGATTTATGTGTTTGCTACAATATTTTTGATGTGCTTAAACAATTCCTTTACAATTGGTTGTTCTAAGAATTAATTCTGGTAGATAATTTGGGTTAATTCTGGTTTAAAGAACTACCTATTGTATATTTCTTGGTTTTTGAATTAATTTTACAGGAATTGCATGGATGAAAGCAAGATGGAAGCCGTGCCATTTGTATTGTAAGTGAAAAATGGTTAAGTCTAGTGAGTCATGGTTAATACTGGTTGACTGTATTAAGTCTGGTAGTGTAAAAATGTTACCATTAGTGCTGGTCGAGGGAAAATCCATTTTTTACTGTTTAATTTGTACCGTTACCTACTTTTAGGTGGTCAGAAGTATATATGTGGATAACTTTTATTCATATTTATCCTCTATTTACTTTATCCTAATCTTTAAAAGTTTAAATTCTTTCCTTCGATTAAGTCTTCTTACCAGCACTAACCTTAACACGCGCCGCACTACCAGAACCTCAAATTCACTTAAACGATGGCTCAACTAAAGTTCGTAGACAAGCACAATCAAGTGGGTTTTCTCAAAAAGCCAAATGAAAGCACCGACTTTGAGCAGATAGTGGACTTTTTGAAGGGTACCCACATTAGGTATGCCCTCATTCATAATCCATCTATCTATGTCTCTCTAGTCAAACAGTTCTGGCAGAATGCAACTGCTAGACCTCTTGCTGATGGGACACTAGATTTAAATGCAACAATTGATACCTTAGAGTATTCAATCATTGAGGAATCAGTCAGAAGTCATCTTCAATTGGCTGATGCCTCAGGAATCTCAATGTTTCAAAATGATGAACTTTTTCAGGGTCTGGGTAGTATTGGATATCCAACTGATGGATCATTCACCTTTTGGAAAAGTAATTTGACACCACAATGGCGTTTCCTTGTGCATCACCTCTTACATTGTATGAGTTCTAAAAGTGGAGGATAGGATCAGTTTGGAAGCAATATTGCTTCTGTATTGGTCTGTCACTCCACTGGCAGACTATTCAATTTTTCTAAACTGATTTTTCATGCCATGGTTGCAAATGCCAAAAATAATAAAAAGTTTTTAATGTATCCAAGATTTTTGAAAATAATCTTAAATGTGGAAACAGCAAGCAAGCAACCTTATATTGCTGTCCCTTTTAATAAAAAGATTTTTGTAATATGAAAAGGGGTTTTGAAGGGGTTCACAGACCACTTTTGCCAGCTATGCTGCCTGCTGGTACTACTAACATTGCAGGTACATCAGATCCAATTCCATCTACTTCTGCTTCATCTGTATCTCAGGATCAACCAATACATGAATCAGAAGAACCTTAGTTTGCACAGAGGTCACCAAACCCGCACCACCTTCACCTCCAGTTCATGAGGAACACCCACTAGAATTCCTCAAACTCAACTCCCAACACCCACTCCAACAGCAGAACCAACTCCCTTATCTGTGGATGATCTTCTCAAACTGGTTCCATAATTGCTGAACAGAATAGATGGGTTGGAAAGGAACTAAAGAAGTCTAAGCAGACTACGGCAGATGCTGTTATTAAGTTGGTCAAGAGAGTTAAGAGATTGAAGGGGAAATTCAAACAGAAGGGATTGATATTACAGACTCTGAGGGTGAGGAGGCTAAAAATTCTTCTAAACAGGGGAGGAATATGCAGGAGGATGAAACAGCTTTCAAGACACCTGTAAAGGACAAATATCCTGAGGCTACTCATATTAGTCCTCAAAGTCTGGAAGCAGCTAAAATTTTGGTGAAGAATCTTAGCCAGAAGAAGACTGAGAAGAAGATTGTGAAGAAAGAGGAGGAAGCTGAAGTTCCAAAGCAAATTGTCAGGTGGACAATAAAGAAGTCTACTGCTAAGAAGGGGAAGAAGAAGGACAAATCTGAGGCTAAAGAGGAAGTGGAAGCCTACATGGAAGATAAGGTTGATGAACCTTCATCAGAAGAATTTACAATGGGCTCCATTCCTAAAGGCCCAACACCTGCAGCTAAGATAACCAAAGTTCAAATCATCAAAACTAGGAGCAAGGGAGTTTACTAGGTTGTAAGGGAAAATTATGATGACACTATATATGTAAACTTTCCTGCTTTGTTAAGTGATATTTCCAGGGATGATTTGAAAACAATGTATCAGCTACTAATGGAAAAGCATGGTGACAAGAGGCCTGAGGAAGAGTATGAAAGGGTCCTCTAGGGAGATTTGAAGACTATGTTTGAGTCACCTAATGCTAATGATAAAATGTGGAAGCTGGCCTGTCAAGAAAAAGTGATCAGATGGAGATATTTCCACACTTGTCAGGTTCATTGTTTGGAATTAGAAACTGCTATTGTTTATATGCTAACATAAGTGGAATATCCACTTTTAAACAGAATATGCAGGGCTATGCTAGAGAAGAAGTTGTCAGGTGAAAGAAAAGATGATGCTTGTTATCAGCTTTTGAAATTAATTGAATCAAAAGCTCAAAAGCAATAGTTTTTAAGTGTTTGAAAGAATTTTCTAAGTACTTTTGAGTTTATTTTAAATTGTTGATAAATTAAAATGGTTTTTGAGATGGTTACACTTGGTTAAGGTGCATAGCACTAACACAACAAATAGTTATCAGTCCACCATGTCTAATCAACATAAGGAGTGACTAATCCATGAGCAAACGGCTCTGGTAAAGATATCTCAAATCCGTTCATGGCTAACAATTTGCCAAAAATTATATGGTATTCAACTCACCATGTCTATGTTTGATGAAGAGTTGGCTAGCCTACAAGTTCATGGCTTGTGGTAAAGGCAGTGGAAAACCAAGGCTAGTCCAAAAGCAAATGGATTTTGGTAAAGACTAATCAAATCCATTGATAGCTGCTGGTTTGCTAAAAATCAGATGGTTATCAATGTACCATGGTTTTACACACCAGAACATTAGCTACTCTAATAGTAATGGCTAATTGGTAAAGAGACATCAAATCCATTAAGTTTTCTATGATTCATCTCTCACACGAGTTAATACACCTGGATGTGATGAGAATAGCATGAAACTTTTATGAATTGATGTATATATAGTCATTGTTGCAGAAAAGACTATGGAGTGCTGATATCTTGAAAATTGGATGCTGCACAAATCATACAATGAAGAATATTTAATGATGCAGCTCAAAGATAATTCCAAGATCCTTAAAGAGTACAAAGAACTTGAAGTTCACAAGTGAAGATCAAGTTAAGGGAGGATTGTAGGGAATTGTATTTGTAAAACAGATTTAAGTTTGTTTAGTATTAGTTCTGGTAGTATAATAGTTAAGTCGGGTAGACAAAATTAATTCTGTTAGTGTTAATTCTGTTAGTTAAGTCTGCCAGTACTAATGTTGTTAAGTCTGGCAGAAAAAAGTTAGTACTGGTTGATAGTTAAGTCTGTTTATGATAAACAGAATTGATAGAAAGTAGGAAAAGATAAGAACGCGTAGAGATATCTTTGGAAAAGATATGTTCGAATTTTTTCTATGTTCTGTAGTCAATTAGGGTTTCCTTGGTGTATAAAATGATCCCTAATGTATTAGGTTAAGGAACGAGTTGTAAGCCTTAACCATTGATCAAAGCAATCAATAGAATATACGAAGTTAGTATACCATTGTGTTCTTCATACTTATTGTGTTAAGTTTTCGCATTAGCACATTAAGGATTTGTTAAGAGTTCTTCACATAGTGAATTTGGATTTATTCAAGTTTGCTATAAGTCGTGTAAAGGCAACTTAGATTCATAACTTTGGACCTACAAATAAACTTAAGTAACATTAGTCACTTACCTTTTATAAAATACATGTAACTTGTAAACTAGTAAAGACTTGGACCATCCATGACCCAAAAGCAAGTCCATAACCCATAACCCATTGAGCTTGATCCATAACCCATGACCCATTGCATGACATCTAGAATGGGTAAAACCCATGACCCATGACCCAAAGTCCAGAACCTTTGACCCAAGGTCCATGACCTATGACCCAAGATGTCTTTGACATCAGGCATGACATCACCTATCCATGGACCATAACCCATAACCCATAACCCGGTTTGTAAACCAAAATCCGGACTGGTTTACCCAGTGTGCTGGATCCCTTGGATTACACTGGCCAGATCCCTTTGGGAAGGGATCCGCCGGATCTGGGTGAACAGTGGCCAAAATGCCTATAAATATATGGCCGTTTCTCCCTTTTCACTTACCCCACTTAGACACATCTTCTCTCTATGTTCTAAATTTCTTTATCTTAGATCTAATGACCTTCTATGTAGCTCTCTTTCTTAGTGATTCTGTAGGTTCCGCTTAAAGGCGAGATCACGACCTCTAAAAGACTTGGACGCTCAAGACATGAGTTGCTAGGATTCTTCATCTCCACAATATTACTGAAGTATATCTTGATATTCTTCCTTATCAAGTGTGTTGTAGAAGTGTTTTAGTAGTCGCATAAGTAAGGACGTTGGTCTTTTGATTTGTTGTGCTAAGCAGGTGTTGTTTGGGTTGTGGTTCCTCTATTGTTAATGGAACCCGGTGTCTAGCCTTATACCGGATAAAGTGTAGGCGACAAAGGTTTGGTTCTACCTTATGTGAAGAACCCGATATTTAGCTTTATACCGGATAAAGTGTAAGCGACATTGTGAAGGCTTCTCCGCCAATGAAAGGATTTTATGTTGTTTTGTGCTTACGAAACTCTCAAGTTGGGTACTTGGGGAGTAGAGTAGGGCAAGGAAGGAGTCCTTGTAGCCGAACCACTATAAGTACTTGTGTTGTGGTTGTGTCTTTCTATCCCTTTTTCGTAGTTTAGTTTTATATGCTTTTCTACTATCCATATCCAACACGTCAAAACTAGATTGACATAAGTCGATCTAAAAGTTTTAAAATGAAGTTTTAATCGTTAAAACTATTCAACCCCCCTTCTAGTTTTCTACAATTGTCATCAGAGCTTCATTACCAAGCTTCTTAATGTATATTGTACTTTAAACTTGAAACGATCCGTGTAGTTTGAAAACTACAAAGAAGGATAAATCTTTTGGAAAAATTGACATATAACTCAGTTTTACAAAAGTGATAAAACTTTCTATGTTTGGATATTGATAAGTTTATTATTATCTATTATATTCTAACAAATCCTCTTTGAGAAATTTTCAGTTTAGGAATCTTTGAAAACTTCATCCCCCTATCAAAGGATAAATAGAGTTTGCACACAAAAGAAGAACCTAAAAGAGATAATACCAAATGTATGTTTTCTTAGTTATAATTAGTCATTTAAATTGTGCTAATTGCTTATGGTTCAAATGTGAATTTATATGTTTCCTTCTCTTAGGTGTTAATATATACTTGACCTCTTCTTTCTAAAACCATATTTTTTTATTGGTCATAGATTTTGTTAGGTCACCATATTAGTAACACAAGCATCAATAGAAGAAATAAAGACAAGATGATCAGATGAACACTACCAAACACACACGTATGAATAAGATAGAAAGGTTATGCGTAAGTGTACTGATAAAATGAACAACCAACCCTCAAGTGAGGGTTTACAAGGATTATTTATAGGGCAAGGAGCTAGGGCAACACTACTAGCATCCTTCCCATCTTATGGGCTTGGGCCAAGGCTCATGGGCTTTCTACATAAGCCTTGGCATGATAACTAACATAAAAGCCATAATTAAGCTAACTATTACATATTAATTACTAACACTTGAATTCTAGTTTAGGAGTGATTCCAACAATCTCCCCCTAAGTGTTAGTGATTGATGGTATAAACATTGAAGGTGCTGATGTAATAGTAGCTTTGACGTCTTCTGACATTCTTCTTTCTTGTGAGAAGAAGTGCTTTGATTCGAACAATCTCCCCAGTGTAGAGAAATTGTTTCCTTTGAAGAATTCTGCTTTGACGTCATCATTTTCTTTGTTCTTTGATCTTTGTTCTTTGTGATGGTAGTGATAGTATGTTGTGGTTTTCTACATCAGGTCTGCTTCGTTGCTCAAGTGTCTCCACGTCATTCTCCAACATGCTCACACGCTCTTTGACGTTGGATTTTAGTGCTGATGTAGTTCTCTTAGTCTTTAAACTTTGTAGATTCTTTGATGTTGACGAAGAATCATTTTGACTTTGTGTTGCCTTTTGAGAGAACTTTCATTAGTGATGTTGTAGGTATGAGCATGAGGAGAATCTGCACTATCTTTTCCGCGCAAACATCCATAAGAAGAAAACATAAAACATGGGTTAGAAATAATCCAGCGCTTACAAGTTTGAACTTCGAGAGTGTTAACATCATAGTGTGAAAACATAACTCTAATTCTCACAAAAGCTGTTTCTTAATTGGAGTCCCACAAGTGAGATAACACGATGGACCAAAGTACATCTACAGTTCAGATGAGTCGCTGAGGTATACCAAAGCATCACCCCACGACTGTAGACCGTTTGAGACACACTAAGCGTAATCCACGGGGAGTTACCGAAGTAACCTGCTGTCAGGGCTGTTTGAAGTTGACCCTGGTAGGAGTTTCCATTCAATCACCGAGGATCACATTTGTGAACCCCTCATAAATGTTCTCGACAGATTGCTAGGATTTGTGAAGGACACGATAATTTATCACTTGTGTTCTTATTGTTGAACGACAAGCGATGAATTGTCAAGTGTACCTAAGAGATCTTTTGGTGAATCTCGTGGCTCTAGACTCAATAATGTGCTTTGGTTTTCCTGAGCGGAGACTAGGGAGAGGGTCTCCTTCTTCAATACCAGCAATCTCTAAGAGAGAGCCGATAGTTAACGTAGGGTTCCCTGTGAGAATGAAACAGGCTTCTGTTGAGAGAAACATGAGTGGCTAAGAAGGTTTAGTGCATGCGTCACTGGGTCCATGACGACTTTGATCTTCAATACCGGTGTCATCTAGTGACAACCAGTAGCATATGAATTGAACCCGGTGTCTGCCCTAAGTTGAATAATCTGGAGGGCTATTTATTTTCACCCTTTTCTTTACTTTTCTTTTTAATTCTTCAACTCCTTCTTTCTCCGATTCTCAAATACTCCTTTTTATAATCATACATAAGGACTTCTAATTCTAACTATTGGTGGTGTCCTTGGGTAGATCCCTCCGGCTCTGGCGGATCATAGGACGGTTATTCCTAACCTTAATCTCCTTATAATTCCATTGCCACAAAACCAATTTGCATGAAAATCTCTCAAAGTATTTATAAGATACATTTTGTAATACTTTGAGAGTTTTATATTTTGCAGAAATACTCCCCCTCCACACGTGCTTAAGTGTTTTGACAGAAATCTGCATGGTGAGAGAAGAGCGCACACTTTTGAATTGATCAACTCAAGATAGACAATTCCCCACGAGACACGGTTACGTTGCATAGTTAAAGAGTTACATTGTCAGCTTTTAGGTGACAACTAGCTCTAATAACTACCTTGAAGGTGTAGACAAACCTCGAAAGGTTGTCAAACCCGTCAAAGTTCATGTCTACCAAGAGTTTCTCGAAAGGTACGATCTATTCAGATAAGTCTTGGAAGACAGATCTTTTCGATGTATGACTGTTCAGATTTTGTCAATTCATGGGTTGAAGTCTTATCACACGATGATTCAAATAGCAATTCACAACATATTTCTTATCACATAATTTTTCTCCCCCTCAAAAATGGCATATAAATATTATTTTTGACGAAATTTTGATATCAAATATGACCATTTCGAGTTTTTGTGGGAAGATTATCATGAAGAACAATTTTGTGAACAAAGTGTTTAAGCAAATACTCCCCCTCAACAAGTGATATAAACTTTTGAGGTTTTGAAAATCATAAGGGGAAGTACTTGTCCTTTTGAACAAAACTTTGAAAAATGAAAGTTTTGATAAGTTTTACTCAAAAGTAAGAAGCTTTCGCTCCTTTTATAAGGATTGTGGCACTGAAGCGTACCACAGGGTCCTTTCATTACAAGTACGGGTTGTACACTGTTATGTGTGCACAAGCCATCGTCATTTAAAAATCACACATCCAAATGTTAAGATAATGAACCAAATCAAGGGTTACTAGGAGAATCCGGAAGGCCAACAATAACTCCAGGAATGCGTTCGGGACGTTGATAGCCTGTGAGAGATATGCTGGGATGACCACCTACGAAACTCACCAAAGTTCTGAATTGATCCCTTCTGAACAACCTTTCATCGATCCGCGTGATGATCCTCTTCACATCCCGTCTCTCCTTAGAATTCCATCTCTTTGGTGACCCAATCCCTTGTTGTATCGCCTTTAACCTATAAGCTAACCCATCCCTGACTTTCTTGAGTGTATGATCCCCAAACTTATGAAGCTCGTTACACGCCATTAAGCAATTTCGGTGTAGTTCACTACGGTAGACTACTCCAAATGGTCTACTGTTTAGAGTGTATTGAGGAAGGTGGTTGATGTCAGGAAGGTCTAGCTAAGGTCTGGTGAGGTTGACACGTGTCTGATACGATTCCACGGCAAGTTGCAAGTATTCTACACGTTCCTGGATCACTATGCTTCTGATGAAGATGAGCAAGGACTTGATGTATTCATGTTGGATTTCTGTCGAGAATTGTCTCATTCTTCCCTATACCTTGGCAAGATACAGATCTTCAATGTCGTTGAGAGACAAATTCTGAAAGTCCGCTTCACAGAAAACATAGTCCTCTTCGTCTTGTCTTTTGACCACGATTTTCTTGAGAAATGTGTAGTCCCATTTAGACGAGAGAGTTACATGCTTAACAGCAATGATCCCTTTATCACTAAGCACTTCATGTGTAGATTTTTGAACCTGGCAGCTTTTATAGAAGATTCTTCGGCGTTCAGGCCAATGGTGAATCCCATACATCGCATCAATGTCATACTTCTCCATGCTGTTAGCAAACATGTAAGAAGCCTTTTCTTCGATGGCTATGCAGTTGGAGTATATGGCTGCCGGGAACGGAAGTATCAGTGATGTAGCGTATTTCTTTGACACATCGCTACCATGTAGAAGAAATTCCAGGTCTTTGTTGAAGAAGTAGCGAAATGGAATTTTAGGTTGATCTGGTTGGCCAATTGTATGTAGAGGTCTTGTCCAGTCTGTGTAGTATAGAGCCTTGTCCTTTCTGGTGAAGTCAATGTTCGCTTCAGGGTTGAGCCAATCGATGTTGTTAGACATGGCTCGTGCTATATTTTCAAGATGATATTCAACTTCAATATCACTTTCCGAGCTGTCTTTGAGCAGTTGAAAAGCTTCATTCTTGATGCGTTTTAACTCTGATTTGGTCATCTTCTTCGCCCGAAACTTTTCTTGAAGTAACTTAGCATGCTCCAATGTTCGACCTTCTACCATATCTTGACCTTCAGGTAGGGAGGGAGTAGCATCAACAAGTGTAGAAAACCAGTCATATTCGGTGTCATCTTTGTCTAGCCATGAGACGACATCAGCCTTAGTCGTCTTCTTCTTTATCTTTGGCCTAGATGAGGATGCTGGTTTCTTTGCTGTGTCGGGAGAGGTGGGTTGTTGTTGGGGCTCATGGACTTCCTCATCGTCACCACCAGTGTATTCGAAATGATCACCGGTTTTCTCTGTCTTGGGTGGTGACTCAGAGTCCTGAGGTTTGTCCGCAGAAGAGCGTGGATGGGATCGTCTTAGTGTTGGAGTCCTTTGGGGTGGTGGTGGCATAGAGGAGGGTTCACCAGACTTCTTTGGACGTTTAGGCTCCTTATCCATATCCTTATCCTTATCGTCATCGTCTCTTGGATGCTTAGGCCTTTCAGCTTCTACTCTGCATGCTATTTTGAGTTGGTATTCCAGCAATGCTTCAAACAGTTTACCTTCGTCAGAGGTAAATGTTGCAGATTGTTTTGACATTTGTGTTACCAGCCTGGAAACCAATTCAGCATCGGAGAATACTATAGGATCAGTTGGGTTGATTGTTACGGTTAGAGGTGTTGATCTTATAGTTTGTTTGGCCAATTGCATGAGATTCGGATAGAGTTGTCGTTCGAACATTTCTCTTGTCACGCCCAGAACAGTGTCGAGAAGGAACTTGTGAGTATATCCCTTAATCATCTCGTTCAGTTCCCCTTGGACATCTCGTTGCATAAACTTCTGGATATACTCCCTTTCACTTGACATGTTGTCTATCTCGTCATGTAGAAGATTGATACTGTCAGCGAGTTGATTTAGCTTTTTGTTGGTTACGTCTTTCCTCCTGACTTGCTTGACAGCATTGACAATCTTTGTCTTAGCCCGGGATATCCAAGAGTCGGTTGGTTTCTTCACTGACTTGGATGTGGATCTGGTTGTACCTTTGAATGGTGGAGGTGAAGAGTGAGAAGACGAGTCTGATGATGATTAGACATGAGGAGACTTAGGGTCTTTTGGCGGCTCAGATGTTTCTTCCTTGGAGCGTGCTGGGCTGTCTAGAAGAAAATCATCATAATCAACTTCGTCATCTTGTCCAGACTTAGCCAATTCTTCAGCCTTGATCCTGGCTTCTTCATCTGCTTTAGCTTGAGCTTCTTTTGCAGCAGCATCTTCATCAGAAATCTTCTCAGACTTCTCTCTTTCTGGTTCCTCAAAGTCATAATTGATAGAATCCTCAATCTGCCTTTGTTGTTGTTCATGGGTGGTGGTACCAGTTCCCTTATCGGGTTGATTAACCGCATCAGAAATTGGTGTAGATTGTGCACCACCACTTGACCCTCCGGGGCCACGAGTTTGTTGCAGTTCGAACTCTTTGGCAAGATGTTTGAGTCTGAGGTTCTTCAACTGTTTCTGATATTCTCTTTCTTCGTCTAATGGTTCTTCTTCAGAGCTTTCCTTTTCTTGCTCAAGTACTGGAGTTTTCCCTTTACCTTTATCGGCTTTTGGACTGGGAGGTTTTGCTACTGTTTGATTGTCATCGATTCATGTTTCAGAGTAGATGACCTCTTCGTCTGATTCAGTATCCTCAGAGCTTTCATCCATTAGCTTTTGTTGCGGTTCAGGCTTGGGAATAGGAATGGCTTCCTTAGAGGGAATTTTCCTTTTGAGAACATGTGTCCTCTTAGGAAACGTTCTCTGACTCTCAGTGCTCGTAATGCTTCCTGCACTGCCTCTCATGGTTTTCCTAGTAGGTGTACCAGAGGACTTTTCATCAAGAAAACCTACTTTGCCTTCATCAACCGCTACCAGATACCTTTTGTATGAATAAAGTTGTTTGACCGCATCAGTAAGAAGGTGATCTGGCAACACTGCACCTTGTTTCTTTGTTGTTGATTCCTTAAATCTAACTATGAGTATACGTTCATACAACGCGGAGTGATTGTTGAGGTCATTGAGTCTCAAGGGAATATCAGGATTATATCCTAGAGCTCTTTGGATCAACAGTTTGGTATATCTAATATATGGGATCTTGGTGCCAAGCTTTTTGAGGAAAGACATCATGTCATCCCATATCAGAGCTTCAACTTCAATGTGTTTCATGTGGACCAAAGCCCAAAAGATCTGTAGTTCCATGACCTTGGGATGCTCATAACCACTATCACGTCCAGAAACGGATTTGGCAATCATAATGTAGAGGGTTCTCCATGGCTGGGGAATATTCTTAAGATCCACGGATGAATGCTTTGTGATTACTCCTGCAGCTTCGTCATAGCCAATGTCGACCATGAATTGTAGAACGACCTCTTCAGTTGGTGTGGCATTGTATTCAGTTGGCTCGATGACACGAATAAGAAGAATAGCCTTCAAATCTGCTGGTGTGATGGTGACTTGTTTGTCGTTGAGCGTCACCATCACATCATTTTGGCCTTTGATCTTTCGCATTGTATGCCAGAATTGGTGAATGTAGATCTCCGGCACTGTAGCAGAGTTGGTGAGCATGTTCTGATAAGGGTGAATCTTCAGAATGTCCACAACAATCAGACAAGAAGACTCTGAGCAGGTGAAACTATCAAAATCAACTCTAAGGTTGTTCTTTCCGATCTTCATTGGGTAACCATGGGGGAAGATATCTTCAACAGTGAGAACATTTGGTGCTTCCACATTTTGCATTTGAGCGTCCATGTCGTGATCTGAAAGATATTTAGCCAAAAAAACCAACATATCGAAAGACATTACGTTAGTCAACAGTTGATTTTATTGTCTATTTATTGAATGTGATATGTCGATGATTGTTACGAGTCCAATGTCACTTGTTAGTCCAATAGTCCAAAGACGCCGTGATAAGTTTTGTGAGTTGATAAACTTTGAGTTTTAAAGTCCAAGTTTTCACTTATTTTTCACAACTTATTAAACATTTAAGCTTATTAGTGACATGTTTGGTTTCGTGGCGTTATGATTTATTTATTTACAAGTTTGCACGCGTAACAATTCATAATTTTGGTTAAAGCTAGGCTTAGGCGTAGGTTTTGCAAGCTTATGCGTAAACAGAAGTGGTTATACGCGTAAACATAAGCTTATGCGTAGGATCTTGACTTACGTGTAAGAAATATTACGCGTAGGAAAAGAGTGCCTTAGGCGTAAAGCTTATAGTTAAGCGTATATGGAACCTTACGCGTAAGGCTTACTCGTAAGAGTGAACCTTATGCGTAGAGGTTACTGTTTACGCATATCCTTCACAGGATACGCGTAGTCCCCTTTGTAGAACCTTACGCGTAAGATTTCTCTTACGCATAACATTCTACGGGTAAGGTGATCCTTATGCGTAGATGTTCAAGTAACCTTGATTCTGAATTATTCACGCGTAGAAACCTGAAATAAATTCACCATATCACCTATATTAACACATATATTCATTCCTTTTCAGATTTAAGCATGAACACTATTTAAGCAGTTATGCGTGGAAACTTAATTACGCGTAGAGTTTAAACCCTAAAGTTCAATTCCTACGAATAAGATTTCTAGCCATAGGAATAACACCAAACAGTTTCTGGGATATCTTAGAGGTCCAATGAAGTGTTCTATACAAGTTTTAATATAAAAAAAGCTATGAATCAAAAGTACCCAAAACGTATGAACTTAAACCCTAAAAATTTAATTCTTTCACAATTGATGTTTCTGGGCAAGTTATGAGTATGGATATGATCAATTCAACTTATATACAACCTCTCTTAACCATCTAATTACCCTAAAACACACACATATGAAAATACCCAATTCACGCATAAACCCTAATTTTTCAAAATCAATCAATTTGTGTTTCTGGGCGAGTATTAATGATAGAAATGGAATCATTGTGATAACATAAACGTTTTGACACTACCATTTTAACCAAAAATGCTCAACCTTGATTATGTGTTCATGCGCTTATGCGTAGAACACAAAATCACTTCTAGATTAACTTCTAGCCGTTAGTTTTCAAAACAACTCAAAACCATTGCTTATAATCATGTTAAAAACGTAGCAACACTTACAAAATGATGATCAGAAACACGGATTAGCAGGTAGATTTTTACGCGTAGGATATGGGTTAGTTGGATAATAAATGTGATGAGTAAATGTGAAAAATGATAGTTAGGTGAGGGTATTTTTGTTTAAAAATACTTTGAGCTTTTGACACATTTAGTCCCTCCACCTTAACCATTTACATTCAATGCCCATAACTTCTATTTTGGTTACCAAACGAAAGATATTTGGAAAGAAACTTGACGACACTCCTCCTCGACTTAAGAAATAATGAAATTTTATAAATTTGAGTCTGAGGAGTGTCAGTAAACTAGAAATGTGACCACCTTTATCAAAGATACAACCGGGATGAGGTAACATGCAAGTACAAGGTTTTATGAAACCGAAAAATATTTGCTTTCTCCCCCTCAACACTTGACCAATAAAATACTGAATTTTGAAAGATTAGAGTGTTGACGGAAGATTTGTACTTGCCATGTTAAAAGAAATATGGATAGAAGAATATTTTTGTTGTTTTATCTGATTTTATAATTTTGTATTTTGTTTTTGAAAAAATATTTACAGAAGAGGTTTTGGTGTTTGACTGGTTTTTATGAATGTTTTAAAAGTTCATTCAGTTCCTCTGGAGTCAAACACCGCATACCAATCCGGTGGACCAACTCATTAAACCTAGCAGGAGCTAAGGCTTTGGTGAGAAGATCTGCTAGTTGGTATTCAGTACCCACAAAGTATAATTCAACAGTACCCTTTTCCACGTGCTCCTTGATGAAATGATATCGAAGATCGATGTGCTTTGATTTCGAATGTTGAACAGAGTTGCACGAGATCGCAATAGCACTCCAATTGTCGCAGTACATCGGGATTCTGCCAAATACGTAACCATAGTCTTTGAGTTGTGTTCTCATCCAAATGACTTGAGCAAAACACGCTGACATGGCTACATATTCTGCTTTGGTTGAGGACAGCGATGTACAATCCTGCTTCTTTGATTGTCATGACACCAGTTTATCACCAAGAAATTATAATGCTCCTGAAGTACTTTTCCGTGAATCTAAGCATCCTCCGTGATCAGCGTCTGAAAAAGCTATTAGTTCAAAACCAGAATCCTTCAAATACCAGATCCCCCAGTTAATGGTTCCCTTAATGTATCGCATGATTCTTTTAGCCTCTGAGAGGTGGGTTTCAGTTGGTCTTGACTGATAACGGGAACAAAGATATACGGCAAAAACAATATCAGGCCTGCTAGCTTTTAGATACATGAGAGACCCAATGATACTTCGGTATTTGGTAGGGTCCACCAATTTCCGTGTAAATCAGCGTCTAGTTTCTTGGTATGTGCCATTGGTGTGGCATAGGTGTCACAGTTTTGCATTCCAAATTTGTTTAGAAGTTCAAGGGCGTATTTGGACTGACTCAAGAAAATACCACGGGGTGATTGATGAACTTGCAATCCAAGAAAGAATGTAAGTTCACCCATCATGGACATTTCAAAATGTTTTTTCATAAGTTTTGAAAAAGCGTTTGAGTATTTTAGATGTGTTGACCCAAAAATAATGTCATCCACATAAATTTGAACGATTAAAATGTGTTCCCCATGATATTGTATGAAAAGTTTTGGGTTGACCGAGCCTTTAGAGAAATTATTGGCGATAAGAAAGGATGATAACTTATCATACCACGCCCGAGGGGCTTGTTTGAGACCGTAGAGAGCCTTGTTCAGTTTGTAAACGTGGTTCGGGAACTCTGGATCAACGAATCCTTCTGGTTGGCTGACATAGACCGTTTCTTTTAGTTTCCCATTCCGAAAGGCAGTTTTGACATCCATTTGGAAGACCGTGATGTTCATGTGAGCCGCGAATGCCAGAAATATCCGAACAGCCTCAAGACGAGCAACCGGAGCGAATGATTCTTCAAAGTCAATACCCTCTTCCTGTCTATAACCCTTAGCCACCAGACGTGACTTGTTTCTTATTACGGTTCATTCAGCATCCAATTTGTTTTTCCAAATCCATTTTAGACCAATGACGAAGACCCCTGTTGGTCTTTCAACCAATTCCCATACTTCAAGACGTTTGAACTGATTGAGTTCTTCCTGCATGGATTCAATCCAGTTGTCTTTGGTCATTGCATCTTTAATATTTTTAGGTTCAGATTGGCAGCGAGTGAGTGTTCACCATCTGTGTAAAGACGTTGTCTCGTTACGACTGGTTGATTCGGGTTGCCAATAATATTCTCAAGAGGATGGTCTTTTGTCCAACGATGATTGGAAGGTTGATATTGATATACATTATGCAGATTGGGAGGATTCAAATGGCTTGTAGATGATTCCGCAACATCAGGTGCAGCAGTTTCATTAGCAAACGGGTTAAAGAACGCATTTGGATCAAAATCTGCAGGTGGGAGTACTTCATTGTTTAGAACATCATCAGCTGGTTCTGCGTTATTGGATGCAGTTTGTTCAACTGTTGTTATAGAGTCAACTGGTGGTGCTTCTTCAATAGTAGTTGTTGTAGCAGGTGTATCAGGTATTGGAATATGATCAGGTTGAGCAGCGGAAACATTGGATACACCTGGAGCACGTTCATCAATATCATCACTAAATAGAGAAGCAAATAGCTTTTCCATTTGTTGACGAGTAAGCTGGGGGCTTGGTTCAGCTGATGATGGGGTTGAGGGAAGTTTAAACGGTTGTGACCGGGTTCCAAGCTGTTATGCTCTGAAGCCATTTCTGTAAGCTCATCGAAATTTTCATGAATCGTTTCCATAACCTGCTTTGTACGACGATTCCAGATCCGGAAACCCTTATAATTTTCACAATATCCTATAAAGACTCCAATGTCAGCTTTGGCTTTGAGCTTACCAAAGTCATCACGATCATTATTCGGATAACAAAGGGATCCAAATACATGAAAGTGTTTGAGGTTCGGTTAATGGTTGTGGATAAGCTCATAAGGTGTTTTGTTGTGGCGCTTGGTAATCATTGAGCGATTCTGAGTGTTGCATGCAGTTGACATGGCTTCAGCCCATAAGTAATTCGGAAGTTTAGCATTAATTAACATCGTTCTTGCAGCTTCCACTAACGTGCGGTTTCGTCTTTCAACAACTCCGTTTTGTTCTGGTGTACGTGCAATAGATGTTTGATGCTCAATTCCCACTTTCTCATAAAATGCACTAAGAGTTTGATTCACAAATTCAGTTCCTTTGTCTGTTCTGATTTGTCTGACTGTGTTTCGGAGCTGAACTTGAATTTTCGTAAAAAAGGTGATGATCATCTGTGGAGCTTGATCTTTACTTCGAAGAAAGTAGACCCAAGTACATCTTGAGTAGTCATCGACAATTACCAAGATGTAGCGTTTGCCATTAATCGTTTGCACACGCATCGGGCCATACAAATCCATGTGAAGAAGATGAAGCACATGCTGAGAGCTGTGTTCCATCTTTGAAGGAAAGTGAGCACGAGTGCTTTTCCCTTGTTTACACGCTGAGCATAGGTGATCTTTAGAATATCGGAATCTCGAGAGACCTTCAACTAGTTGGTATAGAGCAAGGTTGGTTATGGTTTGAAAGTTTAAATGTGAGAGACGACGGTGCCATAGCCAAGATTTTGTTGATGTTGCCTTTGAAAGTAGACAGATGGGAGATGAAGCAATCATGTCTTGCATGGAGATAGTGTAGAGACTTGAATTGCGAGTACCAGACATAAGATCGTTTCCTTGTAGATCACGAATGAAACAAGTTTTCTCCCAAAAAGCAACTTCCAAATCTCCATCACAGAATTGACCTACTGAGAAGAGATTGTGACCGAGGCCTTCCACATAATAAACCTTGCTAATTTCGATGTTGCCATTGATGTAATCTCCGTAGCCTATGATAGCTGCGAAGTGATCATTCCCGAATCTGACAGTGCCAATGAACTTTGCAACAAAGTTTGATAACAGTTTAAGATTTCCTGTCATGTGTCGGGAACATCTGCTATCAACAATCCAAAGGATGATCTGTATCACCTGCATTACACACAGACGACACAGATGGAATAGAAGTAGATGTGGAACCCGAAGAGTTAGAGGGTTCCGAAGCAGTTATAGTAGAAATACACACATCAACGATTTTAGGTATCCATTTAAATCCTAGTGTATTATGTATCCATTTCTGCCATCTCCAACTTGTCTTTGCTTTAGTCTTAGTGAATGCACTAGGTGGTACTACGTTCCTTGGAGGTGATAATGGAGCTACAGGGACATCAATGCGTTTCATAGAATCTAAAGAGGGCGGTTTACCAAGAACACACTTAGAAGCATTAGTGGGCCTAGAGGTATTCCGTTTCTTAGGTATCCGTAAACGGGACAAAATAGCTTTAGCAACACATTTATCATGACAATCAGAAAGCATACTTTTACGACATATAACACAAGAAGCTTCAGAGTTAATATCAAAAGTACTGAAAGGTTCAGCATTCGTTACAACACTTTTTCCATTACATTTGTCAGACGCAATATCTAAAGTCGGTGCAACTTGAATCTTATTCAAAGTCCTAGGGTGTTCTTCTACTTCAGCATTCTTTATTGTTCTTTTCTTAGGTCGCAACTTCCTATTCTTCCTTGTATTGCTCCTAGGCTGTGAAGTGCGGACGTTGGGAAAAGAGGCAACTATTCCTGTTTCAGTAGAGGGAAGCACATTAGTATCTTGTGATTTGTCAGTAGGCATTCTAGTGTCAATTTTTATAAGTGTTACAGGTGCAAGTTTCTTAATGTTGCTGAGGTGAACTTGTTCATACTTTCCTAACTTCTCTTTTAACTCAATGACAGTGTGCAACAAATCTTGATTTTCAGAATGAAGATTTCCAGAAAAATTCATGACTTCTTTAGTGTGTGCAAGATAATGATCAAGTTCGTTTGATGCTTCATCACGAGTCTATTTGAGTAAATCAAATATGACACCATATTCCTTTTTAACTTTTGCAAGTTCTTGTTCATATTTTAAGATTTTACATTTCAAAGACGCGTTTTGATCATCCAGTTGCTCAATTTTAGGATCAAAAGATTTTGAACGCAACTGGGTGATTTTGTTTTGCAAAGCAAGTTCACGATTTTGAAAATCTTTTTGACACCATTGAAGACGACGTTTTGCATTTGAAATTTCGTTTAACAATCGTTCATTTTCAACTTTTAAAGACTCGATCTGAATCACATTATCAGTATTCTCAACAATTGCAACAGAATCAACAGAATCAGCAGAGATATAATCAAATGCATATGAGATAGAATGCAATAACACAACATTATGGATATCAGCACATATAACATCTTCCAAGAGTCGATCAACATCTTTTCGTAACATTTTCTTTTTACGTTTTGTATTTGAAATTGATGTTTCTGTTTGTTCGAAAACTCTTTTCATAAGTCCAAGCTCCTTGTGAAAATCCCTTTCCCAATATATAGCACAAATTTTCAAATTTCGGACATGAGGTAAAATTCTTTTTTGAAGAATATCTCTTTGTGCACGCGCAAGAGGCGATTGAAAATGTTCAACTTTTATTTCAGAATGAAATTCAATTTCACGTTCCAAAAGTTTGATGTCCGAAATGAATGTTTCAAAATATTTTATAACTTTACATTGTTCGGCTAATGGTTTTATTTCACTAAGTGAAGGTAAAGGACCATTAATTTGTACATTATTGGAAAGGGGACCCTCAGAAGTAGGTGTAATAAACCAAGGTGTGTTAGAAAAATCCTTTTGTGCAACGAAAGTGACGGCTTTTGAATAGTTAAATGGTTTGTTATAAACAACATTTTCTAATTTTGATCGACTCTCGTCTTCTGCATCTAATTCCTCTTGACGGTTATATTCAACAACACTCATAATGGAATCATCAACTCTATGTTCTGCACTGTAAACTTCAGGATTTGGTTTGAATGCTCTGTTCGAAAACTTAGGTTTGTAATCAGCAAGATTCGGTCCATATCCATTTGGATTTGGTTTAAAAGTAAACTTTTGAATCGTTGTGATTGATTCACCATGTTTATAAACAACAGTTCAAAAATCTTTGATTTTGTTTTGTAAGTCGACAATTTCCTCAAGATAGTCATCTATTTGTTTCGTGGAATGCTTTTTGTACTAAGAGAACTGTTTTTGACAAGTTAACAACTCAGACTTGGATTTTTGAGTTTCTAAGGTAAGAGCGTTAAGTTTTTGTTTATGATCATGTTTCAGTTGTTCTATTTGAGACAACAAAGCATTCTTGGATGCAGCTAGATCACGTATCTGTCGTTTTAATGATTTTTCATTTTGGTGTGATTTAGCAAAAGCGACTTCAAAACCTTGTTCACGTTTTTCTTGAGTTTTAAAATAATTGAGTTGCCGTTTTAAGCATTCAATATCCCTAGTTAACAGTGCATTTTTACTGTGTAATTGCTGATTCAGTGCACAACATTCTTCCATTCGGGATTGTTGGTCTTTAAGTAAGATGTCAACATCTGGATTAGGCAAATGTTCAGCATGTTCAACGTGAGTCACAACATGATAACTGTTCAGATCCTCAAGTATGACCACGGAGTCAATTTGATTATCAAAGGTAACTATGAGGTCATCTTGATCGTCAAATGTAACTACTGGATCTAGTTGAGAATCATCAGAATGAAATGTGGACGGCTCATGTTGAACAGTCTGAGTCTCGTCGGATTCAGATGTTGGCTGAGATATTAGATCAGTGATGAATATGGTTTGTTCGGGTACCTGAGACAAGCCATAAGTGTCATACACTTGGCCTGTGTCACTCATATGGAGTTCGTGCATATTAGCCATCAACATAACTGCTGCATTAGCCTGCAAGTCCTCCATATCATCATCTGAGTCTGCATCTGCCATAAAGCTCTGTTCTTTGTTTGTGAGAGTTCCACCAGCTTCATCCTTAAGAGCCAAAAGTAAAGCCTCCTTGTGATAAGCACGGCCTCTAGTTCTCGGCTTTGGGCATGCATTAGCCAGGTGACCCTTCTCATTGCAGTTGTAGCAATGACGACCATTCATCCCATTCTGAGCATTCCCCTGTTCAACCACTTGAGCTCTCTGTTG
This sequence comes from Chrysanthemum seticuspe, assembly GCA_019973895.1. Classification (NCBI taxonomy): domain Eukaryota; kingdom Viridiplantae; phylum Streptophyta; class Magnoliopsida; order Asterales; family Asteraceae; genus Chrysanthemum; species Chrysanthemum seticuspe. The sequence goes on from BPTQ01000005.1 coordinate 204,448,649, forward strand.
TTGTGGAGCACCCATGTTATTCCTTCCCATAGCATTAAACCCTTGACCACCGCCCATCTGACGAACATTACCACGATTCTGAACTTCAACACGTCCATTGTTCACAACAACCTGATTCCTTGTGTTGGATGAGGAACGAATGCGATTGTTGGATTTGTTTGTATAACGGCCGAAGGCTTTAGCAATCATAACAAATCCTTGTTGCAATGCATCGAAAGCATCGGAGTCCTCATTAGCTTCACTGTAAAGTGCTTGATCATTGTTGTTGTTGTATGGAACTAATTGAGTTTGTTGAGATTGTTGCTGTGACGGATCATATGGTGTAATTGTTGCAGTTGGTTGAGGAGCGGGTTGAGGAGGATAACTAGTTTGAGCCCATAAAGCAAGTTGTTGATTGTACAGATGTGACGGTGGGCCTGGGAGTCCACGAATAGCCCTTTCTTTGTCAACTTCTTTTTGGTGGGGCTTCAAATAGTCGTACAACAATCCGTCTATTCATGAAAACTCATCTATTCCCATATCAAACACCCTCACAATGATCTAACTATTTTCATTTGTATCTACTTCTCGTCTATTCATCCATGTCCATTTATTGCCTTATGCATTAAAGAAAATCGCAATTAAGCATTCTCTTGTCAAAATATAATAAACTCTACTTGTATTTACTTAGGATCATCATCCATATATTCTTAAGTTATCTCAAATGATTAGTAGCAACCAATACATAGTAAAACCAAACGGTCAAAACCTTTCTGTACCTGCTGTCTACCCAGATCCCTTCATTATAAATGGTTGGATCAATTTTAGAAGGGATCCGAAAGAACCGGCATGAAAAACATCAGCTTAAACAACATCTTACCTTACGAGTTCAAGCACTATGTCAACAAGCTTCTTCAACTTTGCGGAGAAGCCTCACAACGTCGCTTACACTTTTTTTGGTACAAAGCTAAATACCGAGTTCTTCCACGAGGTAGAACAAAACCTTTACACAACTATTACACAACAACTATATGAAATATAAATTACAAGATCTTGCTACAGAAATCTTGGGGATGGACAAATCAATCAAGGACCCTTTGCTTGGATGACTTGTAGTATAGCGTGATCTCGCCTTTGTGAAGGACCTATATGAGAATCACAACAAAAGATAGAAGAACTACTAGAATGATCAAATGATCATAGGTTAGGAGAGTGAGATAATATATGAGAGAGTTTCAAGAAGAAGGGTGAGTAACAATGAAGAAATGGCTCACTATTATAGGCATGAAAGCCTTCTGTCCCACGGTTTCGGCGGATCCCTCACTTAGAGGATCCGGCCAGTGCAAAACCAGGGATCTAGTAGTCTGGGTCTGAACAGTCCAGATTTTGGGTTGGAAACCGGGTTACGGGTTATGGGTATGAGCCATGGGTGATGGACTTTGGGTCATGGGTACCTAACAAGATACAATGTATCTAGACAATGGGTCATGGGTCTTGGGTCATGGGTCATGGACATTGGGTCATGGGTCATGGATAATACCCAACATGATTTCATGCATGATGTCATGCAATGGGTCATGGGTTATGGATTAGCTCCATGGGTATGGGTCATGAGTCTTGAATATTACCCATCCTATTACATAAACTATGACAACAAATAAATTATTACAATATTTTATGTGAATGACCAAATGTATATACTTTACAAAATAACATGTATTCTTATAATTTTACTTATGGTAACTTTATATTCGTTATCAACAAAACATAACAAGCTCGCTAAATATGAATAAATGTTTTTACGGTTTATTTGTATTAACAATATCCCCCTTTTTGTTGATGATAAAACATAACGTTATGATGAGTAAAACTTAAGATTAGATGTACGTTTTGAATGTATATGCAACTTTTACTTCTTCTTCCCCTTTTTGTCGAAACAAAAAGTGAGCCTAGCAAAGAAATATATTGTGGAAGAAAAATAAATATAATCCACAAAGCACTAGCTCCCCGTGACGGTAGCTCCCCCTTGAATAGGGCGTCAAGTGAGAAAATATAATACCTACAAAAAATATTAGTAGTAACATATAATATAATCTTGTATAAGACGAGAAACAATATAGAAAGCCAAGGTACGTAAACAAAGCCTTGTAATAAAAATATCAATATGTAGTGGTATATATGACACATACAAATATAAAACTAAGAACAAGGATTGTTCTTTAAAATGACCGAAAAGAAAGAAAAAAAATAGAGAAAATATTATTATCATTCCTTCCATGCTTGCATAGGAGTTAATTATGGATGTTTTGGTGAGTGATAATGTTGATGCAATCAAGGATATGGTTGAGTATGAACCACATCTCGTCCCTTATTTCCATTTCGAGATCCCTAGTAGATTGAAAATGTTCGCAAAAGAGATGGTGAGGGAGGTGTGGATGGATAGTTTCTGGGTAGGTTTGATTTTTGGAGTGCGGAATAGGTGGTGAAAATGTTGGAAAATATGGATCAAAATCCATGATGTTGGTGAGTGGGGGTGGATAAGAGCCTAGATGTTCTTGTAAGGTGATGGGAGGTAGAGGTGGTGATGTTTCAGGCTCTTTGAAGAATTTATTTGGAGATGTTAGAAGTGTTAAAAAGACTAGCTCTTTTGGGTTTATGTTGGAGGCTAGTTTGGTAGTTTTTGATGGTTGAGATGGAGCGGGTGGTGGACTAGATAAGCGTAGTGGAATTGTTTTTGGAGTCTTAAGGAGTTCCGCTAATGTGATTTGAGAGTGAAGTTAAGACTCGGTTGATGAATGTTTTGGTGAGTTTGTAGGAGATGATGGGGGTGCTACATTGTAGTCATTAAGTAGAGAATGAGTAGTTAGTGATGGGATTTTTTACAAGGGTTTGGCTAAACAACAAGGCCGGATGCTAATCCGTGCGGTTTTCCTAGATTTGGTTGATGGTGGTACTACGGAAGGTGGTAGGATGAAGTTTCGGATTTCTTAAAAGGGGTTATTTTCACTAGATAGTTCATCATTGTTTGAGGATCTTTTGGGTGACATGATGATGATTGTTTGTGAGGTTGAAAGTGATGGATATGCAAGCATTTTGGAACCTTATTTATAGAACCAATAATGCATTGCAATGAATGCTAAAACCAAAATATGAACTAAAATCTAATGATTAGATACGAATTTAAGGCAAGTGATCATGAGAGCACAAGCATTAAGTAACATATTCATTAGTGATAAAGCTAAAATATTGAAAATTTGAAAGTTTCTAGCCAAAGTAGGAAAAATAAGAGAAAATTTTTCCTACTGTGACACGATTCCCATGGTTCCGACCCTTCAGGGATCTGTCCAGCGTAAATGCTGGGATCCGTGGAACTGGTGTTCTCAGGAAGCTGAAAAATTTGTTTTTTGGAAACGATAGTGCCTAGTGTGTGCCTATATGTAAACCATGTGGAGTTGCGGTTATCTCGACTCTTTTTAAAGAAGAAAATAAACAAAAAAGTGAAAAAAAACATATATATATATATATATATATATATATATATATATATATATTTACGTGAGATAACCCGAGTGCTCCTTAATTCATTTTTGCTTAATTGAATGTACCCGAAAACACATATTAGTTATGTATTCCCTTTAGCATTCAAAAGACATGAGATGCAATGAAAAAGGTTATTACTTTGTATTAATAATGAAAAGAAAAAAAATGTTTGTCCTAGACGTGAGAGTGATTTAAGGAAAATGATACGGGGAGAAATATCTTTTTAGAAAATATTTCAAAGAATTTCTTGTATAGAAAATATCTTGAGTTTTGAAAATAAATCCCCATATTATTTGTGAGTTGTGTGAAATAGAGATCCTAGACTCAGAAAAGAAGGAAAGGCAAACGTTTACGTACCTTGTAGAATGAAAATATTTCACGACGATTATAAGACCAAGACCTAGACGAAGCAAGTTGAATTGTTTCCGCTTTAACGGTTTGGTGAAGATGTCGGGCTATGTTGTCTTCAAATGACACTTTCTCAATCGAAATGTTCCCTTTTTGAACATTGTCTCTTAAGAAGTGATGGAGGATCTCTATATGCTTGGTACGAGAATGCAACACCGGACTTTTTATAAGATCATTAGCACCTTTGTTGTCGCATAAAATGGCAATGTCACTTAGATGGATGTCGTAGTCAACTAACGCTTGTTTCATCCATAGTGCTTGTTGGCATGCTTTGCCGGTGGAGACATATTAGGCTTCAGATATTGAGATGGCTAATGCCGTTTTCTTCTTTGCGAACCAAGATGTTAAACAACACCCCATGAAAGTGCAAACACCACTTGTACTTTTTCGGTCAACATAATCACATGCATGTTCAGAATCCGCATATACAATAGTTTCTACCCCCGTCCCCTTGGGATACCATAATCCCAATTGAGTAGTACCCTTAATATATCTAAATATTATTTTGACAGCTTCTAGGTGTGATGTTTTAGGGTCATCTTGAAACATAGCCCAAAGACATACACTAAACATGATATTCGGCCGACTAACCGTAAGGTAGAGAAGACTACCAATCATGTCACGGTATTTGGTGCTATCAACGGATTCACCGTCTTCATCTTTGGTGAGTTTGGTATCGGATGACATTGGTGTTCTTATTGGTTTTGACTCTCCTAATCCAAATCTCTTTAGAATTTCTTTTATGTATTTGGATTGATTAAAGAAGATACCATCTTCTAGTCGTTTGATTTGTAGACCAAGAAAGAAACTTAATTCTCCTATTATACTCATTTCAAACTCATCATGTTGATTCTTGAGAAGTCATCATACATGTCTTGACAAGTCGATCCGAATATAATATTGTCCACGTATACTTGAACAATAATTATTTGTGACTCCTTTTTCTTTTGTGAAAAGTGTATTGTCAACTAACCCTATGGTATAGTCGTTTTTGATTAAAAATGATTTGAGTCTATCATACCAAGCGTTTGGGGCTTGTTTAAGACCATAGAGAGGTTTCTTTAGTTTGTACACGTGGTTAGGTTTTTCGAAATCGATAAAGCCCGGAGGTTGAGCTACATATACTTCCCTAGCCAATTTCTGCTCTAAGTAAGATGTTTTATTCATAAATGCCTTTTCTAGATAGAACGGTCATTGAAGGCCTATGAAATCTCCATTAGTACAAGGTCCATATCTAGCTGGTCTCCTATCTAAAGTAGCCGAATGAGGTGTTTGTTCATCCTCATCATCATAGGAATGTTTCTTGAGATCATAGATTGACCTAGCACTTCCTTCTCCTACCACTATTTTGGACATCTTATAATCAATTATAGCACTAGCGGTAGCTAAGAATCCTCTTCCAACCTACAATGGACATGTAGTATCACTAGCCATGTCTAGTACCTGGAAATCCGCCAAAAAATTCAATTTTCCTACATGTACTAGTATGATTGAAAACTACAAGTTTCTTAAGAGTTTATTGCACTTTTAAAACTTGACACGATCTATGTATGATTCAAAACTACAAGGAAGGAATTTCCTTAAAAACAAAAGGTCACGTTTTAAAATCATCATATTTTATAATGTTGGACAATGATAAATCTTTCTAATATTTTCTTTGTTGAGAATTCTCCATACTAGGATTTGGGCATCCTAAGAAGATCATGAAGAATTTCTCTCTAAATACTTCTTTCCTTAAAAAGAATATTTAGCAAAGGTATGATCTTTAATAAATTACAAATAAATTTTTCTCTTTTATATCTTTTTTCTAGATAAATTGATAATGTCATCCTTTTTGTTTAATCATGATTAAGTTTTAGTAGTATCGTTACGCTCTCTTAAAAATCACTAAAGTAGTTATCTATATTGAACTCATCATCAAGAATGCTATTCTTCGTTGATCTCTATAGACAAAACTACAAACTAGTGATAATGATATCTCGGCTATTCACATAAGGATTATTGACATTTCATCTATGTCAATAAGTATCCATGTGAGTTTTCTCATATTGTGATAAAATGGGATTTTATCATAATCTTTGAAAACTTCCCAAAGAATTATGATGTTTTCGTAAAAAGGGAACCTCGTCAAATAGGACTAATATAACACGTCAAAACCCCAAACCATAAGTTATAGAGCATAAACATCGACCCTAGGAAAAAAATTAGAACTCCCAAACCAAAATTATCAAGGATCACTTAAGTTGTCAAATTGCTGATATGCCGGATCCCTGTGCTTGAACTAGTCGGATCCCTCATACAAGGGATCCGTGGGATCCGTGCAACAGAAGACAAAATAAGAAAGAAATGATCAATGTGGAAGTTCCACTACCCACTTTACTCTATCAAGACTCACGAACATAAAACCTATTTACTGTTCACAGGAGCAAATTGATTATCTTCTTCAAGGAAACAATCTCTTGTGTAAGTATAATCTTCATCACATTGTTATTTCCATTCCTTGATTCCTAGGATTACAATTTTTCATCTTTAGAAGTTGAGCTCAAATGGGTTTATCACAAATTTGTTACCACATTGTTTTCTAAGATAATATAAATCAAAGAATTAACATTGTTAATACAAATTAAACTCATTCCTTGAATTCAATGAAGATGTTTTGAGCAAAATTATGATCAATCCCATTAGGTTACTATTCACACAATTGACACCACATTGTGGTTTTGATGTATAGGAACAATCATGTATAGAAACCGCCAACAAGATTACCATGACACCGCTCACTACATTCCAATGTATCATCGTAAGGAAGGCCTAAGCCTGGAGGATAGAAAAGCCTTCAAGATGTTAGAAAAGAGGCTTTTCCATGAAGGCCGAGTGGTTGAACCATCATTCCTCGACAACACCAACATTTGATAAGTCTTTGGAGGAATTAACTTTGATTGCCTCTAAGACATTATTGAGCAAATTTTTCTGGTGTTTGTGCTTGAGTTTTACAAGAAAATGAGAATCGTTCGGAATGAAGATGGGACCATTTCAATAGCCTTCATTATCAATGAGCACGAGTACACCCTCACTCTTGTAGAATTTGGAAGGATACTCGGTGTCCCATATCAAGGAGTGTGTATGTACTCTAACAAATGGTCATTGGCGGAGCTACATGACATGGGAGATCATCATGAATTTTACTTCACAACCATCCTGGAAGCAACCACGGTAAGGGATACCGTCTTCATGGAAAGAGCATGTCCATCAAGAGTCACGAGAAACTCCAAGTTGATCTATAGGGATCCATTTCAAATGGAGCTTTCAAAAATGTTCCCATTATACAAGAAATGGGAACTCGTTGTAAGGGAGAATGTGCTTTGCTTTGGAGGGAACAAAGATCATTCCAATGCTCTCTTGAGCTTCATGTTATATTGCCTTGTAACCGGCACTCACTTCAACCTCTCCTATTACATGGTAAAAACAATGGCGAGTGTGAAAAGCATGGACAAGATGGTACTCCCTTATGCATTGCTCCTAACCCGTCTAGCAAACTTCATCTTTGCACTAGATCCTTCTCCTTATTCCTATGACCACAGTTTCTGCAAAAAGGTCATGGTGCCTCTATCCGATGGATAGACTACAAGGATCATGGTGGATGGAAAAAGACCTCACCCACCAACAGACTCATCGTATGAAAGAGAAAGAAAAAGAGAATGAGAAGGAAGTAGCAACCCCCTTGGCAACACCGATCTCGATCCTTCATCTTACATCAACCAACTGCCGGATATCCCAAGCCCTTCACAAGAGTGGCAAAAAACTAAGAGCATATTCAAACATTTTGCTAACTTCTTGATTAAGAAAAAGAAGTAGAGATGGTGGGGTGAAGAGTGGAGGGGATAGAGATGGAGATGAAGACAGAGGTGAAGTGGAAGGATTAGTGGATATTTGTGAAACAATTTCTGAAACAATGGTCTGTAAACATCTAAACAATATTTATGTAGATTAGGATGTAGCTTGAAGGAGTTTCCATGATTTGGACTTAGACACTTTAACTTAGGAGCTAGGAAAATGAGATTTTACGACAACTTGATCTCATTTAAGTAGTCGATGTCACTCATTTTTGATTACATCTTAGCCATCCCCACTTGCTATGCGTTATATTTGTTATTTGCATGTGTTTATTGATTGTAGAAATGATTAGGATAAGCATTTGCTAAGAGTGCAAAAACTGCACAATTGCTGAGAAGCTACTGGTCAGCAGTAGCCGGATCCTTGGGCTATAACTAGCTGGATCCCTCAGATGAGGGAACCGTGGGATCCGGGCAAACATATATCAGATACAGACCCTTTTAAATCAAACCAGTCCACTAGATCACATCATACTAGCTAAACATGATTCTTTAAGACTACCTAAGTCTTCCTCAAGCTTAGTAGGTCTCACACTCACACATAGCTAACGTAGGATCAAATTCAAAGTGATTTTGATTTATCAATTCACCAAAACTCACCATATTTCTACTCCAATGCTTACACATTGTTTCTCACATCTCAAAACACTTAGCTTGATCTTTCTCTCAATTTTAGCAAATTGATTTTAGTCATCCTTACCTTAAAATAGGCTTAAAACTAGTTTTTCATTTCCTTTTATTTTTTAGGAATTTTTCAAATTTCTCTTAAGTCATCATCTGATCTCTAGGATCAATTGCCATCATTTGTTATTCTTAAATCAATAAGTATCATCCTTAAACACTTAGTTACACTCTCAATAATTCCACTTCCCTACCCAATACCATCATTAAGTATCCTCACTCCTTATGGTTGGACATTTAAGTCACCTATCATTTAATACATCTAAGGAAAGTCAAACCCTCAAGATTTATAGGTACTAGACCTTACAAGAGCATAATCAATTCACCACTTTTCTGTCTGACAGACGGATCCCTGGTTTATAACCAGACGGATCCCTAGTGAGAGGGAACCGTGGGATCCGTGTCTACAGAAAGCTTCTAATGAACTTTTCTTTTAAAATTCAAACCCTCTTTGGTAATCTAAACACTTTTGCTTACCATTTAATGATTCCCTAGAGCTGAACAACACCATAGTTGACCTTAGTGCATGCTAAATTTTCTTAGTGGTCATGAATTTAATTCATTAACTCAAATTCATCCTTTATAAACCAATCACTCTTGAGAGCTTAAGTCACCATTCCTAACATAATCCTAAAAATCAGTAGTTAAAGACTTCTATTACATCCTCACCTTCACTATGACTAAAGCGTCTAGCAAGAACTCTTCAACCAAAGGTTCATCCAAAAGGAATACTCATATGGTCCATGATTTATCATCCACCGAGTCATCACCTATAAGAGGTCCAAATGCTAGAATCCCACCTCAACAATCTCAATCACAATAGCCAAAAGAACCGCGAGAATTAGTATTAGACCTTTCGAGTTAGAAAAGGCTTCATCAAGCTCTAAACCAAACCCACCTAGTTCTAGTAAAACACCTAAGCCTTCATTTCTAGAACCTAGACTACATTCCTTTACCGAACCTCTTTCCCATCCAAATCTCTACTCATTAGAGCACTCACCACCAAGGACTTCCCACACACCAACCTTCTCGTTAAATAGGGAACCACCTACATCACCAAATAGTCCACCTTTGGAGACAAGGAATCACCAAAGATCTAACCATATAGAGGACTTTCCATTACCACCACCAACTCATGCATCATCACCTTCACTCTTATTAGAACCTCATCTTACATTTCTCAATGTACCTCCACCATCATTTATGGAGCCTCCTCAAAACAACCAATCTCCTCTGGTTCCTAGTCATGAAAATAATTGCTCTAATTGTCAAATCACCTAAGGACTTGTTCAAGATGTACTAAATGAGTTGCATTTCATGTTTAATCATCTTCTTGAACGATTGGACAAAATCAACAAGTCTACTCATCCTTAGATTCAAGCACATTGATGCTTTTTAAGTCTTTCTTCACATATTAGAATTAGTAGATAATGTATTACATGTTTAAATCATTCTCTTAGTTTTAGAGATTTGTAGTTCATTTCTCGTATTTTTATCGAATGAAATTACTTGTTTTATGCCATATTGTCTTGAGTATATGTTTGGTGCCTTAATACATATCTCATTTTGATATTGACATCATTTGTTCACATCACCATTGGTGTCTTAAACTTTCAGACAGACGGATCCCTCAGTTTTGCCTAGACGGATCCCTCTAAAGAGGGAACCGTGGGATCCATGCAACAGAAGACTTGTTTACTACTAACTTGAGTCTTATTTGCAGGAAATTATGCATTATATACTTGTTTCCTAACCTTTGTTTTGTAGATTTTCAATATACACATGAAGACTTTGACACCCTAAGCTGGGGGAGTTTCGTGTCCAAGCGATACATTGCAAAATCATTTGCAATATAATTCACATTAGGATTACATTACATTACCTTCTCCTTGCAAAGTTGCAATCATCAAGGAGGAGAATATTCGTCACAAAGACGAAATCATTTGCAAACATAGTTGCAATGCACTAGTTTAGTATTTCTTCTTACTTGACGCCCTCACAAAGGGATGGACTCGTCAAGGGGGAGCTAAGTCGAGAATACTTCTCCTCACTTACTCTCTATTTTTCATATTTTTTCTTTCACATGTTTTTCTTAAAACAAGGTGTTAGTTTCTTTTCGACGCTCTTTTTGTTTCGACAAAAGGGGGAGAATAGAGTAAAAACTCCAATTCAAACTTTTACGAATTTTAGTTTTTCCTTAAAATAATCTTATGCTTTGTCATCAACAAAAAGGGGGAGATTGTTAATACAATAAGCCGTAAAAATGTTTATTTATATTTTACAATCTTCTAATGTTTTGTCGATAACAAACGTAAAATCATTTTAACAAAACAAATAAAATACGTAAATAGTTTGAGCCAATAGTTTACTAACACACTTACATTTTCACATAAAACACAAAAAAAGTAATAGTGCTTTCATGATTTACTAATACATATGTACAACAACTAGTGTTTACATATTGGGTATATATATACATACTTAGTATGTATTATAATGGGTAGAAGTTTAAGTATTTGATCCATTGACTAAATACATTGAATGTAGTTGGGGAAAACCCAAAGTTCATAACCCATACCCATGGAGCTTAACCCATAACCCATTGCATGACATCATGTATAAGTCATAATGGGTATTACCCATGGCCCATGGAGCTAACCCATAACCCATGGACTAGATGTATTGCATCTTCTAGATACATTGTATCTACTTGGATACCCATGGTCCAAAGTCTAGGACCCATGAGCCATAAACCCATGACCCATGACCCAAAACCCATGGGCAAAGAGGAGCATCCCACGGTTCCCCCAGTTTACACCGGACGAATCCCTCAAGTAAGGGATCCGTGGGATCCGTGAAATAGTAGCATATTTTCTTCTATAAATAGTGAGCCATTTCTTCATTTTAGGTTGCCACTCCTACACATACTTTCACCTAGTATTTTAAACTCTCTAACCTCAGATCCAAAGGATCTTTCTATGTAGTTTGTGTTTGTTTTTGTGTGATTCTCTAGGTTCCTCTTAAAGGCGAGATCACCACCTCTTGAAGTCAAGCAAGCTCAAGTCCATGAGTTGCCATGCTTCGTCATCATCAAGACTACTAAGGTTCTCTTGTTGGTAGTTCTCTCTTCCTCATTAGAAGTGTTGTGTCAAAGGCATTAGTGAAGGATGCTAAAAGGGTCAAGAAGAAGGCATTAGTGAAAGGTGCTTAACGTCCGTGTCAAAGGCATTAGTGAAGGATGCCAAAAGAGTCAAGACGCAGGCTTAGTGAAAGGTGCCGAGCGTTAGTGTCAAAGGAATTAGTGAAGGATGCCAAAAGGGTCAAGTCAAAGGCATTAGTGAAAGATGCCAAGGGTGTACAATCGATATGGTGTATCGATGTACAAATAGAGATATGTTGTATCCAAGGATATTGATATCCTTGATGATGTTGTAATAAGGAGTGGGTCTCCTTTGGGATAGGTGTTGTGTAGTGTTAGGTGATAATTACTCCTTTGTAATGGAACTCAGTATCTAGCCTTGTACCGGATAAAGTGTAGGCGACGTTGTGATAGGTGTGGTTCTACCTTGTGGAAGAACCCGTGTCTAGCCTTGTACCGGAAAAAGAGTAGGCGATGTTATGAAGGCTTCTCCGCCATAAGAAGTTGTGTTGTGCAGTGATAATGAACTCTCGAGTAGGTGACTCAGGGAGTGGAGTAGGGCAAGGAAGGTGTCCTTGTAGCCGAACCACTATAAATACTCGTGTCGTGGTTTTGTGTTTCTTACTCTTTACCTTTACATTACATACTTACATATCTATCTATCAATGTCCAACATACACATCTAAATAGATTGACATAAGTCAATCTAAATATTTTAAAACGAAGTTTTAATAGGTAAAACTATTCAACCCCCCTTATAGTTTTCCACAGATTTCTTCCTGGTGGGAGTAGATATGGGAGAAGTGGGAGATGCAGCAGGATTGGGAGTCACAGTAGGAGCAGTAGGAATAGGTGTCTCTTCAGGAATGGAAGCATTAGTAGGAAGAGGTGTGACAGTAGGAATAGGAGTTTTAGGAGGAATAGTAGTAGAAACAACTGGTGGGGGTGGTGGTACAGTTGAATCAGAAGGAGTTAAAGTTTCAGTAGACTTCTGCTGCTTGGAAGAAGGTGCTTCTTCCTCAGAACTTTTCCTCTTCAAGGACCTGTTAAACGCCTGCACCTGAGAGAATCCAAGAGCCTTTTTAATCTTTTCAAACTCCTGTTTCAATTGTTCATCAGTCAAAAGTTTCACCCTAGCCATGGTCCAACCAGTGGAGTAGACAACACTGCTCTAGTTCTTGACAAAATGTCTCATAAAGTCTGTTTGTTGTGCCTTTGTCATTGGCTTGTTTCTCCTTTCCTCTGCTAACCTCTGTGCAAGAGCTTGTCTCCTCTTCTTGATCAAGGCTGCCATCCTAGCTGGAAAGTTGTCTGCATTCACATCAGCACCCAATAAATCCCTGGAGTGAGATGCATTAGTTTCCTCATGAGCCATGATGTCAACCCAATCAGACTCAGTATAGTACATGGCAGAAGTAAGAACATCCTATTGTCTCTTCTTGGCCATTTCTTCTTTATGTCTAGCCAGCTTAGCAAGTTCTTCCTCATGTGCCTTTTGTGCAGCCTCTGCACTAAGTCTGTCTTCCTCCATCTACTTTCGAATCCTTTGTTGGACATTAGGATCCTCATCCACCATTGTAGATTTGAATTTGTCTGAAACACCAACAGGATCAGGAATAGATGAGCTACCAGCATGAGCACCAGAAGGAATATCAGGATTGGTAGAGACACCAGAAGAAACATGAACATCAAGATGATCAGCAACATGAGTATCAAAATGATCAGCAACATGAACATGAATATCAACAACATCATTAGCATCAGTATCATCATGAAAACCAGTAGCAACATCATCACGAACACCAGAAGGAGCATTTGGAGCAGGAATATCTGCAGTAGCTTTAGGAGGAACATCAGACAAACCACCAGAAGGAGCAACAGAAGTACCACCAGGAGGAACATCTGAAGCACCACCAGAAGGAAAGTCAGAACCAGTAGCCACGGCTGCTTCAGCCAACTTGATGAGTGCATCCAAATCTACATCTTTCCCGCCTCTAGCTTCTAATTCAGAATCACCTACCAGCTTTCGCTTCTTAAGTAGGACTATCATTTCTTTGACCTTGGTGACCAACCTACCCACCACATTCCTAAATAGCTTCTTGTGGTCCTTAACCTCAGTTTCCAATGAATTGACCCGTTGCACCAAAAGAGAAACCATTGATGACAAAGCAGTAAGTGAAACAGAATCCTCCGCACCTCCTGAAGTTTGGCCAACAAGAGTAGTTAGAGTTGACCTTGTGGGAGGGGAAATGGACCTGGGTGGAGTCTGAGATACATGTGGGTGTGGACTTGGAGGGCGTGGAGGTGAAGACATAGTGGGTTGAGATTGATTAGGTTCTGGTACAGGTTGAGGCATAGGTTTTGGTTCAGGATCATCAATAGGTATTGGTTCTTGTTCAGGGACTGCTTCAGGCATAAATTCATTAAGAGGACCTTCACCCTCTTGAGCTTGGGCAAGCATGACAGTCGAAAGAGGCATATCAGGAACCTTAGAGTTAAGCTTCATATTTGTAAACAGTTTCTTAGATAACCTAAACACCTGATATTGCTTTGTGGAACTAGTTTCTACACCCAGAATAATTTGAAGAAACCTAGGATACATCAAGAACTTTATTTTGCTGCTAATGTTGCTCACCATCATCTTGAAGATGTAGTTGGACCAGTTGAACTTCCTCCCATCAAATAAGCAAATAATAGCTACAACTATAGCACTCCCAAACTGATCCCAACTCTCAGACTTTGAACTAAGGCAATAAAGAATGGTGTGGATCAAGAACTTCCATTGAGGTGAAAACCTGTTCTTGAAGAAAGTTAACTTTCCTTCGGTGACATATTGGAGATTATCCATACCAGTGTAGATTTCAGGAATTAGCAAATCAGTAAGACCACCAGCATCATCCAATTGTTGTTGAGTCCTGATCAATTCCTCAGTAATGGTGTACTGGGTATCATTAATAATAGCAATAATAGCAGGATTACGTAAGTCAGTAAACCGTAGGGTTGCCGTTGACCAGAATTATTTGACCAAAGAGTCAGAGATGATGTTGGGGTCATGGGTGATAGCATATCTGATGTGAGATGCCCTCAGGAAGTCAATAATTTGATGATAATCATCACTCCCTTTGGGGTTTTCCAAGAATCCGACTTTGTTATGCTCGTTCTTGTATTTGAGTGCAGCCATTGATGATTAAGAAAGAGGGTTGAGGTGTGGTGGTAGATTTAAAGCACAGGAATAGTTGTTACTGGTAGTCAGGGGTAACTCAATTGATGTGTATTGGACTGATTTGAAGATTATGATTTTAATGGAAAGAGAATAACTGTTAAAATTAAAAGATAACATTAATTATCCTTTAAATAAGTAACCCTTTGACCAAATAAATTTCATAAATGTCGTACCAATAACTTTCACTGTAGATAATACCCAAATTAAGCGAACAGAAGAAAAGTCAACCACATTATCAGCCAGCACGAACAGACATAACCAGCACGAACTGAAAGTCATCCAGAAGGAAAATAACACTACCAACAGGAATGACTTGAACTACCAGTAGGAAGTGGTCCATAATAAAAGCCATCAAGAACATCAGAAGAGTTCTAATCCACCCTCTTATTCCAGCAGTCTGCAAAAGGTTAGACCAAGCCAAACAAAACATATACAATAATCTACAACCTAGTGAAGCAAGAACACTGCTACATAGAGATTTTACAACAACAATCCTCTCCTTAAACTCAAAACCTCCCCTCAATCATAGCACCTATGGATTGAGCAACCCTGTGTTAACCACAAGATAATTAAATCTAGGTCCATCAAAAGCTTTGGTTAACAAATCAGCCACATTATCATCAGTATGTATTTTAAGCACTTGAATAAGCTTCTTTTCATTAGCATCTCTTATGAAATGGTGCCTATTCTATGTACTTAGTCCTTTGGTGAAAAACATGATTTTTGACAATGCAAATGGTACTTTGGTTATCAATAAAGATTTTGGTATTCATAAAGTTATACACATAATCTAACAATTGATTTTGTATCAGAGCACCTAACCACAACAGTTAGCAGCAACAACATACTCAGCTTCAGTGGAGGAGGTAGCCACAATGGTTTACTTCTTAAATTGCCATGAGATTAACCTTCTACCCAGAGAGTGACATCCACCAGTTGTGGATTTCCTGTCCTTGTTTACACCAGCATAATCATCGTCACTGTAGGCTTCAAGTACAAAGGGTAACTCCCTTGGATACCATAAGCCCAACTTGGGTTGGCCTTTGAGATACTTGAATATCTTCTTCACTGCTTCCAAATTGGAAATGGTAGAATTGACTTGGTTCCTTGAACAAGCACTAACTACAAACGTTATATCAGACCTGGAAGCTATCAAGTACATGAGTGAACCTATCATGGACCTGTACAGATGTACATTGACAAGACTATCAGGTTCATTCTTGGACTTCGGCTTTGGAGCTTCATAAGGTGTTGTTGCAGTCCTGACATGCTCCAAATCAAATTTCTTTAAGATCTCATGCACATACTTGTCTTGGATGATAAAAAGTCCATCGAGTTTTTGCTGAACTTGTAATCCTAGGAAGAAAGTTAGTTCTCCCATAACACTCATTTCAAATTCTCCTTCATCAAGGCTTCAAATTCATCACACCATGCCTTCTTTGTAAATCTAAAGATGATGTCATCCATATAAATTTGTACTAGGATGATATCTCTGTTGTGCTTCTTAAAAAAGAGAGTCTTGTCAATAGTACCTCTTCTGTACCCATGTTTCAGCAAAAAGGTAGAAAGGGTTGCATACCAAGCTCTTGGTGCTTGATGAAGTCCATATAGAGCTTTGACCACTTTGTAGACCCTCTTGGGATGCTGAGGATCCACAAATCCCTTAGGCTGAGTGACATAAACTTCCTCATCAATTGTTCCATAAAGAAAAGCACTTTTAACATCCATCTAATAAACCATAAAGCCCATGTAGGATGCAAATGCTAAAAACAATCTGATGGCCTCTATTCTAGCAATAGGACCAGAGACTTCATCATAATCAATGCTTTCCTCATGTCTATAGCCTTGAGCTACAAGCCTAGCTTTGTTTCTGACAACAATCCCCTTGCATCCCTCTTGTTTTTGAGTATCCATTTTGTCCCAATAGCATATTTTACTTCATGCAAATCAACAAGAACCCATACATTTTGAAACTTGAACTTTTTCGTTTCTGCTTGCATGACTTCAACCCAACTTGGATCTTCAAGAGCCTGAGCTACACTTTTTGGTTCCACTTGAGAAAGAAAACAAGCAAACAAACAATGTTGAAAGTCTGTATGGTTGTCTCTTTGCTGTGAATGAATGTAGCTGATAAAAGCAGATTCACTATTAGTAGGCTTATTGGCCTAGTTGAATTAGGATCCCCAATAATTAGAGACTGGGGATGGATTGTATTCATTCACCTAGTTGCCACAGGACTAACTACCAAAGTTGATGCTAAGTTGGTTAGATCAACACCAAAATCATCATCATAAGATGAAGAAGAGAAGATAGCAGATGAGGATTTATTATTGCCAAGGTTTGATGGTATTGGAAATCGTGTTGTAGGCTTAACATCAAAGACTGAGTCAGTGGAAGCACCAGAAGGTTCTGGAACATTAGTAGCAAGAACTGGAACACTACCACTAGGAACACTACCAGTAGGAACTGAGACACCATCATTATGAACTGTTGTTCCATTGCCAGTAGGAGCTGAAGCATCACCAGTAGAAAGCATTCTTGCACCAGAAGGAACTATTGAGGCATATCCAAGTCTGCCAGCATTAGAGATGGCTCTTTCTTCCTGACCTTTTAGCCTTGCAAGTTCCTTTTGAAAAATTTCTTCATCAGAGTCAAGAGGTGAAGCAGCATCCTCATCACCATAAGAATCTTTAGGTTTGGCTCCTTAAATGTTATGAGATGTTCATCAAATTCTGATTCTGAGTCAGTATCTTGTGTACCCGCACGGTTAGTTGAAGCTTCTTGTGTTCCTGCAGATTGGTTAGCTTTGTCACGATTATAGCCCAATGAATCAGTCAAATAATCAAGATCAAAATACCATTCATGACTAAGAACCTGTACATTAGGATTTTCTTCAAGATATCTCAGATTCATAGTCTCTTCTACCCTTCTATTAGGCACATTGTACACCCTGTAGGCTTTGTTACTAGCAGAGTATCCAACAATACACCCTTCATCTGCCTTCCTATTAAACTTACCCAAATGATCACTTGTGTTTAGAATAGTCACATGACACCCAAAGGGTTTTAAATGACTGACAGAAGGAATCTTCCGAGTCAATAAGGCATAGGGTGTCTTATTATGAGGACTAGTTACAGAAACTCTATTAAGGACATAACAAGCAATTCTTACTACTTCAGTCCAGAACATAGTGGGTAACTTAGAGTCAACCAACATGGTTCTGGCTGCCACTATGAGGATTCTATTCTTCCTTTCAGCAATCCCATTTTGCTGTGGTGTTTAAGCATTGCTATAATCCCTCTTTATCCCTTTAGTCCTATAGAGTTCAATAATATGAGAATTCTTAAACTCTGTACCATTATCACTCCTTATTGTTGTTCCCCGTTCACTATCGTTTAAAACAGTTTAGAAATATAAAAACAAGTTAGTAGTGAACAATGACTGAAATTAACGTAAGTAAAACACATTAGATAATTTTCAACATCATATTCTTATTAGAAATGAATCGTAAAGAATACGTTACCCAAGTACTTGCGGAATAGCACTTGGGATTGAAACGAAAAAGGTTGCTGACTCCTCTCTAAGCTCTGGCTAAGTCTGAGCATAACTCTTAGAGCCCACTGAGCTATCTCAGGGATAAAGTTGTCTTTGGAGGAGTGAAAAGAAAGCTTGCGTGTGTGTGTGTTTTTACAATTCACAAGCTTAATCTTTTCACTCCATCTCTTATGCTATTTATACATGTATGATATTTGACTATTTCCAAAGTGACAAACTGACATCATACAAAAGACAAAATCTAATGTATTTTGTCTTTGTTTACAAAGACTATTCTAGGTAAGAGACAAGACTTCTTTCCTAAGTTCTGTGATGACACTGAGCCTGATCTTTTGCTATTCAGGGAAAGTTGTCTTTGGTTGATAAGTACTTTTTCTTATCTGATTCAAACTTATCCCGCCATGTCTCGCTCTTTCTTAAGTCTTTACATCCTTCAGTCTTCTACTTCAGTTTGTCTTCAGTGTAAGTAGTTGGAGAGGAGTCTTAGGGATTCAGTGAGTTATTGTCATCACTCACTGAATCCACCATCTTCTTCTTGACTCAGTCTTCACCCTTTAAGTTCCGCCTTACTGAGTGGAGAGACTTCTTCTTCACCTCATACTGAGTATCCTGAAGATGACTCACTGAGAGACTATGCACTCAGTGACCTGTTAGTGTTAATGTACTAAACACGGGCTATTTTCTATTCAAATCCTAGATTAAGGGGTTTGGGTATTTACTGTACCCAATAGTCTCCCCCTATTTGGATATACAAATAGCCTAAGTGTTTGATCAGTGTAAGTGAGCAATTGTATTTTTCTTACACTGAATGTACTAATGAATACAATAAGGAACACTGAATATTTTAACAAAACATACATCGTTTATTGATCAAATTACAAGGTTCCTATCACTAGTACAAAAGATAAATCAAAATGATGTCAGTACAGATGGATTCCCAATGCTTCAAGCTTGACTTTCTTTGTGATGAGTGTTTCCCTGTCAGGATGGTCTCTTATCTTGGCACTCAAGTCTTGACAGAACCTGATGTTTGCTGGTGTTTGGATCTGAGAGGCCACTGGTATGTAGCTCAGCATTTCAGCTACACAAGCCTGATCAATATCACTCCATCTTTGAAATGCTAGGTTTCCATAGACATCAATGTGAAATAACCCTCTTTCAGGCTTTTTAATCACTAAACAGTTCACGAACTTAACACCTTCTGGCAGTTCCCTGTTGCATTCGAATTCAGGCACTTTTATCTCAGGCTGGAACTCAACCCTTTTCCTTTTGCCAGTGGATGATTGTGGTTGAGATCCTTGAGGTGCAGTTAAGGCAGGCTGTATTCCCAGTTGTGCTGGTGTATCTCTCAGTCTTTCATACCTCTTACTGAGCATCTTCATCAGCTCCTTAAGTGCTGCATTTTGCTTCTTTTCAATAATTGGACCGAGTTTATCGAGTTTAGTGATCCCAAAGTCAGTGAATTTTAGGGGATCATGAACCTCGAAATGCCTTTTATCATCCCCCTGTAGACGTTCATTGCCAGTGGTTTGGACCTAGGGATGATTTTGACATCAATGATCTTCTCAGGAAATCTTCTGCTTGTCATTGTCCAATTATAATGGTCAATTCTTGCTTTCCTGATGGCTGCAGTTCTTTTGTTCTTTTCATCCAACTGCTTTTTGATTTCAGCCATTTTTGCTGCCTGAGCATCCTTGAACCTCTGTCCTGCCTGACCCTTTTCAAGCTTCTTTGAATCAATTCCCACATTCTCAGCTTCTTCGGCAATCACTTGAATCAGTGCTTCATTAGTCTTCTTATCTGCACCTCAAGGATCTTAATTTTGTAGCCTGAGCATCCTTGAACCTCTGTCCTGCCTGACCCTTCTCTGTCCTGCCTGACCCTTTTCAAATATCTTGCTAAAGAATCAGCTTGTTTCAATCTACTTTCTTCTTTTGCAAGATATTTGGTTAGCTGTTGAGGTGTGAGAAGGTATTCAGTGTCCCCAATTTTGTAGGGAATCTTATCAGGCTCAGTAATTGTCATTTTCCTTTTCCTTTGTCCTGGTCTGAGGAAGATGATGCAACCAAGGGTGGTGGTGTTGTCATTATAGGTGTTGTGACTGTCAGTGTTGTTGTTGTTGTTGATGTTTGTGGTGGAAGTGATGAGATGGGTATTGCTGAGACTGGTGGTGTTGGCTCCCCCTAAGTGTGAAGAGGAGTTTCTTCAGCAATATTCTCCCCCTCAACTGTTGCCGGAGCGTCAGTGAGGGCAAGAGTTGGTGTTGATGCTGAGGGGGACGGAGCTGCTTGACCCTTGAAAGCCTGATAAATTTCAGTGATCATTGCCTTGATATCTGAAGTATCTGTTTGAATGCCAGTGACCTTAGCTTCCAAATTAGCTTGAGACACTTCCAAAGAAGTCATGCGTGGCCCAAGATTCTAGGCCAAAGAAGTAGATTCCTGAGCCAACGTAGCCATTTGAGTGTTCACAGAGCTTAATGTAGTTTGAAGGGACTGGACTGAAGAATGAAGACCCTGAACATTTGCTGATTTGAGCATTTCGATCAGTTCAACGAGGCTGGAGGATTGTTTCAAGTACGCCTCTGTAGCCTCCAGCACTTTAGAGTTGAGTGATGAGTCTTCTTTGACAGATTCCCTAATTTCATCTACCTTTGTGCCTACACCCTGAAGGTGTCTGAGGAGTTTAGCCAAATTTTCATCCAGTCTGTGAATGTTGTCATACATCAAATCCCGGTGCTCATGAACATTTTCATCAAAGGCTTGGACCTCAGCCTTGAGATCATCATAACTTGCACCAGCTTCAGTATGTTGTTCCCACAGTGTTTCAGTGACCCCAGAGTATAATTTCCTTGAAGCTTTGATGATCCACTGAACGAGCTGCCTTTCAGTAAGTGGGAGAACATTATCAAATCTTGCAAATTCATCAGTGGAGGAAGAGGAGTCATCATTTTCAGGCTGGAATGGTGATTCACTGTGCTCCTTTGGATCAGGCTGAGGCCCTTGTTCAGATTGAACATCAGCGTCCACTTCTTCCCCAGCTGATAGAATTTCATCATCAGTATCAACAAGCTCATCTTCAGAGAACAATATTCCAGTAACATCTGCAATGGTTAACAGGGGGTTGGTGATGGGTTCCATATCAGCGGTTGGTATTAATCCCTCTGAGTCTTTGTCTCACTTTGACCCCTCAGACACTGGTGGGAGTTTCCCAGTGCCTTCTCTGGAGTCAGGATTGGTTTTGGGTTCCATATCAGTGGGTTGTTTCTTTCCCTCCGAGTCTTTGTCCCCCTTAGAATCCTAAGACATTGATGGGTATTTTTCCAGTGCGTTTAGCAGAGTCAGTGACAATGATATCCCTATCAGTGGGTTGTATGGTTCCCTCTGAGTCTTTGGGATTGATCAGTGTGCCCTCAGACAAAGGCTTGGATTTGCTAATGTCATCACTGGGCGATGTGGAAGGCGCTCCCCTACCAGCGGGTTGTTTCTTTCCCTCTGGATCTTGGGGAGTAATAGTTGGGACCAAGGGCACTGATTGTGATTTATCAGTGTCCTTCGTTGTTACCTGGGTGGATGTTTCTTGGTCTCCAACGGGTGGCAAATCAGTCTTGGGATTTCTTTGCCTTTTAGGTTGTGCTCCTGAAGCCTCAGGGCCCTGAGACTTGGGTTTGGTTTTAGTCCCAGTATGAGACTTCCCTTTTCTCTTTGTAGGAGCAGGGTTAGGAGACACTGATTCCCTCTGGTTGTTTACAGCAACCATATGGGCCGTCAATTCAATGTTTGTGACAAGGGATGGGTCCTTTTGAAAATTTGATTGGCTTAGGATGCCAGGTAAAGCACCAAATTTTTCTTTCTGAGGATAATTTATACCCAGTAACACTTGCAAAGCACAAGAGACAAACCTAGGATACGAAACGTATTTCCTCCTAGTTTTGCTCTGTAGCTTGGTTACAAGATCACTATAAATGATTTCCCCTATGTCGACAGTGACCCCATTCATCAGGCAGTATGCCATCATCAACTAAATAGAGTTAACTTGTTCAGTTGATGAGTGATTCCCGCCGAGGACCTGAATCACAAATGTGAATAGGATCCTCCAAGCCACGGGAAATGAACTCTTGGTGACTGGGGTCCTGTCCAAAAATGTTGGATCTAAAACAATTTGTTTTAACCCATCCTTCACTTGTGGAGGGTTCAGGATGGGCGACATAAACACCTTTGTTGTAATCTAACCCTGTTGAGGTGCAAAATGTTTTATAATCCAGGATGAATTGTTGCCCCCCGTTAAGACTGAACCTGATGAGATATTCCCTGAGAGGTCTAAGGTGGTTTTCATCAGTAGAGGGTGTCGGGTCAAAGGCCTTAGCTGTTGCCCAAAACTCCCTGAGGAGGTTTTGGTATAGTACAGAGGGACACTGAATAAAGGCCGTTTTCAGTGGGCAGTTATACAAAAATTTCATAATGTCTTTATAGGCTGGGACAGTTGGAGGATATTCAAAATTGCCTATGACATTATTTGTTTTAAATTCAACATTGCTAAGATCGCCTACCCACTGTGAAGCAAACTAAAGAGATTGTGTTCTTGCCATTTCCATTAAAAAGGTTTTAGGGTTTTGAAAAAAATATCTTGACAAGAACAATCAAAAGTTTTTGTATCTCTTAAGTTGTGATGAAAAACTTTTGTAAATGTTTACAATGAAGGTTTTTCAGAAAGAGGTTTAAAGAACACAATGATTTCTGGGTTTGAAAGAGATTTTGACAGAGTTTTGTTTGCAGAAATCAATTGTGTGTTTTAATATTTATGAGAGGGGTATTTATAGAGTGGTGAGAGGGGTGGTTTTTGCATAAACGTGGATATGTAAAGATGGTTTTTGAAAACGTTTGAAATTCCACATTTAATGCCACCCACCACTACCCGCAGTAAAATCCCGTATTTCAAGGGAACAGTTGCAGTGCACAGTAAAAGTGCACTTTTGTAGTAATAAAATATCCATAGGATATTTTATGTGAGAGAAGGCATTTAATGCCAAGTGGGATGAGGTAAGTGAGGAGACCCCTGACAGTAAGACATATATTCATGTATTAAATTGGCATAGTTACCAACCTTGGACATTTAAGTAACTGATACTTGGATCATTTAGTTACTCATTCAATGTTCAATATCAACTGTCAGGGTCCTTGAATGAGTCTTACTCATTCAGTGAGAGGATGTTTTGTGGGTTTTGTTCAGGAAGGAGGAACCATTTCAGAGAACTTACTGAGATTGGTTTTCAGATGCCTGACTTTCAATGTCAAGCATTCCTAATTCAGCTTTCAGTCTTCTGAAGGTAGGTTCATCCAAGGGTTTGGTGAAGATATCAGCAAGTTGATATTCAGTAGGGATGAAATGAAGTTCTATGTCTCCTTTCATTATATGATCGCTGATGAAGTGATATCTGATATCAATGTGTTTGGTTCTTTGGTGGAGGACATGGTTGTTGGAGATTGCAATAGCACTAGTGTTATCACAGAAGATGGGTACCATTTTGTAATGGATGTCATAGTCACTGAGTTGACTTTTCATCCATAATACATTGGCACAACATCCTGCTGCAGCTACATACTCAGCTTCTGCTGAAGACATAGCCACCGATTGTTGCTTTTTAGCACTCCAGCAAACCAGTTTTCCTCCAAGAAATTGACAGGACCCTGAGGTACTTTTCCTGTCCATGTTGCAGCCATCATAATCAGAATCAGAGAAACCTTTGAGATCAAACCCTGAGCACTTTGGATAGTAAAGTCCAAGGCTTGAAGTTCCCTTCAGGTATCTGAGAATTCTCTTAGCTGCAGTGAGATGGGATTCTTTAGGATTAGACTGATATCTTGCTATTAGACAGACTGAGAATTGGATGTCTGGTCTAGAAGCAGTTAGATACATCAGTGAGCCTACAATCCATATGAAATGAGTTTGATTGACTGATTTGCCAGTGAGATCAGGTCCAAGGTTGTTAGGTGGGACCATTAGAGTCTTCACTGAGGCACAATCAGATATCTCATATTTCTTCAAGAGATTTCTGGTGTATTTCTCTTTACTGATGGATATTCCTTTATCAGTTTCCCTGATTTGTAGTCCAAGGAAGTATGTGAGTTCACCCATCATGCTCATTTCAAACTTTTTTGTCATCAGTTTTTCAAACTGTTTGCAAAGTTTGTAGTTTGTTGAGCCAAAGATGATGTCATCAACATACACTTGGACTAGTATCACATCCTGTTGTGTTCTATAGACAAACAGTGTGTTGTCTATCTTTCCTCTGACAAACTTGTTTTGTATCAGGAAGGCTGAGAGAGTTTCATATTATGCCCTGGGAGCTTGTTTAAGTCCATAAAGGGCTTTGTCAAGCTTGCAGACATATTCAGGGAATTCACTACTCTCAAAGCCTGGAGGTTGCTGAACATACACATTGTTGGAATCACTCCTAAACCTATATCAAGTGTTAGTGATTCATATGTAATAGTTAGCTTAATTATGACCTTTATGTTTGTTATTAGCTTAAGCTTATGTAGAAGGCCCATGAGCTTAGGCCCATGTCCACTAAGGAAAGGAAAGGAGTAGGAGTGTTGCCCTATCTCCCCTTCCTATAAATACCTTGTAATAACCCTCACTTGAGGGTTGGTTGTTCAATTCATTCTCACTACTCACGCCTAACCTTTCTCTATAGTCTTACGCGTTGTGTTTGTGTGTGTGTTGTTCATCCGCCTCTCTTCTCCTCTCTATTTCTTCTATTGATGCTTGTGTTGTAAACTTAGTGACCTAGCAGTGGTATCAATCGCCTAATAGTTGGGTGAACGTATTGCTTTTGAAGTGGGTTTTGGTCCTACGCGTAAAGCATACGGGTGATACTTTGGTTCGCTTAAAAACACATTTTTTACACTTTTTAATCCAAGATTCTTGTACTTTCAACATTTTAAGGTGTTAAAATAACTGTTTTTGGCAAAAAGTTTTAACCTTTACGTGTGGATCATCGTTTTTGAACTTGGTTTTTAACGTGACAGCTTTCCTACGCGTAACTGTTTTAGACACTTTGGATCATCAAGTTTCAAACTTTTGTGTTATCTTGGTGATATTGAAGCTATTTCATCAAAAAATCTGGTTTAGAAACATCTTTGGGCAACAATCATTTTTACGAGTAAGTCTACGTGTAGCAAAACCCTAAAACTACGCGTAACTTGGTTCTTGGTTTGATCTTCAGTTTCGTGGTTTACTCCGTGTTTTCTTGCTTGGATAAGCCTGAAAATACGTCGACTTGGGATATCTTTTGCACTGTGATAGTGTAAAAGATCACTTGGCCAAAAACCCTAAAATTACGCATAAGCATAAGCTTACGCGTAGAAACTTCTACGCATAAGATTTATCTTACGCCTAAGATTTGTCTTACGCATAAGATCATCCTACGCCTAAGTTTTCTACGCCTAACTTCTTGTTTTATGCATAACTTTAGTGTTTTCACCCTACTTACGCGTAAGCTAAACCTACGCGTAACTCTTGCTGTTACGCGTAACTTTGGTGTTTTTACGCATAAGTGCTACTTGGTTTATTGTGATTTCTACGCCTAAGGATACTTCATCAACAAAGGTTCATTCGACTACAAAGATCCATTTTATAACACAAGTTATCAAAAAAAAAATTAAAAAAAAAATCAATTTTTTGGCGGGAAAATTTGAGTAAAATTTAATTTTTCAGGGAGACTAAACGTTCAATTTTTACGCGAGATTCAAATTTTGGTTTAACTGTGAAAATTTTATTCAAAAATTCAAATTTTTTGGCCCAAATTCAAGTTTTTCGGGTAAATTTTGGCGTCAAAATTGTCATAACTCAAAATTTTCTTACAACCTTAGAATTGAATTTTATAGTGAATTTCAAATTTTGAGAGTCAAAATTATTTTTTGGAGGGAAAAAATTGAAATTCACTATATCGACCCTCTGTGTGCTATATCGTCTTCGCACCTTTTCTTCTCTTTGATTCTTCTGCAGGGGAGTGAAATGGATTCTGAAGATGAAGCTGCATTTGTGGCATTGAGAGAAGAATACATGGCTCTGGCTCTGGCATTGAAGCGTCAGACATCATCAAATTCCCGATATCCCGCAGTCGTGCAAGGTGAAAGAGTTGATGTACATGAAAGGAATGCTCAAATGGACGTTGAGAATGTTGTGATTACTGCAACTGTCGGTAATGCGGACAATGAGGTTGTAGCATTGGAAAATCAGGATGACAGCAGCAGATCTGGAGAAGATATCATACTTAACTACGACACCGAGCCCAACTGTGACGAAGAACAAATGGTTGAGGAAGATATCTTACCCACCTATGACACTGACACAAAACAGATGGTCGAGGTACAATCTACTGTTGATCATATTCTGACTGCAAATGCGACACAACATACTGAGCAACCTGAATTTAGTAATGAAGGAGAGGTTGACCAGTGTGTTGCACAATGTCCAGACAACTATCTCATGTCTGAGCCCTTACTTGTTAACAATTCAACTGAAACGTCAAATCAAACTCTTGTATCTGAAAACATTCTTCTAAAAAAGACCATTGCTCAGTTTCATAAAGATTTTTCAAAACTAGAGGCACATTGCATCTCTCTTGAACTTAAACTACAAAACAAATCTTTTTCTTCAGAACACAATGGTCAGTATTCAAATGTACAAAGTAATCGTGTGGATACATTAGTAAAAGAAAATGAGCATTTAAAGGCTCAATTTCAAGCAAAAGGGCTTGCACATGTTTCTTTACAAAACAAACTGAGAAGATTAACTGACAAGAGTGTGGATACTAATTTTGCAAAACCAACAATCTTGGGGAAATCGTCTCTACAACCTTTCAGAAAATAATCAGTAGTTAGACAACCAACTGCATTTAAATCAGAACGTTCAAAATCTTCAAAACCACGGTTTCCCTCCCAAGTTGTTGAGAATAATCATTTGATAAAACCAGTCACTCCATATTCCTGGCCTAAGAATAATGCTTCTGTTTCTGTTAAACATGTTTCTGTTAAACTTGTTTCTATTATACCTGTTTCTGTTAAACCTCAACATGTGGCTGCTCCTAGCAAATCTAGGATTAGTTCGAACACTGTATCTAAACCGAGCATTAAAATTAAAAATTCATATGATTCAAATGACGCATACAAGAACTATGATCTAGAAAAGGCTAGGAAAAGGGCACTTTTTCAAAAGGATGGAATCTTAGGTTCACGACCTAGTGTATCACCTTCGAGTGTATTACTGAACACTACCTGTAGTAGCAAACCAAAACCTAAGTTAACTCAACAAACAGTTAGAAATAAACCCGTTGATCTAAATGTAAACTGTCAGAAACCTAATAGGTGGATCCATATAGGACGCAGACTCTTCCCAAAAGAAGTTTCAACATCCCCTAGATCTAACCTTAGATGGATACCAACGGGTAGGATTTTCAAAACTGTTAGTCTTAGGTGGATTCCTACAGGCAAGATACTCAGTAGTTGCACCAAAACAAATGGGATACCAACAACATCCATCCCTGAGGCAGGAAAGGAAATCATCAAAATAGCATGTTCAGGTGTCAAGAAGATAATTGACACTACATATTTATGCTTCTAACATCTGGAACCCAGTTACACTTGGGGATCCATGTTTTTCTCTTCCTTGCCCCCCTTCTATTTTTCTATGCAGGTACAACAGCAATGGCTTCTACTGCAATACAGCGTAGGACCCGTTTCTCACCGTCTAAATATTAATGATCCATCAGCTGCAACATCATTATACTTAATCGTCAACAATTGGGAACATTGCTTGCTCATCTGGTTAAAGATTCTGTCATAAGTCGTGCTTCATATGTATCGAATGCTTCCGCTGCACAACCTGATAATACTCTAATTTCTGATACACCTGAATCTACAACAACAACCGTTGCTGTAACTGCACCTCCAATCGAATCTTCGATAACAGAAGATCAAACTGTTTCCAACAACAATGACACAACTGATGATCAACAAAATGATTAAACAGAGAAATTTTATCAACAGTTGATTCTCTCGAGATATTTATGGTACTTCACACTTGTTCGATTAATTGAACATACATGGTTTCGCTATCTCCTTATACATGGTTTCGTTGTCTTCAATTCATCATCAACATACGCGGTGTATGATTCTGAATCATTGAAAACATCGAGGGGGAGAGAGTGTGTAGGTGGTCATTTCTTCCTTGTTCTTCTACATGTTTCTTTGCGAAAACCCAATGACTTCTTGAATTTCTTCAATTAGGAGAAGAAATAAGACGATTTGTGGCTCAAACGTCTCACTTTGGTGTTATCATCTCAATTTCATGGGTGATCTTGTGTGAAGTTACCCAAATATGATGTTATGATGCCTCACACACGGTCTTGGTATCGAGTTATTGCATATTCACAGGTGATTAGTATTCCGAAAGACCACAACATTCAGGGGAAAGTCGTATCATTTCGTCTTTCGTGGTTTGTTTGGTGTGATGCGTCTACATACGTGAGAAGATCATGTTGATTTCTGGCATTTTACCCTCGAAAGGATCTTCCGCAATTAGTCAGATTTTCTTTGTGTGGTTTACTGCTCATCTACTAATTTTGCTGCATACTGAAACCATCTAAAGTTAGAGGAAATGTAGACTTCATCAAAGTTTCAAATCTGCTAAAGACAGTTGTCAGTTTGGGGGGAAGCTGATTCTGAAACTTCTTCACAATGGCTTCTGAGCATAACAGCTTGGAACCCGGTCACAACCGCTTAAACTTCCCTTAAAACCCATCATCAGCTGAACAAAGCCCCGAGCTCACTCGTCAACAAATGGAAAGGTTATTTGCTCCGCTGTTCAGTGACGATATTGATGAACGTGCTCCAGGTGTATCCGCTATTTTCGCTGCTCAACCTGATACTACTCTTATACCTGATACACCTGCTACAACAACTACTGTTGAAGAAGCACCACCAGTTGACTCCACCACAACAGTTGAACAAACCGCTTCCAAAAATGATGAACCGACTGATGATGTTCTTAATGAAGTACCCCCACCTGCAGATTTCGATCCAAATGCGTTCTTTAACCCGTTTGCTAATGAAACTGCTGCACCTGATGTCGCGGAATCATCAACAAACCATTTGAATCCTCAGAATCTGCACAATGTATACCAACATCAACCCTCTACACATCGATGGACAAAAGACCATCCTCTGGAAAATATTATTGGCAAACCGAATCAACCAGTCGTTACGAGACAACGTCTTCACATAGATGGTGAACATTGCATTTATGCACTCACTGTCTGCCAATCTGAGCCTAAAAACATTAAAGACGCAATGACAAAAGACAACTGGATTGAATCCATGCAGGAAGAACTCAACCAATTCAAACGTCTTGAAGTATAGGAACTGGTTGAAAGACCAACTGGGGTCTACGTCATTGGTCTTAAATGGATTTGGAAGAACAAATTGGATGCTGAAGGGAACGTAATTAGAAACAAGTCACGTCTGGTGGCTAAGGGTTATCGATAGGAGGAGGGTATTGACTTTGAAGAATCATTTGCTCCGGTTGCTCGTCTTGAGGCTGTTCAGATATTTCTCGCGTTCGCGGCTCATATGAATATGATGGTCTTTCAGATGGATGTCAAAACTGCGTTTCTCAACGGACAACTTAAAGAAAAGGTTTATGTCAGCCAACCAGAAGGATTCGTTGATCCCGAGTTCCCGAACCATGTCTACAAACTGAACAAAGCCCTGTATGGTCTCAAACAAGCTCCTCGGGCATGGTACGATAAGCTATCATCTTTCCTCATTGCCAATAATTTCACCAAAGGTTCGGTCGACCCTACTCTTTTCATTCAATATCACGGGGCACATATCTTAATTGTTCAAATTTACGTAGATGACATTATTTTTGGGTCTACACATAAAAAGTACTCAATCGCTTTTGCAAAACTAATGAAGAAAAATTTTGAAATGTCCATGATGGGTGAACTTACGTTCTTTCTAGGACTGCAAGTTCATCAATCACCCCGTGGTATTTTCTTGAGTCAGTCCAAATATGCCCTTGAATTGTTAAACAAATTTGGAATGAAAACCTTTGACACTTATGCCACACCAATGACTCATACCAAGAAGCTAGACGCTGATTTACATGGGAAATTAGTGGACCCTACCAAATACCGAAGTATTATTGGGTCTATCATGTATCTAACAGCTAGCAGACCTGACATTGTCTTTGCCGTTTATCTCTGCTCCCGTTATCAGTCAAGACAAACTGAAACCCACCTCTCTGAGGCTAAGAGAATCCTACGATACATCAAGGGAACCATTAACTTGGGGATCTGGTATCCGAAGGATTCCGGTTTTGAACTAATCGCTTTTTCAGATGTTGATCACGCAGGATGTTTAGATTCACGGAAAAGTACTTTAGGAGCACTACAATTTCTTGGTGATAAACTGGTGTCCTGGCAATCAAAGAAGCATGATTGTACATCGTTGTCATCAACCGAAGCAGAATATGTAGCCATGTGAGCGTGTTGTGCTCAAGTCATCTGGATGAGAACACAACTCAAAGACTATGGTTACGTATTTGACAAAATCCCGATGTACTGCGACAATCGGAGTGCCATTGCGATCTCATGCAACTTAGTTCAACACTCGAAATCAAAGCACATCGATCTTCGCTATCATTTCATCAAGGACCATGTGGAACAGGGTACAGTTGAATTATACTTCGTGGGTACAGAATACCAATTGGCAGATCTACTCACCAAAGCCTTGCCTCCCGCTAGGTTTAATGAGTTGGTCCACCGGATTGTTATGCGATGTTTGACTCAAGAGGAATTGGATGAAATCTTAAAACAGTCTTAAAAACCAGTCAAACACCAAAATCTCTTTTGTAAATATATTTCAAAAAGAAAATACAAAAATATAAAACCTGATAAAACAACAAAAATATTCTTCTATCTATTTTTCTTTCAACATGGCAAGTACATTTCTTCCGTCAACACTCTAATCCTTCAAAATTCAGTATTTTTCCGATCATGTGTTGAGGGGGAGAAAATAAATTCTTAACTGTTTCAAAATAACTGTGTACTTGCATGTTACCTTATCCAAGTTGTTTCTTTAAAATGGTGGTCACATTTCTGGTTCACTGACACTCCTCGGACTAAAATTTATAACCTTTCATTATTTCAAAAGTCGAGGGGGAGTGTCGTCAAAGTTATTTCCAAATATTCTTCGTTTGGTAACCATAATGGAAGTTAAAAGGCTTTGGATGAAAATTGAAAAGGTGAAGGGACTAAAACTGCCAAAAGCTTAAAGTTATTTTAATAAAACTTTTCCACCTAACTTCACCACTTCACATTTATTACAAACATCAAACTAATCCTACGCCTATAAATCGTTCAACAAATCCGAAGTTTTGATCATCGATCTGTAAGTGATTTTGTGTTTATAACACGTTTTTAAACATTGGTTTTGATTTTCAAACGAATCCAACGGTTAAATTTACGTATATGGTTGATTTTGTGTTCTACGCATATACGTAAGAACACATGATCATGTTTGTGAGTTTGAGGTTAAAAGGATAGTGTCAAAACGTTTCTTTAACATCACTAATACCATTTTTCTACTCAAAACGCACCCAGAATCACGTATTGATTGAATTTGAAAAACTAGGGTTTATGCGTGGTATTGGGTATTTTCAAATGTGAATGTTTTTGGTCAAAAAGATAGTTGTGTGATGTTGTTATCATGGTGAATTGATGATATCTAGGCTTTAAAACAACCCAGAAACACCAATTGATTGAGAATTAGAGATTATGGTTTAATGTTCTTGAGATTTGGGTATTTTTGATTCACTGCGAATTGGATGTTAATACTTGGTATATCACTTACATGAATTCTTAGAACTACCAGAAAAACTTTGGTGCAAATTCTATGGCTAGATTTCTTACGCGTAAGTCATAAACTTTAGGGTTTTAGTTTACGCATAAGGTTCTTTACGCGTAATTATTTGAATGAGTGTTTGTGAGTTAATCTGTTATACAATGAATGTGGATGTTAATATTGATGCTGTGATGAATTTATTTCAGGTTTGCTACTCGTAAAAAATCAAAATCAAGGTTGTTAACCATCTACGCATAAGGATCACCTTACGCGTAGCATGTTATGCTTAAGAGAAATCTTACGCGTAAGGTTCTACAAAGGGACTACGCGTATCCTGTGAAGGATATGCGTAAACAGTGACCTCTACGCATAAGGTCTACTCTTACGAGTAAGCCTTATGCGTAAGGTTTTATATACGCCTACGCGTAAGCTTTACACATAAGGTCCCCTTTTCCTACGCGTAATATTTCTTACGCGTAAGTAAGGATCCTACGCATAAGCTTGCGTCTACGCGTATACATCTCCTGTTTACGCATAAGCTACCATTTCTACGCCTAAGCCTTGATCAAACCTTCATTATGAATTGTTACGCGTGCAATCTTGTAAATAAATAAATCATAACGTCACGAAACCAATACTGTCACTAATAAGCTTAAATGTGTAATGTGTTGTGAAAAATATGTGATAACATAAACTTTAAAACTTAAAGTTAACTAACTCACGAAATTTATCACGACGTCATTAGACTATTGGACAAACAAGTGACTTTGGACTCGTAACAATCATAGACATAGCACATTCAATAATTAGTCAATAAAACCTTCTGTTGACTAACATTATGTCTTTCGATATGTTGGTTCTTTTGGCTAAATGTGTTTCAGATCACGACATGGAAGCTCAAATGAATGTGGATGCACCAAATGTTCTCACCATTGCTGATATCTTCCCGCATGGCTATCCAATGAAGATTGGAAAGAACAACCTTCGTGTTGACTTTGAAACCCTCACCTGTTCCGAATCTTCTTGTGTCATTGCTGTTGATATTCTGAAGAACCATCCTTATCAGAACATGCTCTCCCACTCTGCTACTGTTCCAGAGATCTACATTCAACAGTTTTAGACTACAATGCAAAAGATCAAAGGACAAAATGTTGTGACGGTGACACTCAATCACAAGCAAATCACCATCACTCCTGCAGATTTAAGAGCCGTTCTCCTCATTCCTGACATCATACCAACCGAATACTCTGCTGCACCTACTGAAGAGACTGCTCTGCAATTTTTGATTGATATTGGGTATGACGAAGCTTCAGGGGTTATTAATAAGCATTCTCACGTGGATCCTAAGAACATTCCTCAGCCTTGGAGAACCCTCTATATCATCATCACAAAATCTGTTTCTGGTCGTGACAGTGGCTATGAGCATCCCAAGCTCATGGAACTGCAAATCTTTTGGGCTTTGATCAACCTGAAGCACATCGAAGTTGAAGCTCTGATATGGGATGACATGATGACATTCCTCAGAAAGCTCGGCTCAAAGATTCCTTATATCATATACACAAAACTGTTGATCCAAAGAGCTCTTGGACTCAAATCTGATATCCCCAAGAGACTCAATGACCCCGACAATCACGACATGTTGTCTGAAACTACACTAACTGTCAGATTCAAGGAATCATCAACGAAGAAACAAGGTGTTGTGTTGCCGGATCTCCTTCTCTCAGATGAACTCAAACAACTCTACTCTTATAAAAGATATTTGGTAGCTGTGAAATAGAACAAAGTTGGTTTTCTCGATGAAAAATCTTCTGGTACACCTACAAGGAGAACCAGAAGAGGGAGTGCAGGGAGTGCTGCAAGCACTGAGAGTTAGAGGAAGTTCCCCAAGAGGAATCCTCCACATAAAAGGACTGTTCCTTCTAAGGAAGCTGTTCCCATTCTCGTACCAAAGCCTGAATCGCCAAGAAAGCTAGTGGACGAAAGCTCTGAAGATACACAATCAGACGAAGAGATCTTGTTAGCCTTAATAGTTTTATTAGAAGTGATGGTCATTCACGTTTAGGAACTTTGTAACGTGTGTTAGATATCGTGCTAGAATAGTCAACGGGCTCGTGGATTGGACTAAGCTAAATGGGTATTAGTTTAGTTAAGCTTGCCTTATATCCAATCCAACCCATGTCCAAGCCCACGAAAGCCCATAGAAAGCCCTTTAGGGCATCTTGTATTTAGAGTATAAATACCCCTCAAATGGTCATTTGAGGGGTGTTCTTGAGTGTGTGTGTGTGTGTGTGTGTTTCCTTTGGAATATACAACTTATTGTTTTCATCTTTCTATTCATACATACACGGTTTACATCTTAAGTCACCAACATCTTAATATTTCCTTCTTTATTTACGCATATGTTTGGGTTTGTGTTTCACGCGTTCTACGCATAACGTGGTTATACTTGTGTTAGTTAAGTGGGTTTGTGATAAGGTTGATAGTTTTAAGGTTCTACAATTGGTATCAATCGCCTAACAATGGTTTAGGAGTGTTTGGTTGAAGTTTTTTTTTGTGAAATTGTTAGGCGTAAGCTCTTGGTATCACCAAGTTGTCACACATAAAACTTTAATTTTTGCACTTAAATCTTCAAGATTCTTATGGTCTAAGGTTTATATAGTGTTAAAGTTTCTGTTTTTTGCAAAAAGTTCGAAGCTTTACGTGTTTTGGTTAAGTTTTAAACTCGTTTTTGGTTCGTAGTTCGTTTCTACGCATAAGCTTTCAAGGCACTTTGGGTGATTAAGGTCAAAACTTTTGTGTTATTTGAGTGTTTTTAAGGCTGTTTGTGCATCAAAAATCGTTTGAATCACTGGAAATTTCTTACGCGTAAGTCATAACCCTATTTTTACGAGTAAGAAAGTCAAAACCCTAGTTTTCTACGCATAACTTTTTGGTGAAGAATCTTCGTGCAAAAACGGTGACTCAGTGCTTCCCTCACTTGGATAAGTGTGTGGAACACTTCGACTTTCAGATATCTTTTACGCTGTGACAGTGTAAAGGATTTTTGGTTTTAAACCAACTCTTACGCATAAGCAGAAAGCTTACGAGTAAGCACTCTACGCATAAGTTAACTCTTACGCGTAAGGTACTTTACTTCTACGCTTAAAGTTTACGCATAAGACTTACGTTTAACCTTAGGTTTACGCATAAGAATCCTATGCCTAAGCTCTTTACGCATAAGGACTCCTACGCATAAGCAATCCTACGCATAAGCATTCATTTCTACGCATAAGAACTGGTTTACGAGTAAGATTTTGAGCAAAACTTCAAACGGCTATAACGTTTGAACCGTAACTCCGTTTTCAGCGATCTACCCATCAAAACAACCGTGAGAACGAGGAGAATAGACCACCAGATGAACGGGTCAACCTTCAAGTCCTAAAAACGCTCCGAACAGAAGTTATTGAGGTTTTTAAGTTTCTAGACCAAATTTTCACTACATCAACCAAACTTAATCTTCATCCAACACAACTCCTTTATCGTTGAATCGATCCTACATCAACTTTATCATATCATACCTTCATCAATGGCAACTCAACAAGACATTCATGCAGCCGGTGCCGAAAACCGTCCTCCTATGTTGGAAAAAGGTGGTTATCTTCAATGGATAAGTCGAATGCTTTGTTACATCAAGACAAAACCTAATGGAAAATTGATGATCAAATCCATTCAGGATGGACCCTTCATACCTCGACAAGTCCAAGACCCTGGAAATGCTGATGCAACACCTCCCGTCCCACCATTTTTTCGTCTTCAAAAAGAATCAGAATACTCTGAAGAGGATCAGAAGCAAGTCGAAGCAGATGACATGGCAATTCATATTGTCCAACTGGGCTTACCAAGAGACATCTTTGCTGCTGTAGACAGTTGTGAAACTGCTTTCGATATGTGGGAACGTGTTAGACGGCTTTGTCATGGAACTGAAATTGGTCAACAAGACACGGAGAACAAGCTGCTAACTGCTTGGGAGAAGTTTACATCTACTCCAGGAGAATCCATTGAATCCTAATATGGAAGGTTCTGCACTTTAATGAATGAGCTGATAAGAAACAAGTTGACACTCAGAACTATCGTGAGCAACATCAAGTTCTTGAACAATCTACCAGAAGAATGGGGACGATATGTCACTATTGTCAACCAAACAAAAGACTTACATCAAGTGAACTTTGATCAACTCAACGATTTTCTGAAACAAAACCAAAATGAAGGGAATGAAGTCAGGCAAGAAAGATTAGCAAATAATCATGATCCATTGGCACTCATTGCAAAGACTCAAACTCCAGTGAATACACAACAACAAGCTTCATCGTCTTCCACTAACAATAACTTGCAGCAATACATCCCTCAACAAGAAAACTATCCACCAGAACAACAACATTACCAGGAACAAGGAATCACTGATCTTGAAATGGAACAAGAAGAAGCTTTGTCACAAGCATTTGCATTCTTGGGTAAAGCATTCAGAGGTCGCTATTCCATACCAACTAACAACAACCAAAGGATTTCATCAAACACTCGCAACAGGCAAATTGCACTGCCGGGTGTTAACATGGGTAATCAAAGACAGATGGTTAGAGTTATTGGGAATCATCAGGGATATGCTACTGGATTTCACATGGGTAATCAGGTGGTTCTGAATCAGGGTAATCAGTTGGGTCAGAATGTTGGGAATAGAGCAGTGGGTAATCAGAATGGGAATGTTGCAGCTCCAGTCATTGGGAATTATGGAAATATGAATCAGGGTAATCAGGTTAAGTGTTATAACTGTCAAGGATTGGGTCACATGGCACGGAATTGTCCTACTAAGCCGAAAAAGAAGGATCTTGCGTATCTTCAGAAAGCTATCATGTTGGTACAAAAGGTACAATCTGGACTTCAATTGAGTGCTGAGGAACATGACTTCATGGCTATTATGGATGATTTGGAAGACCTCGAGGAACTCAATGCAAACTACATCTTCATGGCAAATCTTCAGGAGACTAAGTACGACACTGATTCTGACGCACCTCCTGTCTATGGCGCCAACGCAGTATCTGAGGTACCAATCACTGATCCATGCTATAACAATTTCATATTTGATATGTTTACTCATGACGAACAGCATTATGTGACATCAGCACCTACTTATGATACATACCTGGACAATCCGAGTTGTAGCAATACTAACTCTGAGACTCCAGATGTGGATCCTAGTGGAGACTGTGTGGCACAAAATACTAAGATTGATGAGGAAACACGTGCGTATTTTGAATCATTAATCAATAACTGTGGCATTGAAATTGAGAAAGTTAGAACGGTCAATCGCGAAGTTAAAGCCGCGAATGCTAAATTAACCGCTGAGCTTGAGAGTTACAAGGAGAACGCAAAAGCCTTTGAATTTCAGAAAAACAAAGAATCGGAATTAGAAATTGGTTATCGAAATTTAGTTTCTAAAGAACAACTTTTGCAAATCAAGTATAACACACTTGATGTGAATTTGAACTTAAAAATTAAATCTTTAAACAAGGAAATTTCTGATTTAAATAACCAACTTTCTAAACAAAAAGAAATGTTTTCTAATCTTGAAAAAGAGAAGAAGCAGTTGATTACTGATTTTTCAAAACGAGAAGATTCTCTTCTTGATGAAATTCTTGATAAAAATGAAAAAATCCAAACTTTGGAAAATTTGCTTCTTAAAACGGGTCATTCTGCTCAAACAATCAAGATGCTTTCTAATCAAGTAAATCCGCGTTTTCATACTAATAATAGAATGGCACTTGGTAACGACCCTTCTTCGTTTCTCAAGAAAGCTCAGAAACCTCAGAATGTGTTAAACAATGGAAATGTTTTACATGAACCCCTTATTGTTCATGATTCTCTTGAAACGTTAGAACTATATGAGGAGAGTAGATCAAAAATGAAACAAAAGAATTCGGAAATCAAACAAATTGATTATAACAAATGGAACAAAATTAACGGAATTACTTTTGTTAATCAAAAAGAAAAGTCAAAGTTCTCCATCACACCAAGTGTTTCAAACAAATAGTCAACACCTATTTCAAAATCTGTTTCAAAACCAGTGGTTGTCTCAAATTCTCTTTCGAACATTGAACAAATGTCTTCAAACAATCCTTTTAACACAAGTGATGCGAGAAGTATTTTAGAAAATGTGAAAACTAGAATTGTGGATCTTCAAGACACTATTAAAACTAAAACCAATATTACAACAAACATCTGGTTTAATAGTTTCGATAATGAAAATAAAAAGTACTTTGAAACTCAAATTGCCCCTCAGCTGAATGCCATCAGTGCAAGGGTAATTCATTTTGAACAAGCATTTTTGAAAGAAACAGATGACTTTGTCAAGGACCATAAATCCCTGGTAAAGCAAGCTAATGACTGTGTTGAACAAATCAAAGTTTTGGAAAATTTAAATGATTCTCTCTTCGAAGATGTTTTGACTACTGATATTATGTCCATCAATTTACAAACATATTCTGTTGAAGATCATGAAAGACTCTAGTCTGAGACCTCCAAAATTGTTTCAAAATATGAAAAAGCACTTGAGAAACTTGAAAAAGAAAATGTCTCATATTTTAAACAACTTGATCGAAAAACTGAGGAATGCAAGTATGACAAACTGTCGTATGAGCGTGCCTACAATGACATGAAAGCGAAAAATGATCTTTTGAGGGCTCAGTTGGAATGTCAAAAAGGAATGGCAGTGGATACTAAGATTACAAAACCATTGACTGAGGAGAAAGCAAATGTTCCCAAACCGACTTTTAAACCAAAAATGTCTGTTTCAATGCCTCCTCCAAAAGTTAATGAGAAAAATGATTTATCAAAAGCAGTCACTCCACCTGCCTTGCCTAAACAAAATGTTGATAAAGGAAAAGCGGTTAGTGAGAAACCAAAAGTTTTAGCTCCTGGCCTTTTTAAGATGAGTACCACTAATGCATCTGCATCCACATCTAAAACATATGGAACAAACGATCTAAGTTTAGAAAAGCACTCTAAAGAGACTAGGAAAGCTGAAACCATCTCCCTTGATAAAAATGTGAATCCTAATGAGTGTGCCTTACCTTCTACAGGACTAGGAAGCACCTCTAGGAGCAGCAGACTAAAGCCTAAGAGCAATACAAGGAACAATAGAGTCTCGCTTGCCTCTAAGAGTAGTCGCTTGAATAAAGAGAAGAAAGTAGAAGAACACCCTAGGAATTTACCGCTTTGTAATAAGAAAGACATTTCATCTGAATGTAATGAACCTATGAAATCTGCTAAGTTTAATGAATTTTTTGAATTTGTTTGTTTAACTTGCAAGAAATCTTTAACTAATGTTCATGATGATTGTGTTTCTAAGAATGAGATTGTTAAGCCTGTTAAGAAGAATGTTCCCAAAAGAACATATGCTAAACGAATAGGACGACTAGTTGCGAGACTTAGGCTTTACACTACTGATAGGGAGCATAATGTTTACTTTAGGGATGACATTTGGAAACCCACGGGTAGAACTTTCACACTCGAGAATGGTAGAATGAGTGATGCACCTGTATTACCAATAGATAACTTCTATGAGTGTGATCAGGATTTTACCTCTAACCCAAAGGAACCAAAATCAAAACGGTTTCCAAAATCTTCTTCCTCTGTTATTGGCAGGTTATCGAAATATGTCTTTGGATCGTCGACTCGGGTTGCTCCAAGCACATGACCGGGAATCTGAAGCTGCTGATCAATTTCGTCTGGCAATTCATGGGAACCGTACGTTTCGGAAATGATCATGTAGCAGCTATCATGGGTTATCAACATTAACCAAATGGCCTCTTCATCATCAATATGTCTTATGACACGAGCATCTGGAACAAAGTCCTGGTTGTGGCATAGACGGTTATCCCATCTCAATTTTGACACCATCAACAATCTTGCCAAAGACAACATCCTCAACGGACTTCCAAAGTTCAAATACACCAAGGATCACTTATGTCCATCATGCAAACAAGGAAAAAGCAAAAGAGCATCATATAAACCCAAATCCGTACCTAGTTCGGAAGCCAAGTTGCATATGTTGCACATGGACTTATGTGGCCCAATGAGAGTTGAAAGCATTAATGGGAAAAAGTATATTCTTGTTATCGTCGATGATTATTCAAGATATACATGGGTTAGGTTTTTGAGATCAATAGATGAAGCAGCAGGCATTATCATCACCTTCTTGAAACGTATTCAAGTACTTCTTCAAGCTCCTATAAGAATTGTAAGAACAGACAATGGCACAGAATTCACAAATCAGGAGTTAAGAGCTTATTTTGAAGATGTTGGAATAACTCATCAGACATCCGTTGTTAGAACTCCACAGCAGAATGGGGTAGTTGAAAGAAGAAATCAAACTCTTGTGGAAGCTGCTCGCACAATGCTAATTTATTCCAGTGCACCGTTATTTCTACGGGCTGATGTTGTTGCCACTGCTTGTTTCACTCAGAACCGATCCCTAATCCATCCAAGATTCAATAAAACCCCATATGAAATAGTGAACAACAGAAAACCTGATATCTCTTACTTTCACGTGTTTGGCACTTTGTGCTATCCAACGAATGACAGAGAAGATCTAGGTAAACTGAGAGAAAAAGGTGATATTGGAATCTTCATTGGATACTCAGATAACTCGAGGGCATTCAGGGTGTATAAAAGAAGAACTAGTAGGATCATGGAGACGATGAATGTGAAATTTGATGAACTTTTACAGATGGCTTCTGAGAGACTCGCTCTAGAACCCGCACTAAACCAGCAGACTTCTGGACACATCAATTCAGGACTCGTACCTCAAAGAGCTCAATCAACTTCGTTTGACAATCCTAAAGAACAAGAATGGGAGAATTTCTTCGAGTTAATGTTCGATGAATACTATGGTGGAACTTCGACAAAATCATCCTCCACCACCAACAGAAGATGCATCTACAATGATCGAAACCAATGCACCAACTCCATCAACATCATCTACATCTACTCCATTTCTTGCACCCGTTCTACCGGCAGTTGATGAGCAAAACCAAAACCAAAACGATGCAACGTTAGATGAAGACTTATTTAAAAACCCGTTTGCTACGGAATCAGCTGAATCATCTTCATGATTACGAGGACCATCTAACTCGCATACGTTTAACCAACGGTATCCTTCTACTCTGAAGTGGACAAAAGACCACCCAATTGAACAAGTTATTGGTGAACCCTCACGGCCAATTCAGATGAGACGTCAACTTGCCACCGATTGCGACTTGTGCATTTACCTTTGCTCAATTAGCAATATCGAGCCAAAAAACATTCGCGAGGCAATGGCAGAACCTGCATTGATAGAAGCGATGCAGGAGGAACTTCTCCAATACCGTCTTCATGACTCTTGTAATATGGTTCCAAGACCAATTGACATTCGAGTCATTGATCTCAAATGGTTATGGAAGAACAAAAGGGACGAAGAGATGACTGTTATTCGCAACAAAGCTCGTCTTGTGGCCAAAGGATACAGACAAGAGGAAGGGATAGACTTTGAAGAGTCATTGACGCCGGTAGCTAGACTTGGAGCAGTCAGGATATTCTTAGCCTATGCAGCTCACAAAAACATCACGGTTTATCAGATGGACATTAAAACCGCGTTCTTGAATGGAACTCTGAAAGAAGAAGTGTACTTGAGTCAGCCAGAAGGCTTCATAGACATGGAACATCCAGACTACGTCTACAAACTCAAAAAGGCAATCTATGGTTTAAAGAAAGCTCCGAGAGCGTGGTATGACGAGCTGTCCTCTTTCCTTATCCAAAACAATTTCACCAAAGGAACAGTTGATCCTACCTTGTTTACACAAAAATGCAAAAACGACATTTTGATTGTTCAGATTTACGTGGACGACATTATTTTTGGGTCCACTAATCCGAATCTTTCAAAACATTTTGAAAATCTCATGAAAAGCAAATTTGAAATGTCCATGATGGGGGAACTAAAATTCTTTCTTGGTTTACAAATACATCAGTCCCCTCGTGGAATTTTTATTAATCAAGCTAAATATACAACTGAGATTTTGAAAAATCATGGTATGGATAA
This sequence comes from Chrysanthemum seticuspe, assembly GCA_019973895.1. Taxonomy (NCBI): domain Eukaryota; kingdom Viridiplantae; phylum Streptophyta; class Magnoliopsida; order Asterales; family Asteraceae; genus Chrysanthemum; species Chrysanthemum seticuspe. Next base: position 204,491,085 of record BPTQ01000005.1, read on the forward strand.
TTGTGACTCGGTCGGAACACCAATGGTAACTTCACCAAAAATTAGAGCCGATTTGTTTGGGAAACCTATTGATCCGAAGAAATATCGGAGCATGATTGGTTCTCTCATGTATCTTACTGCTAGTCGACCCGATATTCATTTTGATTTTTGCTTATTAGCACGGTTTCAGGCTAAGCCTACCGAACTGCACCTCAAAGAGGTTAAAAGGATCTTTCGGTATCTGAAGACATCCATTCGCATGGGACTTTGGTATCCGAAGGAATCCGGATTTGATCTAATTGCCTTTTCAGATGCGGACCACGTAGGTGACCAAGTTACAACAAAAAGTACATCAGGAGGAGCATAATTTTTAGGTGAAAAGCTAGTAAGCTGGTCTTCAAAGAAACAAGATTGCACTGCACTTTCAACCACTGAAGCTGAGTATGTGTCTCTATCTGCATGTTGTGCTCAAGTTCTATGGATGAGAACACAACTCACAGATTATGGCTTTACTTTCGATAAAATACCTATGTATTGTGACTCGAAAAGTGCCATAGCCATATCATGCAATCCTGTTCATCACTCAAAGACTAAGCATATCAGAGTACGCTATCACTTCATAAAAGAACATGTGGAAGAAGGTACTGTTGAATTATTTTTCGTGAAGACAGATTACCAACTCGCCGATATATTTACTAAAGACCTTCCAAAAGAAAGGTTTGACGATTTAGTTCGACGAATTGGAATGCGAAGCCTAACCCCTGAAGAGTTAGAACGTCTTCTCGAATCTTCTTGAAAATGCTTTTCCAAAAAGCTTCGCTGTAAATATTTTTGAAAAACAAAATACAAAATTTGAAAAACCAACAAAAGCAAAATATAAAAATATAAAATCTTTCAAAAATACAAAAACAATATAAAATCAAAAATCCAAAAATATTCTTCTCACGACATGTCTCTCGTATAATCGATATTCTGTACGTATCTAGAAATGTCATTCAACAATGATACGAGCATGTACAGATGCTTGAGCGAGAGTTCTTTTATGTTTTCTAAAACATGTCGTTTCTCAAAATTTCTTCATAAAATGGCTTTCGTATACCTCAGTACGAAGCCCGGACTAAAATGATGACTTTTGATTATTTTCAAATCAAAACTCGGGTTTTTTAAAAAAAGATAAAATCAAGTGTACGCTTCAGTGCACTACATTTAAAACTGGTGAGAAATCATCATCATCTTGAGCACTTTTTCAAGATTGTTCAAAAAGATTTTCAAAATCTTTCAAAATATTTTTGTGCTCAAGATAACTCCCTCTAAAACCCTTTAATTGATTATGCTTTATTAAAGAGGGAGTATAAAACAAAAATGTTCCAAATTCATGCTTAAATCAAATCCGTTTGACTCCCCAAAAGATTCTAAAATGTTGTTTAATCCGTTGATATAAAAAATATCATGAATATGCTATTTTTGAGGGGGAGGAGACGTGATTAAAATGTGATCAAAAAGTTTAATGATCGTTGTTTGAATCTCAAAATGAGCTCGACTCAGTTGAATCCAATGAATTGACGAGGAATCATGTACCATCTCGAGAAACTTTCTATGACTTGAACAGGACGGGTAATAATTTCAAGCTAGTTCTCTAGTGATGTAAACGTGTCTCGAATCGGTCTTGTTCATTTAAAGTCGATCAATTCAAAAAGTGCGAACTCTACCCTCTATGTGCAGATTTCTATCAAAACTTATAAGCACATGTGAAGGGGGAGTGTTTCTGAAAATATAAAACTCACGGAGTGTTTCAAACATGTTTTCTATCATAAACACTCTGAGAGATTTTCAAGAAAAATGGTTTTATGGCAACAATAGGACAGTCATGGAGTTATAAGGTGACTAAGGATAGGAAATCCGTCCTATGATCCGCCAGAGCCGGAGGGATCTACCCAAGGACATCACAAATAGTTAGTACTAGAAGTCCTTAGGAATGATTGGAAAAAAGGAGTAATGTGAGAAAGGAAAAAGAAGGGGTTGAAGAATTAAAAAGAAATGTAAAAGAAAGGGTGAAAAGAAATAACCCTCCATATTCAACCTTAGGGCAGAAACCGGGTTCAATTCATCTGCTACTGGTTGTCACTAAGTTGACACTGGTATTGAAGACAAAGACGTCATGGACCTAGTGACGCACTGCACTAAACCTTCTAGCTACTCAATTCCTCTTAAAAGGATTTGTTTCATTCTCACTGGGAACCCTACATAATCTATCGACTTTATCTTATAGATCGTTGATATTGAAGAAGGAGACCCTCTCCCTAGTCTCCGCTCAGGAAAACCAAAATGCACTATTGAGTCTAGAGCCACGAGATTCATCAAAAGATCTCATAGGAACACTTGACATGACATCGCTTGCTGTTCATCATTAAGGGCACAAGTGATATATTATAGAGTCCTACGCAGATCTTAGCAATCTGCCAGAACATTTATGAGAGGCTTCACAATTGTGATCCTTAGTGATTGAATAGAAACTCCTGCCAGGGTCAACATCAAGCAGCCCTGACAGCAGGTCACTTCGGTAACTCCCCGTGGATTACGCTTAGTGTGTCTCAAACGGTCTATAGTCGTGGGGTGATGCTTCGGTGTACCTCAGCGACTCATCTGAACTGTAGGTGTATTTCGGTACATCGCGTTATCTCACTTGTGGGACTCCTTATCGGGTCGATTTCGCAACATGTTGGAGTCTAACGAATTTGAATTTCCTCCTGTAATCAGTATCCAGAGGCTCTTCATCAGAACTTTCTTCTTCAGGCTCAATAACTGGAGTCTTCCCTTTGCCGTGTTCAGCTATTGGACTGGGAGGTTTGACTGCTGAAGGATTAGTATCGGTTGCAGTTTCAGAGTAGAAGATCTGTAGGACCTTAAAACTATCAACCTTATCACAAACCCACTTAACTAACACAAGTATAACCACGTTACGCGTAGAACGCGTGAAACACAAACCCAAACATATGCGTAAATAAAGAAGGAAAGATTAAGATGTTGGTGACTTAAGATTTAAACCGTGTATGTATGAATAGAAAGATGAAAACAATAAGTTGTATATTCCAAAGGAAACACACACACACACACACACAAGCACACCCCTCAAATGACCATTTGAGGGGTATTTATACTCTAAATATAAGATGCCCTAAAGGGCTTTCTATGGGCTTTCGTGGGCTTGGACATGTGTTGGATTGGATATAAGGCAAGCTTAACTAAACTAATACCCATTTAGCTTAGTCCAATCCACGAGCCCGTTGACTATTCTAGCACGATATCTAACACACGTTACAAAGTTCCTAAACGTGAATGACCATCACTTCTAATAAAACTATTAAGGCTAACAATCTCCCCCTAAGGGGTGGTCATTCAAAAGATGCTCCACTTGATTCGGTCTTTACTTTTCTCGAGCTTGAACTTTGTGCGTAGATATATAATAGTCTTGATTCTTTGTTCCTTCATGCTTTGTGATCAGTTAATGTGGTTGTATGCCGTTGTCAACTTTGTTGGTTTGGTGTCTCCACGCCTTCTCCACCATGCTCACACTTCTATTTGTCTTTTGGTTACCAATGATGTAGTTCTCGAGTCTTTAAACTTTGTAGATTCTTTGACATTGACGAAGAATCATCTTTAACTTTGTGTAGCCTTTGATTATGATGAGAACTTTCATGTGTTTTTGGTATGAGCATGTGGAGAGTCTGCACGATCATTCCGCTCCGGAGCTTCCATAAGAAGAAAACATAAAAACAGGTTAGTAATAAGCGGATTTCGGCACTTACAAGTTTGAATTTTGAGGGTATTAACAGCATAGTGTGAAAACACGTCTCTAATTCTCACATAGGCCGTTCCTGAACTGGAGTCCCACAAGTGAGATAACACGATGTACCAAAATACAGCTACAATTCAGATGAGTCGCTGAGGTGCACCGAAGCATCAACCCACGACTGTAGACCGTTTGAGACACACTAAGCGTAATCCACGGGGAGTTACAGAAGTGACCTACTGTTAGGGCTGCTTGATGTTGACCCTGGCAGGAGTTTCCATTCAATCACTGAGGATCACAATTGTGAAGCCTACCATAAATGTTCTGGCAGATTGCTAAGATCTGCGTAGGACTCTATAATATATCACTTGTGCCCTTAATGATGAACAGCAAGCGATGTCATGTCAAGTGTTCCTATGAGATCTTTTGATGAATCTCGTGGCTCTAGACTCAATAGTGCATTTTGGTTTTCCTGAGCGGAGACTAGGGAGAGGGTCTCCGTCTTCAATATCAACGATCTATAAGAGAAAGTCGATAGATTATGTAGGGTTCCCAGTGAGAATGAAACAAATCCTTTTAAGAGGAATTGAGTGGCTAGAAGGTTTAGTGCAGTGCGTCACTAGGTCCATGACGTCTTTGTCTTCAATACCAGTGTCAACTTAGTGACAACCAGTAGCAGATGAATTGAACCCGGTTTCTGCCCTAAGGTTGAATATGGAGGGCTATTTCTTTTCACCCTTTCTTTTACATTTCTTTTTAATTCTTCAACCCCTTCTTTCCCCTTTCTCACATTACTCCTTTTTTCCAATCATTCCTAAGGACTTCTAATACTAACTATTTGTGATGTCCTTGGGTAGATCCCTCCGGCTCTGGCGGATCATAGGATGGATTTCCTATCCTTAGTCACCTTATAACTCCATGAATGTCCTATTGTTGCCATAAAACCATTTTTCTTGAAAATCTCTCAGAGTGTTTATGATAGAAAACATGTTTGAAACACTCCGTGAGTTTTATATTTCAGAAACACTCCCCGTTCACATGTGCTTATAAGTTTTGACATAAATCTGCACATAGAGGGTAAAGTTCGCACTTTTTGAATTGATCGACTTTAAATGAACAAGACCGATTCGAGACACGTTTACATCACTAGAGAACTAGCTTGAAATTATTACCCGTCCTGTTCAAGTCATAGAAATTTTCTCGAGATGGTACATGATTCCTCGTCAATTCATTGGATTCAACTGAGTCGAGCTCATTTTGAGATCTAGAAAACGATCATTAAACTTTTTGATCACATTTTAATCACGTCTCCTCCCCCTCAAAAATAGCATATTCATGATATTTTTGATATCAACGGATTAAACAACATTTTAGAATCTTTTGGGGAGTCAAACGGATTTGATTTAAGCATGAATTTGGAACATTTTTGTTTTATACTCCCCCTTTAATAAAGCATAATCAATTAAAGGGTTTTAGAGGGAGTTATCTTGAGCACAAAAATATTTTGAAAGATTTTGAAAATATTTTTGAACAATCTTGAAAAGGTCAACCACCACCACCATCAAAAAGATCAACCAAATCAACATCCAAATCAGTGAAGAAGCCAACAGCATCTTGGATATCTCAAGCAAAGACCAGAGTCGTTAAAGCTGTCAAACACATTGCGAAATTCAAGTGGTGATGTTCAATCCACACCAATTCCTGATGCGGTTAATCGACCTGATAAGGGAACTGGTGCCACCACTCTTGAGCAACAACAAAAGCAACAGGAGGAGTCTATTGAGCATGACATTGAGGAACCAGACACTGAGAAGTCAGAGAAAGATAGAGCTGATGAAGAAGCTGCAGCTCAAGCTAAAGCAGATGAAGAAGCTAGGATTCAGGCTGAAGAAAAAGCTAAAACTGAACAAGATGTCGAAGTGAACTATGATCAATTTCTTCTAGACAGTCCAACTCGTTCAAAGGAGAAAACTTCTGAACCTCCTAAGGACCCTGAATCTCCTCACATCTCATCATCATCAGATTCATCCTCTAACTCTTCACCACCACCATCAAAAAGATCAACCAAATCAACATCCAAATCAGTGAAGAAGCCAACAACATCTTGGATCTCTCAAGCAAGACCAGAATCGTTAAAGCTGTCAAGCAGGCCAGAGAGAAAGATATTACAGAGAAGAAGTTAGACTTTCTTGCTGACCAGATACAATATCTTCATGATGAGAAAGACAAGATGCAAGTTGAAAGGGAATATGTCCAGAAGCTCATGAAAGATGATCTTCAAGGGAAAATGGACGAGATGATCAAAGGATACACTCACAAGTTCCTTCTTGACATCGTTCCTGGAATTACAAAGGAGATGTTTGCCAAACAACTCTATCCGAATCTCTTACATCTGGCCAAACAGACTATGAAATCAACTCCAATGCATGTGAACATCAATCCAGTTGATCCCATAATCTTCTCAGATGCTGAATTGGTTAACCAGCTGGTAGCTCAAATGTCAAAACGATCTGCAACATTTGCCTCCTACGAAGGTAAATTGTTTGAAGCATTGCTGGAATACCAACTAAAATCAGCATGCAGAGAAGAAGCTGAAAGGCCTAAGCGTCCACGCGACGATGAAGATAAGGATCAGGATAAGAATGACGAGGCTAAACGCCCGAAGAAGTCTGGTGAATCATCTTCTATGCAACCTCCACCCCAACGGACTCCAGCTCAACAAAGGTCTCCTCCTCGCTCTTGTACTGAAAAACCTCAGGATTCTTTTGAGTTACAACCCCAGACTTAGAAAACCGGTGATCACTTTGAGTATACGGGTGGTGACGATGAGGAATTCCATGAGCCCCAACAACAACCCGCCTCTCCCGACAATGTTAAGAAACCAGAATCTTCGTCTAGGCCTAAGAAAACGAAGAAGAAGGCGCCTAAGGCTGACGTCGTATCATGGCTAGACAAAGATGACACAGAGGAATTCGACTGGTTCTCAAAGCTTGTTGACTCTACTCCCTACCCACCTGAAGGTCAAGATGCAGTAGAAGGCCGTACATTGGAGCATGCTAAGGTCTTGCAAGAAAAATTTCGTGTGAAAAAGATGACGAAATCCGAGTTGAAGCGAATCAAGAATGAAGCATTTCAACTGCTCAAAGACAGCTCGGAAAGTGCTATTGAAGTTAAGTATCACCTTGATAATATAGCACGAGCTATGTCTAACAACATGGATTGGCTCAACCCCGAAGCAAACATCGACTTCACCAAACGGAACAACCCTCCATATTACACCGACTGGTCTAAACCTCTACCAACAATTGGCTAACCAGATCAGCCTAAGATTCCATTCCGATATTTCTTCAACAAAGACTTGGAATTTCTTCTACACAGTGGCGATTGTTTAAGGAAATACGCTACATCTCTAACACTTCCATTCCTGGCAGCCATATACTCTAACTGCATAGCCATCGAGGAAAGGGCTAACCACATGTTCTCCAACAATGTGGAAGTATATGACCGTGATGCATTGTATGGGAATCACCATTGGCCGGAACGCCGGTGAATCTACTACAGAAGCTGCTAGGTTCAGAAGTCTCAACATGAAGTGTTCAGTACTAAAGCAATCGTGGCTATTAAACATGTTGATCTTTCCTTTAAATGGGACTACACTTTCCTCAATAATATCGTGGTCAAAAGGCAAGACGAAAGGGATTATGCATTCTCTGAAGCGAACTTTGAGAATTTTTCTGTCAACGACATTGAAGACATGTACCTTGCCAAAGTACAGGGTCGCATGAGACAATTCTCGACTGAAGTGCAACGTGAATACATCAAGTCTTTGCTAATCTTCATCAGAAGAATAGTAATCACAGAACGTGTAGAAGATCTCCAGCTTGCAGTTGAATCATATCAGACCCGTGTCAACTTCACTCCACCACAGCTAAATCTTCCCGACATCAACCAGCTTCCACAATACACCCTAGTCAGCAAACCATTCGGCGTCGTTTATCGCAGTGAACTTCAACAAAATTGCTTTATGGCGTGTAGAGATCTTTACAAATTTGGGGATCACACATTGAAGAAGGTTAGGGATGGCCTGCCTTATCGGTTGAAGGCGATACATGAAGGCATTGGGTCTCTAAAGCGATGGAATTCTCAAGACATAAGGGATGTGAAGAGGATCATCACCATGATTGATGAAAGGTTGTATCGACGGGACCAGTTCAGAACGCTGGAGAGCTTTGTAGGTGGTCATCCCAGGATTGCTCTCGCCAGCTATCAACGCCCTGTTCGCATTCCTGGCAAGATGGATGGACTTCCTGGTACCCCTTGAACTGCTTCTATTTCATAATATTTTGGATGTGTGATTTAATTATGACAATGACTTGTGCACACATAACAGTGTACAACCCGTTCTTGTAATGAAAGGATCCTATGGTACGCTTCAGTGCCACAATCCTTATAAAAGGAGCGAAAGCTTGTTACTTTTGAGTAAACCCTATCAAACCTTTCACTTTTAAAGGTTTTTCTCAAAAGAACAAGTACTTCCCCTTATGATTTTTCAAAACCTCAACCGTTTATATCACTTGTTGAGGGGGAGTATTTGAATTAAAACTTTGTTCACAAATTGTTCACAGTGGTCATCTTCCCATAAAACTCAAAATGGTCATATTTATTCTCAACATTTCTTCAAAAACAACATTTATATGCCATTTTTGAGGGGGAGAAAATTATGTGATAAGAAATATGTTGTGTAAATGCAAATGAATCTTTGTGCTATAAACTTAACCAACGAATTGACTATACTTAACTTTTAGTAACTCGAAAAGACTTGTCCGGGACGGGTAATAATTTCAAGCTAGTTCGCTAGTGATGTAAACGTGTCTCGTAAAGGACTTGTCCGAATAAAATGTACCATTCAAGAAACTCTTGGTAGACATGAACTCTGACGGGTCTGACAACCTTTCGAGGTTTGTCTACACTTTAAGGTAGTTATTAGATCTAGTTGTCACCAAAAAGCTGACAATGTAACTCTTTAACTATGCAACGTAACCGTGTCTCGCGGGGGATTGTCTATCTTGAGTTGATCAATTCAAAAGGTGCGCGCTCTTTCCTCACTGTGCAGATTTCCGTAAAAAATCTTAAGCACATATGGAGGGGGAGTATTTATGCAAAATACTTATCTCTCAACAGTGGTACTAAAATGTTTTTCATTCACAAACACTTTGAGAGATTTTCATGAAAATGGTTTTATGGCAACATAGGTTAGTCATGGAGTTATAAGGTGACTAAGGTTAGGAATAACCGTCCTATGATCCGCCAGATCCGGAGGGATCTACCCAAGGACACTGCCAATAGTTAGAATTAGAAGTCCTTAGGTATGATTGAAAAAAGGAGAAAATGAGAATCGGAGAAAGAAGGAGTTGAAGAATCAAAAAGAAATGCAAAGAAAAGGGTGAAAAGAAATAGCCCTCCAGATTATTCAACTTAGGGCAGACACCGGGTTCAATTCATATGCTACTGGTTGTCACTTGATGACGCCGGTATTGAAGCTTAAAAGTCGTCATGGACCCAGTGATGCATGCACTAAACCTTCTTAGCCACTCAAGTTTCTCTCAACAGAAGCTTGTTTCATTCTCACAGGGAACCTTACATAATCTATCGGCTTTCTCTTAGAGATTGCTGATATTGAAGAAGGAGACCCTCTCCCTAGTCTCTGCTCAGGAAAACCAAAATGCACTATTGAGTTTAGAGCCACGAGATTCATCAAAAGATCTCTTAGGTACACTTGACATTTCATCACTTGGTGTTCAACAATAAGAACATCAATGGTACGTTATCGAGTCCTCCACAGATATTAGCAATCTGTAGAGAACATTTATGAGAGGTTCACAATAGTGATCCTCAGTGATTGAATGGAAACTCCTGCCAGGGTCAACATCAAACAGCCCTGAAAGCAGGTCACTTCGGTAACTCCCCGCGGATTACGCTTAGTGTGTCTCAAACGGTCTACAGTCGTGAGGTAATGCTTCGGTGTACCTCAGCGACTCATCTGAACTGTAGGTGTACTTCGTTACATCGCGTTATCTCACTTGTGGGACTCCAGTTCAGGAACGGCCTTTGTGAGAATTAGAGTTGTGTTTTCACACTAGGCTGTTAACACTCTCGAAGTTCAAACTTGTAAGTGCCGGAATCCGCTTATTACTAACCGTTTTCATGTTTTCTTCTTATGGAAGCTCTGGAGCGGAATGATCATGTAGATTCTTCACATGCTCATGCCAACATCATCACTAATGGAAGTTCTATCTAAAAGCAACACAAAAGTCAGAATGATTCTTCGTCAAGCCAAAGAATCTACAAAGTTAAAGACTTAAAGAACTTCATCAGTACTGAAATCCAACGTCAAAGAGCGTGTGAGCATGTTGAAGAATGACATGGAGACACTAGAGCAGCGAAGCAGACCTGAGGCAGACTTGATGCAGACAACAACAACATACTATCACTACCATCACAAAGAACAATGATCAAAGAACAAAGTTAAAGATGACGTCAAAGCAAAACTGTTTAAAGAAAACAATTTCTCTACACTGGGGAGATTGTTCAAATCAAGGCAATTCTTCTCACTAGAAAGAAGAATGTCAGAAGACGTCAAAGCTACTATTACATCAGTACCTTCACCGTTTACATTCATTAATCATCAACACTTAGGGGGAGATTGTTGGAATCACTCCTAAACCTATATCAAGTGTTAGTGATTCATATGTAATAGTTAGCTTAATTATGGCCTTTATGTTTGTTATTAGCTTAAGCTTATGTAGAAGGCCCATGAGCTTAGGCCCATGTCCACTAAGGAAAGGAAGGGAGTAGGAGTGTTGCCCTAGCTCCCCTTCCTATAAATACCTTGTAATAACCCTCACTTGAGGGTTGGTTGTTCAATTCATTCTCTTTCACTACTCACGCCTAACCTTTCTCTATAGTCTTACGCGTTGTGTTTGTGTGTGTGTTGTTCATCCGCCTCTCTTCTCCTCTCTATTTCTTCTATTGATGCTTGTGTTGTAAACTTAGTGACCTAACACACATCTTCCTTGAGATCACCATTTAAGAATGCACTTTTAACATCCATTTGGTAGACCCTGAAGTTCATGTATGTTGCATATGCAAGGAAGATCCTGATGGATTCCATTCTTGCAACAGGAGCAAATCTCTCACCATAGTCAATGCCTTCTTGTTGACTGTAACCTTTGGCTACAAGTCTCGCTTTGTTTTTAATGACCGTGCCGTTTTCATCTGTTTTGTTTCTGAAAACCCACTTCATTCCTATGACAACTAAATCCTGAGGACATTTGATCAAGGTCATGACCTTGTTTTTATCAAACTGTTGCAGTTCTTCTTGCATAGCCTGAACCCAGCTTGGGTGTTTTAGAGCCTTAGTGACACTTTTGGGTTCTATATCTGATAGGTAATCAGCATATAGACATTCATTGGCTGAAGCTGCAGTTAAATTAGCAGCCATGCTTCTAGTAAGCATGCCCTCAGTGGGTTCACCGATGATGTTTACAAGCTCAATGTCCTGAGATTTTGTCCACTTACTTTGTGGTCTAGGATCTGAACTTGAGGAGGTCACTGGAGACTCAGGAGTGAGTTCTGGTGCATTAGCCACATAATCATTAAGAACATCTGTTGAGATGTCTTGTTCAGGTTGGGTTTCATGAATCACAGGTACCTGATCATTTGGATCAGTGTTGCCTATCCCAGCAGGGACTGATTGATTATCAATGAATTCACTGATAGTTGGTTGGGGTAGGTTGTGAGGTAAGACATAATATGAGATGTCAGCATCAGCTTGATATGAGGAATTGATTTCAGTGTTGAACTCATCAGGAGGATATCCTGATGAGTCATCCACTCCTATTTCCTCCACTGAGGTATTGGTGAACCTGATGCTTTCTGAACTTTCATCAAAGGTGACATGAAAGGTTTCCTCAACTTGTTGTCTTCTGGTGTTAAACACCCTAAAGGCTTTGAAAATCTGTGAGTAGCCTAAGAAATATCCATCATCAGCTTTTGCATCAAATTTGCCTAGGTGATCCTTGTGGTTATGAATAAACACAGGACACCCAAACACATGAAAGTAGCTGGTGTCAGGAAGTCTACCTTTGAAAGTCTCATATGGGGTTTTATTATGTCTTTTGACAATGATTGACCTGTTTTGAGTGTAACAGGCAGTTTTGACTGCTTCAGTCTAGAAATGCTTTGAGAGGGCTGAGCTATTTAACATGGTTCTTGCTGCCTCAATGAGAGTTTTGTTTTTCCTTTCAGCAACCCCATTTTGTTCAGGGTTATAAGGAGATGAGAAATTTTGAGTAATTCCTTTTTCATCACAGAAGCTTTCAAGCTCTTGATTTCTAAACTCAGTACCATTGTCAGTTCTGATTTGTTTAACAGTAATGTCATTTTGGTTTTCAATTTTTCTGATGAATGACATTATTGTATCAGCTGCCTGACTATTTTTGGAAAGAAAGTATACCCAAGTGTATCTTGAAAACTCATCAACAATGACAAGTGTATACTTCTCATGCTGGATTGATCTGGGACTCACAGGTCCAAAGAGATCCATGTGCAGGAGGTGAAGGCAACTTTTGATGGAGAAATTTTGTTTGGTTTTGAAAGATGCTCTGTGGTGTTTACCTTTTTCACAGGCAGAGCATGGGTTGTCTTTTGAAAAAACCAATAATGGTAAGCCAAGGACCTTGTTTTGTTTTGCCAGGTTGTTGATATTTTTGAAGTTTAAGTGAGAGAGTCTCTTGTGCCACAGCCAGTTGATAGATTCAGTGGCTTTGGCAAAGAGACAGGTTCCATCTTGAGAAAGAGTAGACATGTCTAAGACATAAACATCATCTCTTCTAGGAGCTATCAAAACAACTTCTTTATTGGCATTGAAAATGGTGCCTTGTTTGTCATTGAATTGCACAATGTACTTAGCATCACATAGTTGACTGACACTGATGAGATTGTATTTGAGACCATTGACATAAGCAATTCTAGAGAAAACTATTCCATTGCAGTTTACTGAACCATAACCTTCAGTGGGACATGATGAGTTATCACCAAATATTACCTTGGGTCCTGGTTCCTATACATACTTGTGCAGATACTCCTTCACACCAGTCATGCTTCTTGAGCATCCACTGTCTAGATGCCAAATAGGCTCCCTGGCGTGTCTTTGCACAAGTAGTAAACTGAATTAGTTTCTCTTAGTGACCCACTTGCTAGTGGGCTTGGGTCTCAAGGTCTCTTTGAATTTTTCAATCGACTCATGGTCAGTGGTTGAGTGCATTGTGCTACCACAGGTTTTGCATTTAGAGACTGAGGAAGACTCAGTGATTTTGGGTTGTTTTGCACTTCTCCTTGCATGAATGACACTGTCATGTTGGGATGTCTCATGAGCTGGATTTCCACATATATCACAGCATGTGTTCATGAGACAGTCATCCTGATGATGATCATTAAACCCACCGTGAGGGCAAAGAGGAAAAGGTTTTGCTCTATTCTTGAGTGCTATTTTGGAGGATGAAGCATACTGATGACCAACTTTGGTATAGTTTGATTTACTGACAGAGCTTACATACTGTAAGTGGTCTGCAGTTCTGTGATCATCGTTATTGCAGATCATACAATAAAGGATTCTATAGCAGTTGTCAGTGGTATGACTAGTGTAATGACACAGCTCACACTTCTGCTTGGGTTTGTTGGTGGATTTTGATTTAGATGAGCTAGATGAGGCTGACATAGTTTCCTTGATTGAATCAGGGGCCTTTTCGATGGATTCCATCTTTTCTGTCAGTTTCCTCACAAGCTCAGTAAGTTGCTGAATTTGGTCAGCTTCAGTGGGGACAGAGGATGTTGAAGTCTTAGTAGGAGTAGACTCTTGTTGGATTTGTTTTGTTTGTCTTTGCAGGATGGTTCTACCAAGTCCAGACCTTTCTTTTGGTGAGTGAGGATTGTGTGGAAAACTAGAAGGGGGGGTTGAATAGTTTTGCCGATTTCAAGTTGATTTCAAAAACTTTAGATTCGATATTATGTGAAATCGTATGGATGTTGAGAACGTATATATCTAATGATAATGTAAGCAAATAAACAAAGATAAGGGATAGAAATGACACAACCGATTTATAGTGGTTCGGCTACAAGGACACCTTCCTTGCCCTACTCCACTCCCCGAGTCACCTACTCGAGAGTTCAAGCACTATGTCAACAAACTCCTTCACTTGGCGGAGAAGCCTTCACAACGTTGCTTACACTTTATCCGGTACAAAGCTAGATACCGAGTCCGTAGCACGGTGGACCAAACCAACACAACTATTACACAACAAATATGTGAAATATCAAATACAAGATCTTCGCTACAGAAATCTTGTGGAGTGACAAATCAATCAAGGACCCCTTGCTTGGATGACTTGTAGAATGCTCGTGATCTCGCCTTAGAGAAGGACCTATATGAGGATCACAAATAGAAGGAAAAGAAGAACAACTCTCTAGATCAAGTGATCTATATGTTAGAAGAGAATGAGAGTGTATGAGAGATTTAGTAAGAAGAGGGGTGAGTTAGAATAAAGAAATGGCTCTCTATTTATAGGCAAATTTCCTCACTGTTCACACGGATCCCACGGATCCCTTCCACTTGGGATCCGGCTAGCACAAAGCTAGGGATCCGTGGAACGCTCCTCTTTGCCCATGGGTTTTTTGGTTATGGGTCATGGGTTGGTCCATGGGTTATATCTAGATTCAATGTATCTAAGTATACATTGTATCAAGTCTCTTTGGGTATGGGTTAAGATCCATGGGTTGTGATTTTTACCCATCCTAATTAACTATTACAACAAATGCTTAAGTTACTACATTTTTGTATTAAAAGATTATATGTAAATGCTTTACAAAAATAACATGTATCCTTATAATTATACTTAAGACAACATTATATATGTTATCAACAAAACACAAAGAGATCGCAAAATATTAATAAACGTTTTTACACTTTATTTGTATTAACAGATTGAATTTTAGAGGAGTAAGCTCAGAGCTTGGATCAGCACCCTGAAGAGGTTTCAGGGGTGGAAGCGGTGTTTAAGATTCTGCTTCAGACTCAGAGATGTGTTCAGTACTACTGGGCACATCAGGGAGTCCTTGCATGCTCTTAAGAGCTTGGCTCTCAGGCACAAGAATCCTTCCAGAATCGAAATTTGGAAGCTTACTCTCAGGATTAACCCGTTCAATCCAATCACTGGAATTTGGAGTTGTTAGCATATTGGTAATCATGCCACCAGACACAAAAGGTTTAGAACTTTGGTCTTTGTTGTGAGAGCCAGGGAGCTGATCTTCACCTATGACTCTCTTTTTTCTACTGGGGGCACCCACAGCATCAAAGACCCTGGGATTCTTAGCAGTCCAACTATCAAGAATATCTTGTACCTTTTTAAGTTCATCTTGAAGAGCTTGATTTCTTTTAACTAGTTCAGTGTTTTGAATTTGCAAAGTGACAACCTCAAGCTTGGCTTTTTTTAAAATAAGTAGTTCATCTCTACACTTGTTTAATTCAAAACTTAGCTTGTTGTATTTTGAAAAAAGATTTAAACGTTGCTCTTCTAAAAACTTGAGGTCAACATTAAGATAATTCATATAAGACTGCCAATCAGAGTCATCATCCATAGAAAGTAAGATGTTTACCTTTTTCATTGTGATGTTGACCCATTCCCCGTTTCTGGCATGATTCTTCCCAACAGCTAGCTTGTCCTCTTCTGAGAGGGCCATCAGTGCACTGACATGCACCATTTCATCATCAGATGATACTGGCTCTTCATTCCAGTCAAAGGTTTCAGCAACGAGGCCTTTGTTTTTACCCTGCACAGATTTAACACTGGTTGTTTCTGAGGGACTGGCCTCAAGCAATGCAAGCTTAGCTTTTGCTTTCTTATACTTGGTTTCATAATCAACAGCTTTGTTTTGATCAGATTTTCTTTGAAAATTTTGATGAGACTGAAATATTTTTGGTTGAAATTTGCTAAAGCCTGAAGACTGGTTTGACCCTGATGGTTTGTAAGAGGGTTCAGAATATGTTTTTGAAAAGCAGTCTTTTGCAAAATGACCCTTTTTGTGACACTTAAAACATTCAGTGTCTTCATTAGCTTTAGCATTTGAAAAACTTTTGTTTCTTCGAATAAACCTTTTTGAGTTAGCGAGGAGTGCTCTTTCCTGAAACTCAATATTTAAATCGTTCAGGTACTCCTCGCTTGTCCTCTCATCTGCCTCATCATCATTGTTTTCCTGAAAATCTTGAATCACATTGTTAGAATAAAATGCAGTTGACACTGGATTGGAAATGGTTGTCAGGGACTTCTTGACTTCCTGGGAATTTTTCCGGTCAGCATATCATCTATTGATGAGGTTTTCCTCATAGACAAATTTCTCATAAATTTCAGGAAGCTCAAGATTCTGAATGTGGTTAGCATTCCTTAGTCCCTGAGAGAAATTCAACCATTTCTCAGGAAGACTGTTCACAAAACCAACATTGATTTCATGTTTGGACAATTTTACACCATCATTTGAAAGTTCATTTAACAAAGTTTTGTACCGGGTGTAAGTTTGAGACAGAGTTTCTGAGTCCTTAGCCCTGAAGGTATTATACTCAAGTTTCAGGTCCATTATCCTATTTTCCTTGGTATCAGATGGACCTTCATGACTATGGACCAGTTCTTCCCAGGTTTGCTTAGCTGTACTACAGTTAATAACCGACTCCATGGTATCATCAGGGAGACAAGATATGATGATACTCTTGAGTCTTTGGTCCTGGTTGACCACTCTTCTTTCATCCTGAGTCCACTGAGCTTCAGGTTTAGGCAAACCTTCAGCTGTTTTTGGGACGAATGGACCTTCATTAATACATTTTATGTAGTAAGGTTCCATTCCAGTTAAATAGCAAAGCATTCGATTTTTCCATTTGTTGAATTTGCCAACTTCAATTCGAGGGGCATTAGCTGTATAAGCTCCACCCTTTTTGTCGACTAGTTGGGGTACATCAAAATCAGCCATTTAGGATTCTAATTTAAAAACTTTTAGAGCGGCCTAAAAATGAGTTTTATAATTAGCCTTGCTCTGATACCACTTGTTGTTCCCCGTTCACTATCATTTAAAACAGTTTAGAAATATAAAAACAAGTTAGTAGTGAACAATGACTAAAATTAACGTAAGTAAAACACACTAGATAATTTTCAACATCATATTCTTATTAGAAATGAATCGTAAATAATACTTTACCCAAGTACATGCGGAATAGCACTTGGGATTTAAATGACAAAGGTTGGTGACTCCTCTCTAAGCTCAGGCTAAGTCTGAGTACAACTCTTAGAACCCACTGAGCTATCTCAGGGATAAAGCTGTATTTGGAGGAGTGAAAAGAAGGCTTGCGTGTGTGTGTGTTTTTACAATTCACAAGCTTAATCTTTTCACTCCATCTCTTATGCTATTTATACATGTATGATATTTGACTCTTTCCTAAGTGACAAACTGACATCATACAGAAGACAAAATATTGATGTATTTTGTCTTTGTTTACAAAGACTATTCTAGGTAAGAGACAAGACTTCTTTCTTAAGTTCAGTGATGACACAGAGCCTGATCTTTTGTTATTCAGGGAAAGTTGACTTTGGTTGATAAGTAATTTGTCTTATTTGATTCAAACTTATCCCTCCATGTCCCACTCTTTCTTCAGTATTTACATCCTTCAGTCTTCTAATTCAGTTTGTCTTTAGTGTAAGTAGTTGGAGAGGAGTCTTAGGGATTCAGTGAGTTATTGTCATCACTCACTGAATCCATCATCTTCTTCTTGACTCAGTCTTCACCCTTTAAGTTCCGCCTTACTGAGTGGAGAGACTTCTTCTTCGCCTCATACTGAGTATCCTGAAGATGACTCACTGAGAGACTATGCACTCAGTGACCTGTTAGTGTTAATGGACTAAACACGGGCTATTTTCTATTCAAATCCTAGATTAAGGGGTTTGGGTATTTACTGAACCCAACACTTATAGCTTTTACCTTTTTGTTCAACTGGTTTTCAACAAGATTAAATAAGTCTTTAAGGACATGATAAGTCTCATCCTTATGTTCTAAAAAGAAAACCCAACAGAATCTGCTATAGTCATAAGTCATCACAAGGCAGTAATATTTTTGGTTAATGCTTCTAATGGATGTAGGACCAAACATGTCTATATGAAGCAATCACAAAGGCTCAGAAATGGAGCTCACAACAGCAATGGCCTTTTGGGAGGCTTTGTGTTTCTTGCCTTTACAACAGGCAACACAAGTATGGTAAGTCTTGAAAAGTTTAGGGGGTAGACCTCTAACTAAGTTACCCTTCACCAATCTGTTCATGTTTTTATAGTTGACATGACCCATCCTCCTGTGCCATTTGACAGATTCATTAGCAGATGCTTATGATACCAAACAAGCCAAATTCCCATTGGGACTAAGATCATTCAAATTGATGGTGTAAAGATTATGCTTCCTTGGAACCCTCAGTAGAACCATACTATCATCTGGAAGCTTGAATTCCTTGGAGAGAATAACACAATCAGTATCTATAAAAAGAACTTTATTCTGCTTGTCACAAATCTGAGAGATGGAAAACAAGTAAAACTGTTGAAGTTCCTTCACATAGTATACATTTTCAAAATCCAGTGTGGGAGTTCTGATTGTCCCTTTTCCTGTAATTCTACCTTCACCACCACCAAAAGTTACTTTTCCTCCTTGAAATTCTTGGAAGTCATCCAACTTTTCCATGTTACCAGTCATACTCTAGAACAACCACTATCAAAAATTCTTTCATCTACAGCATCTGAAAAAGGATGTACATACAAATATACAACATGATAAAAGTTAGTGTCTAAGGGGAGACCCAAGCCATTTATGGCTTGTGTCTGCCTTGTGGATCTGAAAAGTGTGGCCATGAAGATGTATGAGATCCACTATTGTTCTTGGGTACCCATAATGAGCCTTTCCTTTGTGTGTTCCAAGAACAACCTGGTGAGGGTTTAACGGCAGTTCTCCCTCTCCCCCACCATACTTTAAAGGTACATATGGAGTATATGTCTAAAAATAACAACTTATAGGTCTATGGGGCATAGGTCTAGCTTGACATCTCCACCAATCAATAGTAACAAATGGAGATTATCCTCTAACAGAGGAATCTGGAAAAGGCCTATTAAGCCTACCAGTAGGAAATGGCTCACCAGTAGGAAATGGCTCACCAGTAGGAAATGGCTTACCATCAGGAACTGGTTGAGGTCTAGCAGGAGGAACATATCCAAGCCTAATACCAGCAGATATATTGGCCATTTGTTTCTCATAGAAATCACAATCCTTAATAAGATGAATGTTAATGCCACATACAAAACACAACTTAACACCATACGAAATATTCTTCCTAAAATGACATGCCTTTTTATTAAAATAACCATTCTTATTACAAGAAACCCTAGACATCAATGAATTCTTATCAGTTCTATTATAAGAAAATCTAGGTAAGTCTTGAACAATAATGGGTTCTTGGATAGGTGCCCTAACTTTTGATTCTCTCTCAGCTTCACTCTTAGATGTTGAAACACTGGCAAAATGATGCATAGGAGGTAGAATCAGGTGAGTTGGACGCGGAAACTTTGACACTACACAAACTGGAGGCAAGGACATTGACCTTTGAAGACCTATGTCATTAGACACATAATTAGAGTCACTAGAGGTTGAAGACTTTGCTCCATAAGACATTTGTGATTCATCCAGGTCACTAGAATCTGACAGAGGAGTGTAATCTCTAGTGATAGGTGGAGGCACAACCTTCATGATAAAAGTATTGGCAGCCTAACTGAATATAGGTCTATCATTCATATCATCAGAGGTATTGGTAAAGATACTAAATTCAGGGTCATCCCATCCTAACTCATTTCCCCCTATATAGTCAGTAAATCCCAAACCCACTTTTGTTGTAACAAACATAGAGCTATCAATTAATCAGAATAGGTTTTTGGAAGAGTTTGTCCATGCATCAATTATAGCCTGTATATTATCAAGTTTTGTTTGTAAATCTTTCTTACCAATTTCAGCATCAGCATTTATTCTTTCAGAATGTTTTAGTAGATTAGTTGTATTTTCTAGATCAATAGACAATACTCTAATCTTTTCTTCTAGAGTCAATTTGTTTTTCTGAAGAACTTTCTTTTGATGTTCCAAAGTTTTAAGTGAGTTTTTATAAGCTGTAACTTGTATAAAATATTCACCATTTTGTTTATCAAGTTCATAATACTGCTTTTGAAGTTCATTATACTTATTGACACAACCAAAAGGGCATTTATGTACCTCAGAAGTGACACCCATGAATGCAAATTCTCCATCAGCACCTTCTTCACATCCAGCAATCATACCATACTCTCTAGAAGCAACAGCTCCTTCATCTTGACTATTATGATCTGTCCAATCAACCAATGTATCAACATAGGAGAACAAAGCTTTTGAATCTTCTTCCTTCTTTCCAAGCTCCTGAATCTTGAATGAAGAGTATCTCTGCTTGTCATTTCCTCCCTTTGCCCTGCATTCTCTTGAAAAGTGTCCCTTTTGAAGACACTTGTAGCATATGACATTCTTCTTGTTGAACCCAGCAGATTCCTTTTTATCAAAATTTATTTTTCTTCTAGCTTTCTACTGAAACTTGTGTACTCTAACAGACAACATAGCCATTTGCCATTTCAAATCCAGCTCCTCTAGATCCAATTTGTCTATTTGTTTAAGATCTTCATAAGCCAATTATTGTTCTGGCTCAGTATCAACAACAAAAGATTGAAGAACACATTCAATCAAATTGTCAGATCTGTAAAACCCAGTCTTAGATGGAGAAGCAGTAGATGAAGAATAGCTTGGACTATCTGCATGTGACATCCTTTTGTTAGTACTGGTGGTATTAACAGAAGCAGAATTGCTTGAAGTTTCAGCTTGGCTTGAGGAATAAGTAGAGTATCCTTTGATATCTACTTCAAGAGTCTTTAACTTGTAATACAGATCATCAAAGGAAAGAGCTTCTAGTCCACCCTTGGTTTTCATGGTTAAAGCAACTTGAGACCATGATGCAGGCAAAGCTCTTAGAAACTTGAGGCTAATATCTTCATCATCTGGTTTGGCTTTGTGCTGATTGAGTTGGCTCAGAATCTTCTGCATCCTGTCATACCCTTTGTGCAACCCTTCTGCTTCAAGAATTCTGAACTCTAAAAACTCTTGCTTCAGCATAGACTTTCTCATCTTCTTGGACTCAGCATTTCCACCAAACCTTGCTTTGACTACATTCCATATATCCCTTGCATCATCCATATAATGTAAATCTGCTACATAATCATCAGGACTAGATTGCAGCAAGGTGGTTCTTGCGTTTGATATCCTCTGAGCAGCAATGTGTTCTTTATTGGTTGTTGGGGGGAGAATAGTTATATTGCCATCACGATCTCTTCTAGTTCTTTTCAAGCTGTTGCCATTTTGAATCAACTTCCAGATATTTATACCATTGTTTTTGATCTAGAATTTCATCTTCATAGCCCAGACCTCGTACTCATCCTTCTTCAAGTAAGGAAATTTTGCATTGCTGTTTGAGACAGTGGTGATGATCTGAGGTTGAATATTTTGTTGTAGTTGAACAACTGTGTCATCACTGTCATCACTTTCATCGCCAGGATCTTAAAAATGTTCTTCTTATGAGAGACTCTCAACAAGCTCTGATATCACTTGTTGGATCCCACTCTAGATAGATCTTTACTGCCTGTTAAGGGTGGTGAATAGCCTATGTAATCACAAGCGAAATACAAGAAAGACTCTTGCTTTAAACAACTAATGTCTATGCGGAATATAGACACAACTATAAAGAAGAACATAACTAATAAACTAACAGATCCTTCTATGGATTTCTATTAATGAATAATGAGAATTATGTTTTGTATTTCGTTCAGTTACAATTCCCTATGCCGTAGGTTATATTTATATTCACGAAACCCTAATCGGCATTAACTAAAACTTGTGAGATTGATATGCATATCTCTTCCTAATTTAGCTCATGCATATCCTCAACTCTAACAAAATAAATCTTATCCTGGAATAACTATTTGACGATACCAGCACTAACTATACTACCAGTAGGAATGACCAGTAGTAACTATACTACTAACGTTACCAGCAGGAACTATATACCTACCAGTAGGAACTATTACTCTACCAGTAGGAACTACATACCTACTAGTATTACAATTTTAACTAAGTATTACAAATATTCCTAACACTACTAAAGAGGACATGCAAACTAACAAAACTCAAATCTCCTTAATAAGTACTAAAGATTAGAAAATAAGCTGATCATGGGGCAAATAAGCACTCAACATGCTGTTGTGGGATCAGATTAAAAGGGCAGGAAGGGGGGCTTTGCAGACCTACAAAAAGCTACTAAATAAGCACTACAGGGCCAATCAAAGCAGAATAGCTAAAATCTAAACTATGGGTTACTATAAGAACCAAATATCAAGTTATGATAGTGAAAGGATAAGAAAATAAGAAGTTAAGAAAAAGCTAACCTGGGCAGAATTGGTACTGAAGAAAGAACATTGGGACAAATTTGGGCTTTTTGACTATCAATTATTAGCTATCTAAAAACTCCAAATGCTAAACAAGCTAAAAATAGATAAATTATGTTATACTAAGATTAATAAAAACCAATTTAAACAAACTTTTAACCAATCTTTAACCCTTAAAAAGACTAATGAACTAGACTACATGGACAGAACAAGGTCTGTGCACACAGTGAGCAGGCAAAAAAGGGATACTTTAAGCACAAAAATAAGCTAACAAAAGACTTCCAATTACCAACTAAACTAAAGATAGTTAAACTAGGGTGAAATAAGTACAATAAAAACCAATTAAAACTTACTTTGAATCTATTTGAGAACTAGAAATTAGCTGTTGAAATGACTGAGCTGGACAGAACCATGAACTGATTTGATGAAAGACTTGGATTAAACAATTTTAAATCACAAAACTAGACTTGAAACTTGAAAACATTGATTGAAAAAGTTCTAAAACTAGTAACTAACACCAAATGACTCAGTTTACCACACCAAAATGAAATCAAATCATAAAAATAAGCTTAAACCAAACATCCCCTTTATCTAACCAACATGGAATTTAAGCTTAAAACTTTGATGAAATTAGACTAAAAATGAATTGGAATTAACAATTAAATATAAAACTCAACTATTTAACAATGGAAAATCAGAAATTAAACATTCACAGATTTGACTTATGGTTTTGACTATCTTTGACTTTTTGGAAAATTTGAAATTATGACAACTTACAAAACTACTAAGCCCACATAAGCCTAGTTAAGCTTATATGAGCTTAAAATTGAGACAGTAAAGCTTATATAACAGTAGAAACTAAATAGAAAAAACTGAATTGACAAGGAATTAAAAGGAAAGTGTAAATTGCATTAACTAAAATGAGTTTACAAATTAAAAATGAGATTACCATTAACTAGAAAACATTAAACATGACAGAATTAAAATTGGTAAAATCTTCCGAATACATGAAAACTAGACAACTATCTTCTGTGATTGGAGGGGGGAAATATAGGAGTGCTTCTAAGGTTTCAGGAGGTCTCTGAAGCTTCTGGATCTTTTCCCACTTGTAATCTTGTCCATCCAATTATAGCTTCATCATTAAGCTGAAATTTGAGGCGTTGGATCATGTGCCATCCTCTCACATCATACGGATTGCCAACGTGGCATTCTTGACATGTAAGGATGATGTTAGGAGTTCTAGAAGTATTTTAGGTTAGGGTATTTTGGGTAATCTACGGGTGGAAGAAGGATGAATAGTGCCTGGGGGTTTTGGCGGGGAGGGTATTTAGGACTTTTATTATTATTTCTTTGACTATGTTTGACACTAGGCAAAAATATGGGTAAAAGGCGTGTTTGACCCGGTTTTAGATATAAAAGGGGAACGGGTATATGGGAGAAACCGGGTAGGAGAGTTTGTTTTGGGTTGGGCTTTTGGGAAATAAGGGTAGTGGTATTATTTTGACGTTGGATTTGTATTTGTTTTGTATTCGATTTTAAAAACAAGGACCATTCGTGTTTATTTTCCAATTTATAAGAACTAATGGTGTAATTTATGAAAGGGTAAGGGTATGAATGGAAAATTGGATAAGTGAAAGGTTTGAGGGTATATTTGGTAATTATGGGTAGATGAAGGGTTGATTATGTAAATTGGGTAAAGTGAAGAGTGTAAAGAGAAATTATCCCAAACATGATCCATAATCCGTAAAATGAAGCTTTAAGCATTAAGAATCCATAAAACTGATTTCCCGGCTCTGCTTTTGCCCTTTTCTCTTTCTTGTGCCCGGTTTTCTTCTGTTTTGTTTTTTCTTTGTCCGTTTTGCGATATCCGTACCTGCACATGCCTAAACTCAAGAAACACACAAATATTAAGCATTAACGGCTCATTTCCACTTTATTTGGGTCGATTTTGATAAAGAAAAGGTATATGTTTTCACATATACCAAAATCCTCCAAACTAACGTATTGCCGTGTCCTCACGCAATGTCATCAACTCACGCTTCTAAAAGAAAGATTCCAACCTCTTTCTACTAAAGCTATGAAAAGTATCAAAGCTTCCTCAAAAGAGATTAAGAAACCCTTAATTCTAAAAATGCCATGTTTACCTTTTATTTCATATATAGATATAACATTTAAGCACTTTTTATTTTGAGCGACGGTTTGTTGAACTTACATGTCTATCAATAAATCTCACATTTTTTTGAAAGACATTTTAGGATCACGGAGTAGGAAACACAACTCATAAAGAAGTAACCATACGGATAGAATTCATCATCCTTGATTTTTCACGAGTTCCCAAACTAAGCTTAAAATCGAAATCACAACTAAATATGATTTTAGATGCTAACACTACACGTAATTGCTAATTGTGTACGCGATGCTACTTCTCGCTCCCATAATCCTAATTTATCTAAGGATTTTATTATGAAAATTTTTGATTTTTCTTATTTCACTATGATTAAGAACTTAATTATATAGAAGAAACCCGGTTTAGACAATAATTAGTTTTCAAAACTTTCCTCAAGACTCCCTTTTGGTAAAACTTAAGGTCCACACTTAGATCCTGACTTAACACGATTTTGGGGATATCTTTTTTATTTCAACCGAAACAACTCATCTACGAGTCAAGAGACAGAGGATTTATTTAGATATCCTCGGAGTCAAAGCTTGGCTTAACATTATTTTAGCACATTTGCATTTTTGCAATTTTAGCCCTCGGTCTTTTCAACTACCAATTCAACGGGATTACCGTTTTATTAGAAGTCTTAATATGATTTGGGAATTTTTCCTCTACCTTTTTGAAGTCCATGGCAACGGGGGTACCGTCAAACATAGAAAACTTTTATGGCTTTGGTTTTTCATATATACATTTGAGTTTTATTTCAGGTTAATTTTTGCCAAACTCTGAATCCCATATATTTTGGAACTCACAGAACTACGGAAATCCAAGACCTCACCGCCTATTTTCGGAATAAAGGATCCAAGGGCCGTTACAACGAAGAGTTCCAAGACCTTACACCTTTCAGAATTAAGGGTCCAAGGGCCGGTGTAAGAGGGTATCCAAGACCTAAACGCCTATTTTCAGAAGCGAAGATCCAAGGCGTAATTAACCGCAGCCTAAAGCACATGACACTAACACGATCTAAGTATGCACCCCAAGTTCCACCATCGGGGACCGTTGAGAAACGATTGAAAAACTAAGAATTGTAAAAACCGTGAAACTTTATTTATTGAAAATCATTTATTTTGGGTTTATTAATCTTGTAAGAGCAAGAAGCCACAATTAACTTTCACGAGATCTAAAGAGAACCAACTACTCCATGCTTAGCATTTAAACTCATAAATAACTCTATCATTTCTCGATCTCCGCAAATTTAAAATCTCAAGTAATGAGATCCGCGAGTGCTTAGCCGATATTTTAATTATTATCAATGGTTAAGGGAACAAGCTAGGGCTCAACACGCCCGTTCAAGTCAAAATTCTATTCCTACTCTCACTAGCGAAAAGTCAACAAGGTGTCAAAACATATACATTATTTTGAAAATGCTTCGTCAAATAATCTCAAGGCTCGCATTTTTAAAATCACTTATAAGAAACTAGCAAATCTTTCAAAGCTTCGCATATTTAAAATCACTTAGGGAAGCTTGCAGATTCTTGGCCTTGTGAGCTAGAATTCGCATATTATAGCCTCTTGTTTAAGCAATTAGCAAAGACTTTTTCAAGAAAACGCATATTTAAAGTAACTTCTAAGAGACTCGTAAAGACTTTTCAATCATAAAACAAGCAAAAGCCTTCAAAAATTTTAAATTTTCTCACTTTTTCATCAATTTATTTATTTTTATTTTTATTTAGGAAAAACGGGGTTGCGAGAGTGTAAGGCAAAAAATAAGTGCGGTCAAATCAAATCGAAGATTACCCCCCCAAACTAAAACGAAACATTTTCCTCAATGTTTAAAGGCAAGGGTTCTTAACAGAAATCTAAAAGCCGTTTATTAATTATGCTAAAAGATAAACGTTAGTCGATAAGATTTAGGATATCGGATTTCCAAAAGCATCGAAACATGAAACTCGAGTGGAGAAAAGAAAAAACATCGAGCACGAGAGTCTTCATATATCAAGGAAATCCTGGACATAAACATCAAACACCAAACACGAGAAATCAAAGAGGCGAACCACCTCACGTCACTTATTATAAATAAGAAAGAAGATAGAAGGATAAGCATGGGTTGCCACCCACGAAGCGCTACTGTTTTTGTTCAACGAGTCGCTAGCTTGACTCATCCCTGAATTCATTTGTTCTTGGGGAGGCAAGTGTGGAATTCATCAATCATGAAAATTTTGGGATCAAAATTTTTATCTTCATTCCTGAGGGAGTGAAGGAGAGGAGAAGTAACATTATATGTGAGGAAAGGAAGAAAGATTATGATAATATAAGTTTCAATCACAAATGACTCCATAGGAAGAAGAAGTTCATATTTGGATAAAACATTTTGATCACATTTAGAAAGCTCATGTTCTCTTTCAATGAGTATCCCTGGTTTAAAAATTTTTGTTTTCACAAGACGGCTCAACGGGATACTCGATGGAGATCTTATCAGTGAAGAAAGAAACGTCATCACATGACGGAAGAGAGAAGTGTTAATACAAATAAGCCGTAAAAACTTTTATTTATATTTTACGATCTTCTAATGTTTTGTCGATAACAAACGTAAAATCATTTTACCGAAACAAATAAATTCCGTAAATGGTTTGAGCCAATAATTTACTAACACACTTACATTTCCATACAAAACACTAAACAAGTAATAGTGTTTACATCTTATATGCATGTGTATAACAACTAGTGTTTACATAATGGGTATATATATACATACTTAGTAGATATTGTAATGGGTAATATAATGGGTAAGAATCTAAGTACTTGACCCGTTAACTAGAAACGTTGAATGTAGTTGGGTAAAACCCAAAGTCCATGACCCATACCCATGGAGCACGATCCATAACCCATGACCCATTGCATGAATATCATGCATGAAGCCATACTGGGCATTATCGATAACCCATGGAGCTAACCCATGACCCATCGACTAGATGCATTGCATCTCCTAGATACATTGTATCTATTTGGATACCCATGATTCAAAGTCCATAACCCATGACCCATTATCCATGACCCATAACCCATTTAGGAGGAGCGTCCTACGGATCCCCAGGAATACATTGGACGGATCCCTCAAGCAAGGGACCGTGGGATCCGAGGGACAGTAGTGGTTTTTGCCTATAAATAGTGAGTCATTTCTTCATTGTAAGTTGCCACTTCTACACACACTTTCTCTTAGTATTGTAAACTCTCTAACCTCAGATCCAAAGGATCTTTCTATGTAGTTTTGTGTTTGTGTGATTCTCTAGGTTCCTCTTAAAGGCAAGATCACCACCTCTTGAAGTCGAGCAAGCTCAAGTCCACGAGTTTCCAAGCTTCATCATTGTCAAGACTACATAATTTCTCTTGTTGATAGTTCTTTCTTCCTCTCTAGAAGTGTTGAGTTGAAGGCATTAGTGAAAGATGCCAAAAGGCTCAAGTCAAAGGCATGAGTGAAAGGTGCCGAAGGTCCGTGTCTAAGGCATTAGTGAAGGATGCCAAAGGTCCATGGTGAAGGAATTTAGTGAAAGTTGTCAAAAGATCGTGTCAAAGGCATTAGTGAAAGGTGCCAAGGGTGTACAATCGATATGGTGCATCGATGTACAAACATAGATACGTTGTGTCCAAGGATATTGATATCCTTGATGATGTTGTAATAAGGAGTGTGTCTCCTTTGGGATAGGTGTTGTGTAGTGTTGAGTAGTAGTTCCTCCTTTGTAATGGAACTTAGTATCTAGCCTTGTACCGAATAAAGTATAGGTGAGGTTGTGATAGGTTTGGTTCTACCTCGTGGAAGAACCCGGTGTCTAGCCTTGTACCGGATAAAGAGTAGGTGACGTTGTGAAGGCTTCTCCGCCACAAGGAGTTTGTTTTGTGTAGTGCTAACGAACTCTCGAGTAGGTGACTCAGGGAGTGGAGTAGGGCAAGGAAGGTGTTTTTGTAGCCGAACCACTATAAACACTCGTGTCGTGGTTTTTTGTTTCTTACTCATTACCTTTACATTACTTAGTTACATACTTATCTATCAACATCCAACATATATATCAAATAGCTTGACATAAGTCTATCTAAATAGTTCAAAACGAAGTTTTAATCGGTAAAACTATTCAACCCCCCATTCTAGTTTTCTAATATTGGTACCTGATAAGGATTTAAAAGGTACACTTTTGAGGGGTCATTTAAGCCCTTAATTGATCACTTTTGTATCCGTTACTACTTAATTTCGTTCCTTTTCACTTTTTAGGTCTCTTGAAGGAAAATTACTGGAATGACACTTATTCGGATGAAAAGGCGCGAATATACGAAGAAAATGGCCAAAGTCAAGAATCGAGACACTCAAGCTGCTGGAACTGAAAGGGACGGCATCAGCGTTTAACTACGACGCCGTCGCGACATGTTTTGTGATGACTCAGTAGCCAAATTTCTTATTTACAAGTGACGGCATCAGGTTTTAAAAGAGTAGGGCGTCGCAGCTGAGACGGCCTAGATTTGGTCCAGACGGCGTCAGAGACTGAAGGCGACGACGTCTCAGGCATAAGGTGACGCCGTCACAATGATAACGTGGCTAAGACGAAACCCTAATGACGGCGACCCGACGGCGTCACAGTTAAAGAGTGACATCGTCGCAGTTTGTAACACTATATATAGAATCTAAATTTTTCAGTTTTTAGAGAGGTAGTTTTTGTGGAGTAAAAACCTAAACCATGTCCGGCTAATTTACTTATGTGTTTGCTTAGATATATGAAACCTAGTTATTGAATATTGATTGGTTGTCTCTTATCTTAATTGTGATTGTCCTAGTATTGCGATAGGTCATCTGTTGTGTTATTCATACTTGATTAATCTTTGTTGAACCTTAGCTTATAGTTACTAGTGGAATTGTAGGCTAAACATCCAAAGATCACCTTAGTGTTAAGTTTATGAATCCTAGAGAGACTGCGTAGTCATTAACCTTAGGTAACTTCAAAGAGTTAGGGATAAACGCATACCCTACGACCTTAGAAACACAACGCGTTAAGAATAAGGACGTGACAATTCAACCATCAATAGGAGATAACTAGGGAGTAATAACATCTAAGCAAATACATTTTTAACTATCATAAGAGCACACATCAATTAGACATAGACTACACTCACCTTAGATTAGATAATTAGATAAGTAGAAGTAATCGGTAGAAATACCAAACCCTCAAATCCAATACCCCGAGATTCGTAATTCCATTTTCTAAAAAACAAAAAAAAGATAAAAAATAATCTTCCTTAACCCCAACCTTAGCGTAGTAATTTCTCACTAGCATTCCTATTCCCCTATAGAACGATATCAATACCCGTGGCTTACCCTAATACTACACTACCGCGATTAGGTTCACTGCCTAGGGTGTTATAAAACTTGCTAGACGAAAAGGAAGTTCCTTTGACCCCGAACGCGCTGCGTAAGCGTATCAGTACCAGAGATTCGTTACCAAGTTTATTAAGAGTATATTGTGTTAGGATTTAGTAAATCCAGTTATTAAAGAGTCGGGCACCTCAAGTATATGTAATCATTAAAAAGCTCATAGTCATTTATTAGTTAATGTTTAGTAGTATTTAGTTAAGTAACACCGTGGAGGACGGACGGGTCTTTACCCACTGTATGCCTGATCCACAGCCCGTTAGGTGGCATTTTGTGTAAAGGCTATAAATACTCTCTACCTTCCAAGGTAGAGAGTTGGAGCTCATAATAATATGTTCATTTTCTCTCACTAAGTTCCCAAACCTCTAACTCTTTCTCTCTCTAAAACTCTTGTATACATCTACTTGTGGTTATGATCTAGTGTGTTTGTGAAATCCAATATGTTACAAATGGTATCAAGAGCCATGGTTTGATCATCCCTTACATATCCTAGGATTTCTAGTGGTTTTTAGATGGTTTTTGAGTTTGAAATAGTTTAGTGGTTTTTGCATTATTTGGTTCATTTCTAGTGTTAAAGTTTGAATTTTGGGTGTACTTTTGTGTTTAGAATCATTGTATGTGCTTAGGTATTGATTTGGTAAGCTTGAATCACTGTGGTTGAGTTTGGTTTGGATTAAAAAGTGTGTTTTTGAAGTTTTTCTTGGTAGCGACTTGGTTCTCGTAGTGAATTTCATCTTAGCGACTTGCTTCAGTAAAAGGTAGCGAGTTGTAGTGCTTTTAGGTAGCGACTTGGTGCTAGCGACTTGACTTTTGAGACAAGCAGACAAACAGTACACTTAGTGGATTCTATACTAGGGGTAGCGACTTGGTGAAGGTAGCGACTTGCTTTCAATTTTGTTAGCGACTTGTACTTAAGTTTCTTAGCGAGTTGCTATTTAGTGACTTGACGACTTAGCGACTTGGTGCTTAGCGACTTGTTGTCATAATTCTCAGCGACTTGGTGTTAGCGACTTGGATCTTAGCGAGTTGTTCTTTAGCAACTTGACTGTGTCTTAGCGACTTGGCATTATAGCGACTTGATATTTAGCAACTTGGTGCTTAGCGACTTGGTTCAAGGTTTCTTAGCGACTTGGTTGATTTTTGTTTGTAATACGGTTTTCTCTTGATTTAGTAAAATCCCGTGAAAGAATCTATTTCTCGGTTTAATCATTGAGTTATAAAATCTCGTGTAATCTGTTAACATGTCTACCAACGTACCTTCAATCATCTCCACTGTTGCTGAGGATGTTCAAGCAGCTGGCTCAGATACTCGTCCACCCATGCTTGACAGAACCGACTATGACTCTTGGGCACAACGAATCAGATTGTACTGTCTTGGAAAGGAAAATGGGGTCAACATTCTCAAATCCATTGATGAAGGACCTTATCAGATTGAGACTACTAGAGACTTAATTGATACAGCTGCAGATGGAACAATGATCTATGGAATAGACAGACCAAAGACGTATGATGAGCTCAATAATAAGGAGAAAAAGAGATTCGATGCTGATATCAGGGCTTCTAACATTATACTTCAAGGTCTTCAAAAAGACATCTACAAGCTTATCAATCACAACACCAAAGCCAAGGCAGTGTGGGATAATGTCAAGATGCTCCTCTTAGATTCTGAATTAACTATTGAAGACAGAGAATCACAACTGTATGATGAATTTGAACACTTCAAGATGAACCCTGATGAGAGTGTCTATGAGTACTACGTGAGATTCCATAAGCTTGTGAATGACATGAGGAACATCAAAATGACCATGCCAAACATTCAGCTGAACTCAAAATTTGTGAACAACATGAATTTCGAATGGCACAAGTTTGTCACCTCTGTGAAACTAACCAAAGGATTGAAGAATACAAAATATGAGCAACTCTATGCCTTCCTTCTTCAGAATGAGAGACATGCCATGTTTGAAAAAAGAATTCTTGATCAGTTCAAAACCAACCAGGGAGAGACAAGCTCATCAAATGATTCAACTGCCTTTTACACAAATGTTGGAATTACCACCAAAGCTTCTCAAGTTAAACCCATGGGTAATGGTAATCACAAACTCATTCCCGATCCAATGTTCAAACAAGCTGATGCTGATGCAGGCGTGGGACACTTCATTAATCAACTGGCACTCATGATTAGTCAAAACATGAACTCTCTCCCACACACCAACAACAACCTCAGAACAGCATCCAAGCCACACAATCAAGCCACTGTCAGAGATGGGAAGGTTATGGTGCAGCCAGTTCAAGAAAGGCAGTACGAACAAGGAAGAGGTGGAGTTGGTAGAGGATATGTGGAAAATCATAATCGGGGAAGGATTGGAAATCAAGGACAAGCAAAGCCAATCAAATGCTACAACTGTGGTGGTGAGGGACATATTGCAAGGAACTGCAATTCGCCAAAATGCCCTCAGAATGCAGAGTACTTCAAAGACAAGATGTTACTTGTGCAA
Source organism: Chrysanthemum seticuspe (assembly GCA_019973895.1). NCBI lineage: Eukaryota > Viridiplantae > Streptophyta > Magnoliopsida > Asterales > Asteraceae > Chrysanthemum > Chrysanthemum seticuspe. The sequence continues at coordinate 204,523,555 of BPTQ01000005.1, forward strand.
GCTCAAGATAATGGAGCTGTGTTGGATGAAGAGGAGCTGTTATTTCTTGCTAAGGGGAATGCCAAGACATATGATGCAGATGTGGATGAGCAGCCAATTCAGGAGATAGGTCATAATTATCAGAATGTCTTTCAAGTTGCAGACTGTGATGCATACGACTCTGACGTCGATGATGAACCTACTGCACAGACAATTTTCATGGCTAGCATTTCTCCAATGGTCTCACCAAAGGTCCCCTCACCACAGCCAGCTGGTCCATCCAAAGAATCAATCATCTCAGAGGTATTAAAACTATACGATGATGTTGATGATCAAAAGATAAATGACAAAGTACAATCAACTGAAACTTTTGAGTCAGATATTGAAAATATGGGTAATATCAATGTTGTCCCATATGATCAATATGTGAAACAAAGTGAAAGTGAGACTGTACCAAGTGATGCATCTTCTGCAGTTAATGATGACTATGTTTTTGATGAATACACTGCATGTGCCCCTGATGATTCTGTTATCTCTGAACTGAATGCCTATAAAGAACAAGTAGCTATTTATGAACAACGTGCTAAGTTTGAGTTAACCACCCATGAGCAGGAAATGGATGACCAAATGCGTAAAACTATTAGAAAATGTAAGTTTAGAGAAGAAGTATTAAAACAAGAGTTAAACTCCTTACAAGAAAAGCTTTCTAAAACTGCTAAGCAAAAACAAGAACTTCAAGAAAACGTTAAAATGCTTAAGCAAGAATTCAGTGCTAAGGAATCAAAATTTTGAATGATTTTTCTAATCTAAAAACCTTGAAAAACAAGCTTCAAAATAAGTTGTACGTACAAGGGAACACCATTCAGACTGCTCACATGATCACTAAGCATAGAGTCTTAAGCGATAAGCATAATATCCCCATTATAAAGGAATCCAACCCTGAGTATGGTAAGATTGCAAAAGCTGCTCAAAATGTAATCTATGATGGCAATGAGATTCTTAAACCTAGACAGAAACCTAGTTGCGCTGAGCGCACTGAGGAAGATAAGAAATCAAATGAGGTCACTAGAGAGAAAATGGATAAGAAACTCAACAATCCTACATGTAAAGAGAAAAACATAATTATCAGACCCCATGACTACAAAAAGGAAAATTAGATTTCCTTGAACATGTTTAAGCCTCAAACGTTGTTAACACCCGAACAAGTGTTCTGGAAAAAGGATTTAGATAAGCAAAAAGTAGAGAATCTTGTTGTAACAAACACCCCCTTAGGAAAATGCCTTCAGCAACTGTGTATCTTGCTAATACACCAATGCATTTAGTCCCTAGGACTATTGCTACTAAAAGCTAGACCTTAATCAGTCAATATGTTATCTTTCAATTATTTGTTAATTTTGAGAAAACTTGTAAGAAAAGGATCACACCCACTGGTATAACTGAACGGGAAAGGGGTTTTGAGCAAACTAAAGAATGCTATTTAACTGAGGTCATTCCTTTCTTTAAACAACTAAAAGATCAATTTGAGAGTCTTAAAAAGGGGATGGATTTAGATATTAAAGAAATGGAAAAGGAATTTGATGCAATGATAGTTGAGGTTAGTGACTATGAGCGAGAGTTAAAATATAATGAGATTGAGAGGAAGAACTTGCATACATTGAATGAGAATCTTATTTCTGAATGTATCACTCAAGATGTGTTTTACACTGCTACGAATTGTTCCATTAATGCTTCTCAATTTCATGAATTATCTGTTGCTCTGAAAGTCTCCCATGATCGTGTCATTGAGCTTGAAAAGACTAATTCTAAACTAAATGAGAAAATTGATCTGGATGATCATGATAATTTGGTAAAACATCTTTCTAAACTAGAAGTTGAACATTTTAATTTACAACTAAAATATCAACATCTTAAAGAAAATGTCAAAACCTCAAGTATCAAGACATCTTCAGATGCTCCAGAGTTTGATGCAGTTTTTCAGATAAACAATGTGATGAACAGATTCAAGCTCATTGTAACACGATCAGAAAGTTGAAAGCCTAAATTTCTCAATTAAAGGGTGAAAAGAACAATGTGACTGGCTCCCAAATGCCTCCTCCTTTAGATTCTCAGTATTCTCAAACTTTTCATCTTCAAAACTTAGTAAATGCTTTACAAAGGGAAAATGAGAGTTTTCTAGAAGAAAATGAAAAGGTTAAACGACACTTTAAAGAGTTATATGATTCAATGAAAGTCACTCGTGACAAAAACAACGAAAAAATAACTTCTTTACAAAAAGAAATTGAGAATCTGAGGAGTCAGGAAAAAGGGAAACTGCCACTTATTTTTAATGAGAATGTTGTTTCAAAGTCATCCTCTAACTGCAAATATATTGTGACTGTTAAATACATTCCTCCTCATCTTAGGAATAATGAACTTGTGTTTCATAACTATTGTGCCCACCTTAAGGATAGTCTAGAATGTCTTCGTGAGATTGTGGAAGAGGATTTCATAAATAAGCCTCTTGATAGAGAAATTAGGTTTGCTTGCATTCAGGCCAAACGATCTCAGGAGCTGCTAGAATGTCTAATTGCAACATGTCCTAAATCCTTAGGTGCAAATGGTAAAGCTGTGATGCCTTGTTCTATGCCTAGTGCCAAGCATACAAACCATTCCATGCCCAGCTTTCAGAAAGTGAACACTAAGGTGCCTTCTAGTAGTTCAGATCCTTGCACATCTAGTTCAGGAATGCAAAAAGTAGATCAACCAACTAATGTTCCCATAATTCCCTCTACAGGATTAATCAGTGACATTAAAGCAAGCGGGTCAAAGCCTCTAGGCAATACCAAGCAAGATAGGTCCTCGCAAGCTAAGAATGTGCACTGGAAGAGAGTAGAAGACCATCCTAGGAACTTTAAGTTTGAGTTGAATAAAACGAATCGTGTTGATTCTAGTATTAGCCATAGGCGTACTGTAATTAATTCGAATTCTGATACTTTCTGCAAACCATGTAATGATGTCTGCTTGAATTCTGTTGCTAATCATGAATGTGGTGAGAATGTTTTGTCTAATGCTGTCAAATGCCCAGTTAAAATTGTTAATGCTAAAAATCATGCTAAGAAGGCTAAAAGGCAAAGACGAAAGAAAGTTAGAAAACAGTGGAAACCCACAGGAAGAATATTTAGTAAGATAGGTTATCAATGGATACCTTTTGGCCATAAGGATAATCAGTTCTGCCCTCAATCTGCTAAGACAATGCCCACTAGAAAATGGATGCCTACTGGTAGAACTATTCCATTAAGAAGTGAACATACTTTGAATAGGTCAAATACGGACACCAGCACTGCATCTATTCCTAATGATTCCATTTCTTCTATTTCTGATATGGGTGTTTCTATTTCTGATGTGGGTGTTCCAATCACTGTTACTAACCAAATGGAACCCATTCTTGCATAAGGATCCCAATTATCCAGTTATCCATTCTTGTCTGTGTTCAACTGCAGATCGTTCAAATCGTTTTGTGGTACCTGGACTCAGGCTATTCCAAGCATATGACTGGAGACCGGTCGCGGCTCATGAACTTCGTGAGCAAATTCATCGGGACAGTTAGATTCGGGAATGATCATTTCGGTGCAATTATGGGTTATGGAGATTATGTTGTCGGTGATAGTGTTATCTCCAGGGTATATTACGTAGAAGGTCTTGGTCATAAATTATTCTCTGTCGGTCAATTCTGTGATTCTGATCTAGAAGTAGCCTTCAGAAAACATACTTGTTTCGTTAGAGAACTTGATGGTAAAGAACTTCTCAGAGGAACTCGTGGTTCAAACCTATACACCATATCTATTGAAGACATGATGAAATCTTCTCCCATCTGCCTGCTGTCAAAAGCTTCCAAAACTAAGTCATGGCTATGGCACCGTCGTCTCAATCACTTGAACTTTGGTACCATAAACAATCTTTCCAGAAAAGACTTAGTAAGAGGATTACCTAGACTTAAGTATGAAAAGGATCATCTTTGTTCAGCTTGCCAATTGGGAAAAAGCACAAAATATGCCCACACACCAAAACCCACAAACTCTGTAATGGAAGTTCTTCATACACTTCATATGGATCTGTGCGGCCCAATGAGAGTGCAAACAATAAATGGGAAGAAATACATTCTAGTAGTTGTTGATGACTACTCTCGATTTACTTGGGTAAAGTTTTTGAGGACAAAGGATGAAACTTCAGCTGTCATAATCAAACTAATCAAACAGCTTTAGGTTCGACTCAAAAATACAGTCAGAATTGTTCGAACTGACAATAACACAAAGTTCGTTAACAAAGACTTAATTCAGTTTTATGAAAGTGTTGGAATTAGTCATCAAAGAAGTGTTCCACGAACTCCTCAACAGAACGGTGTAGTTGAAAGACGAAATCGAACTCTTGTGGAAGCCGCAAGAACAATGCTAATTTATTCAAAGGTTCCAATGTTTCTTTGGGCTGAAGCCATTGCCACTGCTTGTTACACCCAAAATCGTTCCCTTATACACACCTCTCATGGAAAAACTCCATATGAACTTGTCCATAAACGAAAACCTGATTTATCCTATCTCCGTGTGTTTGGTGCTTTGTGCTATCCAACAAATGATGGTCAAGATTTAGGTAAATTAAGAGCTAAGGCGGACATTGGAGTATTTGTAGGTTATGCACCAAATAGAAAAGGATATCGAATCTACAACAAGAGAACCCGAAATATCATGGAAACAATTCACGTTACGTTCGATGAGCTGACCAGTCAAATGGCTCCAGGACAATTTAGTTCTGGACCCGCATCTCAATCTTTATTAAGTAGTCATATCTGTTCTACTCTTGTTTCTAATCCCTCTCCAGCAACTCCATATGTACCTCCATCAGAAGATGATTTAAAGAAATTGTTTGATCCAATGTTTGATGAACACTATGAACCGAATGCTGATGAAATGTCAATTTCATCAACAGAGGCTGCTCCTATCCCTATGAATGAAGTCAACCCTTCAGTCTCAATATCATTAAGTCAAGAAGCACCTGCTGCTGATCACTCTGTCTCATCAACAAATCTTCAATCATCGAATGTACATCATGGAATTGTTTCTGGCATCAATGATGAAATTAATCCCTTTGATCCTCCAGAAAATGAGCCCTTTAAAAACATATTTGCTCCTGAGTCATCATCAGAACTATCTTCTTTAGGAGATATCAACTCTGCTACTTCAGTTCCTCAACAACAACTACATGAACACCTCAGAAAATGGACACATGATCATCCATTGGATAACATCATTGGAAACCTTTCCCGTCCAGTATCCACACGGAAACAACTTGCAACCGATGCCTTATGGTGCTTCTTCAACTCCGTGCTCTCTAAGATCAAACCAAAAGACGTGAAAACTGCCATGAATGAAGACAGCTGGTTCAATGCCATGCAAGAAGAAATTCATGAGTTTGATCGACTAGATGTATGGGAATTAGTACCTGCTCCAGATTGTGTAATGATCATTGCTCTAAAGTGGATCTTCAAAGTAAAACTTGATGAGCATGGTGATGTTTTAAAGAACAAGGCTCGATTGGTTGCAAAAGGATACCGTCAAGAGGAGGGTATTGACTTTGAAGAATCATTTGCTCTAGTTGCTCGTATCGAGGCAATCAGAATCTTCTTGGCTAATGCTGCAAGTAAGAACATGGTAGTCTATCAGATGGATGTAAGGACACCGTTTCTTAACGGAGATCTTAAAGAAGTCATTTACGTCAGCCAGCCTGAAGGCTTTGTGAATCCAGAGCATCCTACTCACGTCTATCGTTTGAAGAAGGCTCTTTACGGTTTGAAGCAAGATCCAAGGGCATGGTATGATACGCTATCAAAGTTTCTTCTATCTACTGGATTTAGCAAAGGAGCAGTTGATCCGACATTGTTCACCAGGAAGTCAGGCAAACATTTAATTCACGTTCAAATATATGTTGATGATATCATCTTTTCCTCGACTGACCCCAATGAGTGTGACCGTTTTTCAAATGAAATGGGTTCTAAATTTCAAATGTCAATGATGGGACAAATGTCATTTTTCTTGGGATTACAAATTTCACAAAGTCCCGGAGGCATTTTTATAAATCAATCTAAATATGCAAATGAGATTTTAAAGAAATTTGGATTTGATTCTAGTGACCCTGTTGACACTCCCATGATAGAACGTACTAAACTAGATGAGGACCACTCAGGGATCATGGTAGACCAAACGAAATATCGTAGTATGATTGGATCCCTGATGTACCTCACAACTAGTAGACCAGACATCTTGTTCGCTGTTTGCATGTGTGCTAGATACCAGGCTAAGCCTACCAAAAAGCACCTTGAAGCGGTTAAACGGGTCTTTTGGTATCTCCAAGGAACCATCAATATGGGACTTTGGTACCCGAAGGACACTGGTATGTCACTAACAGCCTATGTAGATGCTGATGATGCAGGATGTTAAGATACTCGTCGAAGTACGTCTGGAGGTGCTCAGTTTTTGGGTGATAAGCTTGTGAGCTGGTCTTCAAAGAAGCAAATGAGTACTTCTATTTCCTCTACAGAGGCTGAATACATAGCCATGTCATCTTATTGTGCTCAAATCCTATGGATGAGATCTCAATTATCTGACTATGGCTTTGAATTCAACAAAATCCCTATGTACTGTGATAATAAAAGGGCTATTGCTCTCTCATGGAACAACGTACAACACTCAAGAGCAAAGCACATCGACATTCGACATCATTTCATCAGGGATCAAGTAGAAAACGGTGTGGTGGAACTCTATTTTGTGAGGACTGAATACCAGTTAGCAGACATCTTCACCAAAGCTCTTCCTAGAGAACGTTTTGAGTTTATCCTCCCACGACTTGGTCTAAAGAGTCTACAACCGGAAACACTCAAACGTCTTCAAGAGGAAAATGAGGAGTAAAGGTCTTTCTTCATCTATCTCTTGTAAATAGTTATTCGAAAAACAAAATACAAAATTTCAAAACCTTCAAAAAGCAAATCGAAAAATATAAACTTTTAAAAATCCATAAAAATTTAAAAATCTTGAAAAATTCCAAAAATATTGTCTTTTTATCATGTTTTCCTCGATTCGATAATATCTACGTTCTTTGTGATGTCATTCAAAGAATGACACGGGACTTTAGATGTTGTTCGAATGTTAAAAAAAAAAAAAAAGAAATTAAAATCAAAAATTATTTTTTGGGGGAAAGTGAAACAATGGTTTATTGTCATTTCAGGCAGTAACCCGTTTTTCAAAGAAAGAACAGAGTCATGCCTTATCTTGTTTTTCAAATCTCAAGCTCTGATTCTATAAACAATTACTTACTATCTAATGAAAACTAACTACTTTGAAAAATAACTCGGACTCTATTTTTGAAAATCATCTGGACTTAACATTTGTCAAAAATATCTATCAACAACTTATGTCATTGATTGAGGGGGAGAATGATTTTAATTAAATCAAAAGGTTATTTGTCATACAATTGTTTTCAAAAGATAATCATGCATGTTTAATCCATGGAGTTTAAAGTCTCATAATCCGATCCTTATTAGTTAAAACGTTTTCATAATCATGTCACAATTCTCCTTAAAAGTTTTTCAAAATCAATTTAAATCTACAGAGATCACAAATCTCAAATGATTTGATAATTATGATCGGGGGAGAATTTGTGATTTAAATTGGATTTAAACTGATAATTCGGTAAATGGTTTTATAAGGATGTACAAGCTCTCCTTCCCACATATGCCAAACGATTTCAATTTTTCCATGCACATGTTGAGGGGGAGCATCTATCTTAAACCACAAAGATTTGAAACGTGATTAATTTATTCCAATGTGCAGTCTTTTCCTAATATGCGCAAAACATTTTTTCAAATATCTATGCACATATTGAGGGGGAGCAACTATTTTGAAAACCACATTCTTTGTATAACTACTCTTAGATGCAAGCCAACCCCTCAAAGATGAAAATTAGTTCTATTACAATGATGCTTGATGCAAATGTTGAGGGGGAGCTCTTGTTCTAAAAATATCAAAAACAATTCAGGTACAAAATGCTTTGATAATATATCACAAGTATCTGGATTGATTTTCAAATGGTTTTCAATTGGTTCCAATGGCAGATGAACAATACCAAATAGACCAACCAATTTTACTTTATGTATGGTGATATAAGGAGGATAAGGTTAGGTATTTGTTCCCATGATCCGCCAGAACCGGAGGGATCCACCCAGGGACAATCCACTAGATAGTGTGGAAGTCCTTAGGTATATTGAGAAAAAAAAGGAGAAAAATGAGATATGGGAAGAGTGCAGGCTAAGATTGAGCTAGTACTGGAATAAACCCAACAAGGTTCTATTTATGAAGTCTCGGTAAGCACTGAAGGGGTTGAAGAATGAAAAAGAATTGAATGAGAAAAGGGTGAAAATAAATAGCCCTCTAATTATTCAACCTAGGGCAGATACCGGGTTCAATTCATATGCTACTGGTGGTTACCAAGGTAACATCGGTATTGAAGACAAGACGTCATGGACCCAGTGACGCACTACACTTCAACTTCCCAAACCACTCAAGTTCCTCTTAAAAGGACTTGTTTCATTCTTACGGGGAACCGACATTATCTATCAATTTTCTCTTAGAGATTGTTGATATTGAAGAAGGAGACCCTCTCCCTAGTCTCTGAAATAGGATCCAAATATGCAAAATTGAGTCTAGAGCCACGAGATCATCAATAAATCTCATTAGGACACTTTCAATGAAGACTCTCTGTTTCACACAATGTGGAATGAGAGATTATATCTTATGAGTCCTACGCATTATCCTTGTGGTATTGCCAGAACATCTGAGTGATATGCAAACATATTTACAATGAAGATGGAAAGCCTTCTGGAGCCAACATCAAACAAGCTCCTGGTGGGTGGCATGTGAGATCTATCCAATAGATCAACCATGTGACAACTGAACAGAAACTATTGGGCGATTCAATCTTTTGAATCAATCCTGGTTCAGGTTATGGATTGACGGATACCTTTGAAAAACCGCTCGTTGTGCTTAAAAACTCTTTTCTTTAGCACATCGACTGTGTACAAATATTTCAAAATAAAAGGTGTTCATGATTGATAATTGATTTTCATTAAAACCTTCGTTGTATTGCAAAAACAATTTCTATTGAGCGATACACGATTATTTTTCAAATCTCTTTTTATCAATCAGTGAATCTCAATTCGCTGGTTCGCTCACTCCGTGTTGTCTTCTTTGAGACGTTCCGGTTTGAGAACAGCTAGAGCAGATGCGAAACCCTGTCAAGGAAATTCTTCGGAATTATACCTGATCACAGGCAGTACTTGTACTGATCAACGGGGAACCGTGGGCCGTGTACCTCAATTCAACAAAAGTGATCAAAGACACTTTCGTGCACTTTATTGCTAACTGTTGTATGCAGGTACGCCCAACGAAAGCTTCAACAAAATGAAGCGGTCAATTCAACAAAATGAAGCGGTCAATCCATAGCCGCATGCTCTGATATTTTCACTCCATGCTTCTGCTACGCTGCTGCCAATATCATGAATCAACGAAAGCTTCCGCTACTCTGATGAGAATATATCATGATCCAGAATGTGAGCATGTCGGTCCAAATGTCACAACTTCACATAATACCAACACCACAATGGAAGAGTCAGAGATGTATGATAGCTGATGATCTCAAAAGCTGGCTTAAAACTCATTATCACGTGGATCAGTTAAAGACCTCCATATTGATTATCCAAACATGCAATAATGTAGAATCAATGTCTACGAGCTCCTGTGCAAAGAACTACATCAAGAATGCAAGAACAATTTTAATGTAATATTTGTTTGTGTTCAATGTAATTTTGAGGTGATCTTTAGGTGAACTCCCTTAGGGGGAGATTGTTAGGATTTAGTAAATCTAATTATTAAAGAGTCGGTCACCTCAAGTAAATGTAATCATTAGAAAGCTCGCAGTCATTGATTAGTTAATGTTTAGTAGTATTTAGTTAAGTAACACCGTGGAGGACGGACGGGTCTTTACCCACTATATGCCTGATCCACAGCCCGTTAGGTGGCGTTTTGTGTAAAGACTATAAATACTCTCTACCTTCCAAGGTAGAGAGTCGGAGCTCATAATAATATGTTCATTTTCTCTCACTAAGTTCCCAAACCTCTAACTCTTTCTCTCTCTAAAACTCTTGTATACGCCTACTTGTGGTTATGATCTAGTGTGTTTGTGAAATCCAATATGTTACATATTGTACTTTTAAAACTTGATACGATCCATGTATGATTGAAAACTACACAGAATAAAATTTCTAAAAAACAAAAGGTCACGTTTTAAAATCATCATAATGTTGGATAATGATAGATCTTTCTAATATTTTCCTTGTTGAGAATTCTCCATACAAGGATTTGGGCATCCTACGAAGATCATAAAGAATTTCGCTTCAATATTTCTTTTCTTAAAGAATATACATAGCAAAAGTATGCTCTTTAATAAATTACTTACAAATAAATTATTATTGTATATTTTCTAGATTAATTAATAATATCATTTCGTATAAACATGTTAAGATTGGTAGACTTATTACGTTTATTTAAAAAATCACTAAAGTTGTTATCTATATTGAACTCTGATGCAGGTTTTACTGACCATGTCTTAATATTTATAGTGTCTCGCTATACCTATGGTCTACCCTAATGCACTAACGGGCAGTGTACCCAGTCGTGTGTAGTGTAGTAAATGGTAAAGCCGCAGTCGTCCCAAGAGCTATGTGTGTCAGATAATTACTAAGTCTAATTGTCACAGAATATTAATGGTTTTGATAGGTATTTAATTAATTAAACTACTAATGCAGAATATAAAATAAAAGCAAATAAATGTGTAAAGGAAATCAATAGAGGAATAGTGGTGCTAACCTAGTTAATCCTCCTAGCTAGTTATGTCTACGTCTACCTACTTCCAATTACTTCAGGTGGGGTCAAATTCGAGAGGACAACATTTGGTCAATTCGCCCTAACCTATCAGCAAAGATGCCACCACAGGAGAAATCAAGCGCACCATCATAAGTCCTGTTGTTCCTGGTCCCCTAAGCCGAGTCATTAAGTACCGCTACATGCTAGATTCTAAATAGTGAGTGCCTGGCCGTTAGGAACTTAGACACTACACCCCCCAATTCTTAAGTTCATCCAAACGATAGGTGATCAGTTGGTCAAATCGCACAAGTAGAAAGGGTCTTCAGTTGGTCATATCTTACCCTTCCCGTCTCAGTCCGCTCACCTAGGGTCAGTTGGTCATATCTCCTAGGCAATTGGCCTCTATCGCCATTCAAAACTACCGAACCAAGGGTGACTACCAAAGAACTATGCATGCATACACTTAGAAATAATTGTACGGAAGTAAAGGTAAACGCAAACAAAACAATTAAGTAATCATAACTAGGCTAGCACCAAAGGGTGCTTAGCCGCTCATATTAATCATGCAAATCAATTCAATATTCAAAGGTACGAAATACATGAATTGAAAGTAAAAGAAATAATAAACGCTAAATCTTATCCTAATGGTGTGACTTCTCCCTTGGAAACAGCTCCGTATGCTTCCCTAGACCTGCCTTGAGCTTTTTCCCACGTTCTTAGAGTGTTGTGTGTGGAATGGGATGCTTTGAAATGCTGGAATTCGTGGTGTATTTATAGGCAGGTCTGGGTTACGGCGTAACCAATAGAGGAGTTACGCCGTAACCTTCTATTTCTCCGTAAATGCACTAGATCTGCTAGTTACGGCGTAACCTTATAAGTGGTTACGCCGTACTCTTCAATAAACTCGGTTACGTCATAAGTGATGCAGTAGTTACGGCGTAAATATCAGCGGCGTTTAACCTCTTTTGACCTAATGGAGTTACGTCGTAACCTTTGGGAAGAGTTACGCCGTAACCTCTTGATAAGTTGGACTTCTGGGTCACGCAATAGTTACGGCGTAATGTGAGAGATGAGTTACGCTGTAACTTCTTCAAAATAAGCATACTGTGATAAATCTTTAGTAATGTTTCCATTTCCGCGTCTCTTTAGCTCCAATGCTCGTAATTTACCTGAAAGTGGAAAACAATGGAAAACAAGCGTAAATCCATATAAATGATATAAATAACGAGCATTATCGGGGGAAATTGACACTTAATATTCAGGACTATTTGATGTTATCAAACTCATCGTCAAGAATAGTATTCTTCGTTGATCTCTATAGATAAAACTACAAACTAGTGATAATGATCTCTTGGCTATTCGAGAGCCTTGGTCATCACTCCTCACATAAGGTTGTTGACATTTCATCTATGTCAATAAGTATCCATGTGAAACTCCTCATATCATGATAAAATAGTATTTTATCATAATCCTTAAACTTCCCAAAAATTATGATTTATTCATAAAAAGGGAACCTCTTCAAATAGGACTAGTAAAATATGTCAAAACCCCAAACCTTAAGTTATAGAGAATAAACATCAAACCTAGCCAAGAATTAGAACTCTCAAATCAAAATTGTTGTTCCTAGTTGAGCAAACGATCTTATATAGAAGCTGACTTAAGTGAATATAAACTGTTAAACACTACGCGGAATTTAATGTTTAACCTTAAGAAGAATAACGATGTTTATCACTAAACACCTCAATATATTAATATACGAATACTCTTAATAGTATTAGGGTTTACAACCTTGAAGTTTATCGACTCTTAGATATAACCAATACGTATATCTAACTCTAACCTAGGACCTCCTTTCATAGGCTAAGGAGTCCTTTACAATATACATTACGTATTCTACAAGATAACTATACTTACCATACTTATCTAAATACAAATCGACCTACTCAAGATATTCTAGAATATTACAATTTAAACTGACCTAACATACTAGCAGTGGAATATTACATTAGCAGTGGTACAATACTTCTACTAGCAGTGGTTCATCTTGAGCAGTGGTTCCAATCCTTCTAGCCATGGTATCTGAAGTACTGGCAGTGGTTCCATACTTAGAATCATTCCTGTTAGCATAACCAAAAACCGAACAATCCTCCCCTAAACTTGATATTTACAATCAAAATCATCAAGTTTCTTTTAAGCCCATGATAACTTATTTGGAGGATGTATCCAAACACCCAACAACCTCTTCATTCTCCTTATCAGATCCAGATTCTTCATCAACAACCTTTGATCTATTTTCCATTCTTTTCATTCTACCTTGAGGCTTGCCTTTGATGGCTAGAGGAATTTCTAAATCTGCAATCTTCTCAATTTTCCTCAGCAGTGGATCAACAATAGGACAAGTTGGGTTTGTACACTGCAGATCAAGCTTCACTTCCAACATCTGTCTGGCTACAGTCTTCATCAAAGGATAATCTTTGTCAACCAACATGAAGATTTTCTCCTCTGTAGTCTTGATAGCATGTACTCTAGGATAGGCATACAACATCCACTCTTCAACCACACAAGCTTCCCAAAATTTATCTTCTGGATTAGGATCAAAGATATTCTTTAATGTTGTCCATATAGATCTAGACACAGTTCCTGTTGGTCCAAGCTTTCCACATCTAAAAGGCATTACCTCCCACAGCTTTTCCAAATCAGTTGTAGTAAAAACGAATAGCATATACCCAAAAGTAGGGTACTGACTTTTCTTTTCATATCCTCTAGTAAGCTCAATAATGTCAGACAATCCTCCAATCTATGATAGGGTGTATAGATTTTACAGGTGTAGGATTAATAGGCTCTTCAGGCACTTTATCACTCACCACTATATACTGATCCAGTCTATCTTTATCATCCACCTTTTGTCTTTTTGAACTTGACCCCTCAATCACATATTCTTTTCTCTTTTGTCTATTCTTTATCATCTCAGCTTCTCTTGCAAAATTCATGGGAATGAAATCAAACCTTCTTTTGAAAATGTTGTATAGCTCCTCAACTTTCTCATAGGAGCAGTTCCTCAGATTCACAGTTTTCATATCCATGTGTTTGATGAACCTCATCATTTGATTCCTCCTTTCTTGCTTGGTTGGTGGTTTGTTCTTCTTTGCTTGATACTCTTTAAATTCTCTGTCCTGTTTCATCTTTCTCATCATTTCAACCAGCAACTTAGACCTTGTCTCAATATCTAATTGACCCCATTCAACCATTGTCATCTCTTTCTGCATCCTCTCAGAAGCTTGAAAATAGCTCTGTTCATTGTTCCAATCTTCTATAAGTTTCCTAGAGGCTTCTTCTTGCTCTTCTTTTTCCTTCTCTTTAGCAATTTCTTTAGCATTTAACTCCATATTTAGTCTTTTAGCAACTTCATCATCATATGCTATTTGTTCCTCTCTACTCTCAAACTCCAAAGCAGGCTCTGCAATCCCTTTACCCTTTCCAATATCTGGTTGAGCAACTACTGATTTCTGCACAGGCTCACCAAACTTCAAAGTTTTAGCAGTAGGTTTAGGTGCAGGGATTGGTTTAGATTGTTTCAGGTTAAGCAATTGAACAACAATCTCTTTCTCAGCGTCCTTTGAGTTTGGTGTTGTTGTTATTGTGGTGGTTATTGTTGTAGCAGTGGTTGCCTCTGCAGTAGAAATGTCTAAGCTAGCAGTGGCTAAAATAACTCCAGCAGTGGTTGCAGCATTGGGTTCTCCAACACTAGCAGTGGATGCAGCAACACTGGCAGTGGTTGCTTGCACCACTTCCTCTTCCTTTTCTTCAACTGCAGCTTTTAAAGAATCTTGAATCACTGCTTCTTTACCTTCCATATCAGCCACCAAATAACCTTCACCATTGTCTCCACTATCCATATCTAAATCCAAATCCTCCCCTGAATTTGTACTCTTACTCCTCCCCTGTTTGGATGCATCCTCCAAACTTTGATGTCCTGAGGAGCTTGCGTTCTTACCCATCTTTCTCCTGAATACAGTGATCCTTGGCCTTCTTAGTCTTTCCAAAACACTTACCCTGTGCTTCAACCTCCTAATTGTACCAGCCTGAGAGGTTGTCAAATTTTGAAGACCAGAGATCTTTGACTCCATATTAGTGCATCTGTCCGTCAATTCAAGAATGAGTTTCATAGTATCCTCACCACTTCGACCTGTGTTACCTGGTCCGACAGGTGGATCCTTGGAAATGTCATCATGTACAAAATCATCAACCGTCAATTAATGTTGTTGTTCCAAACTACCCTCATCAATTCGAGCTGTGTTAACTACTCTGAGAGGTGAATCATGGGATGTGTGTAACATGGCATCAGACCTAGCCTGAACATTCATGTACCCCAAGTTAGCCAGTTGGCTGGGGATTCCTCCACTTGTGTTGAACTCTAAATAACTCTCTACATTAGGAGTTGCCATTCGTTATGTCTTACTTATGTTTCCACTGCCCTGCTCAGCTTCTAAGCCTGAGGCAGTAGTGGAAGCCCTTCCAATCATGTCACCTCCCACACCTATGGCAGCCTCATGTCCTTCACCACTAGCACTAGCCTAAGGAAGCTTAGTGACCTTCTTCCTCCTACGAGTGACCAAAATCCTTTCAGGTTGGGTAGTTGAGGGTAAGGGTTCAGCAGTGGTTATAGGTTGTGATGTGGTAGCAGTGGGATCAACACTGGGTTGGATGGGTTGTGTATTTTCCTCTTCTACAATTTCTGGAAAGTTAAGCATTTGAGGAAATAGTGGAGTAATAGTCCCTGAAAAATTCTTGTTCTTCCTTTTCATATGAGTAAACACCTTAGGACCATATGCAACACATCATACATTCTCTGATGAGGGATGGGGTCCACTATCTGACTCTCTACTAGCAGTTGAATAAATCTGGGATACAAGTAGTATGTACCTTGTTCCTTAACATTCTTCTTTAAACCCTCAAAAATCATTCTTGACCAATTAAAAACTCTTTGTTGAGAGAGACAAATGTTAGCAGTGGCAATCTTTGAGGGAAACTCATCAAAACCAGTTGTCTTGTTGCTTAGACACATAAGAATGGTATGAATTAAGAACTTCCATTGGGGAGAAAACATACCTTTCTGAAACTTAAGTCTATCCCCTCTTCTCTCATACCCCATTTGCTCCAAACCAGCGAAAATCTACTCATTCGACATACTTCTAATCACTTCCTGTGTAACCAGAACCTCTTTCTCATCAATAACTGCCCTAATAACTTCTACTTCATCCCTCTCTTGAAGCTCAGCCGTCCACCAAAACTGATGAACGTAGGATTTAAGAATGATTGGTTTAGCAGTCAACGCATAGCGAATAGGGTTGTGTTTGATGAATTCTATCATGTCATGGAAGCCTTCAGAATGGTCATTCTTAACCAGGTAGGCAACCAAGTTGTGGGTAGTGGAAAATGCAGTCGCCATTGTAAGATGAAAGTGCGTGTGATGTGGGATTGGTAAAATTAAGTGTTTTGAGTGGTTAGGGTTTGTGTTGAGCGCCAATTGAGAATGTTTGAAAGGCCAATTTAATGATCGGCAGTGATTTATGGAATAAATACGTTATCACCAGTAAGTTTCAAAACAGCCCCTATAGTTTCCACATCCATCAAAAACTAACTAGCAGTGGATTGCTCACCACTAGCAGTGTTTTGTGCTAGCCAGCAGTGGAAACATCCTTTGCACTCCATTCTTTTAACCAAGACTTCCGCTGCAAAATCTTTGGCAATTCTGTGTGATCATGCAGTTGTTTAAAGAATACAACAAAATTTATACTATTTTTATTATTTTTTTATAAATCACCAACTCCTAAAGCTCCAAACGATCCAGAATATGCATAGCTTCTTCAAAACCTGCATGACACAAACATAAACCAAACACTACAAACTGTTTTTCAGGACATTAAAAATAACTAGCAGTGGTTACAATTTATGCACTAGCAGTGCTTTTACAAGTTGCTAAGCACTTAGTTAAGTAGTCAACCCTAGGCATTTAATTGTCCAGCTTTTATTCAAATACTTCATTAACTTCTTCAACAACTCACACCTTCCTTGCATTTAACTAACTGATTTCATCTTAAAGTCTATTTAAGAACCATTCACCCACACACCATACACATCACTTACTTCCCAAAAATCTTTCTCTCAGTCAACTATCTCAGAAACCAACAATCATCAAGATGAGCAACACACCAATTAATATCTCTTCTGATTCTTCTGATGATGGTTGGAATTCCTATTTTCCACCCAAAAACACTACACTAGCTGTTAGAAAAACCAATTGTTGGGAATAAAGCTAGCAGTTACCACTGATAAGTTGTAGAAGACACTGCTAAAGATTACACTAGCAGTGGAAACACATTACCACTGCCAGTACATATATTACCACTGCTATTAGGATAATTGTTATGAATCCGTGTATTGATAAGTATAGAAAAGATCTTGTGTATATTCTATATTGATAGCATTATACTTATCTTGTAAAGGACTCCTTGTGCAATAGAAGGAGATCCTAGGTCATTGTTTAGAACACGAAATACTCACGTAAGCTTTAAGGTGTAACCCTAGTGATAAGCAAGATCACTCGTATTATTTCTTAATAATATTGGATATTTGTGTTAAATTGTTCTTACTTACATTATATCATATAATCCATCTTCTAAGTATTACTAAGTGTATTCCGCGTGCTTATTAATATAACTCAAAGTATCAATAACACAAGGTGTGTGTTTAGATCCATCAAGTGGTATCAGAGCGAAGGTTTTGATACTTTGTTTTAGAAGATCTAAGGAATAAGCTTAACCAACTCACTCAAATCAATGGAGATGGAAAACAACCAGTCCAATTCTGCTCCAAGGCTTCCTACGCTCAAACTTAATGAGTTTCAGATGTGGAGGATATAGATTGAGCAATACTTTCTCATACAAGACTATGCTCTATGGGAGATCATCTTAATTGGTGATTCCTTCAAGTCTGTTACCAGGACTGAGAAAGTTGGTGACACAGAAGTTGTAACAGTTTATGTACCTGAAACTAATGATGAAAGAGTAAAGAAGAAGAATGACCTGAAGGCCAGAAGTTTGTTACTAATGAATCTTCCTAAAGATCAGATCATTGCTTTTAGCAAGTTCAAGACAGCAAAAGAACTTTTTGAAGAGATCTGCTCAATGTTTGGTGGCAATGATGCTACAAAGAAGACACAAAAGACATTGTTGAAGCAAAGTTATGAAAACTTCTCTGCTTCAGGCAATGACTCACTTGACAGCATCTTCACCAAACTCCAGAAGATTGTCACACAACTGACTGTATTTGGCATTGAGGTAGAAAAGGAAGACCTCAATTTGAAGTTTCTAAGAAGTTTGCCTTCTGAGTTTCTTACAAATGTTACAGTCTGGGAAAATAAACCAGAGATTGTAACTATGAAGCTCAATGATCTTTACAATAACTTCAAACTCATTGAACAAAGATTGAAGAAGGCAGGGAAACTTGGTACAAGCTCAAGCAACTTGGCATTGTTGTCAACCTCTGTAAACTGTGATGATTCTGAAGATGACTATGATGCTGATTTTGCCACTGCTGGTTCTACTGTTTCCACTAATAATATTAGTGTTACCACTGCAGGTTCAAAGAACAAGGTTGCTGGTATTGGAGATCCTACCTTTTATGCTTTTATCTCCACTCAAGTTAATGGCTCTATATTAACTCATGAAGACATAGAGCAAATTGATGAAGATGACTTGGAGGAGATGGACATAAAATGGCATATAGCTCTTCTTAACATGAGGGCTAGGAAATTCTACAAGAAGATTGACAGGCCAATTCACATCAATGGTGGTGAAACTGCTGGGTTTGATAAAAAGAAAGTAGAGTGTTTCAACTGTCACAAGTTGGGGCATTTTGCTAGAGAATGCAGAAGACCAAGGAACCAGGACAAAAGGTCTACTTGGTACAAGCAAAAGAAAGAACCAATTGTGGAAGAACCAAAGGCAATGTTGGCAATTGATGGTGTGAGCTATGATTGGAGTTTCATGGCTGATGAACAAGAGGAACAACCTTCAGATGCTGCTCTTGTGTCTACAGAACATGCTCTCATGGCTTTCTCTGACTCCGAGTTACAAAATTTTGAAAGTTGTTCTAAAACATGTAGGGCTTCTAGAGAATGTGAAAGGCTTAATGAATCATTTGAAAAACAAAGAACAGAGTTGTTTGCTGCTAATTATGTTGTGACAAATCTTAGAAGAGGCATATTTGTATTAGAGAAAAAACTAGAGCATTATAGAACAAACGAGTCAAAATATAATGATGATATGATTATTCTTAGAAGAGAGTTAGATCATAAGACAGCAGTGAATGAGGCACTAAAAGAAGAGTTTGAAAAACTTAAAAAGATAAATGAGAATGTCAATTTATCTGTTGACACCTGTTATTATCAGTCTAATTCAATTGATAAAATTTGGAATTCTCAAATTACTAGTAAAGTTAAGTCTGGTATGGGATACAATATTGTTCCTCCACCACTAAGGGGTGTTCCATCACCTCCTGGCATAGATTTTGCTCATACATGCCTCGAAGATTTTCAGGAACCTATTCATGAATATGGTCCTCTCAAATTTGTGACAAGTGAGGAAGAGGTTAAGCATGAACCTGATGTTTTTCAAAGTGCAAGTGATTCATCTGTTGTTGATGAGAATGTTAAAAAGGATGTAGAGGCTTCTATCCCAAAAGTTGTTAATATTATTACAGAGGAACCTAGGAAACAAGTTAACAAGCCTAGATCAACTGTAAGGAATGCTGAGATGTATAGAAATAAGTCATCAACTCTTAGGGGTAACCAGAGGAGTTGGTATCATGTAAAATCTCAACAACTAGGTAGTGATTTTGTGATGTACAATAAAGCATATTATATCTGTGGTAGCTTTAATCATTTACATGCTAATTGTGACTATCATGTTGGGAGAAGGGAAGTCCATGGGAATAAAAGGGTGGAGTCTAACAAGTTTCAAAACAATATACACCCTAATTCATAC
This sequence comes from Chrysanthemum seticuspe, assembly GCA_019973895.1. Taxonomy (NCBI): domain Eukaryota; kingdom Viridiplantae; phylum Streptophyta; class Magnoliopsida; order Asterales; family Asteraceae; genus Chrysanthemum; species Chrysanthemum seticuspe. The sequence continues at coordinate 204,543,524 of BPTQ01000005.1, forward strand.
AACAAAATGATCCCAAGAGCAGTTCAACAAAGAAGTGGTCTTAAAACTTTTGCCACTGTTAAAACTGTTAACACTGTTCACCCTAAATCACCTGTTACTAGTGCAAAACTCAAAACAACTTTTGAAAAATCTGCACAAACAGGGAAAAGGTCTTTTTCTGATAAAAGGGTTCAATATAATCAACAGTGGGTACCTAAAACTAAACCAGCAGTTACCACTACTCAATCAAAAGTTCCCACTGCAAGGGTTGTAAACAAGACCAAGGGTAACATGGGAAATGCTGTGAAGGCCTCAGCACATTGGGAATGGAAACCTAAAGGAATTACCTCAACAACCAATCCCAATGGTGTATCAATGACCTTTGATAGATATAACTATATTGATACACGAGGCAGATCCAAGTCAATCATGGCTTGGGTCCCTAAAGGAAACTAACTCCTTTCTTATATGTGTAGGAACATCCATGGACAAAAAGATCAGATCAAGGCTACACAGATAGTGGATGTTCAAGGCACATGACTGGCAGCAAGTCTTATCTCTCAGATTTTGAACATTATGATTGACAGTATGTCAGCTTTGGAGGTGGAGTTAATGGAAAAGATACTGGTTAACAACACAGAGATTTTTGCAGATAAAAGATGCTCACAATCAATATGATGCAAGGAACATAAAGCAAAAGACATGGATTTTTATTATTATTAACCAAATCTGCACACAGAGTGCAGAGGGTACATCCATTTGTTACAGAAAACCAGCATCGTTACATACATGGAAAACAAAAAACATCATACAACTACCAACTGATGACACAAGCTTCACATTCTACCCCAACCCTACCCCAACCTAACCACCAACTACCACCTAAGGCCTCTTAGGAAAGGCCCACTCTGGCATCACCTTAGGCACCATTCGCCTATCAATCACCCTCCATACCTTGGGGCATGCTAGCCCAATCACCTTTCCTCTGACAGGTGGTGAGGATGATGAAGGACCCTCTGGTGGTGGTATTGTCAACAGTGGTAGAGAAGGTGTTGCCTACAGCTCTCCTGATGGAAGGATTATAGCAAGGGGAGGAACTAAAAGGACTTGATATGGGTAGATTTCAGTACTTGGTAACAGGTATTGGAATGCTTAATCCATAAACTTTGTGTGTCTACTGCTCTTTGGTGTTGAGGGGAGGCTTTTGGGTACTAAAATTATTGTATAAGTTTGTATATGCCTTGTGCTTTGCTTGTTCATTAACTTTTATGCAGCAAAGATGGGAGTTGATCATATAAGGTGTGTATCTGAGACACACAACAAATGGTTATTGATTCACCGTGTCTAATTCACATAAGAATCAATTAGTCCAGAGCAAACGGCTACTGGTAAAGACTTAACAAATCCGTTTATGGTTGATAGTTTACCAAAAACTATATGGTTATCAACTCACCATATTGTTTATGATTAAAAGTTGGCTAGTCCATAGCAAACGACTCATGGTAAAGACATATCAAATCCATTGATAGCTGGTAATTTGCTAAAAACTATGATAAAGAGCAGTCCATTTTTCATATGTTTTTCTTTACCATTGCTCTTTGAAAATATTTGTGAAAAATTACCACTGCTAGTTCACAGTTTCCACTGACAGTGTTATCTTTTTACTCAAATGCTTGCAAAGATTTCACAGGTACAAAACTCACCCATAATCACTGTTCCAAACATTGATTACACTCCACCAGTTTCTCACACCTATGAGAGGAGGCACAAACAGCCAACTTCTCTCATTACAACACAACATGTCCCTGATCCTTTTGGTTTAGGAACAAGTAGTGGTGGTTACAGGCTTCACTCTAATCCACCTAGGGAGGAATCTGAGCCAATGCCCTATGATTCACCACTCCCAACAGGTCACACAGTTGGAAGTGTTGAGGGCAGTGGGCAACCTATGGAATTGATGAAACTTTGTACCAAATTAGCTAAGCAGGTTGAATCTCTGAAGAAAGACTTGGCACAACTAAAGGAGCAACATGCCAAGGATGTTACACATTTGAAAGAAGAGATTCAGACCTTAAAGGAAGAATTGCAGGGGTTGAAGCAAAGGAAAACTGCAAAGATTGTCATATCATCTCCATCCTCGTCTGATGATGGTGATTCGGCAGATGTCAATAAAGATTTGGGAAATTCTCCCAAACAGGGGAGGAAAACAGATGTTGAAACCAAGGGGAGGAGAATTGACTTTGGAGATGAAGGTGTTTCAAGTAAAGGTACAGATAATGTACCCTCCGAGTATCTCGAAGGACACTCCTCCGAGACGTGTCGAAACCCTTCCATTTGAAGTTCCAAGTTAGGATTCCAAAATATCCATAGGCGTCAAACTATTCGTTATCACGAAGGTTACCTTAGGGGAATTCGCCATTCGAAGCCCTAAGCCCTTCGGGGTATGGCTGTCGAAGAAGCATTGGATAGGAGAACCTCCTGACTTAGTCAAACCTACGATCTCCCTCTCTCTCTTGGCTTCCCCGTCAAGTCTGAGAACGTGGGTCACTAAACCCTAGCGGTTACCCACAATCATGGGACGCCCCCATGATCTCCGACATTCATGCAGAAGTGCTCTCAACCTCATTTCATCCACTATAAATAGGTTGGATGGGAAATGGATTATGGTATGCTCATTTAACACTCATCTCTTTACTCACACACACTTATACAACCATAACTCATACTTACTCTCACGCCGGAGGTGGTTTGCAGGGTCCTACCCCTACGTAATCACTTAATGTAGTGTTTCATATTTCTTATTCTCAGGTGAAAGGCAAGTCTTGGCTGGAACATACACCCCCCATAACTTTGATCCTCATCGAAGCCTGGTAGTGCAATCTATTGTACAATCAGTGGCGCCATCCGTGGGGCCACTACTATTAGTCCTGTAATCACCCAGTCCTAAAACCAAACCGACTACACTACATTTCCGGCATGGAACCAGGAAAAGAAGATACACCTCCACCAGGTTTCTCTACCCTAGTCCCTCTCAATACAACTAACACCAATAATCTCGCCCCCATAACGGCCTCAACCTTTACCACACGATCTCATTTGGAAACTACTCCCGTACATCACGCCTCAACATCCGCTAACCCTATTCCAGATATTAGCCCCGCCTTCGTTGAGGCAAACTTTGAAGCCTTAGATTCTTTACTAAGGGCACATAAGAGATAGGTTCGCAACACTGAAATGTAAAGAGAGTTGGAATACTCCAGTGAGGAATACGATGAAGAGATTGAAATAGAGGAGAGGCCTCGACCTGTTAGCAGGGGGCGCTCGGCCCTGCGAAATGGTTCTCCTTCCATTAGAAGGCCAAACGGAAGGACTGTGGGTTTTGAAGAAGGACCCGGAGGAGATCCGGGAAGAAGGGAACAAATGCAAGGTGAAAGAAGGAGCGAGAACTCTAACGGAGGAAGCAACCCGGTAGGGAACGGAGGGGTAAACCTACCCCCTCTCCTAGCTGCCCATTTAGGAAGAGAAGGGATGGGGGCTCCAGTACCCCCCTCATATGTTTCAAGTATCGGAGGCCCTCCTCCATACTCAGGTATGAATCAGTTACCCCCTCTGGGAATGAACCCCTACCTACCTGCTCAAACCTATAACACATATCCTCCGGGTGGTTCACTCCCCAACCAAAATTACCAGCAAATTACCTATGGACATGTTCCTACACAATCGATGGGCGTAAACCATTCGTACCAACCTTCTACTGTTTACCCTGCCTACACGCAGCCATTTCCTAACCCGTATAATCCTACACCTATTTATCCACCTCCATACAACCCGTACTATGCCGAAGCCTCTGGAGCTTGCACACCTTTTGTAAAGTGGATCGAAGACTACCCCCTACCTGACGGTGTAAAGATGCCTACTCACATAGGCACCTACGATGGGAAAGGCGATCCTGATAACTTCCTTCACTTGTTCGAAGGCGCTATCAAGATGCAAAAGTAGGTCATGCCCGTAGCATGCCACATGTTCACTTACACGTTCCGAGACTCCGCGAGAATATGGTGGAATAGACAGAAGTTGGGAAGCATTGTAAGTCTAGACGACCTTAAGGATAAGTTCCGATCACACTTTAGCCAACAGAAGAAGTACACCAAGACCCATCTAGTCGTGCATACCATCAAGCAAAGGGACAACAAAAGCACAAGAGCCTTTGTTACGTGGTACACCGATGAAACTTTGCAAATTCTTGGTTTGCACGAAGATCAGAGGATCTCAGGTTTTGTACATGGCCTTCGGACGCGGAGCTTGGTGGAATTCCTATCCACCGATCTTCCCACTCCTTACAAGGCGCTGATGGAGAAGACTTACGCTTGGATCGAGTCCAAAGAGGTAGCAGCGAACGGGGCTCCGATAGAGAAAAAGGATGCTTCTGATAAATTCTCTCGAGGGTCCTCCTAGGAAGGATCCAAGAACAAGAAGAAGAACAGAGACCGCTTCACTCCATACAACAAAGGTTCGAACCAAGGAATCTTGGCCAACTTAGTCAAATCTCCCAGGGAGATTCTGGCTACCGAGAAAGCCGCAAAGTCCTTCGATCCACCACCTCGGATGACAGCACGAAGCAAAGCCAGAGATATGTCCAAGTACTGCCATTTCCATGAAGACCATGGACACGACACGAACAACTACAGAGAACTAAAGAAGCGGATCGAAGAGGCGGTGTGGTCCGGACAATTAGCACATATGGTTAAAGGCATCAAAAAGGGAAAGGACAAGTTCTCCGACACCTAACTGGGTGAATGGAAGGGGAACAAGAAGGAGGCTACACCCACAGAGGCTCCGATACTAATGGTGCACAGGCACGATCCAACCTTGAAAAGGAAGGAAGCAGACGAGGAGCTGGGAAGCGCAGGGGAAATAACCTTCCCTTACATCTTGGGGTAGACACCTTCGACTGATCCCGTGGTCATCAAGGTACGAATCTCAAACAGGGAGGTAAATCGAGCGTACATGGATTGTGGAAGCTCCTGCGAGATCATTTATGAGCTTTGTTTCCTAAAGATCAAGTCATCCATACGCTCATGAAGGGTGGATTCGAAAACACCACTGGTAGGGTTCTCCAGCGAACACTCATGGCCCTTGGGAGAAGTACCATTGGAAATCATAGGTGAAGGTCCCTTATCCTGCACGGAAACACTCACCTTCGTTATAGTCAGGTCAGACTCTCCTTATAATTTGTTAATAGGGAGCACAACTATGCAAAAGATGGGTATCGTTGTTTCCACCATACATGCTGCTATTAAGTTCCAAACCCCCTTCGGAGTAGGAACTGTTCATTCTAATTATGAGGCGGATAAGGGTGTATATGGTGTCAAAAGAATCAAAGAAGAATCGGAAGAGCCTCCGATAGCAATTCTAAGCTGCACAGATGCGGAAAAGCGAGTTGTAGTTAACCCAAGTTACCCCGAACAAACGGTGGTAATAGGAAAGCAACTCTCGGCGAATTTCAAGGCGAAGCTCACGAAACTGTTGCAGACTAACCTTGATGTTTTTGCTTGGAAATATTCTGACATGATAGGGGTACCAAGAACATTGCTGATAGACGGACAGTCCTTCGGAACGGAGCATAAACTCAATGAGTACAAGCACATTGAGCCGCTAAAACAGAATAGGAGGAGCCTAGCCCCCGAAAGAAACGCTGCAGCCTGCAAAGAAGTCGACGAACTCACAGAAGCAGGCATCCTAAGGGAAGTTAAGTACCAAACTTGGGTAGCTAACCCAGTAATGGTCAAAAAGAGCGATGGAGGGTGGCGCATGTGCGTTGACTTCACTGACATCAACAAAGCATGCCCGAAGGATTGCTACCCCTACCAGAAATTGACTGAAAGGTAGAATCCTTGGCAGGCTTCCGGTTAAAATGATTCCTAGATGCCTACAAAGGGTATCATCAGATCCAGATGGCAAAGGAGGACGAGGAAAAGACAGCCTTCTACACAAGCAAAGGTGTCTACTGTTACAGAAAGATGCCCTTCAGATTAAAGAACGCAGGGGCCACTTACCAACGTCTCGTAGATAAAGCCTTCAATAAACAAATAGGCAGAAATCTCGAAGCATACGTTGACGACATGGTTATCAAAAGCAAGACGGAGGAGGACCTACTCCTTGATGTACAGGAAACCTTTGACCAGCTTCGGGCGATTAACATGAAGCTGAATCCTAAGAAATGCTCCTTCGGTGTTGAAGAGGGACAATTCCTAGGACATTTGATCACTAAGCAGGGGATAAAGGCTAATCCCTCCAAGTTCAAGGCGATTTCAGATCTCCAAGCCCTTAAGTGTCTAAAAGATGTGCAGAGCCTTAATGGGAAGCTGGCAGCTTTAAGCCGGTTTTTGTCGAAGGGGGCTGACAGGTCCCTACCATTCTTCAAAACACTCAAGGGATGCGTGGATAAGAAAACTTTTCAGTGGAGTCAGGATGCTGAAGCTGCCTTTCGGAAGATGAAGAAGTTCATCGAAATCCTTCCAACACTTACAGCCCCAATCAAAGGCGAAGTGTTGTTCATGTACTTAGCATCCTCAATGGAGAGTATTAGCGTAATCCTTATGGCAGAACGAGACAAACGACAGATCCCCATTTACTTTATCAGCAGAGTCCTACAGGGGGCAGAGATCAACTACCCAGCATTGGAGAAGTTAATACTAGCCCTAATCTACGCAGCAAGGAGGCTCCGACGCTATTTCCAGGCCCATCCAATCACAGTCTTAACTGACAAGCCACTCAAACAGATCTTGTCGAAACCCTAAAAGTCTGGAAGGGTGGCCAAATGGGCTATTGAACTGGGAGAACACGAAATAGAGTTCAAGGGACGAAACTCTATTAAAGGATAAATTCTCGCAGACTTCTTGGCAGAAACACCTTCCGAGCCTAACGTAGAAAAAGAAGAGCCCAAAACCAACCTCACTCAAGTACAGGCTGACTTGAAGCTTTATACAGATGGAGCATCCAGCTCCGATGGTTCTGGAGCAGGTCTAATGCTGGTCAGCCCTGACGGGAAGGAGCATACATATGCTCTTCGTTTTGAGTTCGAAGCCACAAACAATGAAGCGGAGTATGAAGCATTGCTAGCAGGCCTCCGACTGGCTAAAGATATGGAAGTCAAAGCTCTCGCTGTTTTCGTAGATTCCCAATTGGTAGCAAACCAAGTGACAGGCTCCTATGAAGCAAGGCAGCCCGTCATCAAACAGTACTTGGAAAAAACAAAGGAGATGCTGGAAAGCTTCGACTCCTACACCATTCAGCATGTTCATAGGAATCAGAATAAGAAGGCAGATGCACTAAGCAAGCTAGCTTCCATGGCCTTCGCCCATCTCACCAAAGAGGTACTCATCGAAGTCTTACCTGAAAGATCCATCGTTCGCAAGGAAGTTACAGATGTGGTTCACGAAGAAGGAGAGACGTGGATGACTCCAATCAGGGAATATTTGATAAGCGGTCTTCTCCCTGAAGATCCCAAGCTAGCACGGAAAATTAGGGTTAAATCCCCGCAGTACCAGCTAATAGGGGAAACCCTATATAGAAGGTCATTTTTATCACCTTGGTTAAGATGTGTGGGACCCAAGCAGGCTACGAGCATTATCTCTGAAGTCCACGAAGGATCCTGCGGCCTCCATGCAGGACCCCGCTCAGTTCTCTCGAAGATAATGAAATTGGGCTATTATTGGCCTTCGATGCATAGGGATGCGGCAGAAATCATTCTCAAATGTGAAGCTTGTCAGATACACTCAAACGTTCCAAAGATGCAGAAGCAGGACATGACAAGTGTGACATCCGCATGGCCCTTCTCTCAGTGGGGCATCGATATCGTAGGACCTATGCCTATAGCTCCCGGAGGAGTTAAATTCTTGCTAGTGGAAATCGATTAATTTACTAAGTAGGTGGAAGCTAAACCCTTAGCCTTCGTCACAGGGAGACAGATCGAAAAGTTTGTATGGGAGCACATTGTGTGCAGATTCGGAGTGCCCCATATAATCATATCTGACAACAGGAAGCAGTTCGCCGAAGGAGTCTTCTACGACTTCTGTCAAGGACTCAACATAAAGCAGTCTTGGACATCCGTCTACCATCCACAAGGTAACGGACAGGTGGAGGTTACAAACAGAGACATCATCAAAGGGATCGAGAAAAGGCTAGGACGAACTCATCATGGATGGGTGGATGAGCTCCCTCAAGTATTATGGGCTCACTGGACGCACCCTAAGTCAAGCAATGGTGAAACCCCCTTTAGCCTAACATACGGAACAGAAGCGGTCATCCCTTCGGAGCTAAGTGTACACACGGAGCGTGTGGCAACGTATGATGCCTACCAAAATGACGAGAGAATCAGGGAAAACCTTGATCTGCTAGAAGAAAGAAGAGAAATAGCCTCCATCCGAGAAGCAATACACAAACATAAGATCGAAGGCTACTATAACAAAAGGGTCAGACCTTCCACTTTCAAGCCTGGGGAATATGTGCTACGCCTCAACAGTGCAAGCAAAGCAGAGTACCAGGGAAAGTTGGGTCCAACTTGGGAAGGACCCTACATGGTAGCTGAGGCCTACGACAACGGAGCCTACAAACTGGCCACTCTTCTCGGAGAACCCATCGCCAGGACATGGAATGGTACGAACCTTCGAAAGTTCTATGTTTAAGAAGTACTTTTACTTTTTTCTTGTAATAAGAAGCTTCCCAAGGGAAAGCAAACATTATTGGTAGTTGTCTTAGTTTCCATTTCAAGAATGATGTAATCCTCCCTACCAATTCAATGATAAATAAGACATTTCCCACAAATCTCTTGCTTCGTTTCTTAAACACAAAGATTTGTTCAGCCAAGTCGTTAATGAGTTTCAATGTCGAATAAAATGGCTCAAGGTGTATGTGGAAAAGTATAAGGGGAGTTGAATAGTTTTACCAATTTAAAACTTCCTTTTAAATATTTAGATCGACTTATGTCAATCTATTTAGTTGTTTATGTTGGACGTTGATAGATAGATATATAAACGTGTAATGAAAGATAAAGAGTAAGAAGCACATCACCACGACACAAGTTATTTATACTGGTTCGGCTACAAGGACACCTTCCTTGCCCTACTTCACTCCCCGAGTCACCTACTCGAGAGTTCGTAAACACTACACCAATCTCCTTATGGCGGAGAAGCCTTCACAACTTCGCTTAACCTTTTTCCGGTACAAAGCTAAATACCGAGTTCCTTCACACCAAGGGGAACCACACCTATCACAACGTCGCCTACCCTTTATACGGTGCTAGGCTAACCACCGAGTTCTTTCACACCAAGGAGAACTAATCCTATCACAACGTCGCCTACCCTTTATTAGGTACTAGGCTAAGTACCTAGTTCCATTACTATGGAGGAACTACTACCCTTCACGACACAACACCTAATCTCAAGGAGATCCACTCCTTGTTACAACATCATCAAGGATATCACCATCCTTGGGAATAAACAAATACTTATATGTATAACGATGCACCTCATCAATTATACGACCTAGGCATTCTTTTCAAATGCAACTTGATTTGATTCATCGGCATCCTTTACTAATGCCTTTGACACAACGCTTGGCACCCTTCACTAATGCCTTCGTCTTGACACCTTTAGCATTCTTCACTAATGCTTTGACACGGATGATGAGCACCTTTCACTAATGCTTTTATCTTGACACTATCGGCATTCTTCACTAATGCCTTCAACCCAAAATATATGGAGAAAGGAAGAACTATCAACAAGAGAACCTTAGTTATCTTGATGATGACGAAGCATGGCAACTCATGGACTTGAGCTTGCTCGTCTTCAAGAAGTGGTAATCTTGCCTTTAAGAGGAACCTAGAAGATCACACAAAAACAAAAGACAAACTACATAGATCACTTGGATCTGAGGTTAGAGGGTTATAATACTTGGGAAGTATGTATGTGAAGTGATGAATAGAAAGGAAGAAATGGCTCTCTATTTATAGAGAAAATTCTCTAGTGTTCCCCGGATCCCACGGATCCCTTCCACTTGGGATCCGGCTAGTACAAAGCCAGGGATCCTTGGAACTCTCCTCTTTGCCCATGGGTATTTTTGGTTATGGGTCATGGGTCATGGGTTATGGGTTGATCCATGGTTTTCTTTCTAGATACAATGAACTTGGTTAAGTGGTATATATAAAACCATGGGTTATGGGTCTATACCATTTGCTAGTTTTTTTACCCATTTAGTATATACTTGTTTTTACCCACTTAATACTTAGTTTAAGTATATGCTAACCCAATATGTAAACACTAGTTGTTGTACATATGTATTTAAATCATAAAATCACTTATACTTGTTTTAGTGTTTTATGTGAAAGCGTAAGTGTGTTAGGAAACTATTAACTCAAACTATTTACGTATTCTAATTGTTTCGTTAAAATGATTTTACGTTTCTTATTAACAAAACATTAGAATATCGTAAAATATAAATAAATGATTTTACGGCTTATTTGTATTAACAGTGTAATACACGCCTTATCATTTAAGCCAACTTTAACATTCACATTAACTCTCCTAGTAGTTTTTGGAGCTTGTAAAAATATATACAAAGTCATACTACTTAAAGGATTTGAGATAGAGTGGGTCGCGACCCTCTGTCAATGATCAAATTTGGTCATTATATTCTTGGTATTGTAATTTACACACAATGAGGTTGTTTAACCTTAGGTTGTAAAACTTAAGCATCGGAAAAATGGCGTACGAGAAGTTAACAAAACAAACACAAATAATAACTAAGTGTGTAGAGGTATACCCCCTACACCATACCATTCAAAATAAGGGCTAGTGCCCTTGTACCTGCACGAGGAGCCTAAGCCCCAGCTAAATTGTTTTTGGCCCACGACCATACATCACAAGCATTCAAATTGTTTAGAGAACAAGACAAGCATTGTCAAATAAGATAAATTGTCTTAAAGGGTACATGCCACCTTTGAAACCAAATTACTGCCGACATGGCAGCCTTCATTCCTGCTTGACGAGTCCATCCCTTTGAAAGGGCGTCAAGGACATGACGTAAGATAAACTAATTGTGTTTGCAATTATGTTTGCAAATGGTTCGTCTAAGTGACGAAAAACGTGCTCCCCCTTGAAGATTGCAAAGTTGCAATGGGGTGTCATGAAGTATAGTCCAAGAACAGATTAAGTTGCAAATGTTTTTGCAATTACATTTGACACAAAGCTCCCCCTAGCTTTATGGTGTCAAAATCTTCATGTGTTATTTTGAAAATCTACAAAGTAAAGGTTAGAAAACAAGAGTATAGTGCATAATTTCCTGAAAATAAAACTCAAGTTAGTAGAAATTTGTGCTTCTGTACCACGGATCCTACGGTTCCCTTATTGGAGGGATCCATCTAGGCATTTTGGAGGGATCCGGCTATCTGGTGACAGTTTCTTCAGCAGTGAAGATGTGTCAAACAATGCAAGTGTGAAGACAATATATGTGCAATAAAGAGCACAACACACAAAATAAGCAAAGCATATAAATGTTCATTCAATAAAACAAGAGATAACCGACCAAATCTCTAAAACTAAGAGAATGAACTAGCTATACAAGTGCTACTAAATACTAACTAGTTACTAGACTTAAAATGCTAAAATGTTCATGAGTCTAGGGATGAGTGGACTTGTTGATTTGATCCAACTTTGCAAGAAGATGATTAAACATGAAATGTATCTTATTTCGTACTTCTTGAACAAGTCCTTGAGTGTTTAGACAATTTGGACAATTATTGTCTTGGTTTGAACCCGGAGGGAAATGGATATATTGAGGAGGCTCAATGTGTGTTTGCGGGTCTTCATTTTGAGAGGTAGGAAGTGGTTCTAAAAATAAGGGTGATAATGGAACTTCTTCCATATGATCAAGGTTGTTCCTTGTGTCCCATGATGGGCTAGTTGGTGTTGTAGGTGGTTCCCTATTTAACGAAAAGGTTGGTGGATGGGAGTTTCTTTGTGGTGAGTGAAATAATGAATAGATGTTTGGGTGAGGGAGAGGCTCATTCGAGGAATGTAGACCATGCTCAATGAATAATGGTTTTGATGGCTTGCTAGAACTAGCCATGTTTGGTTTTGAACTAGATGATCCTTTTTCTAGTCCGAAAGGTTTGATGCTAATCCTTGCGGTTCTCTTAGCTTTTGGATGAGTTTGATGAGGTGGAATTCTAGCATCATTATCTCTAATAGGAGATGTTTCGGTGGATAAGATTTCATGGATCATTTGACCTTTTCTTTTGGATGATCCTATGGTTGAAGAGTTGTTGCTAAGAGCCTTAGTCATAGTGATGATAATGCTTTCAAGAACTTCTTAGTTGCTGATTTTTGAGATGTGAGTGAGAGTGGTGACTTAATCCTAAGGTTGTTTGGTTTATAAAGAATAATTTGAATTAGGAAATTAAATTTTTGGCCACTTAGAAGACTAGGCATGCTCTTAAGGTTTTGATCAGCTCTAGAAGGATAATAAATGAATGTTAAAAGTGGTTAGAGAACCAAAAGGTGACTTGAATCTGAATATGGAAGCTGATTGAGGCTCTCTGCAGCTACGGATCCCGCGGATCCCTCTCAGCAGGGATCCGCCTGGTTAAAGACCAGGGATTCGGCTATCAGACAGGTTTTAGGTGAAATGATTATGCTTTTGTAAGGTTTATTATCAATGGATTTCAAGGTTTTGATTTAATTTTGAATTCTTTAGCTGTTGGATATCTCAAATCCTCAACCATAACAAGTAATGGTGCTTAATAATGGTTTTGGCCAAGAAAATTGACCTTGGGTAGTCTAACTATATGTTTGACAAGGATTCCATTTAATTAGATGTGGAGAACTGGTGATAACAAGTCCTAGAAGTCAGATGATGTTCTAAGAGGAATTTATTAAATTTTTTAAAAATAAAGAGAAATGAAAAACTAATTTTTGAGCCTAATTTTGAGTCAAAGATGATTGAGATCAATTTGCTAAAATTAAAAGATATACCTAACTAAGTGCTATCAAACGTGATAGATAATGTGTGAGTGTTGGAGCGGAATTATGGTGAGTTTTGACTAGTTGATAAATCAAAAATATTTCAAAAATATATCCTAGATAAGCCATGGATGAGGGTAAGGTTTTCAATTATTTGAGGAAGACTTAGTTGGCTCTAGTATCTTATGTTTGACTTGTTTGAGGTGATCTAGTAGACTATTTTGATGTAGCCAAATCTGTATTGTAAATCAGATGCCACGGATCCCGCGGTTCCCTTATGGGAGGGATCCGGCTAGTTCAAACGCTGGGATCCGCCAACTGCAGATCAGAGAGCTTTCAGGAAATGTGCAACTTTGCACTTTATAGTAAATGATTTTCCTAGTTGTTTCTATGAGGACTAAATGCAAGTTCACAAATAATATAATGTACATCAAAGTAGGAAGAGCCAAAATTCCTAGAATGAGTGACGACGACCACTAAAGGAGTTGTAAAATCTCATTTTCCAAATACCTAAGTTAGGATTGTTTAGTGCCAAGATATGGCAATACCTACATACTACGAGCATAGTTTAAAGTGTTTACAAACCATTGTTTGAAATTATTCATCATACATTTGAGTTCTAAGACCTTACATTTCTTCTCCTCCTTCACTTCTTCACCCGTCCTCCACTCTTTATCGAACTATCTCCACTTCTTCTTCCTCAAGAAATTGGCGAAGCATTTAAAGATTCCCTTGGTATGTTGCCATTCGGGTGATTCATTAGGGATGTTTGGCAATTGGTTAATGTAGTCCAAGGGGTCAAGATCGATATTTTCAAGTGGGTTGCTACTACTCCCTTCACCTTCTCCTTGCCTCTCCCTTTCGTCCGAGGAATCTGTGGGTGGGTGTGGCCTCTTGCCTTCCACCATAAACCTTGTTGTTCTACCCTCGGTTAATGGTACCATAACCTTATTGCAAAAGCTATGATCCAAGGATTGTGGGGAAGGGTCTAATGCAAAGATAAATTTGGCAAGACGGGTTAGAAGCATTGCATACGGAAGCACCATCTTCTCCATGCTTCTTACACTTGCCATTCTCTTGACCATGTAGTAGGCAATGTTGAAGCGAGTCTCGGTCACAAGACAATAGATCATGAAACTTAGACATGCGTTGGGGTGATCCTTGTTTCCCACTAGACACACCACATTCTCCCTTATCACATCTTCCCATTTTCTATACAACGCGTACATCTCCGAGAGCTTCATTTGGAAAGGATCCCTATAGATCACTTTCGACTTCCTAGTAACCCTTGATGGGGATGCTCTTGGCATAAACACGGTGTCCCTTACCGTGGTTGCTTCCGGAATTGTTGCATGATAAATGTCGTGATGATCACCCATAGATTGTATCTTCTTCAACGACCACTCATTAGAATACATGAAAACACCATCATATGTAACCCCTAGAATTCTTCCGAACTCCTCAAGTAAAAGAGTGTACTCATTTCCATTTATGGTGAATTCAATTGAGATGGACCCATCATCATTTCTAATTATACCAATAGTCTTGTAGAACTCAAGCACAAAGACCGGGCAGATTTGCTTGTTTATATCCAATATACAATCAACCCAATATTTCCAAATACTTCCCTCATGTCGGTATTTGCAAGAAATGATGGATCAACGACTCTACCTTCATGAAAGAGTCTCCTTTTAATCAACTTAAAGGCTTTCCTGTCGTCCGGACTTAATCCATTTTTCCTATGGTACATGGGTATGTAGTGGGCGGTGTCTTGGTAATCTTGTTGCTTGTTGCTTGGCATGATGTTCCTAAACAATACAACCACAATGTGGTGTTAATGATGAATAGTAACTTAGAGGGTTTGATCACAATTTTGCTCTCATCATCTTTGTTGAGTTCAAGAAATGTGTTTAATTTGTATTAACAATGTTAATTCTTTGATTTAGATTATCTTAGAAAACAATGTAGTGACAAATTATGATAAACCCATTTGAACCCAACTCTTAAAGATGAAGAAATTGTAATCTTAGAAATCAAGGAATTAACTTAACAATGTAGTGAAGATTGTACTTACACAAATACCGACATGTTGCTCCTATGAACAGTACCTGGGTTTTTGTTCGTGAGTTTTTGAGGTGAGTATTATTGTGGAACATCCACAGTGATCATTCTTGAGCATATACTGTCTTCTGTTGCACGGATCCCGCGGATCCCTCTCATATGGGATCCGGCTAGTATAAACTTAGGGATCCGGCATGGCAGCAAAAGTCAGCTCAAACATTCCTTGATAACTTTGGTTTGGAAGTTCTAAAAACGCCTAGTGTTTTGATGTTAAGGTTCTAAAACTTGTGGTTTGAGGTTTTGACGATTTAATATTATTCCTATTGGACGAGGTTCTTTTTAAGAATCAGTTTTAATTCTTGAGAGAAGCTTTTCAAACATTATAATAAAATCCCATTTTATCATAATATAAGAAGTTTCACATGGATAATTATTGACATAGATGAAGTGTCAATAAATCCTTTTTTATGAATAATGATTGAGGTTATCGAATAACCAAGATATTGTTATTACGAGTTGGTAATGTAGTCTATACGAATAAGTCGAAGAATATCATTTAGATGATGACTATAATATGAATAACTACTAGAATGATTACTAATAACTTATGCAACTAAGATTATAATAATAACAATAAAGGTAAGTAATTAAAGATCATACATTTGCTAAATATTCTTTTTAATAAAAGAAGTATTTAGATGTTTTGTGATCTTCTTGGAATCTCCAGATTTTATGTTGTAAGAATACTAAACATTCTTTTTGCAAAAAGAAATATTTAGATAAGTTCTTTATGATCTTCTTGGTAACTTCAAATCCAAGTATGGATAATGCTTAAGAAAAAAAATGTTAGAGCAGTCTATCATTGTCCAACAATAAACAATATAACGATTTTAAAATATGACAAAAATAATCCTTCTTTGTAGTTTTCAAACATACATGGATCGTATCAAGTTTTTAAAGTACAACATACTCTAAGAAACTTGGTAACGAAGCTCTGATGCCAGATGTGGAAAACAAGAAGGGGGTTTGAATAGGTTTACCAATTTAAAACTTCCTTTTAAATATTTAGATAGACTTATGTCAATCTATTTAGTTGTTTATGTTGGACGTTGATAGATAGATATATAAACGTGTAATGAAAGATAAAGAGTAAGAAGCACATCACCATCTTTGGGAATAAACAAATACTTATATGTATAACGATGCACCTCATCGATTATACGACCTAGGCATTCTTTTCAAATGCAACTTGATTTGATTCATCGGCATCCTTCACTAATGCCTTTGACACAACGCTTGGCACCCTTCACTAATGCCTTCGTCTTGACACCTTTAGCATTCTTCACTAATGCTTTGACACGGATGATGAGCACCTTTCACTAATCCTTTCATCTTGACACTATCGGCATTCTTCACTAATGCCTTCAACCCAACATCTATGGAGAAAGGAAGAACTATCAACAAGAGAACCTTAGTTATCTTGATGATGACGAAGCATGGCAACTCATGGACTTGAGCTTGCTCGTCTTCAAGAAGTGGTGATCTTGCCTTTAAGAGGAACCTAGAAGATCAACCAAAAACAAAAGACAAACTACATGGATCACTTGGATCTGAGGTTAGAGGTTTATAATACTTGGGAAGTATGTATGTGAAGTGATGAATAGAAAGGAACAAATGGCTCTCTATTTATAGAGAAAATTCTCTACTGTTCCCCGGATCCCACGAATCCCTTCCACTTGGGATCCGGCTAGCACAAAGCCAGGGATCCGTGGAACGCTCCTCTTTGCCCATGGGTATTTTTGGTTATGGGTCATGGGTCATGGGTTATGGGTTGATCCATGGTTTTCTTTCTAGATACAATGAACTTGGTTAAGTGGTATATATAAAACCATGGGTTATGGGTCAATACCATTTGCTAGTTTTTTTACCCATTTAGTATATACTTGTTTTTACCCATTTTAGTATACTTAGTTTAAGTATATGCTAACCCAATATGTAAACACTAGTTGTTGTACATATGTATTTAAATCATAAAATCACTTATACTTGTTTTAGTGTTTTATGTGAAAGCATAAGTGTGTTAGGAAACTATTAACTCAAACTATTTACGTATTCTATTTGTTTTGTTAAAATGATTTTACGTTTGTTATTGACAAAACATTAGAAGATCGTAAAATATAAATAAACGTTTTTACGGCTTATTTGTATTAACAGTGTAATACACGCCTTATCATTTAAGCCAACTTTAACATTCACATTAACTCTCCTAGTAGTTTTTGGCGCTTGTAAAAATATATACAAAGTCATACTACTTAAAGGATTTGAGATAGAGTGAGTCGCGACCCTCTGTCAATGATCAAATTTGGTCATTATATTCTTGGTATTGTAACTTACACACAATGAGGTTGTTTAACCTTAGGTCGTAAAACTTAAGCGTCGGAAAAATGGCGTACGAGAAGTTAACAAAACAAACACAAATAATAACTAAGTGTGTAGAGGTATACCCCCTACACCATACCATTCAAAAGAAGGGCTAGTGCCCTTGTACGTGCACGAGGAGCCTAAGCCCCAACTAAATTATTTTTGGCCCACGACCATACATCACAAGCATTCAAATTGTTTAGAGAACAAGACAAGCATTGTCAAATAAGATAAATTGTCTTAAAGGGTACATGCCACCTTTGAAACCAAATTACTACCGACATGACAGCCTTCATTCTTGGTTTTTTGGAGATGGAGTGGGGGATGGTTGAACTGAGACAGGCTTGGTAGACATAGTCTTCTTGGTAGGAATGGTAGGCTTCAGCTTTCGAGGTTTCTTGGAAAGGAGGTCTTCGAGGGGTGCCATAGGATCTTTGGTAGCCTCAGCAAGGAAGGAGTACTCTGCAGTTGCGAACGCATTTCCTGCCTCATCATACTCAGCCTTCGAAGTGGGACGGTAGCATTCAATCTTGGAAAGATCCACGGGCTTACCTGTTTTGGCAGCCTCTTCCAACGCCGAGCACCGTCCATGAAAAATGGCTGATTTGATGACCTTCCACATCTGAGCTCCCAATTCATCACTGTGGTAAAGCTCCATGGCTATGTAAGGCACCACCTTTGAAACTACCTCCGCACGATCCTTTTGCAGCATCTTATACCTCATCTGCAAGCCATTGATTTCCTCTCTTAACTTCACTTCTACCTCTCCGAGCCTGGCTTTCTCACTTTCCAACCCAACACATTTCGCCTCAAGAACAACATTCTGACCTGTTAGAGTGATGACCTTAGCTTCTTCCAACTTAAGATTGCCGAGTTCAACTGTCAACTGGGCTACCTTTCCTCGAAGGTCTTGGACGACGGGGTTCTTCTCAACGTTCCCCTCAATCTCGTCACACTTAGCCTCCAGCTTGGCCACAGTTCTGAGCAATTCTTTGGTTCTGGCATTTAAGTGATTATCGAATACCGCCTGCCTCGCAACCCCATTGTCATGCATGTCACAAAACCTTTCAATGGACATGTTTTCCAGCATACCTTTCCATTGAGGAGGGGTGACATGATCGACAATCTGGTGACAGGCCAAAGCATTGGGAAGCTCCTTTGTCTCTGGAAGGCCTGCGACCAATACAATGTATAAAGGCTAAGTTAGTTGTGACAATTATGACTTCACATATTTTATAAGGAGGAACTGCTTACTATGCACCTCCACTGATTCATCTGGCAATTCGAAGGCTGACTACACAAACTTTCTACCTTCAGCACTCTTCTGTTTCACAACTCTGCCTCCGGAGGCAGGTAGGGGATTGTTCCTCTTGTTGGTAGACTTAACAGCCTTAGCTGCTGTTCCCTTTCTACTTTTTAATCTGTCAGCTATCCCTGTTGAACCTATCACAGGGACATCCTCATCCGCAGGATCGTCCGAGTCAGCAACATTCTTAACAAGTTGGGACGGACCCTCCAACATAGCTTGGGGGTGCCAATGCAACGGGCTCCGGATTCGGAGTGTCTACCTCATTGTTGTTCACAGATGTTGAAGGAGAGCCAACACCATAAGACTCTTCGGGCTTCTCAGCAGGCATAAAGCTTAAATCTTCATCCAAATCTTGGAACATGAAGTTTCTGAATGACATCTCTGTAAAATAGAAACAACAAGAAATAAATATCAGTGCTACATTGGTCCTACTTAAAAAGAAATAGATAAACATACTTTGTCCTTGGTATATGATAACAGGCTTCTTGGGAGACCCCTCCCAGCTCTGGGCAATCTCAGCCATGTATAAGATGGCTTCGGGGAACACTTGTATATCCACAGGATATTTGGCCAAACGCTGATAACAGGGATCCCTTCGCACCTCATATGGCAGGGGGTCATTGTAACGTTTTGCATCAAACATATTTTCCTTATTCAGCAACTCTGGATACTTAGGGGGAACAATAGTGTCTTGCACATAGAAAAAGCTACCTTTCCAACGTGTTATGTTGGTATACACCCTCCCAAACAGGTTTGGCACATCTGATTCAGGCCTTTTTGCTAAAGTTAACCAATTTCCCACAAGATACAAGTTCAAAAATCCTCTTAAAACCTTTAATGTTGGTTCATAGCCGTATGCTTTACACATCACTATGAATGTGGTCAGTTTGGCTAAACCAAAGGGGTTGAACCTAGAGATATGAACCTTGTAGTATTGCATAAACTCTAATATCAGTGGGTGCAGAGGAATCCTAAGGTTAGAATGGCTAAATGCATGTGTGTATAGCCCTACGAAACCTTGAGGAGCATCAAAAATACCCTGATTAGACTTGGGTAACATCACTTTGTGCTCTGATGGGATTGGGTAATCAGCTAAGTAATCATGTAACTCCTTTGCAGATAATGTACATTTTTGTTGTTTTATGATAAACTTGGAATCCATTTTTTAACAAAAAAGAACAAGCTACAAGTATGAAGAAAGGTTTACCTTTTGATTTCGGAGTGATGGCGATCAAGTTTTACTGCGTGTAGAAAGAAATGGAGAGAGTAAAATGTGCTAGGGTTTCAACTACCCCTCTTTTTATACTCTCTTTTGCATCTCTTAAGCACCGCACACGTGGCCCAAAAATTACTCTTATCCGAAGTCAATTTTTTAAATTTTGAAAAAAGAAGACTTTTGGTCTCCGGGTAAGCTGGAAAAATGTGATTCCTGTAGCGGGCAGCCAAAAAGATTAATTAGCATTAAATGCGCTAAGTTAGGTGCATTGTTATCTTCTAACTAATGCAATTTGCAGCAGGATGGTATTTTTTTTTAAGCATGAAGTCGAAAGCAATGTCTCCTCGCTCATATACATCACTTTCGACTGGGGGGCTTGATGATGTACCCTCCGAGTATCTCGAAGGACACTCCTCCGAGACGGGTCGAAACCCTTCCATTTGAAGGTCCAAGTTAGGATTCCAAAATATCCATAGGCGTCAAACTATTCGTTATGACGAAGGTTACCTTAGGGGAATTCGCCATTCGAAGCCCTAAGCCCTTCGGGGTATGGCTGACGAAGAAGCATTGGATAGGAGAACCTCCTGACTTGGTCAAACCCACGATCTCCCTCTCTTTCTTGGCTTCCCTGTCAAGTCTGAGAACGTGGGTCACTAAACCCTAGCGGTTACCCACAATCATGGGACGCCCCCATGATCTCCGACATTCATGCAGAAGTGCTCTCAACCTCATTTCATCCACTATAAATAGGTTGGACGGGCAATGGATTATGGTATGCTCATTTCACACTCATCTCTTTACTCACACACACTTATACAACCATAACTCATACTTACTCTCACGCCGGAGGTGGTTCGCAGGGTCCTACCCCTGCATAATCACTTAACGTAGTGTTTCGTATTTCTTATTCTCAGGTGAAAGGAAAGTCTTGGCTGGAACATACACCCCCCATAACTTTGATCCTCATTGAAGCCTGGTAGTGCAATCTATTGTACAATCAGGTACAAAGGAAGTTGATGATATTCAAGAAAAAGTTCCTCAACAGCAACTAGAGCAAGAACTTTTCACTGATGCAACTGCAACTGCAGATTTAACCACTGATATAATTTCCACTACAGAGCCAAGAGTTCCCACTGCTGGACAACATATTACCACTGCAAGTGAAGAAATTGAAAAGCAGAAGAAAGAAAAAGGTAAAGAAGTGGTGCAGAGTGAAGAGCAACCAAGAAGAAAGATTTCAAAGAAAGAACAATCTCAGATTGCTCATGATACTGAAGTTGCTAGAAAGATTGGAGAAGATGAAGTTGCAAACAAGAAAAAGATAGATGAACTAGAAATTGCAGACTTCATGGAGGCTAAAAGGCTAGACATAATGGAAACCACTGATCCAATGGATGTTAATCCAATTTCTATTGTTCCACCTTCTATTTTCAGAGAAAAGACTCCAGAGTTTAGCTATGTACCTACTGAAGAAGAAATTGATTTCTTGATTGCTAATGATCCAGTAGTCAAGAAAAAGGCAATTGACCTAGTTGCAGATAAGTCTTTAACTGAAGAACAAAGAACAACACAGTTAAAGGATTTCATTCAGATGAAGAATAATCAAGCACTTCAAGATGCTATTGTTTCAGTCAAGAAGGGTCAAAAGAAACCAAGACAACCAACCAAGGCACAGGTGATTTCAATGATGAAAGATTATTGTAGCACTGTTGGTGGCTGGAAAAGACATCAGTTCAAAGGAATGCCTGATGATAAAGTTGAAGGTATCTACTACAGAGGTAAAAGGCAAGACCAAGATTTTATTCCAATGAACTCTGATGAAGAAGAAAGAAGGTATCCTAATATGAAGAGAAAGGCCAAAGATAGTGAACCTCAGACATTTAAGAAGACAAAATTTGCTGAAGAACATGAAGTGCAAACTGAGAAATTCACTGAAGAACAGATGACTGGAATGATATTGATTGAAGAAGAAGATTTTTATCCTGACCCACTGCAAGTCAGACATCCTATTATTGATTGGGAAGTTTACACTGATAGCAATTTTGCTTCAACATGGAAGATTACAAGGCTAGGTGGTGAAACTTCATCATTTATTTTGTTTGAAGAGCTCATCAAAGCATGTGACAGACATGATCTGGATACACTGTGGAGATTAGTTCAAGAAAGATTTGATGCTGACAAGATTAAAGATATGAAGGAAATGCAGTTATGGGTTAATCTAAGAAGGCTCTATAAACCAGATACTAATGATGATTTTTGGAAATTCTCATGTTCATGTCCTGGTACTAAATGGGTTTATTAATGATTCATGTGAAGTTTATCATGTTTCTACATCAAATGGAGTGGATGCATTTATGTTTGCTGAGAAAGAATACCCACTCAGAGTTGGAACTCTCACTGTGATGTTGTGTATAACAATAAGAGTTCATGAAGATAATGAGAAGGTCAAAGCATTGTTACTTAGGCTTCAAGATCAATGTTCAAGAGCTATTCAGGAATTAAGAAGAAAGTAAAGTGTTTGAAAGAATTCCCCAAATCCTTACAGAAGATGCAGTTTGAAGAAACTTACTGGTTTGCAGAGAAATCATAAGTTTAGGGGAGGATTGTTGGGAATAAAGCTAACAGTTACCACTGATAAGCTGTGGAAGACACTGCTAAAGATTACACTAGCATTGGAAACAAATTACCACTGCCAGTACATATATTACCACTGCTATTAGGATAATTGTTATGTATCCGTGTATTGATAAGTATAGAAAAGATCTTGTGTATATTCTATATTGATATCATTATACTTATCTTGTAAAGGACTCCTTGTGCTATAAAAGGAGATCCTAGGTCATTGTTTAGAACACGAAATACTCACGTAAGCTTCAAGGTGTAACCCTAGTGATAAGCAAGATCACTCGTATTATTTCTTAATAATATTGGAGCTTTGTGTTAAACTGTTCTTACTTACATTATATCGTATAATCCATCTTCTAAGTATTACTAAGTATATTCCACGTGCTTATTAATATAACTCAAATTATCACTAACACAAGGTGTGTGTTTAGATCCATCACCAACCCTGCTCCTGCTCCAGTTGGAACTTCATCTTTGCAACTCCCATCTTAAGCAGCTCTTGTGGAAGGTTCCAGTTCTGAGCTCAGTTCCATGCCAAGCTATGTGTTAGCTTATGAAGACACAGATGAAGAAACAGGTGGCACCTATAGGGTTTTGGATATTGTTCCTCTTGCAGAGATTCCAGCTTCACCATCTCCAGCACCACTTTCAGCTCCTCCTACTGCAGCACTACTTTCAGCTCCTTCTGCTTCAGCACCACCAAAGAGATCTCAGGTGCTAGCACTCCCCAACCCACAAGTTTGCTCTATGGATGGGAGAAGGGGGAGACAAAGCATGACAGAAATGGGAAACGGGAGTAGGTTGTGTTGGATGTTTTCTTTGGTTGTGATGTAATGAAAGCTTAGGTTGTAATACTGCATTTGTTGATGCACTTCCTTTAATGAATAAACTTCCATGTTTCCTTTTCTTTCTATTGCTACTAACTGTGTGTGATTGACCTTTTGATCTGCAAAATTGTTAGTGGGAACAAAAATAACAAGCAGTGGTAAAATTTAAACTAGCAGTACTAAGATTTACTAATAGCAGTACTTTTGATTTACAAATTGTTACAAAACATTTTTGAGACTTAGAGATTGATCATACCTATACTAACTACTAAGTACTGAAACCTCCCCACATCAAACGCTTTAGTGAGTAGATCAGCAACATTATAATCAATATGTATTTTAACCATTTCTTCCAAATCTGACATGTTAGGATGATCTGGATAGTCATCAGTTCCTACTAGTGGCTTAGCAGTGTTACCAGAGAAAGTACTGCTAGTTGAACTTGTGTCAGCTGGGGTTTCAAATGAACTAGCAGTGGTTGCACTTGGCTTAGTAGTGTTTTTAGCAACTCCCCTCTGCTTTTCAATTTCTTCTACTAACACTGAGTTATCTCTAGATAACTCTTCCTTATCTTGATGATGGTCTCCCTTGTTCCCTGAATCCAAATTATCATCATCTGAGGGACCATTCTTTTCAATGATGGATGAGACAGACCCAATTTTCCACTTCTCAATCAAATAGAATTCTTTTGGAGAATCAGCTTCCTTAGAATTTGTTCCTGCATCAGAATTCTTTTTTGTACCTACATCAACATTAGTGGATGCACCTGCACTGATTGGCTCATAATTCATAGATTTTGTTAGCATTTCAATATTAAACAGCTAATCTGGTCCTTTGGTCTCAACACTAGGAGTCTCTTCACTAAACCTAACATGTAGGTTCTCTTCAACTATTCTAGTCCTCCTATTGTATACTCTAAAGGCCTTACTATTAAAAAAGTAGCCAATAAAGTATCCATCATCTACCTTTTCTTCAAACTTGCCTAGGTGGTCTATGGTATTCAAGATAGTAACAGGACACCCAAAAGGTTTTAGTAAATCTATCATAGGCTTCCTACCATGTAACAGCTCATATGGGGTCTTGTTATGAGGCTTCACTACCTTACTTTTATTCTGCACATAACATGTTGTGCCAACAGCTTTAGCCCAAAAGGTAGTAGGTAACTTAGATTCAGATAACATAGTTCTTGCAGCCTCAATTCGTGTCCTATTTTTCCTCTCAGCTACACCATTTTGATGAGGTGTCCTAGCAACACTAAACTTTCTTTCTATACCCTTTTCCACACAAAACTGATTCATAACATCATTTTTAAACTCAGTTCCATTATCACATTTGATTACTTTAACTTTATGGTTTAACTGATTTTCTATATTAGTTATGAAACTCTTAAGGATCTCACTAGTTTCACTCTTAGATGCTAAAAAGTAAACCAGGAAAAACTGCTATAATCATCTGTGATAACTAGGAAATACTGCTTATGATTCAAACTTCTCACAAATGTAGGGCCAAATAAGTCCATATGTAACATAAATAGTGGTTGAGTTATGGTGTTCACAGTCTTGGTCTTACAAGAGGCTCTATGTTGTTTACCTTTTTGACAAGCCACACAAACTTCTTTACTTTCAAAAAGCTTAGAAGGTAACCCTCTCACTAAGTTTCCCTTCACTGATTTATTGATTGTTTTGAAATTTAGGTGACCTAGCCTTCTATGCCATAATTTTGACTCATCAACTGATACCTTTGCATAAAAACAGGTTAAGGTTCTATTAGTAATTACATCTTTCATGTTAAAGCAATATATGTTCTCTTTCCTAGGAACCCTAAGCTGTACATAATTATCATCAGGCATTATAAAATCAGGTGACAACACCACACATTCAGTTTCCCCAAAAAGTACCCAATTCTTTTTATCACACATTTGGGAAACACTGAACAGATTGTACTTCGGTCCCTGTACCAGATATACCTTCTCAAAGTCCAACTTCCCTGTCCTTATTGTTCCTTTTCCAGCAATCTTGCCTCCCTTTGGATCATTGCCAAAAGCCACATAGCATCCATCAAAAGCTTCAAAATCCTCAAGGTTGCTCCCATCCCATGTCATGTGCCCTGCACATGAAAGTAAACATATTAGTTTCTTTTGTGGACCTAAGATAATACTGACTTGGGTCTGCCCTGTGCATCAACATAGTCAAATTTCTTTAAGTCCATTAATGCACTACTGGCATGGTGTAAAACCTTTGTTTTTGGTTTCCATTGCCAACTAGCTGAGGACTTTACAACATAAAAATTGCTTCCAACCACTGTATCAGTTATTACCTTAGGCACTGTAAATAAATCCTCTTTTGCCTTAGCAGTGGTAATATTTTGCTTAGCAGTGGAATCATTTTGCTTAGCAGTGAAAACATTTTTTGATCTAGTGGTTGGAACTCCTTTTGGTGCAGCAGTGATTATTGATTTAGTTGTTCCATTTCTCATTAGCACTGCTCTTGGAACCATGTTTCTGTTAGGATGAGGGATTGTTTTCTTTGAAAATTTTTGCTGATTTACCCTCCTCCATTGGTTCCAAACCGGTGGTTGGTTTTTGCTACAGCTTCTCTGTAGATGCTCAAAACTACCACATTTAAAACAAGCCTTTTTAACACACTTAAACTCATCCCCTAATTTGATTGAGATTAAGCCATTAAAGTTTCTTTGATTTCCCCTAGGTTTGTACATTTTCATTTGTTCTCTAGGAATCTCATTATACTCAACAACTTTCTTAGAGATTTGTGCTCCAAATCTAGGCTTCACAAAGTTAGCTTGTTTCAGCACTCCATCTTTCTTTTGTCAAACCCAGCTTTTCTTTTACCATTGTACTTGATCTCTCTACCAATCCTCCTCAAAACTCTCCTAGCTTCCAAGGTGAGCATCGTCATCTGCCACTGAAGATTGATTTCTTCAAGATCATCAGGATCAATTTGATCCAAATCTTGGTTCAACACTGTAACACTGGTTGTGAGATCAGCTAGAAAAGCACAAATAGCACCATCACTAATGTTGTCGCCAGCAGTGGAAACATTAGTATTAGCAGTGGAAGCTTCATAGTTAGCATTGGTAGTTTCCTGAGTGCTCCTATTGTTGGTAGACACAAAAGCAATGTTCTGAGTAGAAGAGGATGAGCTAGCAATGTTCTTCTCAGACTCATAAACCTTTAGGTTGTTGTAGAGATTATCCAAGGTCATCTTTTCAAAATCATCTTTGTTTCTCCGAACAACTGTGTGTATTGCCCATTCAGGAGACAGGCTTCTAATGAATTTAAGGTTGATGTCTTCTTGAAGAACTTTGTAGTCCACCAATTTCAAGTGAATGATGAGCTTTTGAAGTCTGTTGTAAGTTCCATCAAGATTTTCTCCACGGAGAGCAGTGAAGTTTTCAAGCTGATGCTTAAGCATATTATTCCTTGATTTTCTGGTAGCATCATTACCAGCAAATCTTTGTTCAATGGCATCCATCAAATCCTTGGCAGTCTCATACTCCTGAAAGTCCAATGAATACTCATTAGGTATTCCCATACTGAGAAACTATGAGCCTTGATCTCCAGCTTCCTTTGAGCCTTATGATATTCACTAACAATGCCAAGCTCTTTTCCATCAGTATCAATCTTGGGTAAGAATCACCCTTCTCAATTACCTCCCATATGTTGTAATCAATCATGCGAATGAATTTCCTCATTCGCATCTTCCAAACTTCATACTCTCCCAGCTTCAGCATGGGCACCTTGGAGGCATTAACCATGTGAGTTTCGTTAGACATCTTGAACTTGTTGAATTAGAACAAATCTGAATAACACAACCTCTTCTAAATCACAACTTCTAGATCACAAGCTCTGATACCACTTGTTGATCCCAGTTGAGCAAATGATCTTATATAGAAGCTGACTTAAACGAATATAAACTGTTAAACACTACACAGAATTTAATGTTTAACCTTAAGAAGAATAACGATGATTATCACTAAACACCTCAATATATTACTATACGAATACTCTGAATAGTATTAGGGTTTACAACCTTGAAGTTTATCGACTCTTAGATATAACCAATACGTATATCTAACTCTAACTGTAGGATATTAGTTTTCACTTACACATCAAACCATAACACAAAGTGGCGTATAAATGGAATTCTAGAGAGAGAAAGTTAGAGGTTTAGGGAACTTAGTGAGAGAAAGTGAAAGATATTATAATGAGCTCCAACTCTCTACCTTGGGAGGTAGAGAGTATTTATAGTCTTACATAAAACGCCACACATTGGGCTGTGGATCAGGCATACAGTGGGTAAAGACCCGTCCGTCCTCCACGGTGTTACTTAACTAAATACTACTTAACTTAAAAGAACTACGACTACGAGCTTTCTATTGATTACATATACTTGAGGTGACCGACTCTTTAATACCTGGAATTTCTAATTCCTAACAATCTCCCCCTAAGGGAGGTCACCTCAATCATGTACCAAAATTACATAGAATACAAATAGATATTACATTAAAAATTGTTCTTGCATTCTTGATGTAGTCCTTTGTTCCTAAGCTCGTAGTCATTGATTCTTCACATTGCATGTTTGGTTACTTCAAGTGGAGGTCTTTTACTGATCCACGTGATAATAAATTTGAGCCAGCTTTTGAGATCATCAGCTATCAAAAATCTCTGAGACATCCTTTGTGGTGTTGGTATCATGTGATGTTGTGACTTTAGGACCGACATGCTCACATTCTGGATCATGATATATTCTCATCAGAGTTGCGGAAGCTTTAGTTGATTCATGATATTGGCAGCAGCGTAGCAGAAGCATGGAGTGAAAATATCAGAGTCATTGATTCACAAATCATGATTTCTTTTTAGATGAATGTGTTAAGTGAGCATGCGGCTATGGATTGACCGCATCATTCTGATCAGCTGCAAACGTCGGGTGTACCTGCATACAACAGTTAGCAATAAATCGCACGAAAGTGTCTTTGATCACTTTCGTTAAATTGAGGTACACGGCCCACGGTTCCCCGTTGATCAGTACAAGTACTACCTGTGATCAGGTATAATTCCGAAGAATTTCCTTGACAGGGTTTCGCAGCTGCTCTAGCTGTTCTCAAACCGGAACGTCTCAAAGAAGACAACACGGAGTGAGTGAACCAGCGAATTTAAGTCCACTGATTGATGAAAAGAGATTTGAAAAACAATCGTGTATTGCTCAATAGAAATTGTTTTTGCAATACAACGAAGGTTTTAATGAACAACAATTATCAATCATAAAACACCTTTTGATTCGAAATATCCGTACACGGTCGATTTGCTAAAGAAAAGAGTTTTTAAGCACAAAGACCGGTTTTTCAAAGGTATCCGTCAATCCATATCCTAAACCAGGATTGATTCAAGAGTTTGAATCGCCCCATTGTTTCTGTTCAGTTGTCACATGGTTGATCTATATAATAGATCTCACATGCCACCTACCAGGAGCTTGTTTGATGTTGGCTCCAGAAGGTTTTCCATCTTCACTGTGAATATGTTCACATATCACTCGGATGTTCTGGCAAAACCACAAGGATAATGCGTAGGACTCAAGATATAATCTCTCTTTCCACATTGTGTGAAACAGAGAGTCTTCATTGAAAGTGTCCTAATGAGATTTATTGATGATCTCGTGGCTCTAGACTCAATTTGTGCATAATTTGGATCATGTGCCGGAGACTAGGGAGAGGGTCTCCTTCTTCAATATCAATAATCTCTAAGAGAAAGTCGATAGATAATGTCGGTTCCCCGTGAGAATGAAACAAGCCCTTTTAAGAGGAACTTGAGTGGTTTGGGAAGTTTAGTGCAGTGCATCACTGGGTCCATGACCTCTTGTCTTCAATACTGGTGTTACCTTGGTAACAGCCAGTAGCAAATGAATTGAACCCGGTTTCTGCCCTAGGGTTGAATCAATGGAGGGCTATTTGTTTTCACCCTTTTCTCATTCAATTCTTTTTAATTCTTCAACCCCTTCAGTGCATACCAAGACTTCATAGCTAGAACCTTGTTGGGTTTATTCCGGTACTAGCTCAGTCTCAGTCCGCACTCTTCCCTTATCTCATTTTTCTCCTTTTATCATTATACCTAAGAACTCTACACTAACTAGTGGATAGTCCCTGGGTAGATCCCTCCGGTTCTGGTGGATCATGGGAACAAATACCTAACCTTATCATCCTTATATCGCCATACATAAAGTAAAGTTGGTCGGTCTTTTTGGTATTGTTCACCTGCCATTGGAATCAATTGAAAACCATTTGAAAATCAATCCAGATACTTGTGATATATTATCAAAACATTTTGTACCTGAATTGTTTTTGATATTTTTAGAATAAGTGCTCCCCCTCAACATGTGCATCAAATGTTTGAAATCGTTTTGCACACGGAGGCAAGAGGAAGAAATTACTTCTTTGATTACCATTTTTCTAAAAGATATCACCATCACTTCCTTGATCAAATCAAGTAGATATAGCATTTCCGGGAAGGATGAGGTTTCCATAAATTTGCTCCCCCTCAATATGTGCCTCGAGGTTTGAAAGGAGTTTTGCACATACTAGAGGAAACCTGCACATTGAGATAAATGATCACGTTTCAAGTCATAGGTGTAAGATAGATGCTCCCCCTCAACATGTGAATGGAAAATTTGAAATCGTTTGTCACATGCGGGGAGGATAACATGTACATCCTTGTAAAACCATTTACCGACTCCTCAGTTTAAGTCCAATTTAAATCACAAATTCTCCCCCGATCACAATTATCAAATCATTTGAGATTTGTGATCTCTTATAGATTTAAATTGATTTTGAAAGCTTTTAAGGAGAATTGTGACTTGATTATGAAAGCGTTTTAACTGATAAGGATCGGATTTTAAGACTTTAAACTCCATTGATAAAACATTTTGAATGACAAATAACATTTTAATTTAATTGAAATCATTCTCCCCCTCAATCAATGACATAGGTTGTTGATTGAGAGATTGATATTTTGACAAATAAGTCCAGATGATTATCAAAAATAGAGACTGAGTTATTTTTCAAAGCAGTTAATTTTTAGCAGATAACGGTTTATAGAATCAGAGCATGGAATTTTGAAAGTCATGATAAAGCATGGCTCTGTTCTTTCTTAGAAAAGCGGGTTACTGCCTGAAATGACAGTAAACCATTGTTTCTCTTTCTCTCAAAAATTATTATTATTTTTTTTTTTTTTTTTTTTTTTTTTTTTTTAACATTCGAACAACATCTAAAGACCCGTGTCATTCTTTGAATGACAACTCAAAGACCGTAGATATTGTCGAACCGAGAAAAACATGACAAATTGACAATATTTTTTTGAAGATTTTTCGAATTTTTCAGATTTTTATGGATTTTGAAAGTTTTATAATTTTCTATTTGATTTTTGAGAGTTTTATAATTTTGTATTTTGTTTTTCGAATAAATATTTACAAGAGATAGATGAAGATAGACCTTTACTCCTCGTCTTCCTCCTGAAGACGTTTGAGAGTTTCTGGTTGAAGGCTTTTCAAGCCAAGACGTGGAAGAATAAACTCAAAACGTTCTCTTGGAAGAGCTTTGGTGAAGATGTCTGCTAACTGATATTCAGACCTCACAAAATAGAGTTCCACCACACCTTTTTCCACTTGTTCCCTGATGAAATGATGTCGAATGTCGATATGCTTTGCTCTTGAGTGTTGAACATTGTTGCATGAGAGAGCAATAGCACTTTTATTATCACAGTACAGAGGGATTTTGTTGAATTCAAAGCCATAGTCAGATAATTGAGATCTCATCCATAAGATTTGAGCACAACAGGATGACATGGCTATGTATTCAGCCTCTGTAGAGGAAATAGAAGTACTCATTTGCTTCTTTGAAGACAAGCTCACAAGCTTATCACCCAAAAACTGAGCACCTCCAGATGTACTTCGACGAGTATCTTGACACCCTGCATGATCAGCATCTGCATAGGCTGTTAGTGACATACCGGTGTCTTTCGGGTACCAAAGTCCCATATTGATGGTTCCTTGGAGATACCAAAAGACCCGTTTAACTGCTTCAAGGTGCTTTTTAGTAGGCTTAGCCTGGTATCTAGCACACATACAAACAGCAAACAAGATGTCTGGTCTACTAGCAGTGAGGTACATCAGGGATCCAATCATACTACGATATTTCGTTTGGTCTATCATGATTCCTGAGTGGTCCTCATCTAGTTTGGTTCGATCAATCATGGGGGTGTCAACAGGGTCACTTGAATCAAATCCAAATTTATTTAAGATCTCTGTTGCATATTTAGATTGATTTATGAAAATGCCTCCGGGACTTTGTGAAATTTGTAATCCCAAGAAAAATGACATTTCTCCCATCATTGACATTTGAAATTTTGAACTCATTTCATTAGAAAAACGATCACATTCCATTGGGTCTGTCGAGGCAAAAATAATATCATCAACATAAATTTGAACATGAATTAAATGTTTGCCTGACTTCCTGGTGAACAAAGTTGGATCAACTGCTCCTTTGCTAAATCCGGTAGATAGAAGAAACTTTGACAGTGTATCATACCATGCCCTTGGAGCTTGCTTTAAACCGTAAAGAGCCTTCTTCAAACGATAAACGTGAGTAGGATGCTCTTGATTTACAAATCCTTCAGGTTGGCTGACGTAGACGACTTCTTTAAGGTCTCCGTTCAAAAATGCCGTCTTCACATCCATCTGATAGACTACCATGTTCTTACTAGCAGCATTAGCCAAAAAGATTCTGATTGCCTCGATTCGAGCAACTGGAGCAAAAGATTCTTCAAAGTCAATACCCTCCTCTTGACGGTATCCTTTAGCAACTAATCGAGCCTTGTTCTTCAACACATCACCATGCTCATCAATTTTCACTTTGAAGATCCATTTAAGAGCAATAATCATTGCACAGTCTGAAGCAGGTACTAACTCCCATACATCAAGTCGATCAAACTCATGAATTTCATCTTGCATGGCATTGAACCAGCTATCTTCATTCATGGCGGCTTTAACATCTTTTGGTTCGATCTTAGATAGTACGGAGTTGAAGAAACACCATAAGGCATCGGTTGCAAGTCGTTTTCGTGTTGATATAGGACGAGAGGGATTTCCAATGATGTTATCTAATGGATGATCGTGAGTCCATTTTCTGAGGTGTTCATGTGGCAGTTGTTGAGGGACTGAGGTTGCTGAGTCGATGTCTCCTGAAGAAGATGGTTCTGATGATGATTCAGGAGCAAATATGTTTTCAAATGGAGCATCTTCAGGAGTAGCAAAGGGATTAACTTCATCAATGATGCCAGAAACATTTCCATGATGTACATTTGAAGAGTGATGATTTGTTGATGAGACGGAAGGATCAGCAGTAGGTGCTTCTTAACTTAAAGATATTGAGACTGAGGGATTGATTTCATTCACAGGAATATGAGCAGCCTCTGTTGTAGGGATCAACACCTCATTAGTACTTGGATCATAAAGTTCATCAAACATAGGATCAAACAATTTCTTTAAATCATCTTCAGATGGAGGTACATATGGAGTTTCATGAGAGGAGTTTGGAACAAGGGATGAACCAATGGGACTGTTTTGAAGTGCGGGTCCTGAACTGGAGTGTCCAGGAGCCATTTGACCGGTCAGCTCATCAAACGTAACGTGAATTGTTTCCATGATATTTCGGGTTCTTTTGTTGTAGATTCGGTATCCCTTTTTTTTTGTGCATATCCTACAAATACTCCAATGTCAGCTTTAGCCCTAAGTTTGCCTAAGTCTTGACCCTCATTAGTTGGATAACACAATGCACCAAACACACGAAGGAAAGAGAGATTAGGTTTTCTGTTGTGGACAAGTTCATATGGAGTTTTTCCATGAACAGTGTGAATCAGGGAACGATTTTGTGTGTAGCATGCAGTGGCAATTGCTTCAGCCCAGAGAAACATTGGAACCTTTGAGTAAATCAGCATTGTTCTAGCGGCTTCAACAAGAGTTCGATTTCGTCTTTCAACTACACCGTTCTGTTGAGGAGTTCGTGGAACACTTCTTTGATGGCTGATTCCAACGCTTTCATAGAATTCACTAAGTTGTTTGTTGACAAACTCAGTTCCATTGTCTGTTCTGATAATTCTGACGATTTTGTTAAGTCGAACCTGCAGCTGTTTGATGAGTTTGATGATGATATCAGGAGTTTCATCCTTTGTCCTTAAGAACTTGACCCAGGTGAATCTAGAGTAATCATCAACCACAACTAACACATATTTCTTCCCAAAGATATTTTGCACCCTCATTGGTCCACATAAATCCATATGAATCATATGAAGAACTTCTGTGACAGAGTTATTAGGTTTGGGTTTATGGGCATACTTCTTGCTTTTTCCCAATTGACATGCTGAACAAAGATGATCCTTTTCGTACTTGAGTCTAGGTAAGCCTACAACTAAGTCCTTTCTGGTGAGATCATTGATGGTGCCGAAGTTCAGGTGATTGAGACGACGATGCCATAATCATGACTTTGCTTTAGAAGCCTTTGATAGCAAGCAAATTGGATAAGACTTCATCATATCTTCGATGGAGATGGTGTATAGATTAGAACCACGTGAACCTCTTAAAAGTTCCTTACCATCAAGTTCTCTAACGAAGCAGGTATGTTTTCTGAAGGCTACTTCTAGATCCGAATCGCAGAATTGACCAACAGAGAACAAGTTGTGACCAAGACCTTCTACATAGTAAACTCTGGAGATAACACTTTTGCCAACAACATAGTCTCCATAACCCATAATAGCACCGAAATGATCATTCCCGAATCTAACAGTCCCGATGAATTTGCTCACGAAGTTCATGAGCCGTGACCGGTCGCCAGTCATATGCTTGGAACAGCCTGAGTCCAGGTACCACAGAACGATTTGAACGATCTGCAGTTGAACATAGACAAGAATGGATAACTGGATAATTGGGATCCCCATGCAAGAATGGGTTCCATTTGGTTAGTAACAATGGTTGGAACACCCACATCAGAAATAGAAGCATTTATATCAGAAAATGAGGCAATGGAATCATTGTGAATAGATGCAGTACTAGTGTCTATATTAGCCCTGTTCACAGTGTGATCACTTCTTAAGGGAATAGTTCTACCAGTAGGCATCCATTTTCTAGTGGGCATTATCTGATTAGTCTTATGACCAACAGGGATCCAATAATAGCCTATTTTACTGAATGTTCTTCCTGTGGGTTTCCACTGTTTTCTAATTTTCTTTCGTTTTTGCCTTTTATCCTTCTTAGCATGAATTTTAGCATTAACAATATTAACTGGACAATTAACATCATTAGGCAGAACATTAAGACCACATTCATGATTAGAGACAGAATTCAAGCAGACATCAATACAAGGTTTGCAAATAGTATCAGAATTCGAATTAATTACAGTACGCCTATGGCTAATACTAGAATCAACACGATTCGTTTTATTCGATTCAAACTTAAAGTTCCTAGATTGTTCTTCTACTCTTTTCCAGTGCACATTCTTAGCTTGAGAGGTCCTATCATTCCTTGTATTGTCTTGAGACTTTGACCTTCTCCCTTTAATGTCACTGATTACTCCTGTAGATGGAATGGGAACATTAGTTGGTTTTACTACTCTTTGCATCACCTGTTTAGATGTGCTGGGATCTGAACTACATGCAGGCACACTAAGGTTCACTTTCTTGAAACTAGAAGTACTGACATTTGAACTCCTAGAAGGCACACTTGAGTTCTCTTTCTTAGCATTGACAGATCTGGAATCTGAACTACTTAAAGGCACATTACGGTTCACATTCAAAACATTGGGAATCGAATGAATATCATACTTGGTGTTAGGCATCGAGCATGGAATCAAAGGATTAACTCTCTTACCTAATGACTTTGGGCATATTGTGATCAAGCATTCTAAGATTTCTTGAGATTGTTTGGCATATAAGCATGCATGTCCAATTGCATTATCATGAGGTTTCTCTAACTTATCCTCTTCAACAATCTCACGCAGACATTCTAGGCAATCCTTAAGGGATGAGAAGTATGTTTGAACAACAATTTTGTTGTTCCTGAGATGAGGAGGGACATATTTCACAGACAAAGCATATTTATTACAAGAGTGAACCTTTGATACACCATTCTCCCCATTGGTCATAGGCATTTTCCCTTTTACCTGACTCTTCAGATTCTCAATTTCCTTTTGCAATGAAGCTATTTGTTCGTTATTTTTGTTACGAGTGATCTTTATTGATTCAAATAACTCATTGAAATGACGTTTAACCTTTTCATTTTCTTCTAGAAAACTTTCATTTTCTTTTTGTAATGCATTTACTAGGTTTTGAAGATGAAACGTTTGAGAATACTGAGAGTCTAAAGGAGGAGGCATTTGGGAGCCTGTCATATTGTTCGTTTGACCCTTTAATTGAGAGATTTGGGCTTTCAATTTTCTGATCGTGTTGCAATGAGCTTGAATCTGTTCATCACGTTTGTTAATTTGAAAAACTGCATCAAACTCTGGAGCATCTGAGGATGTCTTGATATTTGAAGTTTTGACATTTTCTTTAAGATGTTGATATTTTAGTTGTAAGTTAAAATGCTCAACCTCTAATTTAGAAAAATGTTTAACCAAATTTTCGTGATCATCCAGTTCAATTTTCTCGTTTAGTTTAGAATTAGTTTTTTCAAGCTCAATGACACGATCATGGGAGACTTTCAGGGCAACAGATAGTTCATGAAATTGGGAAGCATTAATAGAGCAATTTGAAGCAGTGAAAAACACATCTTGAGCAACACATTCAGTAATAAGAGTCTCATTTAATGTATGCAAGTTCTTTCTCTCAATCTCATTATATTTTAGTGCACGCTCATAGTCACTAACTTCCACAATCATTGCATCAAATTCCTTTTCCATTCCCTTAATATCAGTTTCTATCCCCTTTTTAAGACTCTCAAAGTGATCTTTTAGAATTTTAAAGAAAGGCATGACCTCAGTTAAATAACATTCTTTCATTTGTTCAAAACCCCTTTCTCCTTCAGTTATACCAGTGGGTGTGATCCTTTTCTTGCAAGTTTTCTCAAAATCAACAAATAGTTGAAATATAACGTATTGGCTAATTAAGGTCTTGCTTTTAGTGGCAATTGTTCTAGGAACAAGATGCATTGGTGTATTAGGAGGATACACAGTCGCTCTAGGCATTTTCCAAAGGGGAGGGTTTGTTTCAACAATATTTTCAGCTTTCTGCTTATCTAAATCCATTTTCCAGAAGACTTGTTCGGGAGTCAACAATGTCTGAGGCTTAAACTTGTTCAAGGAAATCCAGTTTTCCTTCTTGTAGTCATGAGGAGTGATAATTATTTTTTTTTCTTTGCATTTAGGATCATTTAGTTTCTTATTCATCTTCTCCCTAGTGATTTCATCTAGTTTCTTATCATCCTCTGTGCACTCAACGCAACTAGGTTTTTGTCTAGGTTTAAGAATCTCATTGCCATCATAGATCACACTTTGAGCTGCTTTTGCTATCTTTCCGTACTCAGGGTTGGGTTTATCTATAATGGGAACACTATGCTTATCGCTTAGAACTCTATGTTTAGTGACCATGTGAGCAGTCTGAATGGTATTTCCTTGTATGTACAACTTGTTTTCAAGTTTGTTTTTCAAAGTTTTCAGATTAGAAAAGTCTCTCAAGAGTTTTGATTCCTTTGCATTAAATTCTTGCTTAAGCATTTTCACATTTTCTTAAAGTTCTTGTTTTTGCTTAGCTGTTTTAGAAAGCTTTTCTTGCAAGGACTGTATGCACTTGGTCATCCATTTCCTCTAAAATTACTTTTTCTAATGACTGTATGCACTTGGTCATCCATTTCCTGCTCACGAGTGGTCAACTCAAATTTTGCACGTTGTTCATAAATAGCAACACGTTCTTTATAGGCATTTAGTTCAGAAATTACAGAATCATCAGGGGCACATGCAGTGTATTCATCAAAAACATAGTCATTGTTGACTGCAGAAGATGCATCACTTGGTACAACTTCACTTTCACTTTGTTTCACATATTGATCATATGGGACAATATCTATATTACCCATATTTTCAATATTTGATTCAATATTTTCAGTTGATTGTACTTTGTCATGCATCTGTTGCACATCAGCATCATCGTATAGTTTTAATACCTCTGAGATGAGTTTGTCTTTGGATGAGCCAGCTTGTGGTGAAGAAGAGACCTTGGGAGAAACCATTGGAGAAATGCTAGCCATAAAAATTATGTGTGCAGTAGGTCCATCATCCACATCAGAGTCGTATGCATCACAATCAGCGACTTGAAAGGCATTCTGATGATTGTGACCTATCTCCTGAATAGGCTGCTCATCCACATCTGCATCATAGGTCTTGGCATTGCCCTCAGCTAGAAATAGCAATTCCTCTTCATCCAAAGCAGCACCATTATCCTGAGCTTGTACAAGCAACATCTTATCTCTGAAGTAATCAGCATTCTGTGGACGCTTTGGAGATGTGCAGTTCCTTGCAATGTGTCCCTCACCACCACAGTTATAACATTTGATCGGCTTAGCTTGACCTTGATTACCATTCCTTCCTCGATTCTGATTACCAACATAACCTCTACCAGCTCCACCTCTTCCCTGATCATACTGTCTTTCCTGAACTGGTTGCACCACGATCCTCCCATCTTTAACAGTAGCTTGATTGTGTGGGTTAGATGCTGTTCTGAGGTTGTTGTTGGTTTGTGGGAGAGAATTCATATTTTGACTAATCAGAAGAGCTAGTTGATTAATGAAGTTACCCACGTGTGCATCAGCATCAGCTTGTTTGAACATAGGATCAGGAATGAGTTTGTGATTACCATTACCCAAGGGTATGACTTGTGAGGCTTTGGTTGTGATTCCGATGTTTGAGTAGAAGGCAGTTGAGTCATTAGACGAGCTTGACTCTCCCTGGTTGGTTTTAAACTGATTAAGAATCATTTTTTCAAACATAGCATGTCTTTCATTCTGAAGGAGGAAGGCATAGAGTTGCTCATAGTTTTTATTCTTCAGTCCTTTAGTGAGCTTCACAGAGGTGACAAACTTGTGCCATTCGGGATTCATGTTGTTCACAAATTTTGAGTTCAGCTGAATGTTAGGCATAGTCATTCTGATGTTCCTCATATCATTCACCAACTTATGAAATCTCACATAGTACTCATAGACACTCTCATCTGTTTTCATCTTGAAGTGTTCAAATTCGTCATAGAGTTGTGATTCTCTGTCTTCCATAGTTAGTTCAGAACCTGAGAGAAGCATCTTGACATTATCCCATACTGCCTTTGCTTCGGTGTTGTGATTGATCAGCTTGTAGATGTCTTTAGGAAGACCTTGAAGAATAATGTTAGAAGCCCTGATATCTGCATCGAATCTCTTTTTCTCCTTATCATCAAGCTCATCATACATTTTAGGTCTGTCCATTTCGTAAATAGGAGTTCCATCTTCATTAGTATCAAGTATATCTCTAGTCATCTCAACTCGATACGGTCCTTCATCAATGGATTTGAGAATGTTGACACCATTTTCCTTTCCAAGGCAGTACAATCTGATTCGTTGAGCCCAAGAATCGTAGTCAGTTCTGTCAAGCATGGGTGGACGAGTATCTGAACCAGCTGCTTGAACATCCTCGGCAACAGTGGAGATGATAGTAGGAACGTTGGTAGACATGTTAACAGATTATACGGGATTTTATAACTCTATGATTAAACCGGGAAATAGATTCTTTCACGGGATTTTACTAAATCAAGAGAAAACCGTAAACAATCACCCAAGTCGCTAGAAGATAATGCACCAAGTCGCTAACACCTAATTCGCTACACCCCCAAGTCGCTAAAGTCCCAAGTCGCTAGACAAATGCAAGTCGCTAAGTAGTAACTCGCTAAGCCTCAAGTCGCTAGCAAAATTTTGGCAGCAATTCGCTACTCAAGTCGCTAAAGATTCAAGTCGCTAAAGAGCAACTCGCTACAGACCAAGTCGCTACCACCAAGTCGCTACCCGTAGTGGAGAGTCCACTACTTGTATTGTTAATCGCTAGGTCTAAGTCGCTAGCTCCAAAACTGTAACTCGCTACAAAATTGTGAAGCAAGTCGCTACGAAGAAAGAGATCCGTATATCAAGTCGCTAGCAAGAGAAACCACATAAACATCACTTTTCAATCCAAAAACAACCCAACCAAGATGATTCAAGCTTACCAAATGAAAACCTAAACACATGTGATGATTCTAAACATAAAAGTACTAACAAAATCCAAGCTTTAACACAAGAAATCAACCAAATGATGCACAAACCACTAAACTTTTTCAAACTCAAAAACCACCTAAAAACCACTAAAAATCCAAAGATGTGCAAGATATGATCTAACCATGGCTCTTGATACCAATTGTAGGATATTAGTTTTCACTTACACATCAAACCATAACACAAAGTGGCGTATAAATGGAATTCTAGAGAGAGAAAGTTAGAGGTTTAGGGAACTTAGTGAGAGAAAGTGAAAGATATTATAATGAGCTCCAACTCAGACCTTGGGAGGTAGAAAGTATTTATAGTCTTACATAAAACGCCACACATCGGGCTGTGGATCAGGCATACAGTGGGTAAAGACCCGTCCGTCCTCCACGGTGTTACTTAACTAAATACTACTTAAATTAAAAGAACTACGACTACGAGCTTTCTATCGATTACATATACTTGAGGTGACCGACTCTTTAATACCTGGAATTTCTAATTCCTAACACTAACCTAGGACCTCCTTTTATAGGCTTAGGAGTCCTTTACAATATACATTACGTATTCTACAAGATAACTATACTTACCATACTTATCTAAATTCAAATCGACCTACTCAAAACATTATAGAATATTACAAGTTAAACCGACCTAACATACTAGCAGTGGAATATTACAGTAGCAGTGGTATAATACTTCTACTAGCAGTGGTTCATCTTGAGCAGTGGTTCCAATCCTTCTAGCAGTGGTATCTGAAGTACTGGCAGTGGTTCCATACTTAGAATCATTCCTGTTAGCAGAACCAAAAACCCAACAAAAATTATCAAAGCTCACTTAAACTGCTAACTGCTGATATGCTGGATCCCTAAGTTTGAACTAGTCGGATCCCTCATTCAAGGGATCGGTGGGAACCGGCACATCAGAAGACAGTTTAAGTAAAAAGATGATCATTGTGGACTTCTATTCCTCACTTTACTCTCTCAACTCACTAACATAAAACCTAATTTACTGTTCACAGGAATTCATTCATCATCTCTTTAAATGAAACAATCACTTTTGTAAGTATAATCTTCACTACATTGTTATTTCCATTCTTTAATTCCTAGAAGTACAATTTCATCTTGAGAAATTGGGTTCAAATGGGTTTATCACAATTTGGTATCACATTGTTTTCTAAGATAAACTAAATCAAAGAATCAACATTGTTAATACAAATTAAACTCATTTTTGAATTCAATGAAGATGTATTGAGCAAAATTGTGATGAACCTCATTAGGATATTATTCACACAATTAACACCACATTGTGGTTTTGATGTTTAGGACCAATCATGCCTAGCAATAGAAAACAAGATTACCAATACATGGCACATTACATTCCCATGTATCATAGAAAGAATGGCTTGAACCCGGATGACCGAAAAGCTTTCAAGTTGTTGGAAAAGAGACTATTACACAAAGGACGAGTAGTTGACCCCTCATTCATCAACAACACCGACATTCCCCAAGTCTTTGCGGGAATCAACTTCTGATGCCTCTTGAGCATCAATGAACAAATTTGTCCGGTGTTTGTCCTAGAATTTTAC
Organism: Chrysanthemum seticuspe; assembly: GCA_019973895.1. NCBI lineage: Eukaryota > Viridiplantae > Streptophyta > Magnoliopsida > Asterales > Asteraceae > Chrysanthemum > Chrysanthemum seticuspe. The sequence goes on from BPTQ01000005.1 coordinate 204,584,876, forward strand.
AAAAGCATGAGGATCATTCGAAATGAAGATGGAACCATTTCGATAGCTTTTACCATCAATGAGCACGAATTCACCTTCACTCTTGAAGAGTTTGCTAGGATACTTCGTATCCCTTGTCAAGGATATGCATGTACTCAAATGAATGGTCATTGGCCGATCTTCATCACATGGTGGATCATCACGAGGTATACTTCACACCCATCCCGGAAGCGGCTACGGTAAGAGATACCGTCTTCATGGAAAGAGCCTCTCCGTCAAGAGTCACTAGGTATTCCAAGGTCATCTATAGAGATCCTTTTCAAATGGAGCTTTCAGAAATGTTCCCATTATACAAGAAATAGGAACTAGTGCTAAGGGAGAATGTCCTTTGTTTGGTGGGAAATAAGGATCATCTCAACGCTTTCCTAAGCTTCATGATATATTGCCTTGTTACCGGGACTCGTTTCAATCTCGCCTAGTACATGGTCAAACGGATGGCAAGTGTGAAAATGACGGACAAGATGGTGCTCCCCTATGCCATGCTCTTGACTCGCCTAGCCAATTTTGTCTTTGCTCTAGATCCATCTCCCTACTCCGATGACCACACCTTTTGCAACAAGGTCATGGTTCCCTTATCAGATGATAAAACTACAAGGATTATGGTTGAAGGCAAGAGACCTCAGCCACCAACGGACTCATCAGATGAAAGAGAGGGAGAAGGAAGCAACCCCATTGGCAACGTTCAACTTGACCCCTAGCATACATTGACCAAGTGCCAAACATCTCGATCCCTTCACAAGAATTTCAACAAATAAAGGGGATGTTCAAATATTTTGCTAACTTCCTCATGAAGAAGAAGAAGTAGGGGTAAAGGGGTGAAGAGTGAAGAGTAGAGGCGATGGAGTAGGAGTTTCAAGGGGAAGGAAGGTAAGGTCGTGGACCTTAATTTGTGAACAATGGTCTATAAAACAACTTAAACAATATTTTTGTAGTTTAGGACGTAGCTCTAAGTAGCTGGTATGACATGAACTAAAACATTCTAACCTAGGAACCCAAAAAATGAGAATTTTACGACGGCTTGATCACAATGAAGAAGTCGGTCCCTCTCATTTTACTTACCTTCTAGTCGCCCTTACTTACTATGCATAATATTTGTTGCTTGCATATTTGATTATTGAATGTAGGAATGATTAAGATGAGTATTTGCTAAAGAGTGCAAAATCTGCACATTTGCTGAGAAGCTACTGGTCAGCAGTAGCCGGATCCCTGAGCTATAACTAGTCGGATCCCTCAGATGAGGGAACTGTGGGATCCGGGTAAACAGACTTAGGATTTATACACTATCACCTCAATCCAATCCTCTAGACCTTATCATACTAGCTAAAAATGATACTTTAGGATCTATTTAGTCTTCCTCAAGATCAGTAGGGTTCATACTCACTCATAGCTAACATAGGATCACATTCAAGGTATTTTTTTAGTTATTACTTCACCAAAACTTAACATATTTCCGCTCCAATACTTACACATTGTTCCTCACATCTCAAAGAACTTAGTTTGCTATTTCTCTCAATTTTGACAAATTGACTTTAGTCATCTTTACCTCAAAATAGGCTTAAAACTAGTTTTTTCATTTCTTTTTATTTTTTAGGAATTTTCCAAATTTTTCTTAAACCACCATCTGATCTCTAGGATCAATTGTCTTCACTTGTCATACTCAAATCATTACTATCATCCTTAAATACTTAGTTTCACTCTCAAAAAGGTCCACTATCTTAACAAAAACCATCACTAGGTATCTTCACTCCTTATTGTTGGACATTTAAGTCCCATACCATTTAAGACATCTTAGGGAACCCAAACACTCAAAGATATATAGGTACTAGACCCTAAAAGAACATAATCCCTCCACCATTTTGCTGTCTGAAAGACGGATCCCTAGGTTATAACTAGACGGATCCCTAAAGATAGGGAACCATGGGATCCGGGTCTCCAGAACAGCTTATGATCAGCTTTTTGTTCTAATTCAAACTCTCTTTGGTAGTCTAAACACTTTTACTTGCCATTAAATGACTCCCTAGCATGGAACAACACTATAGTTGACCTTAGTCCATGCCAAAATTCTTAGTGGTCAAGGATTTAATTCATTAACTCAACTTCATCCTATATAAACCAAGTATTCTTATGAGTTTAAACCACCATTCAAACCCCATTCCAAAAATCAGTAGCTAAGACATCTAGTAAATCATCTCTTTCACCATGACTAAAGCATCTAGCAAGAACTCTTCAACCAAAGGTTCATCCAAAAAGAATGCTCATATGGTTCATGAGATATCCTCTACCGAGTCATCTCTCATAAGAAGTCCTAATGCTAGAATCGCTCGTCAACAAACTCAATCAACCTAAGCTAGAAAAACCGCTAGGATTAGCATTCGACCTTTTGAGTAGGAAAGGGCTTCATCAAGCACTAAACCAAACACACTTAGCTCTAGTAAAACACCCAAGCCTTCATTTCTAGAACCTAGACTACATTCCTTTACCGAACCTCTTTCCCATCCAAATCTCTACTCGTTAGAAGACACACCACCAAGGACTTCACATTCACCAACCTTCTCGTTAAATAGGGAACCACCTTCACCATCAAATAGTCCATCTTTGGAGACAAGAGATCACCAAAGAACCAATTATAAAGAGGACTTTCCATATCCACCACTAACTCGTGCATCATCACCCTCATTTCTAGTGGAAACACACCCTACGTCGCTCAACTCACCTTCACAAATTCCACCATCCTTTGTGGAGCCTTTTCAAAACATTCCACCTCCTCCGTTTCCTAGTAATGACAATAATTGTTCTAATTGTCAACTCACTCGAGGACTTGTTCAAGAAGTACGAAATGAGTTGCATTTCATGTTTAATCATCTCCTTGAACGATTGGACCAAATCAACAAGTTTACTCACCCTTAGATTTCAAGCACTTTGCTGCCTTTTAAGTTTTCGTTACTTCTTAGAATTATTAGAAAATGTATTACATGTTTTAGTCATTCTCTTAGTTTTAGAGATATGTATATCATTTCTCGTGTTTTTATTGAATTAAATTACATGTTATATGCCATACGATCTTGTGAATATGTTTGGTGCCTTAATGCATAACTCTTGTTGATGTTGACACCACATTTTACATCCATATTGTTGTCTAAAGTATGCAGGCAGACGGATCCCTCACTTTCGCCTAGACGGATCCCTCCCAGGGAGGAACCGTGGGATCCGTACAACAAGAAAAGTTTTCTTACTAATTTGAGTCTTATTTGCAGGAAATTATGCATCATATACTTGTTTTCTAACCTTTGTTTTGTAGATTTTCAAAATACACTTGAACACTTTGACACCCTCAACAAGGGCAAGTTTCTTTTCAAAGCAAAATATAGCAAAAACACTTGCAATACTTTCATATAGAGTACACTACTACTTGAGGTCCTCCTCACAAAGGAGCAGTCGTCAAGGGGAGCATGTTCTTCTAAAATATGAAACCATTTGCAAACGATATTGCAAAACACTCGTTTAGCCTTCCTAATTACTTGACGCCCTCAACAAAGGGAAGCACCCGTCAAGGGGGAGCTAAGACGAGAATCCTTTTCTTCCCTTACTCTCTATTTTTTTATGTTTTTACTTTTCACATGTTTTTCTTCAAACAATGTGTTAGTTTCTTTTCGACGCTCTTTTTGTTTCAACAAAAAGGGGGAGAAGAGAGTAAAAACTCCAATCCAAACTTTTAAAATTTTAGTATTTCCTTAAAATATTCATATGTTTTGTCATCAACAAAAAAGGGGAGATTGTTAATACAAATAAGCCGTAAAAACGTTTATTTTTATTTTACGATCCTCTAGTGTTTTGTCGATAACAAACGTAAAATCATTTTAACGAAACAAATAAATTACGTAAATGGTTTGAGCCAATAGTTTACTAACACACTTACGTTTTCATACAAAACACTAAACAAGTAATAGTGTTTACATCTTATATGCATATGTATAACAACTAGTGTTAACATAATGGGTATATATATATACATACTTAGTATATATTGTAATGGGTAATATAATGGGTAAGAATCTAAGTACTTGACCCATTAACTAGATACATTGAATGTAGTTGGGTTAAACTCAAAGTCCACGACCCATACCCATGGAGCATGATCCATAACCCATGACCCATTGCATGACATCATGCATGAAGTCATATTGGGCATTATCTATAACCCATGGAGCTAACCCATGACCCATAGTCTAGATGAATTGCATCTTCTAGATACATTGTATATATTTGGATACCCATGATCCAAAGTCCATAACCCATGACCCATGATCCATGACCCATAATCTATTTAGGAGGAGCATCCTACGGATCCCCAGGAATACACTGGACGGATCCCTCAAGCAAGGGATCCGTGGGATCTGGGAGACAGTAGTGGCTTTTGCCTATAAATAGTGAGCCATTTCTTCATTGTAAGTTGCCACTTCTACACACACTTTCTCTTAGTATTGTAAACTCTCTAACCTCATATCCAAAGGATCTTTCTATGTATTTTTGTGTTTGTGTGATTCTCTAGGTTCTTCTTAAAGGCGAGATTACCACCTCTTGAAGTCGAGCAAGCTCAAGTCCATGAGTTGCCAAACTTCATCATTATCAAGACTACCGAAGTTCTCTTGTTGATAGTTCTTTCTTCCTCTCTAGAAGTGTTGAATTTAAGGCATTAGTGAAAGATGTTAAAAGGGTCAAGTCAAAGGCATGAGTGAAAGGTGCCGAAGGTCCGTGTCTAAGGCATTATTGAAGGATGCCAAAGGTCCATGTTAAAGGCATTAAGTGAAAGGTGTCAAAAGATCGTGTCAAGGGCATTAGTGAAAGATGCCAAGGGTGTACAATCGATATGGTGCATCTATGTACAAACATAGATAGGTTGTGTCCAAGGATATTGATATCCTTGATGATGTTGTAATAAGGAGTGTGTCTCCTTTGGGATAGGTGTTGTGTAGTGTTGGGTAGTAGTTCCTCCTTTGTAATGGAACTCGGTATCTAGCCTTGTACCGGATAAAGTATAGGCGACATTGTGATAGGTTTGGTTCTACCTCGTGGAAGAACCCGGTGTCTAGCCTTGTAACAGATAAAGAGTAGGCAATGTTGTGAAGGTTTATCCGCCACAAGGAGTTTGTGTTGTGTAGTGCTAATGAACTCTCGAGTAGGTGAATCGCGGAGTGGAGTAGGACAAGGAAGGTGTCCTTGTAGCCGAACCACTATAAACACTTGTGTCGTGGTTTTGTGTTTCTTACTCTTTACCTTTACATTACTTAGTTACATACTTATCTATCAGCATCCAACATACATATCAAATAGATTGACAATAAGCCTATCTAAATAGTTCAAAACAAAGTTTTAATCGGTAAAACTATTAAACCCCCCCCCCCATTATAGTTTTCCACAAGAAGTCAGAATAAAGAGGTGGGACAAGTGGTGTGCTCTGAGAGCTAGCAATTTCCACCACTTCCGTTATGGTCTCTGTATCAGACTCGGACATTTTATAAAAAAGAGGATTACTCCGCAAAAAGTATAGTCATCATTAAATTCAACAAGTGGATTTGAGAAAATTACGAAGAGGAAGAGGAAAATTATATTAAGAGAATCATAACGAAGAGGAAAATTATATTCATCATCGAATATATCCTCAGACTCACTTGGGATTGGGACAAGGTCCTCAACACTAGACTTTTCCGTTTCCTAAATAGTGCTGAGATGCTCATCCCCCATTATGAGAGAGTCCTCGAGATCCTCGGTATCAAAAACATTGACTTATTCCCAAATGACGTCACTTCTCTCAACCGGCGTAAGTGAAGGGGAAAAGTCGGAAAGTATAAGTTCTGAAATAGGAGTGGGATTGCCACTCGGAGAATTGTCATAAACGTCATCGACCTTATCGTAAACATATAAAGCTTTTATGCTCTTCATATTCTCCTCCACCAGCAATTCTCCCATACTCTTTCCTTTTTGCTCATTTTAGACGGGAGTGGGATCATCATAAACATCATTGAACTTATCGTAACCATATATAGCCCTTATGCTCTTGATATTATCCTCCGCCAACAATTCTCCCATACTCTTTCCTTCTTTAACTTCCTCAACGGGAGTGGGATTGCCACTCGGAGGCGTATATTCTTCACCAGAATCAGAATCGTCATCGTAGTCATAAACGAGAGGTTTCCAATATTGGGAACTCACTTTAGCGGTTTGTTCTGAAGCGAGTAATTGACCATAAGTTTTCTGATGAGGATCTTCTTCTTGGACACATTTATTAACCAATTCTTTTAAATCTTTGAGTTATCTAGACAACTTTGGAGAAATTCTTGAGGAATTGGTGGAGGTTGTGGTTGAATCATTTGGTATTGTGGTGGTTGGTCATAAGAATAGTCATAATTGTTACAAGGAACCTGCTCATACACAAGTGTGCTCTGTGTTTGACCATCGGAGTTATAGTGCGGGCATCCTCAATACTTACGACAGTACAATTGTTATGACGAATTCGATGAATTATATGGATAAGGGACATAAACAAAGGTTTGGTTGTTATTTTGAACTTGACATTCAAAACCTCGGTGAGGACCTCCATAATTTTCACAAGAATATGTCTCCGTCTCATGGTACGGGGGTTGGTTAAGGAAATTGGTTGTTTCATTGTAGGGATTTTGGTCATAGACAAGCTCGCTTCCCGTATTCACAATGCTACAACCGGGGAAATTTCCATCATTTTGAGGTCCCCTACACCATTCGCAACCAAATTGGTAATACGAAGACATCGAGAAAAATTAAACGGATAAGAGGGTAAGAAGATAGAATTATCGGTTTAGAGGATAAAGGAGATTATTGTTGGGTTTTTATAAATAGCAAACAAAAAAGAAAAATAAATTTTGAAAAGAAAAATATTTTTCGGTTTTTATATTAGAAAACTTTGAAAACACAATATTTTCGGTAACCGATTCGTAAATCGATAATCGTTTCTTTCAAGATTACTCGCAGAGTGGCGGGAGAGAAGAGTGTATTTGCAATTTAATGTCAAAACCTCACCCTTTGTATAGGTTGTAATCTTAAAATAATCCGAAAACAATTTACTTCACGATTTATTTTGTTGGTTTTTTTACTTTTTTTGTGTTTTAAACACTTTAGGAAAAGTGTTTTGGTTTTTTAATTTTTTTGGTTTTTTATAAAAGATATATTTACAAAAACAAACGATAACTTCACGGGGAAGGATCTTCAAAAACACGTGATCGGAATGGGAATCAAAACTCACTTCAAGCCTTCCCCGGGAGCGGAACCAAAAACTATCTCGTTGTCAATTATACATTCCAAAGTAACACAAACGGTTAGGTTTGTGACCCGGATCATTCCAAACGAAGGATGAATGGAATTAATAACTCGCATCGCGTTCACGTGATTTCGAATGGGGAAAAAGGGCAAATAATGGGGTTTAACGCTAAATTTATGAAACATAAACTAAAAATAACTCATAAGGCATCTAAAACAATAAAATGGAACAATTATAACCTAAAACGCACTAAAAACGTAAAAAAGCGCGCGCTAGGGGAAAACCCGAGCCTAAAATGTAAAATTATGAAATAACGACCCTAGGAATGCAAAACTAATTTTTCTACGCTCTAAATGACAAAATAAAATTTTGGGAAAAAGCGTAATATTTGTTTGACTTTTTATTTAATTTTTATGATTTAAAAACTAAAAAGTGGAAAATTAATTATTAAAAATTCTAAAACTATTTGGAAAATTATGAAATTGCTATAGAAATTACTTTGCTTAATTCTAAATCTAAGAAAATAATAAACTCAGCAAAAAAAATTTAGAAAATGCACTTAATAAGCTAAAGTGATTATGGGCTAAATAAAAAAATCTTTGCAAACCAAGACGGTTCCTTCATAGTATTCCTGGACGGATGTTGATTGTGAATGTTTGTGTAAGGTTGTACTTGAAGACTATGGGGTGGTTGAATCATTTGTGGTTGAATGGCTCCTGGAGTAAATTGTTGTTGAAATTGTTGTTGATAAACTTGTTGTTGTAGATTGAATTGTTGTTGTTGTGGACTGAGTTGTTGTTGTTGTTGTTGAGGATACACATGAGGAAAGTAGTTAGAGTATGGTGGTTCAGACATCTTGATAACTTGTGTTGTAAAATGGATCTTTGTAGTCGAATGAAACTTTGTTGATGCAGAGTCCTTAGGCGTAGAAACCAAGTTTAGGCAAAGAAAACCTTAGGCGTAAAAATACCAAACTTACGCGTAAAATTAATGTTTACGCGTAGGAGTAGCTTACGCGTAAGAATTGAGAAACACTAAGGTTAGGCGTAAACTGAAAGTTAGACGTAGAATGCTTATGCGTAAGATTAGCTTATGTGTAAGACAATGCTTAGGCGTAAGAAAATGCTTAGGCGTAAAGAGTTCTACGCGTAAGTTTTAGCTTATGCCTAAAATTAGGGTTTTGCCCAAAAAATCCTTTACACTTATTCCAGTGTAAAAGATATCCAAAGTCGAAGTGTTTTCAGGCTTATCCAAGCAAGAAAACACTGAGTAAACCAAGAACACTGAAGATCAAACCTTGAAGAACTTACGGGTAAACTTAGGGTTTACTTATGCGTAGGAATTAACCAAAACTGATTTTCTGCCCAAAGTGTTTCGAAACCTGATTTTTTGTGATGAAACAGCTTCATTATCACCAAAATAACACAAAAGTGTGAAACTTGATAATCCAAAACTTTAATACACCTTACGCGTAGAAAAGATCACACGTATCAAACCAAGCTTAAAAACTATGAAATACACGTAAAGTTGCAAACTTTTTGCCAAAAACTTAAACTTTAACACTAAATAACCTTTAAAGTACAAGAATCTTGGATTTTAAAGTGTAAAAATGCAAGCTTTTGAAAGTATGAAGATTGTATACCGAGACTTACGCGTAAAACACAATAACGTCAAAAACAAAATATTTCCACCCAACTATTTGGCGAATGATACCACTGTTAGGTTCCCATATTAGTAACACAAGCATCAATATAAGAAATGAGTTAAGAGAGTGATCGGTTGAACAAACCAAAACAATACGCGTAGGATTTAGAGAAAAGTTATGCGTAGCTATTGAAATGAGATGAACAACCAACCATCTAAGGATGGTTTACATGAGGTATTTATAGGAGGGAACTAGGGCAACACACCAAGTTCCTATCCTTTCCTTATTGGGCTTTGCATAGGCTCATGGGCTTTCTACATGAGGCTAGCATTGATTACTAACCTAAAAGCCATAATTAAGCTAACTATTACATATTAATTACTAACACTTGAATTATAGTTTAGGAGTGATTCCAACATTCTTAAATGAATTAAAGGTGCAAGATCTAACAAGACTAGTCCCAAGGGCACACTGGTAGAGGGTCTTCGTTTGGAGCGTGTGTGTGGGTGAACTGACATGGGTTCCAATCCCAGGCAGTACACTTTTTTTTTGTTTTAATTTTTATTTTACAAACTTTCCTTAAACAAACTTGTGAATAAGCTAAGCTGATTTTTTTTTAATGAAAAGCCTGACTTATTGAAAAACACTACTCAGAAACTATAAGCAGAAATAGGGGAAGGAAAATAAGCAAATCCAAACACTACTAAACAACTTCTAACTACAACTTAATCAAACAATTTTTAATAAGCTAATGGTCTACAATTAAGCTACTAAAGAGGACATGCAAACTAACAAAACTCAAATCTCCTAAATAAGCACTAAAGATTAGAAAATAAAAGTATTTTAGGTCAGGGTATTTTGGGTAATCTAGGGGTGGAAGAAGGATAAATAGTGCCTAGGGGTTTTGGTGGGGAGGGTATCTGGTACTTTTATTATTATTTCTTTGACTATGTTTGACCCTGGGCAAAAAGATGGGTAAAAGGTGTGTTTGACTTGGTTTTAGATATAAAAGGGGAACGGGTATATGGAATAAACCGGGTAGGATAGTTTGTCTTGGGTTGGGCTTTTGGGAAATAAGGGTAGTGGTATTATTTTGATGTTGTACTTGGATTTGTTTTGCATCCGATTTTAAAAGCAAGGACCATTCATGTTTATTTTCTAATTTATAAGAACTAATGGTGTAATTTATGAAAGGTAAGGGTATAAATGGAAAATTGGATAAGTGAAAGGTTTGAGGGTATATTTAGTAATTATGGGTAGGTGAGGGGTTGATTATGTAAATTGGTTAAAGTGAAGGGTGTAAAGTGAAATTATCCCAAACATGATCCTTAATCCGTAAAATGAAGCTTTGAGCATTCATAATCCATAAAACTGATTTCCCGGCTCTGCTTTTGCACTTTTCTCTTTCTCGTGCCTGGTTTTCTTTTGTTTTGTCTTTTCTTTGTCCGTTTTGCGATATTCGTACCTGCACATGTATAAACTCAAGAAACACACAAATATTAAGCATTAACGGATCGTTTCTGGTTTATTTGGGTCAATTTTGATTAAAAAAAAAAGGTATATGTTTTCGCATATATCAAAATCCCCCAAACTAACGTATTGTCGTGTCCTCACGCAATGTCATCAACTCACGCTACTAAACCAAAGATTCCAACCTCTTTCTACGAAAGCTATGAAAAGTAGCAGAGCTTCCTCAAAAGAGATTAAGAAACCCTTAATTCTAAAAACGCCCCGTTTACCTTTTATTTCATATATATAGATATAACGTTTAAGCACTTTTTATTTTGAGCGATGGTTTGTTGAACTTTTATGTCTATCAATAACTCTTACATTTTTTTGAAAGACATTTTAGGATCACGGAGTAGGAAACACAACTCATAAAGAAGTAACCATCCAGATAGAATTCATCGTCCTTGATTTTTCACGAGCTCCCAAACTAAGCTTAAAATCGAAATCACAGATAAATATGATTTTAGATGCTAACACTATCCGCAATTGCTAATTGTGTACGTGATGCTTCTTCTCGCTCCCATAATCCTAATTTATCTAAGGATTTTATTATGAAAAATTTTGATTTTTCTTATTTCATTATGATTAAGAACTTAATTATATAGAAGAAACCCGGTTTAGAGAATAATTAGTTTTCAAAACTTTCCTCAAGACTCCCTTTTGGTAAAACTTAAGGTCCATACTTAGATCCTGACTTAACACGATTTTGGGGATATCTTTTTTATTTCAATCGAAACAACTCATCTACGAGTCCAGAGACAGAGGCTTTATTTAGATATCCTCGGACTCAAAGCTTGGCTTAATATTATTTCAGCACATTTGCATTTTTGCAATTTTAGCCCTCGGTCTTTTCAACCACCAATTCAACGGGATTGCCATTTTATTAGAAGTCTTATTATGACTTTGGAATTTTTCCTCCACCTTTTTAAAGTCCATGGCAACGGAGGTGCCGTCAAACATAGAAAAAATTTATAGCTTTGGTTTTTCATATATACATTTGAGATTTATTTCACGTTAGTTTTTGCCAAACTTTAAATACCATGTACTTTAGAACTCATGGAACTACGGAAATCCAAGACCTCACCGCCTATTTTTCAGAATAAAGGATCCAAGGGCCGTTACAACGGAGAGTTCCAAGACCTTACGCCTTTCAGAATTAAGGGTCCAAGGGTCGGTGTAAGAGGGTAGCCAAGACCTAAACGCCTATTTTCAGAAGCGAAGATCCAAGGCGTAATTAAAGCACATGACAATGACACGATCTAAGTATGTCCCCAAGTTCCACCATCGGGGACCCTTGAGAAACGATTGAAAAACTAAGAATTGTAAAAACCATGAAACTCTATTTATTGAAAATCATTTATTTTGGGTTTATTAATCTTGTGAGAGCAAGAAGCCACAATTAACTTTCACGAGCTCTAAAGAGAACGAACTACTCCACGCTTAGAATCTAAACTCATAAATAACTCTATCATTTCTTGATCTCCGCAAATTTAAAATCTCAAGTAATGAGATTCGCGAATGTTTAGCCGATAATTTTATTATTATCAATGGCTAAGGGAACAAGCTAGGGCTCAACAAGCCCGGTCAAGTCAAAATTCTATTCCTACTCTCACCAGCGGAAAGTCAACAAGGTGTCAAAACATATACATTATTTTGCAAATGCTTCGTCAAATAATCTCAAGGCTCGCATTTTTAAAATCACTTATTATAAACTAGCAAATCTTTCAAAGCTTCACATATTTAAAATCACTTAGGGAAGCTTGCAAATTCTTGGTCTTGTGAGCTAGAATTCGCATATTATAGCCTCTTGTCTAAGCAATTAGCAAATACTTTTTCAATAAAACTGTGATAACCCGTACTTTCAGGTCATTTCTCGACACAGTTCATGTCTCATTATTTCAACATTTTTAGTAAACTTGGTTTACTTGTTTCAAATTCGCGTAACCTTAAAGGTTTAGCGGCGAATTCATGATCATGACATCACGTACATTTCATATGGACTAAGATTAGTTTACATTTCATTGACATCATTTGCATCTCATTAGTTCATTCATGACATTTCATTTCATATTTTACGCGTAATTTTTTATGTTTAATAATCTTTATCGCGTGAGTTTTATTTTGTATATTTAACTCGTTACTTTCAAAAATGATCCCGAGGTATTTCTAAATTTACATTTAGTTCATAAAAACTATATTTTTAGTTCTCCTAGTGTTTCAAATTTATTTGGTATATTAATCGTTAAAGTTTAATTATTACGTAGTTTTTCTTAAAATTATACGATAATTATTTTTATCACTCAAATTTCACAAGGAATGTATTTTTACAATTTTTATCACTTCATTACATTCTATTTTGACCTAATAAAAACTTACTTGTACTAAAATTCTACCAATTACCTTTTTACTTATACATTTTCTACATCTTCAATTACTACACAAACTATTGTACAAAGTTTATACAAGTTTTAAAAAAAAAAAAAAACAAAATATCTTAGTCCCTCCCCCCTTGGCCGACCTTGGGGGAGGTGACAATTAAGGTGGCTTGATTAAGTTGAATTGTTACAAATAAGTCTTCTCTTATCTCAAATTACTTTTACACTTATCTCATTATTTTCACTAAGTAGCAAAAGATATTTCTCTCCTTTGTTCTCTCCTCTCCTAACCGGCCACATAGAAGAACACCAAGGGATCCAAAATTTTCTTCAAGCAAGTGTTTTTAACAATCTAGTGTATACTCTTTCTTAGATTTTGAAATAAAAATCTAGAGTATTTAGGTAACCTTGTAACTAGCACCTCTTCATTTTCACTAGTAAGCTTGTTTACTTCATTTTCATGTTTCCTTTTTCATTTCATAAGTTTCTTATCATTTTTGGAGCTCATATGCATGTATTGTGATTTATACCATTTATTTCATGATTTTAAGGTTTTATATACTTATTAGTCATCCTATAATTACTCCCATGGTAATCTTTGGTCTTGATGGTGATTAGGAACCCATGGCACCCTAAGAAGGTGTATGGTAGGATTAGATTAGCTTTGGAGTTGATTTGAAGGGATTAGAATAGGTTTTGTCCGAGAAAAACTATTTTCGATAACTATATATTTGGTTCTGTCCTTAAAACGAATTTCTGGAAAAACCCACTGATGGTACGACCTTTTGGCCTTGATAATTAGAAAATATACTTTAAAACGAATCCGTGGCCTTTTGAACGGATAAAAACGGAGTTATAACGAAGCCGTGGTGAATTTTTAAAGTTTTACGACGAAACGAATATTTTTTCTGAAAAACAGCAAACAGTTTTTACATATTTCGGGTCAAAAACGAGCCTTAAGCTTCATAAATTATTTCGACTTCTCAAAAATATATTAGTTTACTTCGATACGAAGCTAAGGACATATTTTACGTAGAAAACGGATTTAAAACGACAAATATATGCACGTTTTTATAAAGTTGCCGTAAATATTAATTTCTGAAAAACTATATTATTTTTGACGTAACAAGTATTTCACTAGCTGAAACGTCCATGTTTGCGGCTGTTTTTAACCATGATGTGAAACTTTTTATAACGAAGTGTCTTCTAGTAAAATCAAGTTCATCGGCCATATTTTTCAAATCAAAAAGCCGTTTGTCAAGCGGAGTCATAGTAAATTATTTACGGATGTTCAAAGTTGGCCGAAACTCATTTTCTGCACACAATTAACAAAAATCACCAACTTTAACCTTTGATATCTTTATGATCGAGACCTTTTGGACGAAAACTCCTAAACTGAAACTTCTAGATATCGATACAAACTTTCCAAAACCGTCGAGTTCGTTCTCTAACGATCGACGTACACCGTTTTACAGCTAGTTTTCCGGAGCCATTTTTGTTAATTTCAAGAAAATTCCGACGACATTGTTTTGCGACGAAAAGTGTTAATTTCACCAAAAATCATTATAAAACCATTGTAGGATGACATTTTGACGTAAAAACATGTAAAGTCATTTTTGATTGGTCGAGACGTCAAAAGAGTATTTTTCGACGACGAATAATATTTTCAAAACCCGTAAATGGTATAAATAACATACGTAGTGCATGCATATCATAACATTACATTGCAACTCATTACATGTCATATCATTCGTAATAGGTCCCGGTTGACGCATCATTATAAACCTCGGTGTACTCACTTTTGCCGTTATTTCCAGTTTATCCAAGTGAGTTTTCATAGCCCCGTTGTACACATTTAATTATTTTCAAACCTACGGGGGAGAATACATTGCACAACATTTTATTACGATACCAAGTACATTAAATTCATTACATTGCTTAAGTTACCGTATTTGCCAATTGAAAGTCCCCATTCCCATTACCTGAACATGAACCGTTAATTTTGAAGCGAGGATGAGTGGATAGATCTATCGAGGGTGACTCCTCCATCCGGGTTGGTGAATCCCAACTAGTCATACGGATGCATTTCATTTTATAACATTACGGAGTTGTCTGGCAAACACTCTGCAGGGGCATACATTATGAATTGTCTAGTTTCGGTGTCATGGACTTAGAGCAATTGTAACATTATTTTTACGTGACTTGATTGTCATGCCTGATCCATACTTGTGTAGTCGTATAAAACATTTACATAAACCTATGATTTCTCACCAACATTATTGTTGACCTTTTTAGCAATGTATTTTCAGGTAACTGAGGCATTCGCATCATGACATGGTTAGGGACCTATATTTTGAGTCGCGGCGTAGACTTACATTATGTACATTATGGCACTTATTTCAAAAACATCGTTTGGACTTGTAACATATTGTATTTCTGCGAACTTTGTAAACCTTTTGGGACCGAATGTTGTACTTTGAATGTTTTTATGAAATATCCAACGATGTGTTTTTAAAACGACACTTTAGGTCGTTCAATATAACTGTGATGTGGTGCTATGACAGTCAATCCCCAGGAATTCCATTCCGCTGCAAAACAGGTAAATTGGGGGTGTGACAGATTGGTACCAGAGCTACAGTTATAGAGAACTAGGTTGCATCATTGACCCTAGACTATAGCTACATTATCATAGCATCTCATCATTCCATCATAGTACATATTCATTTTCATGCAGATTCACTTACACTTTGTTCGAGATTATTTACTTTTATTTCATATCGGTTGTCACAGACATGTCTTCAGATTCTCACCCTATTACCATATCATCGGATGATGATCCATCACATTCCACTGAGGTTGTATCTTCTATCGGATCCACTGCAGCTTTTCCACCGATCATGACCGACACTGAGACCGAACCCTTTGAGGAGGGCGAAGTCGCACCCACACCCCACGTTAGCCCAGTTCATAACCCGTTGCTCGCACCATCACCACCACCAGCACCACTACCACCATCATCACCATCATCATCATATTTTCTTAGAGATCCTGCACCCGCATCGGACTTGCCGCCCAAAAAGCGTGCACGTTTCGATATCCCTACACTACCATCGACTGAGCCCGAGCCAGCCGCTAGATTTGAGTTAGGCGAGAGTTCTAGGGCAGCTGCTGCACGACAGCCTTCTACAGTGGCACTAGGAGCCCGTGTCGATGCACAGCAGTTACAGATTGATAGTTTGACTCGACAGTTGGAGGAGTTGTCGGTAGACAGGATTGAGCCCATCGCTGAGGAAGTCGAGGGTTTGATATTAGGCAGGGTTAGTATAGACTTAGCTTATGAGGGTCTTCAGCATAGACAGATTGAGGATAGAGAGCACATCACAGAGTTGAGGCAGGAGATGCCCGAGCTGTTTGACCGAGCCGAGATGACTCAGGATGAGTTTCAGCGACAGTCACAGGAGTTAGCTTTAGCCCGTGAGCGTATTGTTACATTGCAGGGTCAGATGGATGAGATGAGGGGTTTGATTGATAGTTTGGTTATTCAGGTTCGCAATCTTCAGGATAGGGCAGGCGGAGCACCATGAGGTGCCTTATGTAGACTTTTGTCATGTATAGTTTTGACCATTATTATCCTAGTCACAAGGTGTGTGACGTAGTTTAAAGAACTTGTTGTCTTTTGATTGTTGTACAAACAAATATATCAAGTAGTGACTCTACTATGTAGGAATGGTTTTTATTATGTATGATATCGGTCCATGTAGGCCGAAATTTTCATGTATATTATCCACGTGTGTTGTGATTATATTGTGATATTTCGTTATTGTTCCGTTGTGATTTCATTTATCTTTATGCATGTTGTGGTTGTGGATATATTTGTATGAGGGTTGTTTCTATTTACGAGTTCTCATGATTGTTTCATCTTGTGATTTTGAAGAGTTATGGCACCGAAGAAAGCTACAGTTGAGATGACTCAAGCAGCAATTCAGAAGTTGGTAAACGATAGCATTGCTAATGCACTTAGAGTCGAGAGAGAAACAGTGGCTGCTGCTGCTGCTGAAGCCGCGGCTGCTGCTGAAGCCGCAAGATTAGCTGCTGCAACTGGTAATGCCGGAGGATCGGGGGTTAAGAAATGTTCATACAAAGATTTCAAAAGTGCTGAACCCACTAAGTTTCGAGGTACTGAGGGAGCAACAGCAATGGTTAGATGGTTTGAAAAGTTGGAGTCGGTATTTTTGCTTTGTAACTGTCCGGATGACAGTAAGGTTAAGTATGCTACGAGCACTTTGCTCGATGGAGCGTTATCATGGTGGAATTCATACGCGCAACCGATTGGTATGGAAAATGCTTTTAAGCTTACGTGGGAGGAATTTAAAGGCTTGGTGACTAAGAAGTTTTGTCCCCGAACGGAAATCAAAAAGTTGGAGACGGAGTTCTATGAATTGGTCACGATTGGGTATGACATTGACACGTACATTCGGAGATTCCAGGAATTAGCCGCATTATGCCCGTCAATGGTATCGGATAATGAAAAGTTGCTAGAGGCTTTTATTGGAGGACTTCCTGAGATCATTCAAGGAGATGTGACATCTTTTGATCCACAATCAATCGAGGAAGCTATTCGAGTTACTCAGAAGTTGATGGCACAAGTGGTGAAGCGAGGCAAGTACACCACTACTAACCGAAACAACAACCCCAACAACCGTTTCAACAACAATAACCGAGGCAACTACAACAACAATAACAAGCGCAAGTGGGATAACACAAGGGGTAGGAATGTTACTCAACAACCGCCCAAGAGGCAGGAGGTTGCTAAGGTTTATGCCGCGGGTCAAAAGGAAGGGAAAAGGTATACGGGGGTTTTGCCGAAGTGTAATAGGTGTTTGAGCCATCACAATCCAGGTCGATGTCCTGATCCGTGTGAGAATTGCAAGAAAGTTGGTCACCGAACTATGGATTGCAAGTCGCCACAAGTTACATGTTTTGGTTGCGGGGAACGTGGACACTACAAATCTGATTGTAAGAAGGGAAAGAATCAAGCAAATCCGAATCAAGGAGGTACGGCACAAGGAAGGGTTTACGTCATTGGAGGCGGAGAAAATAGGGAGGACCCGAATGTCATTACGGGTACGTTCCTTCTCAATAATCGTTACGCTTCAGTTTTATTTGATTCGGGTGCCGATAAAAGTTTTGTGTCCAATGCATTTGCACCTTTGCTCAACATTAAACCAACCACCTTAGATACATCATACATTGTCGAATTAGCTAATGGTAATTTAGTTAGCACCAACACCATTGTTCGCGGTTGCACATTCAATTTTCTTAATCATCCTTTCAACATAGACCTCATGCCTGTAGAGCTTGGTAGTTTTGACGTCGTCATAGGCATGGACTGGTTATCTAAGCATCGCGCAAAGATCATTTGTGATGAGAAAGTTGTTCATCTTCCCTACAATGGCGAAACTTTGATTATTCGTGGGGAACGAAGTGGAACGAGAATTAGTATCATATCGAGTATCAAAACGGAAAAGTACATTAAGAAAGGTTGTTTTGTTTTCTTAGCCCATGTAACCGAGAAAAAGTCGGAGGAGAAGCGACTTGAAGATGTACCTATTGTCCGTGAATTTTCTGAAGTTTTTCCCGAGGATTTACCGGGACTTCCACCGGCACGTCAAGTGGAATTTCAAATTGACTTAGTGCCCGGAGCTGCACCGATTGCGCGAGCACCTTACCGTCTAGCACCATCCGAAATGCAAGAGTTGTCTAATCAATTGCAAGAGCTTCTAGACAAAGGATTCATTAGGCCGAGTTCCTCGCCTTGGGGAGCACCGGTCTTGTTTGTGAAGAAGAAGGATGGATCCTTCCGAATGTGCATAGATTATCGAGAATTGAACAAGTTAACGGTGAAGAATCGTTACCCACTTCCCAGAATTGATGATTTATTCGATCAGTTGCAAGGTTCTAGTATCTATTCCAAGATTGATCTTCGATCGGGTTATCATCAGCTTCGAGTTCGGGAAGAGGATATTCCGAAAACAGCATTTAGAACACGCTACGGTCATTACGAGTTTCAAGTGATGCCGTTTGGAGTGACTAATGCACCGGCGGTATTCATGGATCTTATGAATAGAGTATGTAAGCCGTATTTGGACAAGTTTGTGATAGTGTTCATCGACGACATCTTGATCTACTCAAAGAGCAAAAAGGAGCACGAAGAGCATTTAAGGACGATTTTAAGGCTACTCAAAAATGAGAAGTTGTATGCCAAATATTCGAAGTGTGATTTTTGGAACCACAAAGTGCAATTTCTTGGTCACGTCATTGATAAACAAGGACTACAAGTTGATCCCGCAAAGATTGAAGCCGTGAAAGGTTGGGCTACTCCAACAAATCCTACGGAAATTCGACAATTTCTAGGACTAGCCGGGTATTACCGAAGGTTCATCGAAGGTTTTTCAAAGATAGCAAGACCTTTGACCAAGTTGACTCAGAAAAACAAGAAGTACGAGTGGGGAAAGAAACAAGAAGCTACTTTTCAGTTGTTGAAGCAAAAACTTTGTAGCGCGCCAATTTTGGCACTACCCGAAGGAATTGAGAATCTTGTTGTATATTGTGATGCTTCGCACAAAGGACTTGGGGCTGTTTTAATGCAAAATGAGAAGGTGATTGCGTATGCTTCTCGACAACTTAAGACTCATGAGAAGAATTACACAACTCATGATCTCGAGTTAGGAGCCGTAGTTTTTGCGCTCAAGATTTGGAGACACTATCTCTATGGTACAAAGTGCACAGTGTTTACTGACCACAAGAGTTTGCAATATATTCTTGATCAAAAGGAGCTTAATATGAGGCAACGTCGTTGGTTGGAGTTACTCAGCGACTATGATTGTGAAATCAAGTATCACCCGGGAAAAGCCAATGTTGTGGCTGATGCTCTTAGTCGGAAAGAAAGGCCTAAACCTTTAAGAGTTCGATCATTGGGAATGACGATTATTTCTCCTTTACCATCGAAAATCCATGAAGCACAAGTCGAGGCACTTAAGGAGGAAAACCGACCAAGTGAAAAGCTTTATGGTATGCCCGAAAGCGCAAATGGTTTTGTGAAGAGAGCAGATGGAGTATTATGTTTTAAGGATAGAATGTGGGTTCCATTGTATGGCGGAATACGAGAATTGATTATGCATGAGTCGCATAAGTCAAAGTATTCTATTCACCCAGGATCGGATAAGATGTATCAAGATCTTAAGAAGCTTTATTGGTGGCCGAACATGAAAGCGGAAATTGCCACGTACGTTAGCAAATGTCTTACCTGTGCTAAGGTAAAAGTCGAATACCAGAAGCCGTCAGGATTGCTCCAACAACCGGAAATTCCTCAATGGAAATGGGAACGCATTACTATGGACTTTGTTACGAAACTTCCTAAGACATCGGGAGGTTACGACGCTATTTGGGTAATTGTTGACCGCCTTACCAAGTCAGCCCATTTCATACCGATTAGAGAGACTTATTCCATGGAGCAACTCACTAGACTTTATGTCAAGGAAATAGTCTCGAGGCACGGAGCACCAATTTCCATCATTTCCGACAGAGATAGTCGATTCACTTCAAATTTCTGGAATTCATTGCAAGATTCGTTCGGAACCAGATTAGAGATGAGCACCGCATATCACCCACAAACCGATGGTCAAAGTGAAAGGACTATTCAAACATTAGAAGATATGCTGAGAGCATGTGTAATTGATTTTGGAAATGGTTGGGCTAACCATTTGCCATTGATTGAATTCTCGTACAACAATAGTTATCATACCAGTATAAAGATGGCACCATTCGAGGCACTCTATGGTCGAAAGTGCCGATCACCTGTTTGTTGGGCCGAAGTCGGAGACGCACAACTTACTGGTCCAGAAATGGTACGGGAAACCACGGAAAAGATCATTCAAATTCGTGATAGACTTAGAACTGCCAGAAGTCGACAGAAAAGTTATGCGGATGTTAGACGCAAGGATTTGGAATTTCAAGTAGGTGACAAAGTTATGTTGAAAGTATCGCCTTGGAAGGGCGTGGTACGTTTTGGAAAGCGTGGAAAGTTAAACCCGAGATACATTGGGCCATTCAAGATTTTGAGCCGAGTTGGTCCGGTAGCTTATCGACTTGATCTTCCACCAGAACTTAGTCATGTGCACAACACGTTTCACGTTTCAAACCTGAAGAAGTGTCTATCGGATGAATCGCTCGTTATTCCATTGGACGAAGTTCAGCTTGACGACAAACTCAATTTTGTGGAGGAACCTGTAGAAATTATGGACCGCGAGGTCAAGCAGTTGAAACAGAGTCGTATTCCTATTGTGAAAGTTCGTTGGAATTCTAGAAGAGGTCCTGAGTTTACTTGGGAACGGGAAGACCAGATGCGACGCAAGTATCCACATCTTTTCACCGACACCGTTAGACCTAACAACGATTGAATTCAGGGACTGAATTCCTTTTTGGATGGGCGAATGTGATAACCCGTACTTTCAGGTCATTTCTCGACACAGTTCATGTCTCATTATTTCAACATTTTTAGTAAACTTGGTTTACTTGTTTCAAATTCGCGTAACCTTAAAGGTTTAGCGGCGAATTCATGATCATGACATCACGTACATTTCATATGGACTAAGATTAGTTTACATTTCATTGACATCATTTGCATCTCATTAGTTCATTCATGACATTTCATTTCATATTTTACGCGTAATTTTTTATGTTTAATAATCTTTATCGCGTGAGTTTTATTTTGTATATTTAACTCGTTACTTTCAAAAATGATCCCGAGGTATTTCTAAATTTACATTTAGTTCATAAAAACTATATTTTTAGTTCTCCTAGTGTTTCAAATTTATTTGGTATATTAATCGTTAAAGTTTAATTATTACGTAGTTTTTCTTAAAATTATACGATAATTATTTTTATCACTCAAATTTCACAAGGAATGTATTTTTACAATTTTTATCACTTCATTACATTCTATTTTGACCTAATAAAAACTTACTTGTACTAAAATTCTACCAATTACCTTTTTACTTATACATTTTCTACATCTTCAATTACTACACAAACTATTGTACAAAGTTTATACAAGTTTTAAAAAAAAAAAAAAACAAAATATCTTAGTCCCTCCCCCCTTGGCCGACCTTGGGGGAGGTGACAATTAAGGTGGCTTGATTAAGTTGAATTGTTACAAATAAGTCTTCTCTTATCTCAAATTACTTTTACACTTATCTCATTATTTTCACTAAGTAGCAAAAGATATTTCTCTCCTTTGTTCTCTCCTCTCCTAACCGGCCACATAGAAGAACACCAAGGGATCCAAAATTTTCTTCAAGCAAGTGTTTTTAACAATCTAGTGTATACTCTTTCTTAGATTTTGAAATAAAAATCTAGAGTATTTAGGTAACCTTGTAACTAGCACCTCTTCATTTTCACTAGTAAGCTTGTTTACTTCATTTTCATGTTTCCTTTTTCATTTCATAAGTTTCTTATCATTTTTGGAGCTCATATGCATGTATTGTGATTTATACCATTTATTTCATGATTTTAAGGTTTTATATACTTATTAGTCATCCTATAATTACTCCCATGGTAATCTTTGGTCTTGATGGTGATTAGGAACCCATGGCACCCTAAGAAGGTGTATGGTAGGATTAGATTAGCTTTGGAGTTGATTTGAAGGGATTAGAATAGGTTTTGTCCGAGAAAAACTATTTTCGATAACTATATATTTGGTTCTGTCCTTAAAACGAATTTCTGGAAAAACCCACTGATGGTACGACCTTTTGGCCTTGATAATTAGAAAATATACTTTAAAACGAATCCGTGGCCTTTTGAACGGATAAAAACGGAGTTATAACGAAGCCGTGGTGAATTTTTAAAGTTTTACGACGAAACGAATATTTTTTCTGAAAAACAGCAAACAGTTTTTACATATTTCGGGTCAAAAACGAGCCTTAAGCTTCATAAATTATTTCGACTTCTCAAAAATATATTAGTTTACTTCGATACGAAGCTAAGGACATATTTTACGTAGAAAACGGATTTAAAACGACAAATATATGCACGTTTTTATAAAGTTGCCGTAAATATTAATTTCTGAAAAACTATATTATTTTTGACGTAACAAGTATTTCACTAGCTGAAACGTCCATGTTTGCGGCTGTTTTTAACCATGATGTGAAACTTTTTATAACGAAGTGTCTTCTAGTAAAATCAAGTTCATCGGCCATATTTTTCAAATCAAAAAGCCGTTTGTCAAGCGGAGTCATAGTAAATTATTTACGGATGTTCAAAGTTGGCCGAAACTCATTTTCTGCACACAATTAACAAAAATCACCAACTTTAACCTTTGATATCTTTATGATCGAGACCTTTTGGACGAAAACTCCTAAACTGAAACTTCTAGATATCGATACAAACTTTCCAAAACCGTCGAGTTCGTTCTCTAACGATCGACGTACACCGTTTTACAGCTAGTTTTCCGGAGCCATTTTTGTTAATTTCAAGAAAATTCCGACGACATTGTTTTGCGACGAAAAGTGTTAATTTCACCAAAAATCATTATAAAACCATTGTAGGATGACATTTTGACGTAAAAACATGTAAAGTCATTTTTGATTGGTCGAGACGTCAAAAGAGTATTTTTCGACGACGAATAATATTTTCAAAACCCGTAAATGGTATAAATAACATACGTAGTGCATGCATATCATAACATTACATTGCAACTCATTACATGTCATATCATTCGTAATAGGTCCCGGTTGACGCATCATTATAAACCTCGGTGTACTCACTTTTGCCGTTATTTCCAGTTTATCCAAGTGAGTTTTCATAGCCCCGTTGTACACATTTAATTATTTTCAAACCTACGGGGGAGAATACATTGCACAACATTTTATTACGATACCAAGTACATTAAATTCATTACATTGCTTAAGTTACCGTATTTGCCAATTGAAAGTCCCCATTCCCATTACCTGAACATGAACCGTTAATTTTGAAGCGAGGATGAGTGGATAGATCTATCGAGGGTGACTCCTCCATCCGGGTTGGTGAATCCCAACTAGTCATACGGATGCATTTCATTTTATAACATTACGGAGTTGTCTGGCAAACACTCTGCAGGGGCATACATTATGAATTGTCTAGTTTCGGTGTCATGGACTTAGAGCAATTGTAACATTATTTTTACGTGACTTGATTGTCATGCCTGATCCATACTTGTGTAGTCGTATAAAACATTTACATAAACCTATGATTTCTCACCAACATTATTGTTGACCTTTTTAGCAATGTATTTTCAGGTAACTGAGGCATTCGCATCATGACATGGTTAGGGACCTATATTTTGAGTCGCGGCGTCGACTTACATTATGTACATTATGGCACTTATTTCAAAAACATCGTTTGGACTTGTAACATATTGTATTTCTGCGAACTTTGTAAACCTTTTGGGACCGAATGTTGTACTTTGAATGTTTTTATGAAATATCCAACGATGTGTTTTTAAAACGACACTTTAGGTCGTTCAATATAACTGTGATGTGGTGCTATGACAGTCAATCCCCAGGAATTCCATTCCGCTGCAAAACAGGTAAATTGGGGGTGTGACAAAAACGCATATTTAAAGTAACTTCTAAGAGACTCGCAAAGACTTTTCAATCATAAAACTAGCAAAAGCCTTCAAAAATTTTAAATTTTCTCACTTTTTCGTCAATTTATTTTTTTTAGGAAAAACGGGGTTGCGAGAGAGTAAGGCAAAAAACAAGTGCGGTCAAATCAAATCGAAGATTACCCCTCCAAACTAAAACGAAACATTATTCTCAATGTTTAAAGGAAAGGGTTCTCAACGGAAATCTAAAAGCCATTTATAAATTATGCTAAAAGATAAACGTTAGTCGATAAGATTTAGGATATCGGATTTCCAAAAGCATCGAAACATGAAACTCGAGTGGAGAAAAGACAAAACATCGAGCACGAGAGTCTTCATATATCAAGGAATTCCTGGACATAAACATCAAACACAAAACACGAGAAATCGAAGAGGCGAACCCCCTCACGTCACTTATTAGAAATAAGAAAGAAGATAGAAGGATAAGCATGCGTTGCCACCCATGAAGCGTATTGTTTTTGTTCAACGAGTCGCTAGGTTGACTCGTCCCTGAATTCATTTGTTCTTGGGGAAGCAAGTGTGGAATTCATCAATCATGAAAATTCCGAGATCAAAAAATTTATCTTCATTCCCGAGGGAGTGAAGGAGAGGAGAAGTCACGTTATATGTGTGGAAAGGAAGAAAGATTCTGATAATATAAGTTTCAAGCACAAATGACTCCATAGGAAGAAGGTGTTCAAATTTCGATAAAACATTTTAATCACATTTAGAAAGTTCATGTTCTCTTTCAACGAGTATCCCTGGTTTAAACATTTTGTCTTCACAAGACGGCTCAACGGGATACTCAATGGAGATCTTATCAATGAAGAAATAAACGTCGTCACATGACGGAAGAGAGAAGTAAGAATACAGAGGTGTGACAAGTGGTGTGCTCTGAGAGCTATCAATTTCCATCAATTCCGTTATGGTCTATGTATCAGACTCGGACATTTCATCAAAAAGAGGATTTACTCCGCAAAAAGTATAGTCATCATTAAATTCAAAAAGTGGAATTTTGAAAATCCCAAAAGTAACCTCAAAAATGTTAAGAGAATTATAACGAAAAGGCAAATCATATTCATCGTCGGATATATCCTCAGACTTACTTGGGATTGGGACAAGGTCCTCAACACTAGAATTTTCCATTTCTGAAATAGTGCTGAGATGCTCATCCCCCATTATGAGAGAGTCAATGGGATCCTCGGTATCAAAAACATTGACTTCTTCCAAATCGACGTCACTTCTCTCAAACGGCGTGAGTGAAGGGGAAGAGTCGAAAAGTACAAGTTCTGAAATAGGAGTGGGATTGCCACTCGGAGAATCGTCATAAACGTCATCGACCTTATCGTAAACATATAAAGCTCGTATGCTCTTCATATTCTCCTCCACCAACAATTCTCAAATACTCTTTCCTTTTTGTTCATTTTGGACGGGAGTGGGATCATCATAAACGTCATTGACCATATCGTAACCGTATATAGCACTTATGCTCTTCCTATTCTCCTCCACCAACAATTCTCCCATACTCTTTCTTTCTTTCTTTAACTTCCTCAACGGGAGTGGGATTGCCACTCGAAGGCGTATATTCCTCATCAGAATCAGAATCGTCATCGTAGTCGTAAACGAGAGGTTTCCAATATTGGGAACTAACTTAAGCGGCTTGTTCTTCAGCGATTAATTCACCATAAATTTTCTGATGAGGATCTTCTTCTTGGGCACGTTTATTAACCAATTCTTTTAAATTTTTGAGTATATCTATACAACTTTGGAGAAATTCTTCAGGAATTGGCGGAGGTTGTGGTTGAATCATTTGGTATTGTGGTGGTTGGTCATAAGAATTGTCATAATTGTTACAAGGAACCTGCTCATAGACAAGCGGGCTCTGTGTTTGACAATCGGAGTTATAGTACGGGCCTCTACAATACTCACAACAGTACAATTGTTGTGACGGATTCGATGAATTATATGGATAAGGGTCATAACCAAAGGTTTGGTTGTTAATTTGAACTTGATAATCAAAACCTCGGTGAGGACCTCCACAATTTTCACAAGAATATGTCTCCAACTCGTGGTACGAGGGTTGGTTAAGAAACTTGGTTGTTTCATTGTAGGGAGTTTGGTCATAGACAAACTCGTTTCCCGTATTCACAATGTTACAACCGGGACAATTTCCATCATTTTGAGGTCCCCCACACCATTCTCAACCAAATTGGTAAGACGAAGACATCGAGAAGAATTAAACGGATAAGAGGGTAAGAAGATAGAATTATTGGTTTAGAGGATAAAGGAGATTATTGTTGGGTTTTTATTAATAGCAAACAAAAAAGAAAAATAAATTTTGAAAAGAAAAATATTTTTAGGTTTTTATGTTAAAAAACTTTGAAAACACAATATTTTTGGTAACTGATTCGTCAATTGATAAACGTTTCTTTCAAGACTACTCGCAGAGTGGCGGAAGAGAAGAATGGATTTGCAATTTAATGCCAAAACCTCCTTAAACCCCTTTTAGAGGTTGTAATCTTAAAATAATCCGAAAACAATTAACTTCACGATTTATTTTGTTGGTTTTTTTACTTTTTTTCGTGTTTTAAACACTTTAGGAAAAAAAATTTGGTTTTTTAATTTTTTTGGTTTTTTATAAAAGATATATTTACAAAAACAAACGATAACTTCACGGGGAAGGATCTTCAAAAACAAGCGATCGAAACGGGAATCAAAACTCACTTCAATCATTCCCCGACAGCGGCGCCAAAAACTATCTCATTGTCAATTATATATTACAAAGTAACACCAACGGTTAGGTTTGTGACCCAGATCGTTCCAAACGAAGGATAAATGGAATTAATAACTCGCGTCGCGTTCACGTGAATTCGAATGGGGGAAAATGGCAAATAATGGGGTTTAACGCTAAATTTATGAAACATAAACTAAAAAGAACTCATAAGGCATCTAAAACAATAAAACGAAACAATTATAACCTAAAACGCACTAAAAACGTAAAAACGCGCGCGCTCGGGGAAAACCCGAGCCTAAAACGTAAAAAATATGAAATAACGACCCTAGGAATGCAAAACTAATTTTCCTACGCTCTAAAGGACAAAATAAAATTTTGAAAAAAAGCAAAATATTTTTTTGACATTTTATTTAATTTTTATGATTTAAAAACTAAAAAGATGGAAAATTATGAAACTCTTATAGAAATTACTTTGCTTAATTATAAATCTAAGAAAATTATAAACTCAGAAAAAACAATTTAGAAAAAGCACTTAATAAGCTAAACTGATTATGGGCTACATAATGAAAAGGTTCTTAAATGAATTAAAAGTGCAAGATCTAACAAGACAAGTCCCAAGGGCATACTGGTAGAGGGTGTTGGTGTGGAGCGTGTGTGTGTGTGAACTGACCTGGGTTCGAATCCCAGGCAGTACATTTTTTTTTGTTTTAATTTTTATTTTGCAAACTTTTCTAAAACAAACTTGTGAATAAGCTAAGCTGATTATTTTTATGAAAACCTGACTTATTGAAAAACACTACTCAGCAAACTATAAGCAGAAATAGGGGAAGGGAAATAAGTAAATCCAAACACTACTAAACAACTTCTAACTACAACTTAATCAAACAAGTTTTAATAAGCTAATGGTCTACAATTAAGCTACTAAAGAGGACATGCAAACTAACAAAACTCAAATCTCCTAAATAAGCACTAAAGATTAGAAAATAAGCTAATCATGGGGGCAAATAAGCACTCAACATGCTGCTGTGGGACCAGATTAAAAAGGCAGGAAGGGGGTCTTTGCAGACCTATAAAAAGCTACTGAATAAGCACTACAGGGCTAATCAAAGAAAAAAAGCTAAAATCTAAACTATGGGTTACTATAAGAACCAAATATCAAGCTATGATAGTGAAAGGGTAAGAAAATAAGCAGTTAAGAAAAAGCTAAGCTGGGCAGAATTGGGACTGAAGACAGAACACTGGGACAGATTTGGGCTTTTTGTCAACTCTAAAAGCTAAACAAGCTAAAAACATATAAATTATGTTATAATAAGATTAATAAAAACCAATTTAAACAAACTTTTAACCTATCTTTAACCCTTAAAAAGACTAATGAACTAGACTACATGGACAGAACAAGGTCTGTGCACACAGTGAGCATGGCAGAAAAAGGGACACTTTAAGCACAAAAATAAGCTAACAAAAGACTTACAATTACCAACTAACCTAAAGACAGTTAAACCAGGGTGAACTAAGTACAATAAAAACCAATTAAAACTTACTTTGAATATATTTGAGAACTAGAAATTAGCTGTTGAAATGACTGAGCTGGACAGAACTATGAACTGATTTGATGAAAGACTTGGATAAAACAATTTTAAATCAAAAAACTAGACTTGAAACTTGAAAACTTTGATTGAAAAAGTTCTGAAACTAGCAACTAACACCAAATGACTCAGTTTTACCAATACCAAAATGACTCAAATCATAAAAATAAGCTTAAACCAAACATCCCTTTATCTAACAACATGCAATTTAAACTTAAAACTTTGATGAAATTAGACTAAAAATGAATTGAAATTAACAATTAAACATGAAACTCAACTATTTAATAATGGAAAATAAGAAATTAAGCATTCACTAATTTGACTTGTAGTTTTGACTATATTTAACTTTTTGGAAAATTTGAAATTATGACAACTTACAAAACTACTAAGCTCACATAAGCTTAGTTAAGCTTATATGAGCTTAAAATTGAGACATAAAAGCTTATATAACGGTAGAAACTAAATATAAAAACTGAATTGACAAGGAATTAAAAGGAAAGTGTAAATTGCATTAACTAAAATGAGTTTGCAAATTAAAAATGAGTTTACAATTAACTAGAAAACATTAAACATGACATAATTTAAATTGGTAACAGCTTCCTAATACATGAAAACTGGACACTATCTTCTGTGATTGGAGGGGGTATATATAGGAGTGCTTCTAGGGTTTCAGGAGGTCTCTGAAGCTTCTAAATCTTTTCCCACTTGTAATCTTGTCCATCCAATTATAGCTTCATCATTAAGCTGAAATTTGAGGCGTTGGATCATGTGCCATCCTCTCACATCACACGGATTGCCAACGTGGCATTCCTGACATGTCAGGAGTTCTAGAAGTATTTTAGATCAGGTTATTTTGGGTAGTCTATGGGTGGAATAAGGATCAATAGTGTTTGGGGGTTTTTGGCGGGGAGGGTATCTGGGACTTTTATTATTATTATTTCTTTGACTATGTTTGATCTTGGGCAAAAAGATGGGTAAAAGGTGTGTTTTACCCGGTTTTAGATATAAAAGGGGAACGGGTATATGGGATAAACTTGGTAGGATAGTTTGTCTTGGGTTGGTTTTTTGGGAAATAAGGGTATTGGTATATTTTGATGTTGGACTTGGATTTTTTTTGCATCCGGTTTTAAAAGCAAGGACCATTCATGTTTATTTTCCAATTTATAAGAACTAATGGTGTAATTTATGAAAGGGTAAGGGTATGAATGGAAAATTGGATAAGTGAAAGGTTTGAGGGTATATTTGTTAATTATGGGTAGGTGAAGGGTTGATTATGTAAATTGGGTAAAGTGAAGGGTGTAAAGTGAAATTATCCGAAACATGATCCATAATCCGTAAATTGAAGCTTTGAGCATTCAGAATCCATAAAACTGATTTCCCGGCTCTGCTTTTGCACTTCTCTCTTTCTCGTGCCCGGTTTTCTTCTGTTTTGTCTTTTCTTTGTCCGTTTTGCGACTGCACGTGCATAAACTCAAGAAACACACAAATATTAAGTATTAACGGCTCATTTATGCTTTATTTGGGTCGATTTTGATAAAGAAAAGGTATATGTTTTCATATATACCATTGTACCAAAAGTATATTTGTCCAAAACGAACCAAAACTCAACTTAAGCTATACAAAATACTTCTATGACTTACCACAGCTTATTAAACATCTTAAACATCATTTTTCATCAATTTGTAAACCAAATTTACTTGTTTAAGCACTACTTTATGCTTGAGCGAAACACTCATTTTTGGTATACACTAAACATGAACATCATCACCAACATGAACTATTTCAATTTTCTAAACATAAACTTCATAAAATCAGAATCATGGTCATATTCTAACTTATAAAGATACACAACCATAATCCACAACACATACTAATATGGTCTAAAACTTCAAACATATGGTTATAACATGATTTCTATGACTAAATTTATCATTAGCGTACTTTTTAACCAAAACCTCTAACATCTATCATCACCATGAAACTTAACTTGTAATTACTTCGTACCTTTGATGGGGAATATCTTAAGAGAGCTTATAACATCTTGTGGTAGCATGGAAACTCCAAAAATCGATCATAAATTATAATTAGGATGATTTTTCATCCTTAAGGAATTTAGCTACCTTTCCCTCCATGACACACACACACACATACACGTTTTCTTATGATAAGAATCATAAGATTTTAAGTGTTATAATACCATGAGGACATAACTGAAACTCTGCTTAAAATATACTTTGAACCGTTAGTCCCTGCTGTTAAATATTTTGCACCGTTAGTCCTTTTTTGTTAACTTTTTGCGCAGGAAGTATTTATTTCAAATAAAAACTAATGGAAAGACCTTTTTAATGTTCTAATAGCAATATAAGATTCTAGTAAACAAACTTATAAAAATCAGGGTGTTACAATTTTAATATTGATACGAATAAATGTTGGAGAATGGACCATGGATGATACGTAATGTGTCATTGACTCTTTGCAAGTGGTCTCCTGTGGCGAACGTGCCTAAGGAAGACTTGAAGAGTGTACGTATTTTTGTTAAACTCCATGATGTCCCTATTATAACATTCACGGATGATGGATTGAGGGCTATTGCTACAAACTTGGTACCCCATTGATATTATACTTATAGAACCTCATGTGTATGGAATCATGGGGCAGGTCTAGTTTCCCGAGAGCAATGATTAATCTTCATGCTAATGTTGATTTAAAAGTCACTCTTGTTGTGGAAATGCATAATATTGCAGGTAATGGATATATCATGCCGTCTATTCTTGCCGAGTATGAATAAGAGCTGACTAGATGTTCAACTTGGAGGTTTTTGGTCATTCGATGGATCATGTCCTAAGAAAATTGTATCTGATATGAATATGAAGACGCAAAGAAAAACTGTTAGAGATCATCTTGTTGGTCCTAAGTCTCGGTTAGTCTACAGACCTAAGAAGTCAGAAAATAAGCCGGATAATCCAAAAGGTTTAAATTCTAATATGGTTGGGGATAGTATTAAATTTTTTTCGAAACCTATGGGTGATGTGGCTAGTTCAAGTGGTACAAAAATTGTAACTTCAAATCCTTTGATGTTCTTAATATGGTGGAAAAGGATGACGAGATTACTCCTAATGATTTAGTGAATACGAAAGGGGAGGATGGAATATAGTTAATAGTAAAGTTGTTAACTTGCATAATGAGGATAATGATAGCGAAGATGAAGTGGAAGAGGATGTTAATGATACCGCGAGATTTATGGCAACGACATCTAAGGATAGGAAATCTTCAAAAAGCGGAGGTGGAACCGAGATGAAGAGCTTATACGAGCGTTAGAAAGATGATTGTGATGATAAACCATATGATGATAAAGAGTGTGAAGATTTAACGGAAGCGCAATTAGCTTACTGTGATGCCTATAATATAAGGGTTCATGGTTACACTAGACGTAAGTAGTTTATCTAGTAGTTTTTCATAAGATTGGTTTGTATTTCTTATGATTGGTTTGGTTTGAAGCACAAATGGTGTGTTTGTATTTCGCTTTTATAATGGGCTGAGATGTGAGATTCACTTACATCCTTTGTCTGTTTTTTAAAATAATAAATTTACCGGGTGAAACAACAATTTACCCAAAAAAGGATAAAATATAAATTATACAAGCCTATCTGAATAAATAAAATGTAAAACCACAAACCTTAAGAGTTTATATTGTTCAACCGACTATCCCAAGTATCTAATTAAATTATTTTTTAAGTTTTCAAGATTAATAATTAATAAAATATTAATTTTTGTTATCTATCAATAAATAATAAAAAGTTAAACGTTAAAAATAATTATATTGTGTTTTAAACTGATAGGAAGTACATTGTCTCAACTTAGTTGATAGGATTTAAGATATTTCACGAAATATGATTAACCTTTTTAAGTTTAAACTAAAATGTAATTAGACCCAAGTATTTATATTCCAACTATAACCACCAAGATACTAAGGTTACTGGCAACCATGCCTACCTCTTTTTTTCATGCCTAATCACCCACCAATAATATCCCTCCATCTCACCTCATACTAATCTCATACCTAACTA
Organism: Chrysanthemum seticuspe; assembly: GCA_019973895.1. Classification (NCBI taxonomy): domain Eukaryota; kingdom Viridiplantae; phylum Streptophyta; class Magnoliopsida; order Asterales; family Asteraceae; genus Chrysanthemum; species Chrysanthemum seticuspe. The sequence continues at coordinate 204,617,802 of BPTQ01000005.1, forward strand.
TAGATTTTTAGTGGCAACCATGCCTAACTCATACATTTTTTTATTTTATTTTTTTTATTTTTTTTTAATTATATTAAACAACTTAATAAAAACATAACATTTTATTAATACCTCTGTTGTAAAAATCGGTCCAGGCGGCCGATTAATCCCCGCATAATCGCTGATCGCTCACTAAGCGCATTGATTTATCATAATCGGCCTATTTAATCGTTTTGGTCAAAGATCGCTTAAAAATGGTCAATAAACCGATTAATCAAACAAAATCGATCTAATTGGATTAATCGAACAAAATATCTTAAAAATAGGTCAACAAAACCGCTTAAAAATCAGAGAAAATCACTTAAAAAACGGTTAACAAACCAATTAATCGGTCAAAGATCGCTTAAAAACGGTCAACAAACCGAGTAATAGCTATGTTTGACTTTGAACTTTGAAGAATTATGTATTATGTTTATATTTGGACACTTGAAATACTTGAACTTTGATGCATTATGCTTATCTCATACATATAATATAAGATAATATCTAAAATTACAATTTTGTGCATAAAAATTCCAATCCGATTAATCCCCGCCTAACCGATTAATCGTTAGGCCCTACCCGACCGCCTCACTAGCGCCTAGCGATTTTTACAACCTTGATTAATACTTAAAAGAAAATTACATAAACTTAATAGCATTAATAAAAACAACTAACTAAAACATATATCTAAAAATCGGGGTCTTTTGCCGAATTGGTGTTCCAACGGCTAGAAAAGTAAAGGCTCCAACGGATATATTGTTGTTCCAACATTCGAATTTTCTTCATACCAAATCGGTGTCTTTTGCCGAATTGGTGTTCCCTCCTTCCATGCCGAATGAAACCGAAAAGCAGGCACTACACACCCCGCTCGGTATGGAGCATACTGAAGGGCATACCGACTCCACTGCCGGTACCCTAACAGATCTAGTAAGATACTAACAGATCTAGTTGTAGCAATGTAATACCTTTTAGTACTAACCAATAATTGGTTTGAGTTATATACTTTCATTGATGGGTTAAATGGATATATAATGTTACTGAAACAATAACAAAAAATTTATACATATCATATACGTCAAATGGCCGGGTAAAAAAAGTTATAACACATCAATTCACTAGATTTTTAAAATGACACACAGGAAAATATATCATGACACGATCGACTTTGATAGAAAGAGTCCAACTCAATACAACCTAATTCAATTCTGATAGTAATTTACATCGATCACTCGGTTATAACAGTAAATTAATTAAATCTTATCTTTTGTCATTTCAAATTTGGTTATGAGACAAAAAGATGTTAATATTATTTGGTAAACCATTAACTCCATATCCAAACAGTAAGGATCAAAAGCATGCAACTTTGTTCATTAGGTGGTCGGTTCAATTCTAGTATAAATCCTGGTTTCCGTACCCTAGTGGTTCACACACTCAGACTTAAGTGTGATGTCAAGGTGTCATCAACATGACAATAAACCTTTGTTGGGGGCAGAATGAAAGCCATTGAACTTATTTGGTTGACAAGATAAGACATCATGGATTTGCATGCCAACAATGAATACTTAAAAAATTATTTATGATGATGATGAGTGTTCACGCCATCACTTGTTTTTAGAAAGTTATGATGCACCTATTGGCCCCATTATCAACTCCTATTCCATCTTTCATGTGTTACTTCCCTATGTACTTCGATCACTTTTTCATCAACCTAGTCATAGATGAACCATGAAAGTATTGGACAAACACCATATCTTTAGTCTTTAGATGGTGGACATAAGTAACTTAAATCCACCATATCTTTAGTCTTTAGATGGTGGACATAAGTAACTTAAATCCATTCCTTACTTTAATTTGAGCATTTATTTACATGTGTCGTGAACCACCATCAAATGGCATGGTCTATATTGCTATATGACATTCCAACAAGTGGTTAAGCGTTCAAGCTACACTAAGTACACATTTGGGTTCAGCTAATGAAAGCTTCGTCATGATCACGGTGAAACCCACCACGTACATCAAAGTAAAAATACTTGCCTTGTCCGCATAACCTAAACCCAAAACACCTCATCCATTTATATACAGGTCTTCATATATAAACAATGACATTACTATATTATCTAATAGCCATAGTGAAATGAGTGCCCAAAGCTATACGCTCAGTTCTCGAGTTGAAAAGGAAGAGAAAAATAAAGGAAATGAAAAGTTTTTTTGTGTTCTTGAGTCTTTTTTAACGGAGGAAAGGGAAACGGAAAGGAAATAGAGAGGAAAATTTGATAAGTAAATCTTCCTCCCACTTTTGAGAGGAAAGGGAAAGGAAACGGAACCGTATGTTGTGTAAAGACTAATTTACCCTTTTCAAAACATTTGACATTAATAATTAAAGGGCATATATGTAATTTGACCAAATTTTTTTCCTTTTCCTCTCACTCAAGAACATGATTATGATTACTTTCCTTTTCCTTTCCTCTATCTCAAGAACATAACAACTAACACTTACTTTCTTTTTCCTTTTCTTTTCCCTTTCCTATTCTTTTTCATTTCCCTCCCCTAAACACTCGAGAACTGAGCGATAGTGCAAAGGAGCACTGTTACATTATTCACTCACCAATTTTGTGAGAGGAGCCGAGCCGATATGTGGGTGTGGAGCCATGCTATTGGCTAGCCAAGCCGGTCAAGTTCCTTTTTACTACTTTTGTATACTTATCGTATCTTAACCTAGAAGCTTCCTTAGGCTGCCAACAGTAGGGGGATTCAATCCCCCTACTTTTCCCTGCCACGTCAGCTTTCTCTCTCCAGCGACCTGCAGGCGATTAGGTGCCCCAGTAAGGGCGATTGGTTCATTTATTTTTTATTTTTTTTTATTTTTTTTTTAATTAAAAAAAAAACATTTTTAACACAAAATAAAATTTCATTAATAATTAAAACGTTACAGTTATAATTCAAATAAAATTAAAACATTACGAAACTTATTAAAACATTACAACACTTATTCAAAATCTAGGTTGTGGCGTGCCTTGATCGCCTCTTTGAGTTTCTGCATTGTTTGGCGTTCTATTGCGGGCAAAGATGGGTCGATTGGCGTGCAATAGAACATGAGATCTGCATCATATTTCTTTTGAGCCTCTAATTCAACTTTTCGTTCTTCTAGTGCCAATTTTTTGTCTTCCCTTGCTTCTCTTTGTCGCTGTAGCTCCAACTCGATTTGGCGTTGTTCCAGCTCTTTCTTCTTCAAACCATAGTGCAGGTCTGCCAGCTCCTTCTTCTGCCCGAATGCCTTGGACTTGATCTTGCCCATGTCTCTGCAACACCTTCCATAGAAAACTCCGAAGATTTCTTTTTATTCTTCTTTGCGGTATCACGACCAATTGGTCTATTAGGCACAGACGAAGGCACATCCGACTGCACATCCGAGTCAGTTGAAGTCCTTGCTTTTTTGCGACCATCCTCTTGGGTTAAAAAAGCCGGCATCTCATTATCCTTCCAAGCAGAATGCTCCCTCAAAATCTGCCAACAATTCTCCAAAACAAACGGATGACCACACACTAGTTGGTATTCATCACAAGCTCGTGTATAAACAGTGAGGTCATTCTCACCACTTCCGTAATTCTTGAAAGCATTGTTGTAAATGGCACAAAAATGACCAACTCTAGGACGTACCCTATTTTTCCACTTTGTAATGATAGAGTTGTACGTTCTTTCTGCACCAACCTCCTTCTGGAAGTATTCAATGACTTTCTGCCAAAATCCTCTAGCAGTTTGGTTGTTTCCGGTTACACTATTCTCGGATACATCACACCAAGCGTTGCACAAGGCGATCTCTTCTTCTTTGGTCCAAGGCAACGAATCATTCTTGCCTTCTTTCTCGACAGCCTTCTTCTTTCCCTTTGTAGCTCGTTTCTTTGGTTTGACCGGTGACGTCTCTTCTCGACATTCTTCTTCTTCTACGTCATCAAGGTCGATCGAATCGTGATACGATCCATGAGCCGAACCGGTACCCGAACCGTGATACTCTTGAGCCGGATAACCCGATCCGGTTCCAGCATAAAAATTAGGATTGTTGTATAGTTGGTCATCAAAATCAAAACCCTCAAGATTGATACGGCTAACCGGAGAATATTCTTGATAATTTGAAAATGAAGACGTTGATGAATCCATTGTTGGACGGTACACAGATTCGTGTGACCCATACATAGATTGGTTGCTTCGACGGGAGTAGCTTTGTTGTTGTTGTTGGTAGTGGATGTTTTGTTGCGGTGGAACAAATGGACGATTCATAGTAAATGGATTGTTAGCTTGTTGTTGTGGAGCTTGTTGGGATTGATATTCGAAAGAAGGGGGTTGGAAATTGATTCTTGGTGAGACACCGGTTAACCGGAAATTCGGATCCGGTGTTAAAATATGCGGCACTTTTTGTGCCAAACGGGATTTTCGGCCTTTGGTTGGTGGTGTTTTCTTAGACATTTTTGCTTGAGAGGATTGTGAGATTTTTGATAGAGAGGATTGTAAGATTTGTGAGTTTAGTATGTAAATAAGTTGTGTATTTATAGGATGGTTTTTAGTTTTTTGTTTTTTTTTTTTTTTTTTTTTGTTTATAAACCAAACGGTACAAACATTAATTTTGCAACGGTTATATATTTTTTTTGTTTGGATTCAACGGCTAGCAAGAAAAGGGACTAAAATTTGCTTTGTTAGTATCGATCGAGTAGACGAACGAGAGGGCAAGATTTTTGGGCGATC